>OX637467.1:6451726-7651726 GCA_951799995.1 Trifolium subterraneum
CATTTTTCTCATTCCCATTTCTTCTCATTCTCTTTCTTTTCATATTTACTTTAGGCGTAAACGTCCTCAATTTCCGTCGTCAATTAATCATAATGATCTTACGCATGTTCTTTGATGGTGGCGATTGAGATCATTATGTTAATCGACAAAGATTTTTTTAGGCCTATTAGGATCATTATGATTAATCGAATTGGATCCGTCTGAATTTTACTTTGTCCTCAAGATGAGGAGGAGTAGGTGGTGGTGGTTATGGCAGATTTGTCTACCTTAGGTTTGCTTTAGAGGTTGCCCAAAAGTGGTTTTTAATTAAGAATGATCATTATGATTAATCGATTTTTTTTTGTATTTCTTTCAAATGTAATTTTTAAATTTACGTTATTTATTGTTGAATGTAATGAATTGGAATGTAATGGTGTTTATGTTATGTATTATAATAAAAATTTGTTACAATTCCCTTATATAACAGTTTGTTATTTTTACTGTCAATTGAACGTTCGTTACTTAGGTTGCAGACAACAAAACGTAATAAGACATCTGATAGGGTGTGAGATCTAAACTGGTAAAAAAACAAGAAATTTTAACACATCTGCCACTTAAGTGACGGACGGATTTCGCAACCTAAGTAGCAAACAAAAGTATTCTCGTAATTTCGTAGGACGCACAAAAATGAGGGTAGGACGGTAAAAGTAAATCTCTCGACCTTTTGACTGAATATACATCTCTAGAAGTCCTCGGGCCACAGCCCACGGATGCTTTCACGTTTCCATTTTCAAATACCATTGGCTTTTGCTTCTCTTGGTCTTGTAAGCCGTTTAGCACTTTAGCCTACTTTTTTACTTTCTTTTCATTTGTATTTTTATTTTCCCTTTCAAAGGAGCAATGTTTCTTCATACAGGAAGATCAGGCACTTCTAGAAGACAATTTATATGCATATCTCAACCTATATTATATTGATCTTCAGAATTCGATAATCGTCATTTGATTCTCTTCACTCAAATTATTAATAATAATAATATAAGAAATCTACTATATCTACTATATAACTAAGTAAACTAGTTGGTAGTTATAGAGTTAATATAAATAAGAAAAATTCAACATTCAAAATTCAATATTATATTATGTTATATTTTATTTTAAAATAAAATGATTTTTTTTTTATTATTTTTATACATGAAATGACAACGCAATTGAAAGGTCAAACACAAAAAGTCAAAGGACCAGGGTTCGAACCGCGATAATGACGTCCAACACAATAATTTTGGCATTTCTGTCCATTAAACTAGAATTTGTAAGCAAAATAAAATGAATTTTATTTATGCAGTACCGGTATTCAACCAAACTCTAAAAACAATAAATAATTTAAATAAAGAACCTAAATTTAAACTTAAAATTCTTTTTTTTTTCTTCATATTTAATGTGTATATATCTAGTCGTTACGCTACTTTACGTGAAAAAGGAATAATATAAAAATAGTACTCTCAATATAAAAAAAAAGTGTTCACACACTCAAATGTAGACCAGATACACATTTACCATTCAGAAGTTTCTCTCCAATAATTTTTAAGAATTGGTCGTCCTAATTTATCTTATGTGTGAGAGAAAAAATACATATGGAGATTCCAAACCCAAATCAACGGGTAAAATCTGAGTTGACTGGGTTTGGGTTTGGGTTCGGGTGTCACCCGATTCCACGGGTGCGGGTTTGGGATCAATCAAACTCGCACCCGAAACCACACCCATTTATATATTAAACTACTTAATTACCCCTTAGTTTATATACCAAACTATTTGTTTATTTTGTATCATTTGGGGTGAAACTTATTTGTTTAATTTGGTTGATTTCTAAGCTTGTTGATACTTTATTTTGGTTTAATATGAAAAATTACTATTACTTAATTTTGGTTGAATATGGAAAATTACATTTTTTTCTTTTAGTAGATGTGTTGCGTCGGGTGAAAAAACCCGAACTCAACGGGTGTTAATATAAATATAAACAAAAAAGTGTTCACAAAAAAACAAAAAAAAATCGTGCCGTACATGTATCACACTCAAATGGGGACTAGATACATTTTGGAAGTTTCTTTTCAATGAATTTAAAATTGGTCCGTCCGAATTTATCTTTAGAAAAGAAAAAAAAAAGTACTGTTATATACTCCTTCCATATAAAATTATAAGCCGCTTATCCAAGAATCCTAGCTCAAATGGTAGAAATATCAAAATTGTTAGTGTCGGACGTCATGACCGGCGTTCGATCTCTGGTCACTCCACTTTGTGTGTGTGAATTTTCAATAGCTTTGTCATTTCGTCTACCAACCAAAAAAAAAATATAAGCCGCTTTGAATTTTTTTTTACCAAATTATAAGTCATTTTGCAATACCAATTAAACATTTAATGTTATTTTTCTTATTATATTATTGATTATTATTACTCTCTTTCTTTCAATTCTTTAGTTTATCTTTGTCATACCATTAGTGAAAGATAAATTCGTAAACTAACTCATAATTTATTTCGCATATATATATCGCAAGAAAAAAATTGGTAGGTGGACTGCTGCTGGCTATGCATTCCGATGCTTTTTTGTGGTGGTTGACCTGTTCTTTGCGGTCTTCTTCCTTTTTTCTTCCCTTTGTTAGGTGTTTTGGTTCAGGTGTATTTATAGTCATGTGCTTTTGTAGTTTTGAAGGAGTGTATTTGTAGTACACTTCCTTATTTTCTATTCTGCTTGAGGTTTCTTTTGTTTGTACCACTATTTTATTCGTTTTATATATTTATAAATTATATTTATCTTTTCCTTTCAATTATTTATTTGTTTGGTATTTATGTTCCTATATAAAAATGAGTTCCGATAATTTAGAATTTGACAACAATAGCCAAATTCATTAAAAAATATTATATCATTTTATAAGAAAAGGATGTTTCAATAATAATGACTTGATAGATAAAGAATGTTTGAATATAAATTTATAAATAGAAATTTTCATCAGTTTACATATCGGTTTTGTTGACTTAAACCAAACCCCAATTTTAAGAGGACAAGTTCATTTATTATTCTGCTTATATTGTTTAGTAGAGTGATAATAAAGACAGTAAAGACAAACAACTTCATAGAGAACTTTTGTTAGATAGACAACTTTTGTTCCAATTCTAAACCAGTGCCCCCATCCACCAAACATTGCATAAAAAATAATAATCGTGAACGGCTGAAAGCAGATCAATTTTTATATAGACAACTTGAAGGAGTTCACATGTTTAAATCAACTGATTAATAAAAGTAAATGAATCCGTTCAAAAATCCTAACTCAACTATCATAAATGTTAAGATTATTAAGTAGGATGTCATGACCAGAATTCAAACTCCGTTCATTCATTTTATGTGTTTGAATTTCCAATAACTTGTTATTTCGTCTATCTAAAAAAAATATTCTTAGAAGGCTCGAATTTGTAGCATTAAATTATGAAACAATTAAAGACCATTGATTTAGGATATTTTTGTACATCTACGGGATGGTAGGTGGTGCTATCCTACAAATAACATAATCAATCCCTTTGCTCTACACAGGCAAAGCCACAGTTAAAGTTATTACAAACTCAACTTCTTTTGATTCCTACTTTGAACTTTTGTTCTTTAATTAGTACCATGGCAGAGAAGAGCAAAATCCTAGTCCTAGGAGGAACAGGTTATTTAGGAAAATTCATAATTGAGGCAAGTGTTAAAGAAGGACACCCCACCTTTGCTTTGATTAGAGAGACCACAGTTTCTCATCCTCAAAAATCAAAACTTATTGAGAGCTTCAAAAGTTCTGGAGTTACTTTGCTATATGTATGTATCTTTCAAATTTTCAATCACTATTAATTTACTTTACTTTTTCAATATATATACTTACATAGTTGTTTCAAGTAATATAACATGGATCTATATATCTTTTTGGTTTTATATAGGGTGATCTAAGTGATCATGAAAGTCTTGTTAAGGCAATTAAGCAAGTTGATGTTGTTATTTCAACACTTGGTGGAGAACAAGTAAATGATCAAGTGAAGCTCATAGCAGCAATAAAAGAAGCTGGAAACATCAAGGTACATATTTGACTTTTCATACTAATAATCATAATCCATTTTGTTTATTTTAGTTTTAACATTAATTTGATTAGATAAAATTGAATTTGTGGTCCCTTAATTTTATTTTATTTAATAAATGTGTCATTTATCTTTTTATTTTTTCAATTTAGTCCTTTACATTTTAAATTGTTAACATTGTTATCAACATAATACTATGGCTGTTTGATTCATCCATATAAACTGACATTATTGTTGTTGTCATCGTTAATAGAGATTTCTACCATCAGAATTTGGCATTGATGTTGACCGTCACCATGCCGTTGAGCCGGTAGCTAGTTTTTTTGCCCAAAAAGCACAAATTAGAAGGGCAATTGAAGCTGAAGGAATTCCTTACACTTATGTTAGTTCTAATGCCTTCGCGGGATACTTCCTCCCCACTTTAGCACAACAAAATGTTACGACGCCTCCCCGAGATAAGGTGGTCATTCTCGGAGATGGAAATGTAAAAGGTAACATCTTACAAAATCTTTAAAGAACAATTTTTTTCCTGCAAGTAATGGACATATCGGAAAGGTTAAATTTGCTAATATTGTACAATTGAAATCATCATTCAGGAGTTTATGTCACTGAAGAAGACATCGGAACTTATACCATTAAAGCAGCAGATGACCCAAGAACCTTGAACAAAACAATATATGTTAGGCCTCCTGCCAATGTTTTGACTTTCAACGAGCTTGTCTCTTTATGGGAGAACAAGATTAAGAGCACTCTTGAAAAAATTTATGTTTCAGAGGATCAACTTCTTAAGAGTATTCAAGGTCAATATAAACATTCATTTTCAATACCCTTTTTAATTTAATGTGTAACATATATATGTCTCATTTATGCCATGGATGTTTTTCTTCTCTACAGAATCTCCTTTCCCTGAAAATTTCATGGCAGCATTAGGTCACTCAATGTCAGTAAAGGGAGATACTACCAATTTTGAGATTGACCCTTCTTTTGGTGTGGAAGCTACTGAACTTTATCCTGATGTAAAATACACTAGTGTCGACAACTATTTGAATGCATTCGTTTGAAGTGTAAAAAATACGCCATCACACCATAAAACCATAAAACCGCTCCACCAAAGTTAAATAAAGGCCATAACATGCTTACTGTTGGTCAAAATTTTAGTTTGTAACGTTTGCTTTGTCATGTACTTTGTTTGCTTTTCCATGTATTGAATGAAAGTTTCATTTTGACATATTTCCCTGCTTTAAATTACATATTATTTTAGAAACATTTCATAATCAAATGGTAACTAAGTAGGCAAACACATTTCTTCTACTCCAAGAAAAGTGTTATAGAGTACAAAATACATAAATAAAGTAGACACCATTAACATGGCCATTGAAACCTATGTTCCAAAATGACAATAAAAACTGACATTGATCAAGAACATAACTAAAAAAAGCAACAAAATCCAACTTAAACTTAAATTGTGATGATAGATTGATAATGATAGAGTTGTTGACAATACATTTGATCTTCAGCTTTGGTGTTTGTTCCCTTCAGCATGCACTAACCACCAATGATCACCTAACTCATCAAAAAAGTTATCTATCAAGGTTGGTTTCAATTAACAAAAATCCTATTAAAAAAAAAAAAACATGCATGTTAATATATACAAAGATATTCAATCTTATAACTACATTGGTTTCTAATATTTCATGGATAGGAACTTAATGGAATATATACACAGAGATGTTCAGTTGATAACTACACCAGATTCAAATATTTCATTAATAGGACTAAGATGTGCAATTTCTTGATGTATGTCTGTTCACTGCAATACTCTAATTGGAATAGTATGGCATATCCACTTTTTTTGTTTTTCTATTGCATCCATTACTCAAAATTCAACTGGCCACATTGATATATCTGTTTTATTTAACTTGAATTTACCTATATGAGATTTGTGTTTTGGAATAAATGACCATATAGATAGAATAGAAAGACTGCCATTCAAACAGAAGGAAAGAAATAAGATAATTAAAGAACATACTTAGACGATTGAGCAAGCTCAATAGCTTCTGGAATGTCTATGTTGATATAAATTGTTGTGGACATTGAAGATTGGGCAAAAATCTCACCTGCGAAAAAATATACTCGTGGTTGAAATGAAAGACCATGAAAAAAGAAACAACCAAAAAGAAAAAATATACCTCGAAATTGTTTAACCAACATGGATGTGAAAATTGCCACGTTTGGCTCAAGAGTAGCATGCTTGTATTTTTCCAATTTTTTATCAAACATTGAAACATAGTCATCCCACAATGTGACTTTCAATATGTCTCCACTGTCAAAACATTTCAAGTTGTAAAACCTCATTAATATATTGATGTCATATAATTGCTATACATGAAAATACTTGACTGACAAATGATATGGACCAATATTATTTTCAACCTTTCATTCCTTAAATAGAGAGACATAATATCAGTCGGTTCGTTAACAGTTGTCCTCTCTTCAGTCGGAGTTATATCAATAATAATCCCAATCACATCTGGTTAGCAAAAACACCAAACTTGCCTTACATGAAAAGAGATTAACCAAAAATGGAATTTAATAATAAGATAAACATACCTGCATGAGCCCGGTTATCACATCGCTTGTCTAACTCTTCAAAATGAACAAATTCAAAAACATAACGTGGGATTTTCCCATCATCATATTCTTCAGGTGTAAATTTTGTTGATGCAGAGAATTGTAGCATGGAAGTATTATTTTCAACTATAATATATGTTTCCTTATTTTTTGAGACTGTGAAAGTATCAATCTCATACACCTTTCCCTCTTGCAAGATATTCTTGAATAAGTGTGCATACCTACTTGGTATTGTGCCATGTATGTAATTGTGCTATAAAAAATAAAAGTTATGAGGTCAACAAAGTAATTGTCTTGGAATGAACAATGATTTAATAAGTGCAATTATGAATACCTTTTCGTCCATTAGTACCATGTCTGTACTAATCATGCCCTTCCTTTTGTTTATGTTCCAAGTGTCCCACAATCTAGTTATTCTGACCTTGACAGTGGACTTGGAAGTAACACCGGAGAGATCGTTGAGAAAGACTTCTTTCATCCTATACAAAAGGAAGGAACACACAATAAGTATAGTACACTTGAATGTGGTAGCATAAACAATAAGTTTTAATGATGTATGCTTGGAGGAATAGCAAGGCAAAATATTTGATGAGAATGTCAATTAAAATTGATATTTTTGTAACTGAAATTAGGAATATAGTTTTCCCTTACCACTGTCCATTATTACTCACATCCTTAATATTGGTAAAATTCCTACTAATTATTGAGCAGGTTATTATTGAGCTTTACAAGTATATATTGATTGGTGATTATAGAACTTTTAATCTAAATGTCGTTAAAATTTAAAAGTATTACTTACTTGTTAAGGTTTTCAAAAACCTCTTTGAAGACTGCATTTATATCATTTATAGTATGAGACATTTCTTCATGGATTAGAATCTTCAGTCCATTCTTGCTTTTGACACTAGAGAATGCTACTTTTAGCTTATCACAAGTTATCCATGATCTAGGTATATATAAGCCCACACTGTCTAGGGATTGACCTTGAGCTTTCTCAATTGACATTGCATATGAGACACTAATTGGGAATTGTCTTATAACAAACTTGTAAGGAATCGGCGAACGTGAAGGAGACATTGATATTCGAGGAATCAATATTGGTTCATCAATGTTTTCTCCTGACATGACTTGGGCTTGAAGTACAAATTGACCTAGCCTTGTCACAATTAATCTAGTACCATTATATAAACCCCGAGATGGGTCTAAATCATGTAGAAGTGTTATCGGCGTCCCAACCTTGAGAGTGAGTTTATGATTTGGTATGTCAGATGTTTTGAGAAAGTTTAGAAATTCAGGGAGAATCCATTCAGGGGGAATCGTGTTAAATGCCTGTGCATCATTGATCTCTGAACTATCAACAGAGTCGGCACTACAATACTCCCTTTCTTCACCTAAAATCACAAAGCGAAATGATAGTTAAAACATGCACATTATATTTAAATCGACATGATAATGAATAATTGAATGGTTAGATGCACGAAAGTGAACTAATTACACATACCTGGAACTAACCTAAGTACATAATCATTTATTTCATTAACAGCCTCATCAGTTGAAGCCAAAATAGCTCTTGATTGCATAAACTGTCCGTTTTGGTATTGCGAAAGAAGATTTGGATACGTACTTTGCACAATAGCATCAATAGGATCGTCAAAGTTTGTTATCAACAATTCAGGTAGAATATCTACTTCAGCATTACCTTCATTTGGTTCTGACATCTTCCTTTCACCTACATACATAGTATAACATATAAAACATGTAAAAGCAAAGAATGTTCCTAAGATTACACATTCAGAAGCCACAGATATAAAAGGTGAGGTACAAAAAGAGAATTTAATATAAAAATCTCAATCAAGCACATAAAAATCTCAAAACCCTCCATCCAAACATACCCTAAAACTCAATCAGGCACATAAAAAGGCAATAAAAATCTCACTCTCTATGGCATCCGTTCCTAAGTATACACATCCAAAAGCCAAGAATAGACATCCAAATGCCAAGAATACAACAAAGAAGCCAAAAACTTTTCAAAAAAGAAATGAAAAGGTTAAAAAGTTCAAATAAAACTCAATCACACAAAATACAAAAGTAGTTAAAATAAACTACATCAACATGTTAAAAAAGGCAAAAAAGAAAATGATCGTTGACCAGTAAGACTGGATCCTAGTTGAAGTTCGAACTTAGGACCTTGCAGTTATGTGAGTTTTTTATGTGACACTTGCCAAGTGAACTAAAAAACATGCAAAACGAAAAGAAAATGCAAAAAAAGAAAGAAAAAAATGGCATTTGATCCAGAATAAAAAAGAACTCAATCAACTCAATAAAAAGGTTTCAATAAGGAAAAGAATAAGGAGTAAGAATATACATTCTCTAGCGACCTACTTCAGCATTACCTTCAATAAGAAAAAAATTACAAAAAAAGGGGGATATCGACCTAACCCGGTTAAACGACACAAAAATGTAGCAACTAAAGGTAAAACAATTAATTAAGTCCAGCTACAAGTGACCCAACCCTAACAGGTAAGAAAACAACCAAAGCAAACACCAATTCATCTGACACTATCTAGTGAACCCGCGTACCAATGCAAAACCAACAATAATTTTATTTTTGCTTTACTTTTTTCAATATGTTTAATAAGTGTTCCGGGGTCACCGTTTTTGTTTTAATGGCAATTTGTTAATATATTTCCAATGTTAGGTTAGTTTTTCTCTTTGTCGGGACTCAAACTCTGGACGTCCAACTCCTTAAACCTTGGCACAACTCCAGGGTCACCGTTTAGCATCACCCGTTCAAAAATTAGAATTAACATGATATATTATCGTATAATATAATAAACCCTCCAATGGCCTAGATCAACTAGCAAAGCAGATATTGTTAGGTTAAGTTCAACTAAGTTCAAACCTAAAACTTCTCAGTTTTGTAGTTTTTTATGTGACTTTTCCACTTTATCTACAAAAAAAAAATAACTAAAAGGAAAAAAAAAAAAAAAAAAAACGAGAAAAAAAAAGGTCTTTTATAATGAATGAAAAAGAACTGAATGAACTTGATAAAATAAAGTAAGAATATACTTTGTCCGTGGCCAGAAGGAGATTTTAACCTGAGAAAAGAGCAACAGATTTACCACGTATTAGTGTGGAAGATGAGTGCAAATAATGGAGAAGAGAAAAAAAGAAGAAAGAAAGTGTGGAAAATACTTACTTACACAGCCAAAGAGAGAAGAGAAGAAAGAAAAGTGTAACCAATGTAGAATAGAAAATGAAACTCTTACTATTAATATTGTTTCGTTGGGTCAGGACCGGGATTTGATAACCTTAGGGCGCCAAAGGCACCCTGACTTTCAATTCCTACCAACCGGTAGATCAATCTAACGCGTTACATTGCGCCACATGTGCTTGTTTCTTTATGACGGAAAACATTGAATTATATCTCTTCTCTCTGCAGCTGATGAATTCTCTGCAACTTCATATTCAATCGGCGTCACTGCTACTTCGCAACGGGGACGATTCCAGCAAAACAATGACGGTAAGACCGAGGTACGGCGGTGGCAGATTGGTGGAGACACGACGGCATGCGGTGGTTTTTCAGCACTGCTACACTGGGACATGTTTGGAGTCTCTGTTGAGTTTTTATTTTACAAACAAATAAAATAAAATATGGGTTAACACGTGGATTAATTTCGTACATTTGACTGATCCTATGAACAAAACTTGTTGAAAGTTACGGTGACTTTCCCGCGTCAAAGTCACTCAATCCTTGTCCCGTTGGGTCATTATGAAAATAAGCCTTTGGGCTTTGGGTGCAGTCTTGAAAAGACAACCTATATGTAGAACCGTGTTTCAATGCATAAATTTAGTATTGTCATCTCAAGATAATTTGATTTGCAATAAATTGATTTTAGTACTACTTTTCATTAATATTTTTTTTTTATAAGCTAAATTTTATTATAAGTAAACATATGAAGTATTCAAGTTTTTATGTGTTTTTCTCTCTCATCGTTTCTTCTCTCTCATTATCACTTGTTTATTTTTTATTATTAATTTCTCTCTCTTCACACTCACAAAAAGGAAAATTGGAGAGGATTCAAATCTCTCAAGTTCTTATAACAAAGAACACTAAATTAAGTGCTTAGAATACAAAACATAAGATTTAAACACAGAAAAAAAGTACAAGTCATACGTCTATATACTACTGAACCACAACAACAATGAAATTTGATTACTCTTCATTATTTGATTTGAGTTAAAAGTGATATCTTATTTTAATTTAATTAATTAAAAAGTTTTAGTATTGTTATTTAATTTGAATATGTAGTAGCGTTAAAATTCTAAAGAATAATTTATGGTCAATTTGAATCTCATAAATTTGGAGCGATTGGTTTATGTAGTTGTTCACATAAAATAACTGATTTACCCTAAAAAAAAAGTAATGTGAATGTAAATTATATAATGTTTGAATAAAACAACATTATCATGATTCTTATAAGGATTTGTCTAATATTGCAACATTGCACATGTTAAATTAACCAAAATAGTAACTATTTAATGAAAAACAACAATTATTTATTAAAAAATTATATATTTAATATAAAATTTGCAAGTTCCAATACAAACTTACTATTTAAAACTTATTAACATGTGTAAATTTGCACATGATAGAAAAATTCTTCTTACAATTCTGTAGAAAAAACGATTCTTATAAATGATTCTTATATATTTATTTTATACGGTATATATATATATACACACACACACACACAAGATCAAGTACAAGGTGTGCCTAATAATAAAAAAATGGATTAAATAAGTCAATAATCTCTATAGTCTTCTGGAAATAAAAAAAATAGGGTTAAATAAGGAAATGATCCATATAGTTTTTCAGAATTTTTTTTTAGTTTATGAACAATTTTTTCGCACTTTTTGGTCCTTGAAGTATTTCATGTCATGATTTTTTGTCCCTACTTTTCATTCAACTCGTGCATATCATTTAAAAAAAAATTGTGGTCATATTTAGTACATTATATGAATCTCTCGCAAAAATTTATTTTTTTTAACAAGAGATTAATTAAATATGAATTTTTTTAGTTGTTTGCACATAAAAATTCATAAATAATTCATCCGATGTTAAAAAAATTCTAAATTTTTATCGGAGATGTGCTTATAATAATATAAACATGAATACAAAAAATCATTCAAAAATGTGAAAGTATACAAAAGTTTGATTAAAAGTAGAGATCAAAAGTTGTGATAGAAATTTTTTCATGGACCAAAAAATGCGGAAAAAAATTTATGGACTAAAAACGAAATTTGAGAAACTATAAAGATTGTTTACTTATTTAACCCTAAACAATGCAAGAGTTTAAAAATAACACATAAAAGTACAAACTCCATTATCCAAATTAACATCTCAAATAAGTAATACTCCCTTCGTCCCTTGTATAAGAAAACATTTGATTTTTAGATTTATGGAATGATTGATGTATTTAGTCCACTTTTTAGGCCAAATATATCAATCACTCAATGAATCTAAAAAGTAAAAATTTTCTTATATAAGGGACTAGAGGGAGTAAGTTCAGAGCCGGTCCTGACTATTCCGAGGCCCAGCTCGAATGTTAAAAATTAGTCTTTTAGTAAAAAAAAGGTTTTATAATAATAAAAGAATAATCTTATTTAAATTATAACTAACATTAACATTAATAGCATAATTTGCCATATGTTCATACCCTGAACCCTGCATTTACAATACAATGTCATTATCAACTGCACTATGTTTACGAGACCAAAATATTTATATTTTTATCGTCATACAAAATAATATTAATAATATGAAAAATAGTTATCACTTTCATACCACACCTTGCACGACACCACACCTTGCACATGCCAATAGTCGGGCCTGAGTAAGTTATTTGCATAAACTTAAAAATAAACTAATTCAAACGAGTCATTAATGTGTATAGAGGATTGCATACATAGGATTCCTCATATACACCTCTCTTACTTAAAAAAAGCATTTACGAGTGTAATGTTTTTTTTCCAAAAAAAAACTTCTCATTTTCTTTGGATTTTGTTAAAAACATGGAAATTGTTAATTAGTGTCCCTCAAATAATAGTTAAAGAGCTAAATAAAATATAAGTGTATTGAAATTTGTGTAATCTACTTTTTATATATTTAAATAATGTTATTTTTAATATAAAAATTACATATTTTAATATCTTTAATTAGTGTCTCGAAACCACTACTTACCTAAAAACATAATCAATTCCTTTTTGTTGAAAACATCCTACGGTATGACTTCTATTGATAATGTACTGGTATTTTAACAATTACTAATATAATTAAGAATTGACATTAAATATAGGATAATATGGAGTATTTTCAAAGTCGAAAATTATTTTCTTTTTGGTACAAAAGTCAAAAACTACACAAATTTATACTGTATATGACACGTTGAATGGATACGTCATTTGACAATTTGACTTGTAAATTTTGTTTTGAATAGATGAATGTTAAGCAGATATACAATTAACATTTGAGGAGCACCAGTAGTTATTAACTTTGTATGATAATGTTTTTTAATCAACTTTGTATGATTTTTTATTTTTGGTCAAGACTTTGTATGATATTTATTGTCAATAAAAAAAACTTTGTATGATATTTCTTAACAGTATTTGATATTATAAATAATTTAAAAATACATTTGATTCTATTATAAATTGTTAAACTAATTCATATATTTAACATTTACTATTAATTATTAAGTATATATTTTTACAACCATATACCAATTTGGTCAATAAATTTATTTTATTTATTAATTATATAGGCCAAATGCTTACAAGAGTCTTTAATTTTCGTGTTTGAAACAATTATGTTCTTTAAGGTTTTTAAGTAACAAATAAATCCTTTAAGTGTATAACTTTTTGCATCGTTACCCTTCTGTCAATTATTGTCCCCTTCAGCTGGGCTTCAACTATTTAGGCCTCATGGTTCCCATTAGACTGCGTTTCAAATTTATCATATGGTTAACATTAGAATTAACGGTCACATCAGCGTTTTTGTAAACGTATAATAACTAAAAGGGTAACAATGCAACAAATTAAAAACTTAAAGGACATATTTATTTCTTGAAAAACTTAAAGACCCAATCGTTACAAACACAAAACTTAAGGCTCTGTTTGGATTGATGGTACATAACGGAATGGAGCGGAATGAAACATAATGGAATAGAGTGGAGCGGAACGGAATGGAACACAAATTTCATTCCATTGTTTGGATATTCAATTATGGAATGGAACAAAATTATCACTCCATCGTTTGGGAAGCGAACGGAATAGAATCAATTATTACATTTTTATTCCAATTTTACCCTTATTTTAAAACATTAAACTATAGTCAATAACTTCAATTCACTCAAACTAAACGAAAGAAAAAGACTCAAATATTAGAATTATAATGATCGATACTTGAATAACCATCATTTGAAGCAATTTGAAATATTTTTGCTTTACATGTATACCAAATTTCAAAAACTAAAATAAGATTCATTTATTTATATACAAAACAAAAACTCCAAAGGCACAACACAAAAACCACTATAGCTGGACATAAGCTTCTAACTAATAAACATAGGCCACTAACAGCTGACAAACTCGATCCAAATGCATAACACAAAACCAACACTATGCAGTATAATGCAATAACGTGACAAACATTTCACCCAGAACCTCCATTCATGCTAATATATTTAACATTTAGATCAGAAATATGGATATCAAAGAAAGTGCATTGCAGTTTTTTTTTTTTAAAAAAACAAGAACAATTTATTTTCATTTTTTGGGTAAATAATGATTAATAAGAATGACATATTTTGCTGGACAAACGTGAAGAAATGAGCGGTCATCACTCAGAGGAAGAAGTGAAGTAGAGAGTCTTGCGAAAAAAATAAACATTTCATGTGTTTTGAGAAGAGGAAGAGATAAATAAAATAAGGGTAAAAGAGTAATTTTAAAAATATAAAGTTTCATTCCATTGGATACACCCCAAATTGGGGGGAATGAAAAATTGAAGTATTGAGTGGTATTGAATGGAATTGGTTCCATTCCATTCTATTAGTTTTTTGCAAATCCAAACAATGGAAATTTATTATATATCTCTCCATTCCATTCCACTCCACTACATACCACCAATCCAAGCATAGCCTTAAGGATTCGTGAATCCATTTGACATATTATATATTAATTTAATCTCTAACATATTCTATCATAATAGAATAATATAAATAAAATTTGACAAAGTAAAAAACTTTTTTAAAATGTTCACGTGTTAGACAAATTTGTTTATTTACTCTTAATATTTTAATATATTGGAATGACATTGTGCTCGTATCAAAGATTTAAAGGTTTAGAAAAGACGATCCACTTGGGTTTGTCTTGTGGTGTTGACTTGATATTTTAGAGTGTGTTCTTTTTAAAGTTTCAGGTTTAATTTTCTCTTATGCAAATTTTGGTGAGTTAATCCATTCAAAGTAAAAAAAAAAAAAAACTCTTTGATTTCCACCCTACCTTTTATAACGTCCGCTATTTAAAGTAGCAGACGACATTTTTCAAAAATTCTTATTTTCTTAACGTCCGCTACTTAAGTAGCGGAAGGGTATAAGGAAAAGCGTAAGACACGCAAGTAATCGATAGGGTGACAAATGAGATGTCTTAAACTAGGCCCCCGTAAATAGACAGTGAGATTAATCCACTTGGATTAGTCGGTCATTAGACAGATAACGAATTTTGAAACAAAAAAATAGTTTTACAAAAGAGGAAAAAAAACCTCAATTTAAACTACAATAAAGAAAGAAAAATATGAACATTTTCAATGCATTTTTAGGAGAGTATATTTTGTAGCATAAAATAATGAACTAATTTAAAACCATTTATGTACATTCGGGGGGTGGTGCTGTCCTACAAATAGCATAATGAATCCCTTTGCTCTATACAACTTATTTCGATTTCAACTTTGAACTTTTGTTCTTTAATTAGTACCATGGCAGAGAAGAGCAAAATCCTAGTCCTAGGAGGAACAGGTTATTTAGGAAGATTCATAGTTGAGGCAAGTGCTAAAGCAGGACACCCCACCTTTGCTTTGATTAGAGAGAGTACAGTTTCTCATCCTCAAAAATCAAAACTTATTGAGAGCTTCAAAAGTTATGGAGTTACTTTGCTATATGTATGTATCTTTCAAATTTTCAATCACTGTTAATTTATTTTTGGCTTAATAACAGTTTTTATCCACCTATTTTTATTTATTCATGAAATTAGTATCATATTCTAATTAGAATCACCCAATTTTGATCTTTTTATCAGATTTTTGTATTTAAAAGTGATGATTTAACATATTTTAAATAATATAACATATGATCTGATGATAAATCATGAAAATAAAAGATAACTCATTAAAAATTTCACTTTTAATTTTAGAAATTATTCATTTTTATTATTTAATTAATGAAATGTAATCATCAAATTGTATGTCATGTCATTAAAAATATGTTAAATCATCTGTTTTAAATACAAAAATTGAATTGAGGAACCAAAAAACTATGTGATTTTATAATAGAAAAACCAATTTCACAAGTGATTGAAATTAGAGATCAAAATTATAATTAATCCTTTATTTTTTTAATATATATTTACATAATTATTTCAAAGTTAAAAAATATATTCTAACATCTATATCTCTTTTTTATTCCATAGGGTGATCTAAGTGATCATGAAAGCCTTATTAAGGCAATTAAGCAAGTTAATGTTGTTATTTCTACACTAAGTGGAGCACAAATAGATGATCAAGTGAAGCTCATAGCAGCAATAAAAGAAGCTGGAAACATCAAGGTGCATATAAGACTTATCGTACTAATAAATCATAAATTAATTGTAGGTATAGAAATCATCAAAAATAAATTAAAGCAACTCCATGTTTGCAATCAAATTGGAAATACTTTCTTTATTGACAAAATTGTAAATACTTTTAAATGGATATTAAATTAGTGGTATATTTAAATTATCTATATAAATTGATATTTTTATGGTCATTGTCATCAGAGGTTTCTGCCATCAGAATTTGGACTTGATCCAGACCATCACCATGCCGTTGAGCCGCTAGCTAGTTTTTTAGCGCAAAAAGCACAAATTAGAAGGGCAATTGAAGTTGAAGGGATTCCTTACACTTATGTTGTCTCTAACGCCTTTGCCGGATACTTCCTCCCTACATTTGGACAACAAAATGTTACGGCTCCTCCCCGAGATAAGGTGGTCATTCTCGGAGATGGAAATGTAAAAGGTAACATCAAAATAAAAAATAAAATAAACATCATTTTTTCATACAAGTAATAGACATATTGAAAAGGTGAAATTGTCTCATGTTTTTTTATTGAAATCATTGTTTCAGAAGTTTATGTCACAGAGGAAGACATTGGAACTTATACGATCAAAGCAGTAGATGACCCAAGAACTTTGAACAAAACTATATATTTTAGGCCTCCTGCTAATGTTTTGACTTTCAACGAGCTTGTCACCTTATGGGAGACTAAAGTTAAGAGTACACTTGAAAAGATTTATGTTCCAGAGGATCAACTTCTTAAGAGTATTCAAGGTAAGTATCAACAATTGTTTTCAATAAAAATATTTACTAACATGTTTGCTATGTCATGTTTATGCCATGAATGTTTTTCTTCTATGCAGAATCTTCTTTCCCTGCAAATTTGATGTTGGCATTAGGTCACTCAATGCTAGTAAAGGGAGATTGTACAAATTTTGAGATTGATTCTTCTTTTGGTGTGGAAGCTACTGAACTATATCCTGAGGTAAAATACACCAGTGTCGACACCTATTTGAATGCGTTCGTGTGAAGCATAGGAAATGCACTATCAAGAAAAGGAAAACTGCTACATGGTCAATAAAGCCATAACATGTTTGTTGTTAATCACTTGTGTTTTTATTATCATCAAAAGAATAATTTCACATATGTTTGAAATATTTGCATTGTCATGTACTTTGTTTGCTTTTCCATGTATTGAATGAAAGTTCAGATAATAATCATGTATTACTTTGTTGAGTATTATTTAAGTAGGTTGCACTTCGATAATCAAATTTAGATATATAAACGGAATTGGTACCGAAGTGATAAAGACATAACTTCTGCTCCAAAACAATGTGATTATAGAGTACACACCATTAACATAGCCATAAAAAAACAACAGGTGGAGTACTTAAATGTTCTAAAATGGCAAAATAGAAAACTACATAAGCAACAAAATCCAACTTAAATTGTAATGATAGTGAGAGTTGTTGACACTATATTTGATCTTCACCTAGCTAGCTCATCAAAAAACTTCTCTATCAAGGTTTGTTGCAGGTACCAGCAATCCTATTGAATAAAATGCATGTTAAAACCAATTGAAGACAAATAATTGTGTACACAATGGAATATATACAAAGATATCAAACATTATACCTACATACCAAGATAATCAGTTGAAAAAATACATCAGTTTCAAATATTTCATTGATAGGGACTAATATATGCAATTTCTTTATGTATGTCTATTCACTATAATATTCCTTTTGGAATAGCATGGCATGTCTGCTTTTTTGTTATTTTGATGCATCCAATACTATCACACAGATAAAATCCATTATTCGAATACAAACTCAAGATTCAACTGGCCAAATTGATATATCCGGTTTTCTTCAAGTTTAAGTTACCTATATAAGAGCCGTGTTTTGGAGTAAAAGACCATATAAATAGAATTTTAAATCAAACAAGTCGATAGAAGTATTACTTGCTTGTTAGAGGTTTCCGAAAACCTCTTTGAAGACCGCACTTATAGTACTGCACATTGCTTTATCATCCTTGTCATGGATTAGAAACTTCAGTCCATTTTTGCTTTTGACACTAGAGAATGCGACTTTCAGCTGATCACGACTTATCACCGATTTAGGTAAATATAAGCCCACATTGTCTAGGGATTGACCTTGAGGTTTGTCTAGTGTCATTGCATATGAGACACTAATTGGGAATTGTTTTCTAACTAGCTTGAAAGGCCATGGTGATCGGGAAGGAGACATTGGTATTCGAGGAATTAATATCATGTTACCAGCATTCTTTCCAGACATGACTTGGGCTTGAAGTACAAATTGACCTAGCCTTGTAACAATTAATCTAGTACCATTAAAGAAACCCTCAGATGGTAATAAATCTCTTAAAAGTGTTATCGGCGTCCCAACCTTGAGAGTGAATTTATGATTTGCTATGTCAGATGTTTTGAGACTGTTTAGAAATTCAGGGGGAATCATGTCAAATGCTTGTGCATCATAGTTCTCTGACTTATCAATAGAGTCGGCACTATAATACTCCCTTTGTTCACCTAAAAAACACAGAGCAAAATGATAGTTAAAACCTGCGCGATATATATAAATAGACATGATAATGAATAATTGAATGGTTAAGTGCACAAAAGTGAACTAATTACACATACCTGGAACTAACTTCAGGACATAATCATTTATTTGGTCGACAGCCTCAACGGTTGAAGCAAAAATAGCTTGAGATTGCACAAACTGTCCATTTTGGTATCGCGAGAGAAGATTTGGATATGTACTTTGCACAATAGCCTCAATAGGATCATTAAAATTTGCTATCAGAAGCTCAGGTGGAATATCTACTTCAGCATTACCTTCATTTGGATTTGACATCTTCCTTTCGCCTACATACACATTCAATATCCAATTTGTAAATTCTTGCAATCATATGTAGTTTGATTATCAGAACAATTAGTATAACATGTAAAAGCCGAATGTTCCTAAGATTACACATCCAAGAGCCAAAAATTTAAAAGGTAAGATACAAAAAGAGAATTTGCAGATTCATAATACTTCAAAACCTCCATCCAAACACAATTAAGCCCTCCCCTCTCTTTCCCTCCAAAACCCTCAATCCAAACATACCCTAAAAGTCTAAAACTCAATCAAACACATAAAAAGGCAATAAAAGTCTCACACTCAATGGCTTCCTATCCTAAGAATAAACATCCAAATGCCAAGAATACAACAAAGAATGGTCATTGATCAGTAAGACCTGATCCTGGTTGGAGTTCAACCAAGTTCGAACTTAGAACCTCGCAGTTGTGTGAGTTTTATGTGACACTTGCCAAGTGAACTGAAAAAATGCACAACAGAAAAGAAAATGCAAAAAACGAAAGGAAAAAAAAAGGCCTTTGATGATCCAAAATGAAAAAGAACTACTGAATCAACTCCATAAAAAAAGTTTCAATAAGGAAAAGAGTAAGGAGTAAGAATATAGTACCTTGTTGGTGACCAATATAGGATTTTATTAACCTAATAAAAGAGTAACAGATATGCAATGCATTAGTGTTGAAGATGAGTATAAATAATGGAGAAGAGAAATAAGATGAAAGAAAGTGTGGAAAATACTTACACAGCCAATGAGAGAAGAGAAGAAAGAAAAGCGTAACTGATGGAGAAAAGAAAACGAAACGGTTACTATATTGTTTTGATCGGTCATTTTTGAAAGTAGCTTTTGGGCTTTGGGTGCAGTTTTGAAAAGACAGCCCATCTACAGAAACGGGTTTCAATGCATAAATTTAGCTTTTCAGATAAGTAGGTCTGCTTATAGATGACGGCATTGTCATAATTGTCTCCAGTAAACAAGGCATCCTAATCCAACGGGAGTTGCCCCAATAAATTCTTTTACTGTATTGGCTAATCCAATCCAATCACTATCCTACAAAATTAAAAATCATTAGTTGGTTCAGTGGTGATTGGCGCTGAATTTGGTAGAGAGGATCGCGGTTTGATCCCCGCAACTGCGATCGGAAGGGGACTGGAATCACTTGATGCCAGAACTGACCCCCGAACCAGATTAAACCGGTGGTGAATACCAAAAAAATTAAAAATAATTAAAAATCATCCGTCAAAAAAATAAAAATCATAACAGCATCAACTAATTAATAAAAAGTTTTTCTATCATGTGCAAACTGAGTTGAAACCCTCTCTATTTCTTCAAAGAAATGACAAATGCAATTACTATAGTTTTGATGTAAATCAAGAATATAAATGCATGTCTTTTGAACGGATCAGCTAATAGTGGTTACAAATCTCTTTCTGATAATTACAATCCTAAAAAATATCTAACCCTAAATTTTTCATACTTTGTTTTTACTATAAGTAGTGACTCTTATTCATCAAATATTTAAATTGAGGAATTTAGCACCGTCTATTTACTTTTGAACTACTATCATTTATCATTCATTGCTGACATCTATACTCCATGAGCTACTCTCTCCTCGAAAAAATGATTTGAAAGTGAAAATTCGTGTGGCAAATATGTGGAGCGTTCCTGGTAACCACAATCCTAATGTAATATTTATCTAAATTTATTGTTGAACTATTGTTTAATGTTACTCATTTTTTTTCATATATCTTTCAATATTGCAATTTTCATATTTTATTTCATTGTTACATATTACGGCTGATTAGACTCGTGTACCGCACGGGTCGAAGTTATAGTTCTAAAGTAATTAGCATGTTATTTTTATATTTGTAAAAAAAAAAATGTTATTTTAATATATAATTTAATCTGCATCTCAATGTCATATAAAAATATAACCAAACTATTTTAAAATAAAATATTATGTTCAAATTCATAAATTTGCAATTTCTATAAATTAAAAAAAAAATTATAAATTTGTAATTAGAATGCAATCTCTATCCATAATTTGCCCCATGCATCACACAGTTGGAAATACTAGTCAAACCGTTAAGAATGAAATAACTTTGTAACTTATATAGTCTTCATAAACGTATCAGGTGATGTGACCCCGAACTCATTTATGAACCTCAAAAGGATTTTGAAAAGGCTCACGTCGAGCCGAACCCTCATTTGGCACCTATACCTCCAAGGGCTTAGCTATAGCCTAAGACTGAGTCTAATGCTTATGCTTCGACTTAGATGAATGTTCAGTCGCCTATGTTCTCCTAACAATTGAATCAGCAAAAAACCAACAAAACATCAGTATCAGAGTGATACGTTTCCTAGGCAGTGAATAATTTATACATGGTTCTCTATCTAGTTAGGGAATTATACCAATTAAGAAGGAAAAAAACTCAAGAAAAAACTTGAAGATTGAATCAAATGTGCAATAATCACTTGTTTGTTGCCTTGTGTCTTCACTTTTTATTCTCACTCCATACATCATTATTTTCTCCCTCGAGTGTGAGATTCTTAGTATCTTTTATCTAAATTGGAAATCCCTTTCGCTCTCTCACTGAGTCGAATCAGGCTCTCATGTAATTGTTGATACATGATACTTTGGATAAAAAGAAACACATATCTGAGTTTGAACTTTGGATACCAGGTCTTCATTCAAAATCTTGATATATTAGATATATGAATCATCTCATTTATATGCTTAAATGACATAAGGGACTAACCAATGGAAATGTTAAAAACATAAGAGACTAATTAATGGAAGACTTTGAAAATATAATGGACTAACGTGAAACTTTTAAAAAATATAGGATCAACTTAAAACTTAAAATAAACATAAGGGATCAAATGTGCAATTAAACATTTGAAATGAATAAATTGAAGTAACGAACTTTAGTCTTTGTATATTACATTTAATGTTCCTATAATTGAATTATGTTAATGTAAACTTTAAAATTGACATTAAATACTTCCTCCAGTCCTATATATATAAGAAACATTTCACTTTTTAGATTCATTGTAAAATTTATGTATTTATGTATTTCACTTTTTTTGTAAATTTTTTAGTCTAAATAGTAAATACATAAATTTTACAATGAATCTAAAAAATGAAATGTTTATTATATATAAGATCGGTTGGAGTATAATATAAGATAGTAATACATATTTTCAAAGTAAAAAAAATATATATATATATATATATATATATATATATATATATATATATATATATGAGACGTTGAATGGATACGTCAAGTTGACTTGTAGGGATGGCAGGAAAACCCAAACCCAGAAGACTCACCCGAACCCAAATCCAAGTTAACGGGCGAAACCCGAGTTGACTGGGTTTGAGTGTGGGTTTGGGTGACACCCGAAACCAGGGACGGAACCAGAAGTTTTGAGTAGTGGGGTCACTATAAAATTGTATCGTTAAGCAAATATAACATTTCATTTTCAAAAGTATAAAAATACATCATAATTGTTCTCTACGACCTTCCATATTATGGAAATATTGAATAATTTTCTCTTTTTCAACATCAAGGAAAATATCTCTATCAATATAAGTAACTAATTGAACAATTATTTAACCAGTCATCTAAGAAATAATTTCCAAGCTTGACAATCTAGTGTTAATAGTTCAACTGGGAAAAACTTTGAAGGATAAAATTGCATTAAACAAACCAATTTACCCTTATCAAATGCCTCGGACTTAAACAAGTTACACAAAGAAGTAACTCGATATTCACCTATGTAAAACGATTATTCAACTCTTGAGTGAGTGTAGGCTATTATGAAATTTTTGGATTGAGTGAGTGTGGGCTATCATAAAATTTATCTACTAATTTATTTTTTATATAATGTAATATATATGTATAGTAGTAGTATTAGAAAAAATTCTACATCAAAGTGGGGGCACAAGCCCACACAATGACCTTCATATGTCCGTCCCTGCCCGAAACTATGGGCGTGGGTTTGGGATCACTCAAACCCACACTCAAAACCCATACACCCACCCGAATATATGTGAAATATCTAATTAACCCTAAGTATATAGATTATGTTGAACTTTGATATTATTGTATCATATTTTGTCATTTGCTTGTATTTGTACTTTGTCATTTTATCAAAATGAATTCAAGCCGAGTTTTGGTAGGTAATTAATTAATTATGCGTGTTAGCTTTGGGTTTTGAGTTTGGGTGGAAAAACCTGAACCCAATGGGCGTGGGCGTGAATTTTGATTTGTCACCCAAACAACCTTTGAGTTTGGATTTGGGTGTTTGTTTTGAGCGTAGATTTGGATATTGCAAAACCCTCACTCATGAGCATCCATTGCCATCCCTATTAACTTGTTAAATAATTTTTCTAAATATATCGTATGACTAACGCAAATATAATATACTTGAATCATTTTCAAAGTGTATAGGATAAACAAATTATATAATTAAGAATTGAGATTAAATATAGGATAATAATACATTAATTTAAAAGTAAAAAAATTAGCAGTATTATGAGACGTTGAATGGATACGTCATGTTGACTTGTAAAATAATTTTTTAAACTTATCTAAAATCATAACATGGATTTTAATGTTCACACATTTATTTTAAAAAAAAAAAATTGAATATATAACATAAGCTTCAAAGGGTGTAAAGAAAACAATATTATATGCTCTCAACTCTTTGTACAAAAAAAAGTCCATGGTACAGCTATAAAAAAAAAATGGGCGTAGATATCTGACATCATCATCATACAAATTGCTCACCACCGTGTGGTCACCTATTCGCCGTCTAAACAAACTCACATACCAGCGAAAGCAAACTCTTCCCTGCAAGCAACAACAATTTCTCACCGGAAATTCTTTACTCCTCGCTCTCTTCCTTATTTCTCTTAAACAACATTACAATGGCAGCAACATTGAGACACTTATAAAGGTTAATAAGGTAAGATAGTCTTGGGAGAAAAATGAAATTCAGAATTAATTCTAATAAACGCAGAAGCTTTGAATCATTAGCTTTAGAGAGAATTGATTTTAACTCCCTAAAATTGATTTCGGATGACCAAACCAAACATGAATAGGAGTATAATTTACTTTCACGGTAGGATATGTTTGATATTCTAGAATTAAAATCAAACACATACTTAATAACTTTGAAAGATAAATGAATACTAATATTATCAACTACTAAATATTAGTAAGTTTCATTCATAGTTGGAATTTACTTACTCTAACCGAACAAAATTAAATTTTAACTCTGAATGAAAGTTATTATGTACTAGTTGAGTATTGTTCAACCCACTTGCATTGTGGTTTGCGACATGATAGTATGTTTCTTTTTAAGATTTCAGGTTTGATTTTCTTTCCTATTAATTTAAATGGACTAATATAATTTTTTCAAAAAAAAAGAGTACTGTTCAATTAAAGAAATGCACTAACCCGATAGTGTTTGGCCTTGTTGGCTTAGAGGGGATGTAAAGACAAATAGTTATCACTTCTCTCACTCAAATTATCGTATAAAAAAAATAATCAATATTTTTTTTGATAAACACAAAAAGAAAATATTAAATATATTAGGCTTAAATGCAATTTTATTCCCCGTTTTGATTAAATCGAAATTTTACCCCCGTGCTTTAAAACTCGGACTTTTACCCCTCCTGTTTTGATTTTTTTTTTATTTTGTCCCCCCTAGCATATTTTACTTATGTGGCAGTGGTGACGTGTAATATTATTTTACATGTCATTAATTATTTATTATTAAACATTATTTTATAATTTTTTTGGATGAAAAAATTACTAAAAATGACAAAAAATATCAAGTAAAAAAATCAGGAAAATAGTAGAAATACAAAAAAAAAACAAGTAAAATATAGTAAAAAACCAGAAAAAAATTCAGTGTTTTAAAAACCGGACCGATCATCGAACCGGTGAGGGTACTGGTTCATTGGTCGAACCACCGGGTCACTGGTTGAACCGCATCCATAAACTGGATCAAACCGGATAAACCGGAGAAATGAACCGATCTCTTTAATAAAATTATATAGCTATTAAACCGGTCGAACATGATGACTCGGTCTCTTAAAAAGTTAATGACACCTAAAAATTTAAAAAATTTAAAATGTCATAATGTCGCAACTCACAAGTTCTTAAATTCAAATCTTAAATATTGTCACCACACACTATAAAATAGTACAAATTACAAAACCAAATAGATTTTAAACAAAGTCTAGTTGCAACATAATCTAATCGCAACACAAACGAAATAACAAAGTCTAATAGTAAATTTAATTCCAAGGAGACATATTTGTTTCGGACACTATTTGTTTTAGTTTAGTTTTTTCAATTTACTTTTTTAAAAAAAAATATTTATCTAAAAAAAAAGACGTCATTTTGATTTGAAAAAAAAATAAAAAATAGCAGACGCAATCAAACCGGCGGTTCGCCGGTTTTTCCGATTTTTAGCGGTTCGCTCCGGTCTAACTACATGTCCGGTCCAACATTTGAACCAGGCCGGCTATCCCTCCGGTTCGCGGTTCAACCGGTCCGACCGGCCGGTCTGGTTTTCAAAACACTGAGAAAAATAGTAAAAATACAAAAAAAAACCTAGTATAATACAGTAAAAAAACAAAAAAAAATACTAGAAAAACAAGAAAAATAGCATAAAACTCTATCATTGTGGCTTTTATTGCAACAATACCCTATCATTGTGGCTTTTTTGCCATTTTTTTTGAGATATAACAGTGTTAATGGTTATCCCAAATTTTGTAGGTACATAATGAATACTCTGAGTATTTTTATTGTCTTTTTAATTGACGGTTTTTTATACTATTTTTCTTGTTTTTCTAGTATTTTTCTGGTTTTTTTTACTGTATTTTACTTTATTTGTTGTTTGTATTTTTACTATTTTTCTGATTTTTTTTACTTGATATTTTTTTGTTTTCATTTTTAGAATTTTTTTAGTAATTTTTTCATTAAAAAAATTAAACAAGATAATGTTTAATAATAAATAATTAATGACTTGAAAAATAATATTACACATCACCACTGCTACATAGCAAAATATGTTAGGGGGGCAAAATCCAAAAAAAATCAAAACAGAAGGGGTAAAAGTCCGAGTTTTAAAACACGGGGGGTAAAATTCTGATTTAATCAAAATAGGGGAAAAACTGCATTTAAGCCAATATACTAAATACTTAGCCATTGTCTTGACTATTTAGTTGTTGTCTTGAAAAAATTAGGTTTAAATACAGTTTTGACCATTATATCTTACAAAATGTGTAATTTTAGTCCTTCTATTTAAATAATGAGCAATTTTAATCTCTCTCTCTTTTTTTTTTACGTAATTTTGGTCTCTATATTTAAACAGAGTTAGGATCCGTTGACACCAGATGTCAAACTAAAGTTTGACACCAAATCTTGTCCATTTATTTTTATTGTTCTAAAGACTCGTATTTATTTACTTAAAATATCATGTGATCGTTATTTTCCTTAATCTTAGCTAATTGCTTAGTCTTCTGAAGAAAAAAAAAACTAATTGCTTACTGTCTTTTAAGTTTCACGGCATTGTTTCTCATTATCTCTCCCCTTTACGTTTCAATATTGTTTTTAGGGTTCAAATTTGGGAATTGAAATATTAAGGGAGAAATTATGATTTAACAACAAACCTAATAATTTCGGAACTCGATTATCACACCTAAAATCCAACATATTTCAAGAATCCCATCCAAAATATTCATAGAATCCTATTTTCACTGCATGCTCTCCAATTGGGATTGCATCGAGTATTTGTTTTGTTTAATTTTTGGAAAATGCTAAATCAAGCGAAACAAATTTTCGTGAAATATAATGAGTCAATTAAAGAAGAACAACCAAATATATATGTTCATAGTATCACATATTTTGTGTGCGTTCGTGATTTTCGTGAGATGCAACTCTCGCGATATATAGCACTACTCTTCTTTTTTTTATGGGGCTATTTTGAATATTCCTTTATCTCATGAACAAGAGATTCCTACCATGGAGATGCAGAATATTTTAATTCAATGTGTGGTAGATAATAAACAAATAATCACAAGAGAATTGAGAGTATCATTAGTTATGGGTGTTTCTTTCAGTTTGAGTTTTTCAATAATTGAAACAAATAATAGAATAGTTGAAACAAATAATAGTATGCGATTGAAAGAAAGGAGGCTCAAGAAATAAAATCACAAATTAATTATGAGCATTTGAATTAAATAAAATAGACGGTTTAGATTTGGTGTCAAATTAAAGTTTGATACTTGGTGTCAACAGATCCTAATTCATTTCAATAATGTGTATTTGTTCCACTGGACCGTTTAATATGGTTCTGGGGTCAATTCTGACATCAAGTGATTCCAACTCTCTTCCGATCGCAGTTGCGTGAGATCGAACCGTGATATTTCCTATCAATCTAGCGTTAATCACCACTGAACCAATTAACGATTGATAATAATGTTTTCTATTAGACGTGATTTGCCATACAATTCCTATAATCATAATGTTTTTTATTAGGGTTAAATATGTTTTTGGTTCCTATAGTTTATCAAAATTTCATTTTTAGTCCCTGCATTTTTTTTTGCACTTTTTAGTCCCTGAAGTTTTTTCCGTCAGTGTTTTTAGTCTATCCTTTTAATCAAACTCTTGTATATTTTCACATTTTTTAATGATTTTTTATATTTATGTTTATAATATTATAAGAATATCTCTAACAAAAAATTAGAATTTTTTAACATAAAATGAATTTTATGTGCAAAAACTAAAAATTTCATATTTAATTCATCTCGTTAAAAAAAATTAAATTTTTGTAAGAGAGATTCATATAATATAATGTATTAAACATGACCACAATTTTTTTTTAAAATTTCAATTGATATGCACGAGTTGGATGAAAAGTATGGACTGAAATAATTTCAAGGACTAAAAAATGCGAAAAAAAATTTCAAAAATTAAAAACGAAATTTTGTAAAATCATAGAGACCAAAAACTATTATTGTTTGTGGGATGATTTTTCATTTTATCGCTGCAAGATTTCTTTTATTGTGGCCCCCAATCGTTTTTTATAGATTCGCCATGTTTTTATAAACTTGTTATAGATTCTCCATAAGAGGTAATTTTTATTCCATACACGTCAAATATTAAACGTAATTAATTGTGTTTGAAGTTATTCAATTAATTGGTTATGAGTTTTTAGTATTATTTCTAACTCTATTAAGTTTTATGTTACTCGGATTGATAATTGTTTTGGTTTTCGGGAAGATATTTGGCAAGAAATTCGGGTTGTGTGTAGTATATTGTCAAACTTTCTATTGATCAATTTTTTGATCAAGTGAAGACGACGTTTTTGCGGTGGTTAAAAGTTAGGAAAAAATGTTTTTGTTATAACATTCATATGGTTTTCGCCTATGGTTTTCACCTATATTATGGTTAAGGGTATTTTCTGTTTGAGGATTTAGCTCTTCTTGTTTGATATGTTGTAATTTGTAAACATTTTTTTGTGCTTTGAATATATTTTGGCTTTTTTAAAAAGAAAAAAAACGTAATTTTATCGTTTTGGTGGAAATTTGAGCATTAATTTATATGTTTTCAAATTTTAACGTCAAACTCCTTTCACTATATTCAATCTCGATTGATTGTAAATTGAATTACTCATTTTTTTTTTCTCTTTATGGATTGCAATATTTATTTGCTTAACTATTACTACCTCCGTTCCAAATTATATGTCACTTTACATTACCAATGAAGCATTTAATGCAACTTTACCTATTATACCCTTAACTATTTATTACTCTCTCTTCTTTCAATTCTTCAATTTATTTTTTTCAATATAATAAATGAAGGACAATTTTGTAAATCAACTCATAATTTCTCTTTTCCATACAACAATGATTGCATTTCTTAATATGTGTAAAAATGTCAAAATGACATATAATTTGGAACGGAGGGAGTACTATGAATGAATAGTAATATTTTCATATTATTCTCTCATATGTTTTCTTTTACAATGTAATTTTAAAATTTTCTACATTTTTGTATCGTTCAACTAGGTCAGATCTTTCTACATTTAGAATATGGCAGAAAACTAATTCATTCTTTTTGTGCATCCACCAAAGAGGGGTGGTTTTAGGGTCAATTTTTGATCCAAAATCACCCTTTAAATTGTTTTTCCTTTTCTTTTCAATTAAATAAGTGATTATCCACATAGATTTGCTTCTTCGTTTTTGTTTTTAAGTTTGTCGTCGTCTTGTGCGGCGTTGTGTTTGTGGTCGTCTTGTGCGACGTTGTGTTTGTGGTCGTCTTGTGCGGCGTTTGTTGGTTTTTCATTACGGTGTTTTGTTTATTCAAATTGGCATATCTACATCAACTCATTACAGATCTGAAGAATTTGAAGACTTGGACGTCAACGTTGCAAGATTCCGGTGACTTTTATTTTGTCATATTTGTAGGAACTTTCATGATGCCGTTGTATGCTATTAACCTAGGTGCTGCAAGTTTGTTTGTAGATTCACCTTTTTCAGTTTTTAGCAATCTTAAATTGGTAATGATCTATGTATTTTCAATTTGAATGAATGAATCCTTATTTTTAGTCAAAAAAGAATATGGCAGAAAACTTGTCGTTTGCACCCATTTGTCTAAAAAAAATAATAATCTTCTTTTCATTTCTGTCCTATTTTTGTATTTTTATGTTTTTTTCAATAAAATGAGATCTTAACACAATAACTTTCAACCAATGAGAAATGATTCCCTCTAGTAGGAATTTTCACGGGAGCAACATATATGAAATTGTACAATAGTTATGAGACAAAGTATCAATTGGTTTAGTCTTGGAACCTTTTGATAACAAGATTGAATCATAGCATTGTTTTATATTAACATTGCATAAGATTTCTTCCCTTCACCAAATGATATGAGTTTCTCTATAAATAAAGATACACATGAGGTAGAAAAACACATCAAAGAATCATGTTCACATGAGTCTAAATTTTGCCAAAAATATTTCTTAATCATTTCTTTATTTCTCTAGTGCACAAAAGTCATTGATGAAACTTTATTTTGTAAACTATTATTGATCGATATGTTTGATATGAATGTGCAATTCATATCATGGTTTCCAAAATGTCCTGAAGGAGATTCATCAAATAACGCATTTGCATCCGATTTGCATAAACTGGTGGGGCGAATCGACCTTAAAACTCAGTATGTTCACACACACTTTAAAATTTATATGCAACAATTATCATATTCCTCTTCATCTTCTTTTTGTTCATTTATTTGCAGCAGACCTCCAACACAAGATCTCACATTTCATCGCTCTTTTTTCTTTATTTTTTTATAATATTTTTTTACACACCGTCTCTTGACTGAAATTTAAACTATAGTCTAGAGGCCAACGCAAATAATACCAAAATCGGTTCAAATTTGGGCTGCTACTCCACCAACGCAAATATTCAAATTTTGACTAATAAGAGCAGCCATTATTTCAACAAAAAAAGAATATTTAATTTGGTCACTAAAATATAAAGAGAATTTGTGTTGTGTAGTAGCTAGAGTGAAGTTGGTGGCAATCCAACAAATACTATAAATACCAATCAAAGTATTGCTATTCATCACACACTCACTACTACTTTGATAAAAAGAAAAACACACTCACACAAAAACACTTAGTTAATTTTTTACTATAATTTATTTTTTTCCAATGGCAACAGAAAACAAAATCTTGATCCTAGGACCAACAGGAGCTATTGGAAGACACATAGTATGGGCAAGTGTTAAAGCAGGAAATCCAACATATGCTTTGGTTAGGAACACACCTGGCAATATTAACAAGCCAAAGCTCATTTCAGCTGCTAATCCTGAAACTAAGGAAGAGCTTATTGATAATTACCAATCTTTAGGAGTTATTCTACTTGAAGTAAGTTATAATTTTCAAAAAAATTATATTCATCTACTAATTAACTAGTTAAATTGTTCTAATCTATATATTTATGTGTTTGACTCTGCAGGGTGATATTAATAATCATGAAACTCTTGTTAAGGCAATCAAACAAGTTGATATTGTGATTTGTGCTGCTGGTAGACTACTAATTGAGGATCAAGTCAAGATCATTAAAGCAATTAAAGAAGCTGGAAACGTTAAGGTGAGCAAATACATCCGTATGTCAGTAGATAAGCTCAGATAAGTTATTTTTTAGTTTGATAGTTCAAAGTTCCTCTAAAATTGCTTGGAGTAAAAACAAGGGAAGTGGATTTGTTTAAAAACTCAACAAATAAGTTTGATCAAGTTGCTTAGTGTGATCTCTACTATTTGAACATTAATAATTCCTTTGATGGCTCAATTTCGACTAGGTATATTAAATATTGTTTCTCACTTTTCGATTTTTTGTGTCAACAGAGATTTTTTCCATCAGAATTCGGATTAGATGTAGACCGTCATGATGCGGTTGATCCAGTGAAACCAGTTTTTGATGAAAAAGCAAGTATCCGAAGAGTAATTGAAGCCGAAGGAGTTCCTTACACTTACCTTTGTTGCCATGCCTTTACTGGTTACTTCCTACGTAACTTGGCACAACTCAACACCACAGATCCTCCTCGCGACAAAGTTGTCATTCTTGGAGATGGAAATGTGAAAGGTAACAACCTAGTCACAACAATTTTAGCACCTATGATACATGAAACCTCCTTTTGCCACTCTGCTGATTTTCACGCGCACCCTACGATTACCAAAATACCCCCGTTCACTACATAAGTAGCGGACACCCCTCAAAACACCATACGCTTATAACTCCCGCTACTTAAGTAGTGGATGTTATTTTTGAAAATTTCTAATTTTTACAACGTCCGCTACTTAGGTAGCGAAAGGGTAAAATTGAAAAGTCGTAGGGCGCGCGGGTAGTAATTCTCATGATACATTGACATGGACACAAAACAAGATATTGACACTTCGACACATGTAACACTAAACACGTCTTCAATCTAAAATATCGGTTGTAGCGTAGAGTTCATCACTAGTATTGAACAAAACACACACAATTCATTTGCTTCAATATATTTGCTTTACTCATTTCAGGAGCATATGTGACTGAGGCTGATGCGGGAACTTTTACAATTAGAGCGGCAAATGATCCCAATGCATTGAACAAAGCTGTCCATGTAAGACTCCCTAAAAATTATTTGACCCAAAATGAGGTTGTTTCTCTCTGGGAGAAAAAGATTGGGAAGACTCTTGAGAAAACTTTTGTTTCGGAGAAACAAGTTCTTAAGGATATCAAAGGTTAGTTAAATAAACACTTCACAGTAATTGTCAAAGATTTAATTGATATGCACCAACAATGTAAAAAAAAATTATATACTATCAATGAATCGTAATTGTTAGATCATATAAATGGTTGTTATATGATTAGTTAACGGTGTAAAAAGTTTTGCACTTACGGTGCATCAAAATTAATTTTTGTATTTAAATTATTATGAGTGATATGTATGTCATGTTACATCAATTTTGTAAAATTAATTAACCATGTAATTTGCTTGAATGCAGAATCTTCATTCCCTAATAACTACTTATTGGCATTGTATCATTCACAACAAATAAAGGGAGATGCAGTTTATGAGATTGATCCTGCCAAAGATATTGAAGCTTCTGTAGCCTATCCAGATGTGACATACACCACTGCCGATGAATATTTGAATCAATTTGTCTAAGAAATGGGTTTTTGTCATACAAAAAATGTTCAACAAAATAATGTCTTTTTTTTTAATAGCTTCATTAGCTTTTTGTTGTGTCACATCCATTGTATGTTACTTGTGTTTGTTTTGTCTTGTCTTGTTCTCAATAATTCATCCCAATTGATGTAATGTTTTACAGAAATAATAATATTGTACGATGTACCTATTAAATTTGTTGGTGTTTCTGCGTCATTTTGTGAAAGACTAACTAAAAAATTAAATTCAACGCACGCCAAAATGGACTCACAATTCACCATGCATATAGTTTTCAAAAATAGAAGAAAATTCAAAGAAATATAATAAAGCTAAAACAAATTGTACGTGAGCATTTTTTTTAAACAAAGTATGAATATATTAATAGAAAGATTGAAACAAAGTATAAGCGGTATTCAACCTATACCTATAGGATAAGTACGAATATAGTACTTTACCAATCCAAGCCCACTTGAGTTTGAGACTTAGAAGTGTGTTCCTTCTTAAGGTGTCAAGTTCAACTATCTTTTATGATAATTTGGATGGACTAATTTAGTTTTTTCAAAAAAGTAACCTACCAAGCCAAAAACAACGGAAAAAAAACCGTCTAAGCAAAAAGAAACAAAAAGGCCTCCAAAAACCCCAAAACAAATTGTACCTGAGCATGTGTAAAAATAAATATATTATATTCAATTCATGCTATTGTTCAAAAGTTGACTAAAAATGGACAAAGAAACATGCATGGACCCTGTTCATGAGATTGGAATTAGGCATTCCTCTCATATATATATTGTAAATTACACCCTCCAACGTTCTAAGTCTCTTGCATTCTCCTTCATTTTTATAAATAGCTCGCTCTAGTTCTATTATTCAAAGCGTGTTTTTGGTTGTTCAAGTACTAGATTTAAATTGGCGAATGGACGGTGGTCATAATCATGCTCTTCGACAGGTGGCTTTTTCTAATTGGTACTTGTAGAGATGTTGCCTCTTATTCGGAATACAAAAGGCGTGTCATTTCTTGTGAGACATGTCAAAGGTAGGTAAGACAATTTGAGAAAATTTCATAATGAGCCTTTAATATTAACTTGTTAATCCCAAAAAGCTTCTAACTTTTAAAGCGTTCTTGGGTTTTTTCCAATTTAAAAGTTGTAGGGTCCAATATGAGTTCTTAAGAGTTCCACCATTGGAACAAAAATTTAGTAAGCTACTTCAAAATGATGGGATAGTATGGACCCATCGAAAATACCAATACCAATGTTAGGTTGCACCATTGGAGGTGCAGTAACACTCATGCAAGGGTGCATGTATTAGAATATATGACTAATGAGTAATGACTATGAGGTGTGAATAAAAGACTCTAAAATAAAATCACAATTAATCTAATCCGATCCAAGCTTAGTGGTGAATTTAACTAAGCTTAATTACAAAAAGACTTTAGCAGGATATAACGTTAACAACCAAGTTGGTTTTTGGTTGTTTCCTCAAATGCTGACAAGATTATTAGAATTTCCCATGTAATCTACACTGTCCGAACCAAAAACAAAAAAGGACAAAATATATACTACTAATGCAGATATATGAATTAGCAAACAGACACATTTTTTTCATCTCCCAACATAGTACATACAACCATTGTTGTCATTATTATAGTCATCACTGCATCTTATTTCGTAACCATCGCACTTCTATTATCAAAATCCTCCTTTTTCTTTGTCATTGTCACAAACTCACTTTTCTCTAGTTACAATATTGTTACTACCTTTCAGCTGAAACATCGGTCTCAAAATCACTGTATTTCGTGAAGGTTAATGGAGAAGACACGACTAAATAACCTATTTCCTCTAACTCCAAGTTCAACATTCTCAACCAAGAAGGGACGGAGTGGATATGAACCATCAGACACAGAGACTGAGTGGCAAGATACTCCGCGTTATGAACGAGGAGGAAGAAATAACGTGCCTTTGAGTCCCGAAGAAACAAGAGTTAGGAACAAAAGTCCTATGACTCTCCACAAGAGACGTCCTTCAAGGTTTGAATTTGAAGTCCCATCATCACCTTCAGTAACAGGTTCAGTTCTTAGCCAACCAAGAAGAAGACACCACAGCAAGTCGCCCTATAGGCCACGCATAGCACAGGATGATGGTAATAATGATGATGACTCTTTGTCATATATAACAGGTTTGAATTCACATAGAAATACAAGTCCTTTGCCAAGACCCGACTTTGGAAGAACAGTGTCTCCTTATAACCGAACTCATGAACAAAGAACACCTTCAAATGAAAACAGAAAAGCAAGCTCAAGACTTCTGGAAGTGGATAGAGCGAGTACGAAACCAAACTACAGGAGAGCAGTGACTGCTCCAAGATTGAGGGACCAAGAACAAACATTGCAAAACACGAGAATGATGAAACAAAGGGAAAAATCTCCTTTCAAAACAGGTCCAGTTAGAGAACGAGAAATCAATGAAATGATAGCACAGGTGAAGCTATCGAAAAACCCTACTGATGATTATTCATCAGCCCTAGAAAGTACAGACTCAATTCAAACAGGTGATCTTTTCTTTTCACGCGAATGCAATGCCTTGCAAGCGAAGAATTCTTCATTGCCTAAAAAAGTTCAACAATACGGGTATTTTAGCCCAAGACCAGAGATCACCGACATAAATCCCATTAGCAACCCCTCTGAAATTAGGGTTAACCTCAATATGAATATGCCAAGAAACTCATCCGGTAATGTGTTGTTGTCTCAAACAACGAGGGTCACATCAATCAGAAAGGGAAGTGGACCTGGGAAGACTCATACCAATCCTAGTGTAAAAAGTGATGCTAGTGCAAAGACAACTGACAGCATGAGGAAATTCACATCCAACAGAAAAAAGAACCAGAAAGATGCATGGTTTGGTTGTATGATGAGAACAGGAAACTGTAAGATCTCAAGAAAATCACCTGAACGTAAGCCAATTGACGAAGCTTCGTTGATTGAGAGAGCAATAATTGTGGAAAGCATTCCACAGTTCTGGGCAGATAAACATCAACCCGCTTCACTAGATGGCTTCATTTGCAACAAACAAGAAGCTCAACTTCTCAAGGAACTAGTATGTTTGTTGTTTTTACCAAATACTCAGATGCAGTTTCTACTCTATCCCTTTATTGTTTGTCTTCCCATACTGTTTTTGCAAAGTTTGTTCAAATTTAAGGCAAATGTATTCAGTGTTTATTGTTTTTTGCAGTTAAGATATCTTAGCCCTCTTCATGTTTTTAGATGTAATTTTTTTTACTTAGGCTACCTAGTTTTACAGGTATCATCACAGGGCTCTTGTCCTCACATTTTGCTTAAAGGACCCTCTAGTTCTGAGAAAAGAGAACTAGCAATGGCTCTTCTTCGAGAAATATATGGTGATGCATGTTCTAATGTATGTTTCCTGAATTATTTTCCTTCTACATAATAGATATGTTCTATATTTCTTAGCTGACCTTATCGATCTCTTTTGCAGTTATCACATGATTTAAGGCATTTCCCTATTCAGGTAGAGATTTCCTATTCTCCCTATAGGTTTTTGTTTAATAAAGTTATAAATAAAAACATTTTATACCATCACTTCAAAAAGTTGCATCTGCAATCCATTGCCAGAATATTATAGCATTTATTTTTCTACAATGACAGGACAAAAGAACTATGAAAGTATCGGTTCCAATAACGTCCAGTTCTCATCACATGGAGCTCAATGTAAATTCAGAACCAAATGCTAAATATGCTTTGATGGGATTAATCAAAGAAATTAGCAATATATATGCAATTACCCCTGAAGTAAGCACTATGAATTTCAAATCAGATTATAAAGGTTAGTTGTCTAAATACATTTTTCTCTTTTTAAACAGATTTATCCTTTCATGTGAGCCTGGCTAATCTGGTTGGATTCCCTTGATTTCAGTAATAATTCTTTACGAGGTCGACAAAGCTGTAGAGAATATCCAACACTTGATCAAATGGATCATAGACCGTTATTCAGATATATGCAAATTAGTTCTCTGCTGTGAAGATGATGAAAACATAATTGCATCTGTTAAAAACCGGTTCAAAATTATCAATGTTGATGCTCCTCAAACTCATGAAGTAAGAATAAAGAAGTTTAGAAACATGAAGTATGCTGTGACATTTATATGATTTACATTTTGCTATATTTCACTTTGAAATAAGATTTGCTACAAAAAATTATTATCCTAATTTTTTTACTTTCGTCTTGTTTGTAACATTTCAGATTATGAATTTATTTCCAATTCTATATGTATTTTTTTCTATAGGTGTTTCGCACAAGAACTTCTTTAGTTGTCATAAATTCCAAGTTGGAAAAATTAAAGTTTTCTTCTATTTATATCAAACCATGCATCTTATAATTCCTAATAACTAACTAACTAACTAACTGCTGTCACAATAAAAACAAAAATAAACTCACATGAAGGAACCCTCAAACTCTCCAGATTATTGAGGCTCTTACTCAGATAGCAAATAAAGAGGAAATTGATCTATCCATGAATTTTGCTATGAAGATTGCTACAAAATCTAAGCAGAACCTCAGGGAAGCAATCTTGGCTCTTGAAGCATGCAAAGCACACAAGTAAGAATTTCTAACGAGTAAAATATGTATTTTGACATCTCTATAAATACTAACTGGTGCACTATGATGAGCAGCTATCCATTTTCAGAAGAACAACCAATTCCTGTTGGATGGGAGAAGATTGTAATAGAAGTTTCTGTAGAGATCCTAACTGATCCATCATTTTCACGGCAAGAAATTTATCTTCCTATCTTTTTTCTATAAAGAGATAATAGAAGCTAATAGCATCTTATTATATTACTGGTGTTCTTTTAGAATTGACCTATTTCAAGACTGTTATAATAAGTAGCATAATATTGTAGCTAAAAAATTGTCAATATGCTTATAGTTTTAAGTTTTCGTTTTAAATTAAATGTTCTTATGGTTTTATCAGCTTACTCTCAGTACGAGGGAAATTTCAAATGCTTCTCCTGGATTTTGTCCACCCCAGATTGATTCTCCTGGTAATGAATCAGTGGCTGTTTCCAAAGAAACCATCAAGAGTTTATTCAATTTAACTAACAATATTTTCTAATGGAATTTTGTTCAAACATTCAGAAACTTGTGGAGCAGCTCCTAAGAAGAACTGGTGCTAGCTTAAAAAGGGAACTCTACTACTGGCATGCTTATTATGTGAGTAATGACTTATCCTCCTATAATTTATCTTAACATGATGGTAAGCTATAAAAAGCACTTTTTCTAGCAAATTAGTAACCAAATGCCCTATGACTAACAGGACAGAAAACTCCCACCAGGAACAACAGCTTTACTAAAATTAGAAGGTAAGACACACCAACCATATAATAATTGCTTTTAAACTAACCATGCAGACTAATTAGCTAGAATAACATGAGGATTAATGAAAACAGCTCTTGAACTGTACCCTAATAATCTACTGCATTTGACACAATATTGACTAATATGCTCATGTATACAGAATTTGTGGCCAAGTTCATGAGCATTTGCAGAAGAAGCTCAGTCAGTAGGCAATATGTCTAGATTAATTAACATGGATGTCACTATAGAATGTCCTATCATGTGAGCAACACCAGTAAATAATTCTGTGGAAAAAGATAATTCCATATCCCTCTATCAAAAGGAAACTATTTTAGAAGTGATCAGAAACAAAAGTACTGAAATCAGTTTCTTCTTCTCATATTGTAAACAGTTATCTATATTTTCGCATCGCAGGCTAATCAATTAGCTATTTGTTGTGTAGGAAGCATATGTAAGTTGCATATGGCATCTGCATTTGTAAAATGCATGCACAGAATATTTAATATGTTTAATGGAAGTTCTTTCTTCAGTAAAAAGAATTCAAATATCAACTTTAAATTCAAATGATTATTCACTAGTAATTAGTTATAACCAAAGAGACATTCAGAAACAGAAACAAAGAAGGAAATTAAAAAAACATACCAATTATAAATGCATCTGTCTAAGAGGTTGCCTTGAGCAATCTATGAACTCAACTTTTGCCGTGGGCGAATTGCGAAGAAAGAAATCCATTATTTCATCAGGTATGGGTGAAGATGGTTCCGATCCTTCTCTAAATGCTCTTCGTAAGCTAGAAGCTTCTTTCTTTGACATGGCATTTTTTAACACGACATGACACAGTGTCATGCGAAATCGATACGAAAATGGTTCCATTTTCACTTTCAATGACTTCGAGTTACCCAATGAAAGGAGATTAAGCGTCAACAGATGGGGAAGCAGATCGTTAATTAAGTAGAGAACCTAAGCAATGAGGTTTGCAAGTCAATTATGTTTTATAAAATTTAGAAATAAATAAAACGACATCTTAAGAAGAAAGTAAAAATAGCCTTCAAACATGGTAAGTTAAGGTACCTGAAGAGTACTTGTAGAGACCGTCAATGATTTTATAATAGGAAACATTAAGAGGCCCCATTTGATATGGAATTACTTCTGCATATATTTCAACATGTTTAAGAGAAGAAATATCGTTCACCAAGAATGTCTGTATATAAAACCTTAGACACGAATTTCGTGAATATCTTGCAAGTTTGAAAGCCTGTAGAATGCAATGTAAGTTCAGGAAAACCTATCCAGAGATTCTTCCATCCAGAAGAAAGAAAGCAAGTTTGAACGACTTGTTTGGCGTTCAAAAATGAGAGTATGTGAATGATAACGCAATCGGATAAGTCACTGAGTCTGTCTTTACTTTCAATTTCACTGAGTTTAACTTTCTTCGTTTTCTCAATAGCGGAATTTGACATTCTGATAAAAATAACCACTTTTAAAAATATTGCATTTGTTTGTTATAAAATAATCATAAGCTAAAAATAATCAGCAAACAACTAAAAAAGATTATTTTAGTTAAGAAAAAATGATTTTTATTACAATAAACAAACACAAAGTAAATTCTGCCAAAAGGGCTTTTTTGGTCATATGAGCTTATAAGCTATAAGCTCAAAATTTGGCATTGCCTAAGAGAGCCAAAATCTCTAAAAAATAATCTCTAAATTATTGAACATTAAAATCACTATATTTTTAATCTGTAACAAACAAGAAGAAAACGGAACTACTTTAAGCAATATGAGTAATTAAGCGATTCCCCGGCAGAGTCTTGGAACAAAGCAAAGTAACAGAAACAATCGAGAAAACGTGGAATTGTCGATTGATTAGGGAAAGCTGTAAAGAAGAATTGAACTGAGAAATAAGAAATACCTTTGCTAATTGTGGTTCGTTTTTAGGTTTCAGTTTTGATGATTTACATTGCATTCTGAACTTACATTGCATTCTACAGAAAGAAAGAGAGAAAAAGAGTTTGTTTTGACTTTTTCTTAAAAAGTTTCAAACAAAAAAATCAGTGTTTTAAAAACCGGACCGATCATCGAACCGGTGAGGGTATTGGGTTACTGGTTTATTGGTCGAACCACCGGGTCACTGGTTGAACCGCATGCATAAACCGGAGGAATGAACCGGTCTATTTAATAAAATTATATAGCTATTAAACCGGTCGAACATGATGACTCGATCTCTTAAAAAGTTAATGACAACTAAATATTTTTTTTTTGACAAAATGACAACTAAAAGTTTAAAAAATTTAAAATGTCATAATGTCGCAACTCACAAGTTCTTAAATTTAAATTTTAAATATTGTCACCACGCACTATAAAATTGTACAAATTACAAAACCAAATAGATTTTAAACAAAGTCTAGTTGCAACATAATCTAATCGCAAAATAAACGAAATAACAAAGTCTAATAATAAATTTAATTCCAAGGAGACATATTTGTTTCGGACACTATTTGTTTTAGTTTAGTTTTTTCTATTTACTTTTTTTAAAAAAATAATTATGTAAAAAAAACGACGTCATTTTGATTTGAAAAAAAAATAAATAGCAGACGCAAGGGTTTTTAGCGGTTCGCTCCGGTCTAACTACATGTCCGGTCCAACATTTGAACCAGACCGGCTATTACTCCGGTTCGCGGTTCAACCGGTCCGACCGAGTTTTTAAAACACTGCTAAAAATGATTTATATCATTTTATCAATTTGTTATAAAAAAAATTGGATCATAAAATTTTAAATAAATCTCTAAAAAAGCTATTTTAAGGGTCTATTTGTTACCGATTAAAAAGTAGTGATTTTGATGTTCAATACTTTAGAGATTTAATAGGAATGTATAATTTATTTTGTGTTTGTTTATTGTAATAAAAATCACTTTTTTATATAAAATTATCTTTAATTTGTTTGGGTATAACATGTAAAAGTGATTTTCTAATTATAAATTTTTTTCTTCTTTTAACATTTTTTTTTCTCTCATCTAAAAAAAATCTATTATTTGAGAAGCTACTCTTAGCAGCTTCTCATTTTTAGCTGTTTTTTGATTATTTGTAGCTTCTGATTATTTTAAAAATCTATAACAAACAGATGCAATATTTTCAAAAGTGATTATTTTTATAAAATCAGTAATTTTTTTCTTAAAAAAGCTATAAAAATTATTTTTGAGAGATACATTATTTAAAAATTTGTGATTTTTATTAAATTAAAATATCTAACATGAATAGTTAAGTTATTGAATGTCAAAATCACTTTTTGAATTTATAAAAAGATAATTTTGAAATAAGTTTTACTATTTTTTAATCAAGTTATCATAAAAATCATTTTTAAAAATAAAAAGAAAAAATCACTTTTTAAAAAACTAAAACAATAAAATGGGAGCGGTTTTCTTCTTAGAAGTTTGTTAAAGTTAAATGATGTCCAATTAAAAAAAGTTGTTAGATGTATCTTATGACATAAATATCACAACATTTTTATCTACTTAATGTGAAGTTCATATCTTTTTGTCACGCCCTTTAAGAATGAATTTTACTTTTAGTCAAAAATAAAAAGAATAATTTCACTTTAGTGTCACTCACTCAATAATAATGACCCGATAATAACTCGTTTCTCTTCGACGACTTCACTCACATTTCGGTATTTGGTATAGACACCAGGATACAGAAACAAAGAAGGAAACAAATTACATACGATAATGGTTCTAATTCACTTTCAATGAGAAGATAGAAGAATTTATAGTGTTTTGTTTGCAAATGAATCTTATATAGAGAATTATGCTACGTAGACAAACTCTTACATATACATTTACAACAAATGCACCAAAAGCTCCATTTTAAGTTTCATAAATAAAGTTCAAGTGGGAGCTGGAAACTTGAACTCAGATTGTGCACCACCACACCAATACATTGATGCAAGATAACATTATAAGCAAATTGAATGATCTGCAATAAAGAATAGAATACTACAAGTTAGTTTATGAAAGTGTTTTAACAGGCACAAAATAAAATGAACTTATGCACCATTGTACCTTAAATATTTCATAAGTTTCCTCTTTTAACTTCTCCATGAAAATCAATAAAATTAAAGATTTATACCAACTTTTTTTGTTTGTAGGAAAAACTAATACTTATCTCAGTTGTGAAGTTCTTATAAGCTAATAAACTAATTCAAAATAGTTCTATATGTGATTCAAGATGCAAACAAGCTTTTTTACATGTTAGCAGCTATTGCTTATCTCAACCTATATGATCTGTCTACATGCTAGAAAATCAAATTGGTACTACAAATGATCAAAGGAACAATGCGCAAACGCACATGGACGCTTTTTCACATAGTATCATTAAGTTGAGACCGGACACAATCATGTCTATATATAATTACAATATTATTTTTTTACTCAAGAGACTAGTAATTTATCCACTAATAATTAGTTATAACCACAGAAACATTCTGAAATAGAAACAAAGAAGAAAATAAAACAAACCAATTATAAATGTGTCAGTCTAGTAGGTTGCTTTGAGCAATCTATGAAGTCGACTTTTGCCGAGGGCGAATTTTGAAGTAAGAAGTCCATCATTCCATCAGGTATGGGTGAAGATGGTTCTGATCCTTTTCTAAATGCTTTTCGTAAGCTACGAGCTTCTTTCTTTGACTTGACTTCTTTTAACATGGCACGGCACAATATCATGCGCAATCGAAGTGAAAAGGGTTCTATTTTCACTTTCAATGACTCCAAGTTAGTCAATGAAGGGTGATTAGTCTTCAACAGATCGGGAATTAAGTAGAGAACCTGATCAACGAGGGTTGCAAGTCAATTATGTTTTATAAAATTTAGAAATAAATAAAACAGCATCTTAAGAATAAAGTAAAAATAGGCTTAAAACATGGTAAGTTAAGGAACCTGAAGAGTACTTGCAGAGACCGTCAATAAGTTTATATTAGGAAACTCTAGCAGCCAGTTAAATAAATACAAAGGAGGCTTCTTTTGATTTGAAATTACTGTTGCATAAATTTCTACATGTTTAAGAGAAGAAACATTGGTCCCAAAGAGTGTCTGATAAGGAGTACCAGTAAAAGCGAACGTGCAAAGACTTGGAGTACATAACTCAATTATGTAAGAGTAGGAAAATTGATTATTCACGGTTAAATTGACAAGAGTCACACTTGATATGCAAAGGGTTTTTGCACCACTCACAGTACAATTGGAAATGAGCAAATTATTCAACCTGTTAAAAGTAGAAAATGGCTTGGCACGATCTTTATCCCCAGCGCAAAATTTAAAATTCTCTAATTGCAAGCTAGTTAATGCTGGTAAATCGAAATATTCTGGAAACATTGTTTTATGACCTCCACGACGGTAAATAGCAAGCTTCAAATGTGTTAAAGTCTGACATGAAAACACGCTATCCGGAATTTGTGCAATGTCAGTCGATACAAAAATCCCTAACTGCTGGACATTGTGTGAAATAGCATATTTTACAATCATTTTGAATATCATTTTGAGTCTGCGAGGCTCTATTACACCGGTTTTATTAGCATGCTTAAAATCAAGAGCCTGCAATGAGACAGAAGGATCGCGAAGAGATAAAACCCTATACACGAATTTCTTGAAGCTCTTGCAATTTCGAAAATATTCAGAGTTGAATGTAAGTTCAGGAAGAAGTTTCCAGAGATTTTTCCATCTGGAAGACAGAACGCAAGTTCGAATGGCACTTTTTATGTTCAAAAAAGAGAGTATGCGAATGAGAACCCAATCGGATAAGTCACTGAGTCTGTCTTTAGTTTCAATTTGGCTGAGTTTAAGTTTCTTCGTAATCTTAGTAGCGGAATCTGACATTCTGATAAAGTGCAACAAATAGAAAACGGGATTATTTGATGCAACAGAAATAATTAAGCGATTCTACGGTGAACAGATCAAAGCAACGGAAAACCAATCGGGAAAGTTCTAAAGGACAATTCAACTGAGAATAGAAGTAATTAATCGATTCTACGGCGAACAGAGCAAAGCAACGGCAAAGAATCGAGAAAGTTCTAAAAGACACTTCAACTGAGAAATAAGAGATACCTTGCGAGTTTTGATTGAGATTTTTTATCGGGGAGAACGACGGTGGTTGGCGGTTTAAGCTCGTCGAAAACTGTAACAAACCTCTTTGTGACGGTGGTGACTAGTAAGTGTAAAGAAACGAAGGGTTTAAAGGCCATTCAAAAAATAAATAAAACGAAGGGTTTAAGGTGAAGGTTACCGCATGAACTCGTCCAATCAAATATTAATGGTCTTGATCACAAACAGTTGATTTTATATAATTTTTTTTATTGTATTTATTAGTTTTTTTTACTAAACTTCGTATAATATATTTTTTTTTTTTGTTCTATTTTTTTATTTATTTATTTTGTTCCTATTTTTTTGTACATAATATATTCTAAAAAATAAAATAGGAAGATAAGGTGCAAAAATATACCTTTTTAATTTATAGTAAATTTTCTAAAACGACAAATAAAAAGTAACGGAGGGAGTATGTAGTATGAACCATATGATCTCTATTTAACGGTTGAGATATAAAACAGCGTGAAACTCTGTGTATTTTGTATGGCAGACAATCTAAATCCAAAGGTGAAAGGTATTTTGCAATCCTCCTAATACCGTGATTAATAATTAACAATGCGGATTAAAGCTTGGGCTCGGGCTATATTGCAAAGGCAATTTGTAGAGACCCCGATCAAATCAACATTACGGCAAATTAAAAAGAGCATGCATAACTAATCAATATTTGGGCCGGATACCAAGTATTATATTTTTTTGTCAAGACCGTTTATTTTGCTTCGTTTATTTGGTTAATACAATAAAAAAAAAACTAAATTCTAAGATGACAACACAATCCAATCCAAGAGAGATTTGTCAAGAGTCTCTCTCATATTGGATGACAACACAGTCAATTAAAATATGGTCATACTAACTTGTGTCTTCGGGACACTAGTTAAGGAAGTATAAAAAGTAAATTTGTATTGAAAATAATATTTTTATATTTTAAATATAATGACTATATAATAATATGATTTTACTAGTGTAGTGATTCTTCAAGGTTAAAGTTGGGGATATTTGCAATCACACTTTGACGTTCAAATTATTATAAGAACGTAAGGTGAAAGATTTTAAGATAGAATTTACAAACTTGGGTCAACTTCTTAGATATTTGAGTCAACTTCTAAATAAATCTAAGTTACGTTTCACGAAAGATATCTTTGTTTAAAATAAAAATAAAGATATCCTTATTGATGTGATTGAATAAGGAGACTTTGTCATCAACCTAACTCTCATTTAGCATCTGGACTATGGTCAATACCTTAAGGAATTATTTTTCCTCCGCTTCTAGTGGCAGGTGTTGGGTCATCACGAGGGGTAGCCAGGGGATCATCCACATTGGGTTCTAAAGCAACTCTATAAGTGAGTTGGACGCCACACTCTTACCCAAAACCTTAAAGCGTTAGGTTTATGGGTCATCTTACTTTTAAAGTGTTCAACCTCCACTATTCTAAGCAATGTGGGACTTAACACTCACACTTGCCACAACAATCTCCCCCTCAAGTGTGAGTCCATCCATACCAGGATATGCTCCCTCTTCGTCGAACCATCGGCTCTGATACCACTGTTGGGTCATCACGAGGGGCAGCCAGAGGATCATCCACATTGGGTTCAAGAACAACTCTATAAGTGAGCTGGACACCACACTCTTACCCAAAACCTTAAGGCGTTAGGTTTATAGACTCTCTTACTTATAAAGTGTTCAACCTCCACTATTTTAAGCAATGTGGGACTTAACACTTACACTTGCCACAACAGCAGGTTGGTTGATTGAGTCATTAAGTAGAATAATAATAGTTTCTCTTGTGTCATTCTTAACGTCGATTAAAGTTGTCTTAGTTCTCTTGTTTGATCTAAATTTGGAGAAATCTCTAAAAACAATTTCAGATTCTATCTCGTAGGCTTCTCAAGCTCCATCCAAGGGTCATTGATATTATGCCTATTGAACTTTATGTTATCTACTAAGACCTTTCATTAGCTAAAGACATGAAAATTAAAGAGATCATTTGCTACTCTTAATTCATTACACTGTATCAATCTCTTCAAATGTCTCAATGTAAGTATCATGTCCACACAGACACAATATTGATTCAAAATATAAAAGAGTAGCTTTCTCACAACAATATTTCTCTTTATCACACCATTAGAGAAACAAATCAATGCGCAATTTCTTCGCAAAATTTCGAGCCTTCTCAATTATGATCTATCTATTCATACTTATTCTCCTGAAGACATTCTTAATCTTCTAAAAAAGCTACTACTAACGGGGAACTTCCTTAGAAAATATAATTACTCTTTTCTTTTTGCTTAACCCAAAAAAAATAAAAAATGAAGACCTAACATCACACAAAGCGGCATAAATGAGGCAATATTTAATGGGTTCAATATTTAATTTGTAGTGGAGTGGAAGACAACAGGTGACATTGTCCGAATACACCGAATATTTGGTATACCTAGAAATCCCTCACATGACATCTTCATCTTCAACCGTCCGATTGAAAGCCGCTTTTAATCACACGACATATATTCAATTCAACGTTTCGCCGCTGAGCTTATTACGTTTTGATACACACCAACCCGTCTTTGTTTCTTCTTCCCTAGTCGCCAACCTGTGACTCACTCCGTAAGTCATCTCTTTTCTCCAATCTCACTTCACTTCAATACATGATCTTCATCATTCAAATTATCATAATAATATTCTGAATCATTATATCAGTTTTTTCCTCTTTCATTGTTTTTGTACTTTTTTGTCCTTTTTATTTTTCTCCTGATTTAGTACTAATTAGTCAGTTACAACTTAATGAAATTGCATTATTTTCCAGATAAATTTTTTTATATGATGATCTCTGCATGTCAATTTCGTTACTAATTCTTACAACTGCTAATTTGTATGTTTGGTTTTGGGATGAGAGAAGTTGATTTTGACCGAATTGATTGATTCTGTAAAATTTATTTTGATCAAAATTGAGTTGAAGGTAAAGTGATTTATGTATGGATACATTCATATAAAAATTAGTTGAACAAAAATTTGAGTCTAAAAAATAAAAATCAATTTTAGAATAGAAGCTACAATTTTTAGCTTTAGCTTCGAGTAGAATCAATTCTGAAGACGGGATCAATTTTATTTTAGAAACACCAAACATGTTAGAATCAATTTTAGCCACTTTATTTAAGTCAATCCTTATGTTTTATATGATAAATAGACATTTATGGTTCTTTTTGAATTAACCTTTGAAAGGAAAAAAAATTGGATTCATATATTCATTGTTTTTTTCTTTTTCAAAGAAAAAATCTGCAGGTGAATTCTTTATAGATTCATTGTTCTTTCTGAATTAATCGTTGAAAGAAAAAAAATAAAAATTGTGTATGTTTGGTTCTGCGGTGACAAAGATTAATGTTGAGTGAATTGATTTTGTCTAAAAGTGAGTTAAATGTAAATTGATTTATGTTTAGATTCATTCATGTAAAATGAGTCGAACAATAAATTTAAGTGTAAAAGTCAATTATAGAATCAAAAGCTACAAATCCTAACTTCAATTTTGTAGGGCAACCAAACATGTCAGAATTAATTTTACATCCTCTAGAATTAATTTTGGCTCCCCCAAAAGTGGAACCAATCATACACGAAGTTTTACTACTGTTTTAACTGCAATATGTTGCGTGATGGTTTTGAGTTTAGACTGATAGCCTCTTCAATTGTGGTATGTGATTTTATGTTCTTGTAGGTATTGTTTGCAAAGTTAATATGGCTAACCATGAAGGTTCAAATGAATGGTCTTCGAGTTTACCTCATCCTAAGCTCAATGAAAGAATACTCTCTTCAATGTCGCGGAGAACTGTTGCTGCTCACCCCTGGCATGATGTAGAGATAGGTACAACAGTATTCTTGTGGATATTTTTTGTGTCACTTTTTGTCATAATGAATTTGAGTTTCGAAAAATATATTTTTTTGTTTGTTTTCTCCTCATAATGTAAAAGAAACCGTTGTGTAGTTTCAATATAAGTCGTCTTTCTCTAACAATCATAAAGATATATAGATGTATAATCATTTTGCTGAAATCTTACAAATGTTTTTATACAGGGCCAGGAGCTCCATCAGTTTTCAACTGTGTAAGTTTTCATTTGCTGTTTTATAACTTGCATTCAGAAACTTTAGAAAATTTCCTTGTACGAATGTTACTTGCAGCAGCATTAAGGACACAGCCATCCAAATTGTGGACCCTAAACATGGCCATCCCACTAGCAATCTGGAATTTCAGATCTTACATATTGCCTAGTCATTGAACTCTTGTTTCCTATTCCTGTTTTATTAGTGAGATAAATGTTATTCCATGGCAGGTGATTGAAATTGGCAAAGGCGGTAAGGTTAAGTATGAGCTGGACAAGACAAGTGGACTTATAAAGGTGTGTCATTCACTATTCGCTACTTAAATTCGCCTCCTTCCATTCCATAAGCTTGATTCAATAGCAAGATATAAAGTACTTTCTTGCGACGGGGTAGTATTGCCACTTACGAGTTACGATTTCTTCCCTTTTCTATTGGGACTTTTTCAACTTTGAAACTGAAATTATTTAAAACTCCAATTTTGAAATTATATTCAAGTAGAATCACACATGATAAGTGATAACTCAACCCTCACAATGCATTTTAGATAATATGAGTGCTATAATTGATTCCAAACATGTTATGTTTGATATTGAACGCTTTTAACTGTAGCATCCTTGAATGTTGAATGATAGACTATGATTGCAAGTTATTGCGCATTATGATTTAATGTGAATCTCTTGCTTCCTTGCTATACATAGATAAGAATGCAATGGTTTATTTTGAGTCTTTTATCTGTCTGTATGAAGCATAACTAACTAATGGACTAAATACCTTAGGTTGATCGTGTTCTTTACTCGTCAGTTGTCTACCCACACAACTATGGTTTTATCCCACGAACCATTTGTGAAGACAGTGATCCTATGGATGTTCTGGTTCTGATGCAGGTAGCAACACTTAAAACCTATAAATCTGTGATATTTAACAGAAATGCCTGTTTTCACTTTTAGCCATAATTTAACTGAATTAAAAATCAAAATATTATGTTGTGAGCAGGAGCCTGTGCTACCTGGTACCTTCCTCCGTGCTCGTGCTATTGGACTAATGCCGATGATTGACCAGGTAGAAGTTGCCTCCTACTTGCCTTTGTATTTTATTCTGTTTTGGAAGTGAAAAAGAACCATTTAAGGGTTTTTGGGTTGGGAGGGGGGCAGGCTACCAACTAGCCTTTGAAAATTATTTAGCTTGTTAGCTAATTCTCTGATTATATGCTAATGAATTGAAAATCAAGGTTAAGTGGCTGTCCCATGACTGAAACGATAAAACATTGATCTACCTGGTTATGTGAACACGGTGACTTTGTCATCAAACCATAGTCTATTTTAACTAGGGAGGTGTTATAAATGAATGAACTTGTTATGTATGCCGTAGCACTGTTAGAAAGGTCAAATAAAAACTATCATCGGATATATTACAGTAGCAGACTGTAAGTTTTGCTCCTCTTATCTGTTATTTGGTTTTCATCGTCATACAATTTGATAATTTTTTCTCCAATTAATCAAATTAGACATTTAAGAAAGAACTATTTATAATGAATTGTGGTGCAGGGTGAGAAGGATGACAAGATCATAGCAGTCTGTGCTGATGACCCTGAGTTCCGCCATTACACAGACATCAAAGAGCTTCCTCCACATCGGCTGGCTGAAATAAGAAGATTCTTTGAGGACTGTATCCTGTTATTTGCATTTAGTTTATGGTTTCTGCTAACAAATGTACTTGGGGCACTGGTTAAATTTAAAGAGAAAAATTTCAAAAATAACAGAATTATATGTATTGATCATTTCAAAAACTTATATATGTTACAAAAAATAATTGTCTTTGAAATTTTAACCATTGTCGTTTGCCATGAGCCCATGACAACACTAGTTAACATTTGGATTCATACATAATGCATATGCATATCAGCACATAGCTGTTGGCAATTTTACCCATTATTGATTAGTTTTTCAGGTTCAAAGAGTAATGCATCTCCTACGTTTTAATGACCTTTTTTTCTTCTTTTCAAATATGACTATTTTAAATACTTGAGCCTTCTTATTTCGTCAATGCTATCCCCTATTTTGATGCATATTTCCTTAGCTAGTCACACTAGACAAGAAGAATGAGAACAAAAAAGTTGATGTTGACGATTTTCTACCAGCTGAGGCTGCAATTGATTCCATCAAGTACTCCATGTGAGCTATTTCTCTTTCCATGATCTCCACCTTTTTCATACTCTGACTCTAGTTTTGGATTTTCTGCCCTGATCTTCAATGATTTTACTTTTCCCTTGGGGATAAATTACTTTATCGTTTTTTTACTCGAGTATTTCCTTTTGCAGGGACCTCTATGCTTCTTACATAGTTGAGAGCTTAAGGAAGTGACTTCTTTAGAAGTTGAATATATAATTTCAGTGATCTCTAGATTATCATACAAATGAGAGAATAAAACTCCAAACACAGTGATATTTCTGTGTCATTGTGTCGCAGCACTTGTTCTACTCCGCCTTTGGCACAAGCATAACCATCAGTATCTAAACCTTTTTATTTGAGATTGCAGTTCTATTGCTATCGAATACTGAGTTCATTTCTAGTTTAAAGCACTGATTTATGAAAGCCATAATTATGTTCTTGTTTGTATTGTTATTAGAACAAATATATTCTCGCATTTTCCACGTTATCCTTTCTATCCTTTATTTCTATCTCTTTTGTCGTGATGCAGTGTATATATGCACTTAAAATAGATTTCAAACAATATTTATCGAGTAAACATAGCTGCCGGCTGAACAGTGGAGGTTTCTAGCAAGATAGTTGAATGTTTTAAACAATTTCTAGCTAGGTGACCACCACAAAACTAATGTAGCACATATTAAGTGGATTCTCTGTCCATTGAACCATACCTTTTCAACCACATGCTGAGTAAGATCAATCTCAATGCATACTCTTGCAAGTAGTCATTTCCCGGTGTTTTGATCCATCATAACTAGCCTAGCCTCCCCATGGTAGAAGCTTTGACTAGAAGGAAACTTTCATCATTGTATACCTCCAACAATTTAGTTGTACTTAAATCATCCATGGACATATCTGCAATTCTCAGCTCTGTAGTTGGGCAAGTACCTTAAAATTAAGAATATTAATTTAACATAATAGAATGTGTACATTTCTCCCGGTGCATTTTAGGAAAATTGGATGAAAAATCCGTTGAGATCGTTGAGTGTTTTGCTCGCGATTAGCAGATCACCTTCTAATATTTGTCATAGTGTAATATAGATGTATAGTCCATCGAGTTTATAAAGCCAGATCCAAGCCTAAAAAAATAAGTCTATAACAGACCACAAGTCAGACTGAGACCTTCAATTTTTTGACAAAACCTAGCTCAGTCTAATCTACTCAAAAATTTTGATAACTAACTTTTTTAGTCGAATTTGAATTTGTCCTAAAAAATGAAAGAAAGAAGAGTTTTCACTATTCCAACTTTTTTTTTGTCAAGTTGTTAGTTTGGTGATAAAAATTTAACCTATTGAAGTAAATAAGTGGAGAAAATCAAATTTCGGACCTCTATATTGCAATGTCTATATCAGATAATTTATGTTCACGAAGATATATCCTTATAATTTGGGACGGATGTCGTATATTTCAAAATTTCTATTTACAAAGTAACAAATACTATCGTTATACTTATATCAAATTCAGAAGCCAACATAATTCACATGTATAATAACCTTAAAATTTCAAATTTAAATTTGGGTGAAGTAAATTTTACTTTTTTACCCGAAGTGAAGATAAGTTTTAAAATACAGTGTGTAATATAAATTCTAAAATGTTTTACTTTTACACAATCGTTAAATAAAAAAAAAGAAAGAAAAATTACACATGTAAGCGTTGTAAAATTGTTCTGGGACTCATTAATAATAGATAGAATATTGAGAAGAAAAAAAAAAAAGAGTAAAGATCTGTGTAAGAGCCGGAAGTGAGGTTACCACTACCAGTCACCTGACAGCCACCGTTATCGAAATGGGAACATTGGGCAGAGCTTTCTACGCCGTCGGATTCTGGATCCGCGAAACCGGTCAAGCCATTGATCGTCTCGGTTCACGTCTTCAAGGCAACTACTTCTTCCAAGAACAACGTATGTTCCATTTCTAATCCCATTTTTCAACCAATTAGGGTTTATAGCTAGTAATTTATTTTATTTTCTTTATAGCTTTTGTATAATTAGGGTTTCAAACGCGCTTATTGATTGTTTTGATTTATGTTCAGTGTCAAGGCATCGAACTTTGATGAATGTATTTGATAAAGCTCCTTATGTTCATAAGGATGCGTTTATTGCTCCTAGTGCTTCCATTACTGGTGATGTTCAGATTGGTCAATCTTCTTCCATTTGGTATGGTTGTGTTCTAAGAGGTAATTGCTTCAACTCAGGGATTTTTTTTTTGTATACATTACATAGTTTGTATTATTCGCCGTTGTGTGTGCTTGGTTTTGCAGTGATGAAAATTGATTTTGAACGAATAGATTTATAAAATTAATTTTAGTCAAAAATTAGTTTAGGGTGATTTATGTTTGTATACATTAGGATAGTTTGGAGCAAAATAACTTTTGAATGTGTGTATGTACTATCTACCTCTTTTAATAAATTTGTGAATTGATTTTATGCCATTGCAAATGATAGAAATTCTAAGCTCTTGGGTAGAATTAAATTTGGAGTTGGAATCAATTTTAGGATTAGAAGCCAAATACCAGTAATCTGTGGTTAAATCATGTTGACCAACCCAAACATTATTATGGATGTCTGGCAGTGGAACCAAACATAGGCTTATTAAGTTTATTATTGTGTTTCTGGAACTTATGACCATAACAAGTTACAATATGGCACCACAACACATTGAACACTATTAAGATTAAGAATTCATGTTGGGTTCTACTTTTTGTTTTATATTAATGTAGTTTGGCAATTAGAGAATCATATTCATATATGAAATCCAACACCATATATGTGGAGTTTACTTCTTTAATTTTTTTGGTATATTAGTTTACTTCTTAATTTCATTATAATGGAAAAAGGATATGTGATGGCAGGGGCAGGGGATTCCAAGTGGCCCAAAATTGACCTAGGGTGTCCTTTGTTGATCTGATATTACTATTAGGCAGTCAAATATTTTGAAATGAAAATATACTTTAACTTGTTTGGTGCAACAAAAATGGTGGATCAGTAAGTGGAAATGAAACTACTGTTAACTTCAGGACTGTCATTTATGTCCTCTCCTCCCATTGCTTGAAAATGACTTTCAGTCCATTTGGTATTTGATGCCTTTACCAAGCACAACTAAAAACAAAACATTTCCACCGCACTTGATTTTTACTGTTTCATTTTTACCATATTTTAAGTGATGGAGTTAGGGTTTAAGGGTGTTCACTGGTTGGTTTGACCTAACCTGTTAACCGAACTAATCAAAATTCTTCGGTTTGGGTTTTTGTATTTTTTTATCAAACCCAAACCAACCCACTGAAGAATGGTTGGTTCAGGCCGGATTAAACAGGTGATGAACTGAAAAGTTAATTTTCAAATTCATTAGAAATGTACACTTTTAATAACATCTGAACACTTTATATAGCCAAAAAAATTATAAATTTAAATAAAACAATGCACCAAGAAATTCTCCAATATCTAAAAAATAATATTATTTACTAAACTTAGACCTAATAATATACGAATAGAAAAGTTAATTTTTTTGGGTCATGTGACAAGTTCACATGTTTGAAATTTAAAATATATTACCCAAATCAAATTATTTTGGGTTTTGACATGTTGGATGTTAGATCGGGTGTTCCCAAACTTCTGAATACCCCTAACCTAACTGCATTATACTCCCTTCTGCTCTCTTTTGGTAAGATGGAAAGGACCACACTTTGGATAATTATTTCATTCATTTGTATTCAAATGGAATTTTTTTTTTTTGTATTCAAATGGAATGTTAATGACAACCGTTGCACCTATGTTATTAATATGCATGTGTTCATTATCACTTTATATGTACATTGGCTTATTCCATATAAAATGGGGTTTAGTATTAATATTCACTACCCCTTGTCTTTCTGATATTTGGGTTTCGTTTTCTGCTTTTTTTACCTTTAACTTTAACTAAACAATATTTTTCCTGTGAAGGTGATGTTAACAGCATTACTATTGGATCTTCAACTAATATACAAGACAATTCTCTTGTCCATGTTGCTAAGTCTAATTTGAGTGGAAAGGTATTACCCACTATCATTGGAGATAATGTCACTGTAGGTGAGTCAAAGGGATATGTGATCATTTTGTCAATGACTTAAGCATGGTTTTAGTGTGAACTTTATATCTAAGGGTTTGGCACTTCGAATTTAGGTCATAGTGCTGTGTTGCAAGGGTGTACTGTTGAGGATGAGGCATTCATTGGCATGGGTGCAACTTTGCTTGATGGTGTGTATGTTGAGAAACATGCCATGGTTGCTGCTGGAGCTCTTGTCAGACAGAATACAAGGATCCCCTGTGGAGAGGTTTGTATGAACACGTTTTCCTTTAGAGAAGGGAGTGTGCTCTGTTCTGATACCTCTTTAAATCTGAAACTAAATAGTTTTAGATTATTATTATTATTTCATACAATTATCAATGGAAGTTGTCATAGAGCATCCGTTCATCCCTATGAGTGATTCAATCGGACCTATATTCATATGAATCATTCAAAAGGTTTTAAGCTTATTTACGATTATCATGTGTATCTTTCATTTTGCAGGTTTGGGGAGGTAATCCAGCAAGGTTCTTGAGGAAGCTCACAGAAGATGAAATGACATTCTTCTCACAATCCGCCCTAAATTATTCCAATTTGGCTCAGGCTCATGCTGCTGAAAATGCAAAAAAGCTGGATGAGACTGAATTTGTGAAAGTTCTTGGCAAGAAGTTTGCTCGACCTGACGAAGGTTCACTACTGGACGCTGTTCGCGACACAACTCCAGAGATTAACCCCCCTGTGCTAGATAATGCTCCAAAGGCTTAATTTCATTTCTTTTATGAGTACCTTTTATGTGCGATTTCTAGGATGTTGGCTGCTCTTGTTTCCAATAAGTTTTGGGGATGCGTTGGTGTTCATATTGTTAACTTGAATATCAGAACACACTGTACGTGTTGGCGTATGTTTTTTCTTCTTGATAACGACGACACAACAATTTAATTGTACTTAAATCATTCGCGGACATATCTGCAATTCTACAGCTCTCTTTTGGGCATGTACTTTTAAATAAAGAATATTAATTTAAGTCAATTTGAGTGAAGTGAGTGAGAAGTAAGTTTAACATAATAGAATGTGTACATTTCTTTTCTTGCAAATGTCCTTTATATAGGTAGAGTTTTAGGGAAATTGGATGAAAATTTTGTTAAGATTGTTGAGTGATTCACACTGATTTAGCATATTATCATCCTCTGATTTTCATGATACACAGTAAAGTCCATTGAGTCTATTGTTCAACTTAAAAAATGTAATTGCGTAAAAAAAAAACCTTAAAAAATGTAACTGAAATATTTTAAATTTTTATTTAGACCAAACTACTCAATTTTTTGTCAAAAAAATTAACATTGCTCTAGCAATATGTTTTTACTTTGTAAGAAATTTTGGAGGCTACTTTTATTAGTTAGTGTAAGAAGAAAAAACAAATATACATAAATATTGCATCTTAATCGAAAATTAAACTCTTTTTATACAAGAATTGAAAATGAACTTATAAATAAATACATCGTATGCTTATTTTTATTAAAAACCAAATATGGTATAGTAGTTACATCTTAAGCTGCATTATTACTGTTATTATTGAAATAAAACATAAAAAGTTCCATTGCCGGGAATCGAACCCGGGTCTCCTGGGTGAAAGCCAGATATCCTAACCGCTGGACGACAATGGATTGTTGAATATTCTTCGGATTCGTACATACATGTACCTTCCAAGTGTTATCATGACTCTTTTTTCTTCTTTTTTAGTTAATTGGTCAGAATTAACACGAGGTTGCATTTATTGGTAGCATAAAAGATATAGGACATATTATTTGATTTTAATCTCTCTGTTTTAAAATAAATGTCTTTTTTAGAAAAATAAGTGTCATCATGTTACTTTGTCAATGCAATATTTTCAAATTTATCCTCAAGTGTACAACTCTCAAAACTTATTTTAGAACTCAAATAGAGGAATATTTTAGTCATACTACTACCGTGCTAGTTAAGGAATTTATTAGTCATACCCCCCATCAATTTTTTTTTGTATGATTGATGTTGCATGTCAAAACCTTTATGACATTTGTTAAAAGTCATTAGTTTATGGAGGCAATTTTAATTTTTTTTACACTTTATTCATTTAATTTTTTTAATTTATGTTAATGAACCTTAAACGACATTTATTTATTTAGGGGAGGTAGCAATATACTACCCGGCAATTTATTTTGAATGCTTCAATGTTTTAGAAGAAATAAATAATGCAGTTAGGGGCACTTTGACTGAGAAAATCAAGCTTGGTGTACCGGGAAAAACTAAATCGTTATTCACACATTTGTTATTTTAATTTTTTTTTCTTAGTCTACAAGTACTAATTTAATTGTGGGCGGAATTTTTTGTGTATATGGCACAAAATGTCAACACAAGTTTGCATCATTGATGTTGTTTTCAAACCACGTAATATAAAAACATTAAAAACTACAACCATAAAAATCAAAAATACAAATGTAGAAACAACAATAGCAAACCAAACTTGACATCATATAATATATAAATCACTATAGTATGTTATGTGTTACAAGTTATCTCATCCACAACTCTTACCAAGTCACCAACCATTTTTCTATCATATCTATATTCAAAGACATAAAACTTTGCTTTTCATACAATTGGATCAAATCCAAACATGTTTAGATCCAATAGTACTAGAAGAGGCCATGAGAAGTATGAGAAATTAGATAAAGAATTTGGTGGAAATAATAATGGGATTTCAAATGAAGAATATTTGAAGAGGAGTACAAGTGTTGGTCCATCAAATACAAAGGCAAAGATGGCTATGGCTTCAAACTTAGGGAATATTAATCTACAAAGAAATCCAACAAAGAAAGTAAGTAATGATCATAAGGAAAAGAGTACTCATCCACTATTCAATTTGTTTGATTTTGGGAAGAAAAAGAAAGCATCATCTAAGCCTGAATTTGCAAGATATGTTGAGTATATGAAGGAAGGTGGCATGTGGGATTCAGAATCAAATAAACCTGTAATCTATTACAAATGATATGTCTTGATTAGTTTTTGAACTCAAGCTTTAGTGCTTTTTTTTGTTGTTGTAAAAAATAGAGTTTGAATTTCATATCATATTTGTATAAGAGGATGTGGATCAAAATATAAATGATTTTGTTCTTCATCATTGATATGATGTATTTATACATGCATCTGCCTATTGAATAATAATGATATAAGCAACTATTTGGAATCATGTCAAAATCTCTTTCACCGTGGTAGTTATAACTTAGTAGCTTCAACTTCAAGGTTACCATGCGTTTGTATGCTTCTCAATGGGGATTCAAACATACAATAAATTTGTGTTTAACATTATAAATTAGTTTGTAAAAATAAATAAATCATAATTTTGATTTGTAGAAGCTTATGTTGAAATGTGTAGATTGCGCATAGAACGTTTTAGTAGTGAAATCGACCAAATTAATGCGAAAATTTTATGGATTATGATCATCTCTTTTAATCATTCATTTTTTCCAAGTAAAACAAGCGTAAGAAGAAAGGAGAGAAAATATAAGAAAGATATAGAAACGCGGATTATCTACAGTCACTATCCGCATGCAATCACATAACTGTCCAAATGAGATTGGATGATCCATACCTCAAATCTAGTAATTTTTTTTAGGTTTAATTACACTTTTGGACCCTTATCTTTATTTTAGGTTTCAAATTGGTCCCTTATCTTTTAAAAGTTTCAAGTTGGTCCCTTATCTTTATTTTAGGTTTCAAGTTGGTCCATTCCGTCAATTTTTTAACTATTGCCATTAAATTTGGACACGTGGCACACTTGGACAAATGACACGTGTCCAAATTTAACGGAAATTGTTAAAAAATAGACGGAAGGGACCAACTTGAAACCTAAAATAAAGATAAGGGACCAAAAGTGTAATTAAGCCTTTTTTTTATAAGGAAATTGATATTTGCTTGAATTTTGGACTCCCATATTGAGATATATAATAACTGTCTACCGACTTTGTGGTCGCATGTAGTCAACGACAATAGACAATCCAAATTAAAAAGTATAATGATAAATTAGTGAATGAGATTTTGAAATAAAGATTCTAATTTTTCACAACGAAGTTTGAAGAACATGAAGAAGAAATTACAAATGGAACTTGAGAATGAGAAGTGAATAATAGCCAGCATAGAATAAATGGAAAATTTGATAGTTAAAAGTGAACATGTCATTTTTGATTGAAAATCAGTGTAATTAAGATTTTGGAACGCCAATGACGTTGGACTTAAATTAACTACGAGACTAATTTCTTCCGGTAAAGTGTTTTTGGTCGTAACTTAAAACTCTTTAGTCTTTCTTGATAGTGTGTTCTATCGGACAAAAACTTTAGATGTCTTACATAACACACGAGGATTATGAAACATAGTTGGAATGTCTTACATCTCACTTTTATATTCTTGTGAACTTTATAAAACAAAATCTAGGATATCTACAAAAAGTGTTCCAACAAAAAAATTGAAAAATGTAAGAAATCTAATTATTATATCTTAACCCCCTTTAATTAAACCAACACCCATTCTTTTATGTGACTGTTCCTTCACAAATAGACTAAACTCCAATTTTGTTATGGGCTTGGCAACAGGGCCCACAGAACAAAGGACCTAACCCAAAAAAGAGAGAATAGAATGACCTAAAAAGGGTCCCCACTCCCCACCAAGTGGCACCAACCCTTACACACCAGAAAGTCCCAAACAAATTGTGGAGAAGGAAAGTGTCGTGAGATTCTAGAAAAAAAAAGAAGAGAAAATTCCAACGCAAAACTCAAATCTGTAAGAGGCGGTCATTGCAATTAACTCCAAAACACAACAACACAAACTATTTGTCCATATTTTCTGTTGAGAGAACTCTTTGTGAACAAAACGCAAACAGTTTATATGCAAAGAAACTTCCGCAACATTATGCACCTTCCTACTTCTCTTCTTCCCGCCGCTTCCTCTCTTACTTTCTTTCATGCTTAAGCTTTCTTCTACAAGGTTTTTCCCTCTCTCTCTCTCTCTCTCGTCTTTTTTATTATGATGAATCTTTTTTAATTTCTCTCTTTTTGCTTTCTCATAGAGTTTCGCGGTTTCAATTTTTGAATTTCGATTATACTTTATGTTTAATTTTTATTTTTATTTTGCTGGTTTTATAGGGAAAATTTATATGTCAATAATGTTGTATTATGTGTTGTTTTTTTCAATATGTTGAAGAAAGGATGAAAGATCAAAGATGGTATGAGAATATGTTTTTGGGAATGCATCTTTTGACTATTGGGTATTCAATAAATTGTATTTTGTCTACATCAAAGAAGTGTGCATAGAAGTAGATTATTTGGTTTTTTTTGTTTTTGCATTTCTTTGTTTCCAAGTATTTGCAATTTGTATATGTTGGTGGTTTGGGTAGAATAAAACAATTTGTATATAGATATAGAGATGTATTAATGGTAGCTGCAGCTTGCAGCATTAGGGATTTGGATAGAATACAGATATATAGATGTTTGGATGGACTTATTTGAGCTTATCCGCCGAAATAAGCACTTGTTATACTATTTTGGAGAATTTTTGTGAACAGCTTAGGACATGTCCATAGGCTGTTGTCAACTCATTCTGACAAGCTCTTCAAGATAGCTTATGAAAATACTTATAGCTAATATGAAAATAGTTTGACTTTATTTCATCTTTTGTTATAGAAATAGCTGAAACATATGCACTTATATCGTAAGTTGTTTATCCAAACCTAAAATTTGTGCTTGAGTGGGAAGCTTTATTGAAGTATTGACTTTTGTGTGTCTTTTTTATTTACAGACATGCCAAGTTTTACTGCAATAGCATTGGATAGGTTATTAGAAACTGGAGCTTCTAAGCCAAGTGATAAACCTGTTCCGACTTCAATGCCAATACCGAAGTCTCGGACACTTGAGAGGACTACTAGTGCTCCAGCTGTGAAAAAGAAAGTTCCTCGTCCTCCGTTAAAGCCATCACTTTATACCACACCCGAGGTGAAACAACTTCCAGTTGTAGATACGCCTTCTTCATTCCCACCATCACCATACATTATTAACCACAAACGTCGTGGCCCACGCCTCCACAAGAGTTCATCTGAGGCCAGTGTCCTATCCAAGCAGAATGCTTCCAGAGATGAAAAGGTTGATGATAAGAGCTTTGGTACTTGTTCTTCAAGTTCAACCGGTGATCTCCAATTCAGTTTTACAAACCCTGAACCTGTTGAAGAGGAGCATGTGAACGGTGTCTGTGGTAGGGAATTTGATAGATGCAAAGGAAGTGAGCCAGTGAATGGACACAAAGAACCTGAGAATAGCAGCATTACAAATGGTTTTCTCAGGGAAAATGTGCCTGCATTGAATACGGAAAGAGATACAGAGATGGAAGACTTCTTTGACCCTCAAGATTCAATGAGTTGCACAAGCAACATGGACGTTGAAGAGAATCCAGGGACAGACCTATCTATGAAATTCAGTAGTCCTGGCGGGGAGTTTTATGATGCTCGGGAAGGTAAACTGGTTTAAGGCTTTACTGCCAAATTTTCTGTTGCAAGTGAACATCGCAACCATTGCTATTTTTTCTTTACTTTTTTCTCAACGTCATAACTTATTGGTCATGCAGCTGTGATTAAAGGGATATGTCAGTTTTGCATGGATATATCAATCATTTTGCATATTTCACACTGATAAAATAGGGGAGCAAGAGAGGATCATCACTTATGTAATGGAGTTTCTTAGAAATGTTTCATGTCATATATTAGCTTACTTGTTTCTTCTCTTCCTGTAGAGCTATCATCGGATACTGCTTCTCAAAATTCTGCGCATGATGTTGAATCTGAATTGCGTGAAATGAGATTGAGTCTATTGATGGAAATGGAGAAGCGGAAGCAAGCCGAGGAATCCCTAAACAACATGAGAAGTCAATGGGAGAGTATTAGGCAGGGGTTGTGTCTAGCGGGAATTGTTTTGCCTGCAGATCTTAATGCTGTAGCTGAGGGTGAGCAGCTGAATTCTGATCCTGTGGATGACCTATGTCAACAACTTTATGTTGCTAGGTTCATATCAAATACTATTGGGAGAGGAACTGTCAGGGCTGAGGTAGAGATGGAGATGGAAGCTCAACTAGAGTCGAAGAACTTTGAGATTGGCCGGCTGTTGGAACGTCTTCACTGTTATGAGACAATGAATCATGAGATGTCTCAGCGAAACCAGGAAGCAGTCGGTAAGACTTATATCACATCTTTGATCTGCAATTGTCTTGACCGTGTGAACAAAAATCATTTATCTAATTAATTAGATATATCTATTCAACTAGTGGAAATTTGGTTTTGTCATGTTTCCCCTCATTACACTTCCTACTTATCTTACATTGCATTTAAATTGATGCATGTGTGTGCGTGTGTGTCATCATTCATCAATCCTTATTGTTTAGTTGTGCTGAACTTCTTATTGGTGTTAGTGTACGTTATGCTTGACATGTGCTACTATTGCATTATGCGTACTGAAGCTATGGTGGGCTCTTGGCTACTTGGGTCTTTTATGCAAGTTCTTTATACTCTTCAAAGCTTGTAGTTGGTTTACTTGTATTTGGTTTACTTGAATGCTTTCTGAATAAAAGGTATATTGAATCTTATGAAAAAAGTGGACTTTTGCATGGAATGAGACTTTTGTACGATTCATGTTTGTTTACTTGCTAGCTTTGCGTAAATTTAAGTTTGGGGGATATTATTTTTTATGCATTTTGTTGTATTAAGAGGACAAACCCCAGATGCTATAATTACTGAAACCTTCACTGATGAAACTGCTTTTATTCTAGTGGGTCCAAATCCATTACCTAAGGATATTAACTAGCCTAATATGGCTTTTCTACGAGCCGGGGCCTGTGATTTTTCACGGACTAGATGGTATTCTATTTGCACAAAAACACAAAAGTATAAGATCGTAATATAAACATTGCATTATATTGTGTTCAGCTTAAAGTACGTCTTGTTTTATTCAGCTTGCTTAATATTTAATCTTATTTATGTGATTTCTGTTTTGTGTAGAGATGGCACGACGCGAGAGGCAAAGAAAGCGTAGGAGGCAGAAATGGATTTGGGGTTCCATTACGACTGTGATTGCACTTGGTACTGCAGCGGTAGCATTGTCTTATCTTCCAGTAGGTAGAGGATCGTCCTCCGCAGAAGATAATCTGGTTCCCGAACATGAAGATACAGCTAAGTAATTCGCCCCATAGTTTCTAACTGTGAATCCTTGTTACTCGTATACTTTAGGAGAAGAAAATAAGATAGACATGCCACAATGTGGTTAACTCATATCTTAATCGGTTACAATTTTCTGGCATATGAAGTATATCCATAATCTAGTCTAGATATATAAAAGAATGTATCTTTCACTGGAAACCATTGTAGGTAGTTTTTATTGTTTTGAACCACATGATATAGCTATATTTAATAGCATCCTATGCGTTCGAGCCAGCTGTGTCACTTGTGATGTTTTGGCCGTATGATACATTTGGCACAGTGTATTATAGCAGATTGTTTATGCTGTTGAGCATTTTTACACTTAGAAAGAGAATTTGGTTCTCCTCTGAATGTTTGTTTGATCTACTTAATAAGGTGAATCTATTTGAGAGGTGATGAATATCAAATTTCACCTTTGTTTTTTGTGCCGTGTCTCTGTCCGTTGGTGAACTAGCAAATTAGTAGAATACAAATTATTATGGCTAAAAATCACTGACACCACTTGTATAACTTGATGCATTGTCGATTGTAATATAATACTAAAATCAGCTTTAATAGAGATGATAACACTGACGAATAAAAATACTAGAAGAGATACATTTGGGAATAATAACATTAAGTGGAGTTGGTCCACAAATACTATCTCAACTTGTATAAATGGCGAAATTGTTGGATGCCAGATCGGGATTTGAACCCCTAGACCCTTCACTTTGTGTAAATAACTAACTTGTTATTTAGTCTATCTAAAAAAATAAGTGGTGTTGGTTTAGTCACTTTGTGTAAATAACTAACTTGTTATTTAGTCTATCTAAAAAAATAAGTGGTGTTGGTTTAGTCGAAGACGGTAGAAAGTTTCCTAGGTTTGAATGGGTGATGGGTCAGCATTTAGCAAGGGCCAACAATGGCCCAAGTAAGAAGACTATGGGTTGATGTAAGATGATAATTCAAATATTGGAGCAATTCTCACCTCCTGCATTTCTACAAAACTACTATAAGGAAGTGCATTTTCTCGATTGTGTAATTTGTACGAAAGTGTTTTTTTTTTGTTTTAAACTTCGAAAGTGTATTTTTAAATGGTACAAAATTCACGTCATTTAAATTTTCTATATAAAATAAATGATATCTAAACAAATTTATAGCATTGTACTAGTGGTCTTTTTATTTTTGTTGATAATATTGTACTTGTGTAGTCTATTTTCTACTAGCTATACATATATGTAAGTATAATTCCTCTTTGATCAAAGTTGTATTATTCTGAACTCAATTGTTTGTTTTGTTGAGGCGTGAATCTCAATCTCAATGTATAGTTTTTCATATCGCGTAATTTGTTCAAAATATAGAATTTAGCACGAAAAGCATCCCCATTTTTCACGTTTAAATTTTAAAATTTGAACAAATCCAATGTTTGTTTCGAGAAATCCAGTTCAATTACTTTTTTCTTTTAGAGCGGTTCAAAATACACATAAACAAAACTAACTATAACATATACACACTGTACATTTGGGATGGGTTGGGTAATTCAACTAGTTAAATTAGTTAAGCTAAGAGTTTAAGAATTGAAGATGCAGGATACAAATTCTAACAAGGAGAAAAATGGTAATATACTAATAATTTGCTATTAAAAAAAAAAATGGTACATCTGCTAAGTGCTAAAGCACGAGACAATGTCTGATTGAAAATATGTTAGATATGGTGCTTTAATTGCAGCAGCGATGGGGAAACACCAACGTGGCTTTGTTCATCCACGTGTCGCATTATCGCTTCATACTCCTCCTACCTTAATTATTTGTCCCCACCATTTTCCTTGATTAATGCACGTAGTATACTATACACTAGTCACTACGCATAAACAAACGATGCATACCCCATTATTATAGCAGATATAAATACTGTTCCTACACCAACATGTCTGAATCTCTGAATAATCAAACAAATTAGTACAGTATCTACTGGGAAGTACTAGAAGTAATTTCCCATTATTGTTTCTACTTACTCAACCAAATCTCCTGGCCCTCTGGAATCTGGATTATCCCTTCACGGTGGCGTATCTTTTTTATGTAAACCAAGTATTTTCCGTACATAGGTGGAATAGGTACTCATATTTTCTCTTTTGTTACTTCTCTTAATTTAATTAGGGGTAATTGTAACAGCCCCAAACCCATCTTGGCAATCCCAGAGCTGCTGCTTCACGATCTTCTTCACCTCATCTCTAGTGGAGTTTTTGCCTTTCGTAAAAGCCGAACCACGTACACTAGAGTTCAAATACGTGTTTAATTCGTTCTACGTCTCTAGATTACACTTCTCTAAAATTGAAACCAAAAATACACTAATCCTTATATCAATAAATAAACTACAATAAATCAATTCAAGGCCTAATGATATTGAGAAGGATATATGCTTAGATATAATATGGGCAGATGTTGCTGCTACAACCAACATAGAATGTGGATCAAAATTAAATAGTCCACACTATGGCACGTGGTGGATCAGATGCTTGATAGAGATAGATTGCAAAACAAGAGAAGCCTTTATCAAAAGGGGAAAATTCTTTCTTTTTTAAAGTAAAATAGATAGGTTAATTTTCAATGTTCCTTCTTACTCTTTTTGTGGTTTTGGGAAAACTAAAAAAATTCTTACGTTTGTATAAAAAAAAAAAAAACTTACGTTCATAAACTTGCAAATATACCCCGGTTATAGATCTTTCATATTTATTTTTCTTCATTTGCTACAAAGGTTATTTTAGTATTATTTCGCTCAAACACGCTTAACTACAAAGTTCCTATAAAACCCGATGCATCAATTGAGTGCCATTGCCATATATATATATATATATATATATATATATATATATATATATATATATATGCTTGTCTTTGGGATCCAGTACCGAGTGCCTATTCTACTTTTATGTCCTACATGTAAATATTTAGATCCAATGAACATTGGTTATTGTCGGTGCATTTCAAACAAGTGGTACTAGTAAAAAAAATTGAGTTAAATTGAAGGTCTTTTTAACATATGTGAACAAAACGGAGAAGAACAAATTTGAGTTATACAAATTTTCTACCAAAAATTTGAGTATCTCTTTTAAGAATTTTAGATAAAGAATTGTTTATTGAAAAATATTAAAGGTTAGAATGAGTTTCATCATCTCATCTCATAAAATACAAAAGTAACTCAAAGCTCAAAAAACGGTTATAGGAGTACTATATTTTCAAATATTATTACTAGCTTCAAACAAATTAACAAGACAAGCATGCCATGAAAAATTGATGTTTCAAAGCTTTTTTTTAATGAAGTTGTGTCAATTAGAACAGCACATTTTACCTATAAATTATAATATAATAAGATGCGTGACTAAATGCATGACTAACAAGGAAACAATGAGAAATTAATTGAATTTTATCAATATCTTTTTTCAAATTAATTGTTGTCATATTTTAAAAATAAAAAGATATTTTATTGTAGATAATAATTGTAAAATATTTAAAGTTTAATGGACATACTAAATAGTGTACAATATTTTTATACGAATATGCAATAACATTCAGTTATTTGTTCACATCATACTATATTTATTTATTTTTAATGAAAATGAAGGTCAAAACCCACATATCATACTATTAAAATGAAGTGTAATGAATTAATTTAAAAGAATAAAATTGATATTAGATATGTATGAAGTCCTGAATTTGATCTTCTATTCTATTGTAAAAATAAAATAAAAATAATTTAACAGAATACATAATTGATATTAGATATGCATGTCGTATTTTTTTTTTGTCTAAAACTTAATAATATATTTTGGTTGAAGAAGCTGGTATCATTGTAAAGCTACCTCGTCTTAAAAGTGTGGCAGTTGGTTTACCCACCTTTGGGTGTCGGTACCCGGGACTCACGCTGGACCAATTTGTGCTTCCACATAATAACAATTAAAAAATAATAATAATAATAATAATAACAATTTAAAATTCTTTTAATTTGTCCCATAAGTCCTAGCTCAATTGGCAAAATTGCTGAAATTGTTAGGCCTGACGTCAAACCCGAGATCTCATAGTTATTTGTGAGTTTAATTTCAGTGGATTACCACTTCTTCCAAATAAAATATTCTTTCAATTTTTCCAATTTATTTTCCATACATTAGTAATTAAAGAGGCAAGACAAACTTCCTTTTCACTTTTCATTGTCTAGCAACTGCCAATTAAATATAAGCACTTTTTCATTTCCTCTTACCACTCACTAGTCACTGTACTAAGCATAACAAATAAAGTTCTACACACACATTCATAGTGTTTTCAGTGTATCCAAAACAAACTAATAGAGATGAAACATTTTGCTTTATTTTTCCTTTTAGCCATTTTAGTCCATCAAGAGTATTATTGTTTCAATGTAGAAGCTTCTGCTGGTGATGGTTTTGTTAGAACAAGAGGCATCCATTTCATGTTAAATGGAAATCCTTATTATGCAAATGGATTTAATGCTTATTGGTTAATGTATACAGCTGCTGATCCATCTCAGAGATTCAAAGTTTCAAATGCTTTCCATGAAGCTACATCTCATGGTCTTACTGTTGCTAGAACTTGGGCTTTTAGTGATGGTGGTTATAGTCCTTTGCAATATTCTCCTGGCTTCTATAATGAACAAATGTTTAAGGTATGTTACTATTTCTCAAAATATTCAATGCCATAAAAGATTGAAATTTGTTCAATTTTTAGTTTTTTTTTTCTTAACCCTCCGATTCCATCTGGTAGACTGGAGTTCGGTCGGGAGGTAAGTATAGTCTGATTTTTCCGACCAAAATATGGTAATCTTGAGTTTGGTCGAAAAGTCTGATCAAGAATTGTTCAGATAGAAAATTGTTCAATTTAACATATCATGTGGTGGTTGAATGTATTATATGTTCTGAATGATATTCTCTGTTTGTTTTTTTGAAGGGGTTGGATTTTGTTATAGCTGAAGCTAGAAAGCATGGGATTAAGCTCATACTAAGCTTGGTGAACAACTATGAGAGTTTTGGAGGAAAGAAGCAGTATGTGAACTGGGCTAGAAGTAATAATGGACAGTATTTGACATCAGATGATGATTTCTTTAGGAACCCTGTTGTTAAAGGTTTCTACATCAACCATGTTAAGGTTAGTTCTTTGTAGAAGTTCTCTTTTCTTACTTAGTAAAAAAATGTATATGAAAATTATCTTAAGGATGAAATTTAAACATTAGGAAATGAAATTTACTTTCTTTTCTAATTTATAAAAAATTCACTAGTGTGATTGAGGCCGCATCAGTAACATTTGACTGTGACTCTGTACGATATATTATTCTGGTCTCACATATAATTAAAAATTGATCGATTAAAGTTGATGTATTTAATCTAGATTTTGATAACATAATTTGATATGATTTATTTTTCTGCATCTTGCACAGACTGTTCTTAACAGGTACAACAGTTTTACTGGAATTCATTACAAAGATGACTCAACAATAATGGCATGGGAGCTTATGAATGAACCTAGGTGTACATCAGATCCTTCAGGAAGAACTATTCAGGTCAAGTTTTTTCTAATTTTTATTCTTTACTTGTTTCTTCTTTCTTCTTCTACTCCCTTTTCCTTTTTTCTTTTCTCTCTTTTCCTCTTTTGACTTCTACTCCACCTTTATTCCTCTCATAGACAGTGACCATTCAAACCTTCCACTCAAAATACTTACATATTACCGATGTTAGTTGGTCCGGTAGTAATTGACGCCAAATTTAGTAGGGAGGATCACGGTTTGATCCCCGAACCTGTGATTGAGAGATGGCTGAAATCACTTGACGTCAGAACTAACCAAAAAAATAGTAAAGAAAGTGGTGAAGTTGGTGGCCATGATTAGTGTTGTGAATTTTGGAATACTTAAAGAATACGCAACTTAATATGATTTGGACAAATTTCACAAATCACGGGCCTGATTTCACGGCTATACTATTCTTTCATGAACTGATTAAGACTGTTTAACTTTTTTGATTATAGGCTTGGATTACGGAAATGGCTTCTTTAGTAAAGTCCATTGACAGGAATCACTTATTGGAAGCTGGACTTGAAGGGTTTTATGGTCAATCAACACCACAAAGGACACAATTAAATCCTGCTTTGAATATAGGAACAGATTTCATTGCCAACAATCGAATCCAAAACATTGATTTTGCAACAGTTCATTGTTATCCCGACCAATGGTAATTTTAGTCCCATAATTACAGTTCTCTGAGTTTGATTTTTTTTTTTTTGTCGTGAAACCAAGACATTGGACTTAAGTGATCAATGAGTTTTCCTTAGGATGAATCGTTCGGAAAAATCCGAATTCGATTTCTAACGAGAACAATTTTTAGCCAGACTTCACTAAACTCGCAGCCAAACTCTGAATTATCAGGCTCTCTTACCTTGAAACTAGATGGTTAATACTAAAAAAAACTCTTAAAGATCATTTTCTAAAGATCTTTTAAAAATCATTTGTATAGCTACTTTTAAAAAAATCATTATTATAGTAAACAAACATAGACCAACATTTTATTGTTTCGAGTAGAACAGGACCCGGATCCTTGAAGCTTAAGCAGCTTTTGAGTTCAAGTCTTGTGGATGGAAAAAATGTAGTTTAAAGGACAAATCCACTAAAGATAGTTAGAAATATTTCCAAAAAAAAAAAAAAATTAGTCATTTTTGTTTTGTTTTAACCCTTATGTTCTCAAGGAAGGAGGCTGGTAATTTAAAGTTTGGCTTGACCAAAAATTGTTTCTACCAGAAATCAAACTTAGTTCTCTCGAACAATAGGACTCATTAACCACTTAGCCTAATGTTTTGGATAAGAGAATTTACTAATACAAATATGTTCTAGTGTTCAAACTCAAATAAATCATTTTAGAGTTTCTTTAATTTTAGAATCATATCTCTGGTTTCTAAATTTCTGATTTACTTTTGGTATGTACTGTAATAACAATTCTCTTTTCCTTTGCACAAACAGGGAACAAAATTCAAATGAGCAAGATCAACTAGCATTTTTGAATAACTGGCTCAATGCTCATTTCCTAGATGCACAATATGCTCTAAAGAAACCAATACTTGTAGCAGAATTCGGAAAATCATTCAAAGATTCTGGTTACAGTACCTACCAGAGAGATCAACTTTTCAGTACCGTGTACTACAAGATATATGCGTCTGCGAAAAGAGGAGGTCCTGCAAGCGGAGCAATGTTCTGGCAACTTCTTACCGGAGGAATGGAATCTTTTGACGATGGTTATGGAGTAATGCTTGGCCAGGGTTCTTCTACTGCTAATGTCATTGCTCAACAGTCTCATAAGTTATACCTTATTCGGAAGATCTATGCAAGGATCGCTAATGAACGAAGATGGAAAAGAGCTAGAGTTAATCGAAGGTCTTCGCGATTTGGTGGAAATAGAGGAGGACAAATTGGGTTTTGAAAATGAAATTTGGATTACTATTTACTTATAGTTTGTGTTTTTAAAGTAAAAAGGTTTCGCTCTTTGAGATGAATCAGAATGGTTTTTTCGTCCAAGAGGGTAACGTAACTAAATTATGTATACATGTTTTTAATGTTATATATAATGCTTTCAGCTTCTCATTTGTTTATCAGAGAGCTGCTACTGCTAGTGATTTTTCATTTGCATGTACTTTGTTTTTTGTTTGTCTAACAATCACAGTAATATTGTGATATATATAGTACTATTAATATTTCATGTTTTTCTTTAGCTTTCTGAGTATTGAGATATTAAAAGAATGATAATACCAAAAGACAAATATATAGTAGAGTTTTATGTGTGAAAATGGAGAAGAATGCTTTGGATTTTGGTTACTCATGTATTGAAAGATAAAAATAAGATAGAAGAAAAAATAACTTGGCACAATCAAAGATCATAAGACATTAAAATTATCATTAACTTCAAATTGCAGCAGACAACTTCATCTGATTTTCCTCAATTCACAAAGCAATTTTTATTCAACTAAAGACCTATAATTCTCTATATAATGTAGATTATTTATCAACAATATAAGGCTTTCTCAGGGACCATTAACGAAGGTTTTCCTTTGTTAAAAGGAGCAGCGAACATTAACGAAGGAGGTGCGTGAATTCCTTTTTCTATATGTGAATGAGTGTGAGACTTGAGTCCAATTTCATTTGCTAACAACTCATTGACTACTAATTAAATCATGGATGGAAAGAGGAGTGTGTTGCAAAATAGTCTCATGGAGTACCTCAAAATTATCCCAAAGAGCCATATCAAATTGAACCAAAGACTTCTCTTCTCGACGGTTAAAGTAGGCTTTGACACCTTGCAATTCAACTGATGCAGTGAGCTTCAATCGAGTGCGGATATCAACTTCAACTGATATACTATTTTGTAAAGTTAGACTGAACATGCAAGCAACTCAAATGATTCCAAACATCCTTAGCAGTGTCATATTTTACAAGTTGCATGTTTATCGACTCATAAACGGAATCGTTAGTATATGATTTTACTTCCACTACTCGAAATTCTTGGATTCATCCCTACTTACACATAGATCGAATAAAGTAAAAACTCTAAAATCGGTATCACAAGTTAGATCTTATAAGGTCTTTCCATATAATGTTTTAGGCCTCAAAAGTTCACTACACAATCATGCGAAATTTGAAACTGAGTCGTAAATTACTCAATTTGTACAATCCAAATCTCGCAGAAATTGTAGTCCGTTTTATATCGAACCATGCTCTTGGATGATATGTTAACTAACAATATCTCGATAGTAATAATTTGATTAAAATTGTACAATTTAAGAATCAATTTTAAGTAATCAATTCATGGTAAAGGAAGAAGTCTAGGTTGGTTTTGGCAGAAACATTACCACATCACATGATCCGAATAAACAAGGTGTGTTAGTTGGAAAGTTGAATTGGTAATTGGTAAATTTGGTAGCATTCACGTCCTTTCCTTTATTTGAAGAAGCAAAACAGTACTAGTATTTTCAACAAGACCAGAATGCACGAGGGACTTTACATTACACTGATTCATTGGCTCACGTGAAATGCCACATTTTGTCTAACTACTCACTCACTCTTTCACGCATTTTTTCATTCCTCTTCATCTCTTCATAAATACTTACCATAGATAAATAAATATACAAATATTTATATAAAATATAGATAGATTTGCACGAATAAAACCACTTTTTGAATTGAAAAGAAGAAACTACTACTACTGTAAAAAAGATTCTACTGGAGGAGAGTAGATAGCAACAGGTCTAATACTAGTAACACAGTACAATTTCAGTACGCCAGTTGTTAGAGCAGTTTTGATTCTCTTCTAAACATGCACGCACGTTTGGAATAAGTCAATCTTTTTTGTACATACACTACTTTTCTATGGTTAAATTTTTAGGAAAAATTCTCAATTATCTTATACTTTTGTTGGATATTGACATCCCAAAAATTAATTTAAAATGAAAGATGTCAAGTGGAAGCGTGATAATGCATGCAGTTGAGACATCCTAACAAATCGATAGATTTGAACTTTGTTCCTACATGACCTAATCAATTCACTCAGGCACTCGCCATTAGGTTAAATTTTAATTTTTCAACTCTTTAGGGTTAGAGAGCCATTGGCATATAATAATAACCTTACAATTAAGAGATTACATGAATTTGATTACCACGAATTATACTTTGTGGATAATTAAGAATCTAAAAATCAAACTTTTCTTACATAAAATTAGGAGTAATATTATAAATTTTAAAAAGCCTCATTTTAAATTTTATTTTAGTTCTTCAAATGTGTTGAACTAATCTGATCAATTATAAGTAAATATTCATTTTAGATTCATTGGATAAGGTATTTGATTTATATAATTATTCCATAAATTTAAAAAATTTACATGACCAGATCATAAACAAACTATAAAAAAATAAATAAAAAATCAAGTATATAGTACTGTAGACTATAAAGTGGAGAGCTCATCTTTCCCCTCTCTCCCTCCTTCAAATTTTCTCTTTCTCTTCCCTCCTATCCCTCTGTTTCTCAAGTTATTTCCATGGAAGCATTCAACATAAAAACAGAGAAACAGAGCACCATGAAAACATACAATCTCTTCACCAGCATTGCAAAGACACTTCGCCTTCTCGAGTTATGCTTAGTTCTCCTCTTCCTCTTATGGATCCTCACTCGTCTTCCTTTCTTCCTCCGTATCTCCGCCGACTTCCTTCAAAGTCCTCTCTTCATCTTCGCTCTCTCCAACGCCATTATCGCCGCTCTCTTCGCTCAGTCCGACCTCCGCTTCTCCTCCTCTGCTTCCGATTCCGCATCTCTAATGGAAGAACGGTTAGAGTGTCAGATCAAGCAGATTAATGACACGTGTACGGTCGATGTGGATTCATTTTCCGCCGTATCAACAGATTCTGGTAATTTGCAAGTTTGTAGTCGGAGTCAGTCTTTGCCGGAGACTATGAACGAAGAGGGAGATAATGAGAAACTCCGGCCATCGGAAACGGAGAAGGTGCGGGAAATTTTGTATCCGCAGGATAAATTGAGTAATGAAGAGTTTCAGCGTACGATAGAAGCTTTCATTGCAAAGCAAATGAGGTTTCTAAGGGAGGAGTCATGTTAATTAACATTGAAATTTAAATAATAAGAAAGGAAATTAGGCTTTGAAATTAAAATTACTCTTCCGTTTAGGCTTGTCTTATGTGTTGGCTATTGTTTATTAATGTTAATGTTAAAATAAATTAATTACATACAACTAAATTTTTTTATATAGTGTGGTTGATTAGCTTAGTAAAAATTCATAAAAATTAAATAAATCATAAAGTTAGTGTTGAATGGATACTTATTCCCTCCCTCATGTAATAAATCATAAACTAAATAAAGATTCATGAAAACTAAATAAATCTGTAATGAACGGCATTAACTTGAATGGTTATCCCGTTTAGATAATTTCATGAGTGCTGCTATATAGATCTCCACCATTGACAAATGTATTACATTCGTTGGTATTCCAAGTGTGAGTTGAGTCTCACATCGGATGAAATAGTGGATGTTAAATGATTTATAAGTGAGAGGATCCATAAACCTAACGCCTTAAAGTTTTTGGTTAAAGTGTGGTGTCCAATTCACTTATTTAGTTGATCATGGCCTGATGTGGATGATTCCTGGACCCCTCATGAGCCAACAACATCCCATGAACATGCATATGTTTATCCCCTTTAGTGATTTCATGGTATTTGAAGAATGTTTGGCACTCAGTTAAGACCATGATTCTTCCTTTTAAAATTGATTCTAATAGAAGCTACTCTAGCTTTTGCATTGGCTAATATCGAATTTACAAAAGTCACATGATTGTTTGCGGTTTTACCCTCTTCTTGCTGCTGCATTTTCTAATGTTGTGTGAAAAATAATTGGGCCTTCTCATTTTGCTATTGAAAAAGGAGATAGCTATGAAGGCCCAGTGTATTTAGATATTTGTCTCTTATTTCTTTTTCTTTTTTTAACCAAATAATTACATAAAAATTAATTTGATCCAAATTAACAAAACAACGTAAATTGATATGAATCACTTTTACATTAATGTGTCAAAAAAGATACACTCAATTCACTTTTAACTAAAATCAATTATCTCAAAATTAATTTTTAGTCAACGTAAAATCAAATACACAAATAAATTGGTAATTTCTGACATAATCTTGCTATCCAAATTCCAAACATCATACATATCCCTCTCAACATGGAATTGTTGTTCAACACTTGGGGATTTCATTATGTAAAGCCAATTATAGCCACTCTAACTAAACTTCATTTCAGCAATGGTTTCTGATGTTGAGTAAAACACATTCCTCTTTATTTAGATCTTCAAATTTCAATATTTTCTACAATTCATCTCTTGTGTCTTCGTCCCATCTTCAATTCATTCATAAATCATAATTTCAATATTGGAAAAGCATGTTCAGGCTTCAGATAAATCCTAATTGCTAAGAAGTCAACTTTTGAAGTTGCAAACAATGTTATTAATTTTTTTATTTTTGAGACACAATGATGTTTTCAGATTTTTCAAAAGCTTAAAATGATCTAGAATATTGTTGCTCTCTCGCACACACATTGTTAATTTACATCCACATAATATGAATGTGCAAATTAATTTTTTTATTGATGACGCAAGCAAACTACATGTCATCATAACAATAATAGCAATACAATAATTGAGTACATTAAAAGTACTACAAGAAATATAGGGTCGGTTTATTATAGATTTTTCTAAAATAGATACTTATAATATTACATAAAAAAAATTTGCAAGAATTTTTTTTATAAAAGCTTCAAATGAAAATTTAATTTGAATAGTTATTCTTAAACTTCATCATTTTATTGAAACTTTTTTGGATATCAAAATTTCGAAAAATCACTTAATTTTAAAACTATTTTAAAAATGATTTTTATGATGCGATTTTGAAAAAATCTATTTTTTTAAAATTGAAATAAACAGACTCATAATATGATTGAACTAATTAAACTAAGAGTTAAAAGAATAGGAGATATCGGGTTCAAGTGCTATCGTAGAGAAACTAACATGATATTTAATATACTTACAATTTGCCTTTAGAAAAAGGACCAACTAAAAAAGGAAGAAACTTAACAACACGTAGCTCCTTAATATATATATATGTTTTATGTTTTAAATATTAAGTATTAATTAACTGTAAAATTAGAACGAAAAAAAAGTATTAACCGTAAAAAGTGAGCACCAAAGTTACATTTAGAAGAACAAAAAAAACAGAGGATATAGAGATTAGGTGAGGGGGTACCAATTTACCAAATAATATATTTTCCATGTGCGCATGTTATTAGAATCTTACATCATGCATTATGAAAAGAAAGAAACTTAGAAGACCCAATCAAGGGATTCCTTTCCCTAACTAATTTTCAAAGAACTCTAAAGTCTCCAATGAAGTGTATTTTTCAGACGCACTAGTACTCGTGTATATTATAATGATTATTAAAAAAAGTTTTCTTAATAAAAGTTGACTCAACTCTATGTATTTGATCTAGTCTAGCTAGTAATAATAAAAAGAAAGACAAGCTTTAGAGTTAGGATCTGTTTGATCAAATAGAAAAATTGACTTATAATAACTTATATCTTAGAGTTTATAAGTTAAAATGTAGGTTTGATTTCAGCATAAGTTTAAATTTATTTTACAGACTTATAGTTTATTTTTCAGAAGCTATTTTAGAGTTAGGATCTGTTTGATCAAATAGAAAAATTGATTCCTTTCTCTTGTAACCAAAAAAAAAAAAAAATAGAAAAATTGACTTATAATAACTTATATCTTAGAGTTTATAAGTTAAAATGTAGGTTTGATTTCAGCATAAGTTTAAATTTATTTTACAGACTTATAGTTTATCTTTCAGAAGCTATTTTAGAGTTAGGATCTGTTTGATCAAATAGAAAAATTGATTCCTTTCTCTTGTAACCAAAAAAAAAAAAAAATAGAAAAATTGACTTATAATAACTTATATCTTAGAGTTTATAAGTTAAAATGTAGGTTTGATTTCAGCATAAGTTTAAATTTATTTTACAGACTTATAGTTTATCTTTCAGAAGCTATTTTAAGAAGTTTATGAATTTATAACTTATCATTTTTCTTTCATTTTTATCCTTATTATTTAACTAAATCTATTTTTATCTTTTATAGTTTATTTTGATTTAAAATAATATAATTATGTTTTAAAATAGAAAACATCTCATGTATCATATATGTACGGGACAAAGAGACCTTTCCGTGTTTTATCTCTCTCAGAATTTGGAGTTTGATTTAATTTAATTATACAAAACCGGTTTGTAAGATGAGAATTGTCTCTTACTTATAAACTCATGTCCAAACCAACTCACATCCGATGTGAGACTTCTTAACACCCCTATCACATCCAACATTGTTGTGTTTGGTGCGTGGATATAAATTGTGATTTGTGAGTGACCCGATAGTAGAATTCTGATAGCAGATGGTTCAACGGATCTTGATTTAAGTTTAATTCAACTCTACAAAATCGGCTTATAAGGTGATGATTACCTCTTACTTATAAACTCATGTTCAACTCAACTTACATTTGACGTGAGACTTCTTAATACTCTCGACCTCCTTTATTTCCATGCTCTGTTTCCGGATTTCTTCATCTCTCTTCAACTGAATTTTTTTTATTTCTTTTGCTATAGGATTATTGTTTGTAGGATTTGAAAGACTTGTGTTTTTTATTTATTTTTGGGTTAAATATGTTTTTGGTCCCTATAGTTTCGTAGAATTTCATTTTTAGTCCCTGAAATTTTTTTTCACACTTTTTGGTCCCTGAAGTTTTATCAATCAGTGTTTTTAGTCCTACTTTTAATCAAACTCTTGTATACTTTCACATTTTTGAATGATTTTTTGAATTCATGTTTATAATATTATAAGAACATCTCTGATAAAAATTTAGAATTTTTTAACATAAGATGAATTATTTATGTGCAAAAAACAAAAAAAATCATATTTAATTCATCTCTTGGTAAAAAAATTTAAAATTTTATAAAAGAGATTCATATAATATACTAAACATGACCGTGAATTTTTTTTTTAAATTTTGAATGATATGCACGAGTTTATGAAAAGTAGGGACTAAAAAGTGTGAAAACAATCTTTAGGGACTAAAAACGAAATTCTGGAAAACTATAGGGACCAAAAACATATTTAACCTTTTATTTTTACCTTTGATGGTGCACATGTACACTTATTTTGACGTTACATATACATACATATATAAAAATAAAATAAAATTTTAGTATATAAAATTTAAATTAATAATAATATACAAAAGATATATACTACTTTTTATCACCGTTAAAAATTGGTAGAAGTATGAGGATACCCAAACTTTATAAATTTAAATTTGGAAAATGTTAAACAGTGTCCTCAGGACGCTAGTTAATTATACCAATATGAAAAATTTATTTTGTAAATTGTGCTTTCAATGTCTTAAAGATATAAAAAGTTATCCTCTCTCACCATTAACTTTTTCATTTATTTTCTTTTTTAATATGCTTAACATCACCCTTTTACATTTTAGAGGGACAAAATTTGTCTCCGTCTCTGCCATTGATTTTAAAAAATTTCATCAATTTTTTTTCCTTCTTTGGTATTAGAGAGGGCGGAAGCCCATGTCATAGGAAAAATGTTACTCCGTATAAGCTGACTCATTTTAGCTCTTTTTTTTACACTATATTTTAATATTTGTTGTCATCCTCATTTGTTTGGTGATAGTTTCGCATGAATCTCGTGCAAAGGAATAAGAAGATAAATATTCACATCAGAATCCAATTTTAAATAGATAAATATAATTAGAATCTTATTAACAAATGCCCTAAGAGTACTTGTTAAAAAATTAAAAATAAAATTCCGTGAACTTAATTCAGTTGGTAGGACATTGCATTGTATATATAGAAGATTGGAGGTCGAGCCCTAACCATCTCACTTATCTACTTTAAGGGTGAAATTTCTAGCCACTAAATTACTTGATAAAAAAATTAAAAAGAAAAGAAAAGAGAAGTTTTGTATTGAATAAACTTAAAATTTGACTTTTAAATTGTTGAATACGTAATTTGTATGAAAATAATTCTATCTTCCTATTCTTAACAAATTTCTTAAACATATTTGGAACATTTTTTTTTCCGCATGGAACATTTATTAGTATTTGAGGCCTGAGATTGTACTCTTGCTTAAAGTGTTGGATTCAATTCTCTCTAGTGTTAATTTAAGTTGACTAATTTATCTTCTTCAAAAAAAGTATTTGTCATACAAATAATATACATTCTTTATAAAGTCGGTATAATTATATCAAAAATAAGTTACAAATTTAATATTTTCAATCATATTAAATTATAAACATCTATAGGAAATAGGTTTCACATTAAAATTTTTTCTAAAAAAAAACAAAGCTTTCACATTAATTTTTTATTACGAACGAAGACAGACAGGTGAGACAGAGAAATAAACTTTCTATCAACATCACAATAAATTGATAATGATTTTAATACACATAAGCATATATAAATAAATATATACAACAATGGTTATGACTTATGAGCATAAATATATAAATAGAAAATTGTTTTTAAAAAGTAACGTGTTTTTGTTTTTTTAAAACAATAAAATTAGAAACAGTTTTTAAAAACAGTTTTTGAAAACAAGACTTTCAAACAAGTTTTTTCTTTTTTAATTTTTAAAAACTAAAAATGAGTATTTGGAAACTGTTTCAAACAGACCCTTAAGTAGTTGATAGGATTTTTTTTAACAAAGTAGTTGATAGGATTTCTACACTAATAAACTTCAATTTTTAGATGAAACTCTTTAATTATAGCAATGCGCGCCATTGGTTACTTAATAATAGGTACGAGTTTTGTTTTTCCTAAACCCAATTTCATAGAGTTCGGATATTTTTATATACTCACCTTAAATTTTAACGCGGTTAAAAAGTAAAACGTCAAACTCATATCCGATGGAGTTCGGGTATCCCCATGTTGTTCAGGTATCTCTGTTTCCCTCCGCTCGACATAAATTTGGGTTGTATTTTGGAATTTTCTTTTATTAAATATTTTAAAAAGAAAACTCAAAACTTTTTTTTTTTCAATAATATAATTTTTTTAAACATGAAAAAAAATGAAAACAATTTGTGTAATACTCAACTTAAAATTAAAAATAAATATTAGAATGTAATTTAAGAGTTTGTTTGAGGATTTTTAATTAAAGAGATGTAAAATATAATTTCGATATATGCACGGCGGATTCGGGGTGGTATCAATATCCTGATTATCCGTCCTACCCCCGTCTTTAGAAATCGGGGAAAATCTAAACTCGAATCCAAACTTAGCCAGCTCAGGTTTTTTCCGTCAAAGCGGGACGGATTTAGATGGGTATACGCGGATATGAATTTTATTGCAATGTCTACTTGATAATGTGTTTGGATCGAGGGTTTTAGATGGGATGCGAGATTTTTTTTCAAATAGATATTATAAAATATTTTATAAAGAAGGGCTACTTTGCCTCATTTTATTTAGTAATTTAATTCTTTTTCTTATAAAAAGTATTATATAATAATTTAGGATAAGTTGAACTTTTACCCTCTAATTTTCACAAATTTATAATTTTTGTCATTCTTTTAATTTTTCTAAAATATCAAATATATTTTAAAATATATAAACATAAATTTGTTTGCCAATTTAGAAAGGATGAAAAGGTTTTTGGGAAAGAAAGTACGTGTTTTGAAGAGAATGTCTTCTATCTAACATAAAATTTTAACTCACACTTGATATATTTTACCAGTTCTATTTAAGTCTAACAAAAAGAGTATATTATGTTGCTTATAATTGAATTTGTAGAGTATAATATACTTTAATAAATTAAGAAAAAATGGCATCCATCTATCTATGTATATAAATAGGTGCGGTACCTATGAATTTTCATCAAATCAAGATTTGCAACAAAGAAAAAAGAGCTGTGATATGGGGAAAAGTGAAACAAGAATGAAAGTGGCACAAGTATTACACATGAATGGAGGAATTGGAGAAACAAGTTATGCAAATAACTCCATACTTCAGGTATAAAAATTTAAAATGTAGCACGTAAAATCAATTAAATTATTATTTTTTCATTAATCACATTACCAAAGTTTATAGTCTATACAACATGCTCATATACATGTATTTTATGGTACAGAAAAAGGTTCTTTCTTTGACAAAAGAAATGAGAGATGAAGCCATAAAGAACCTTTGCTACATAACATTCCCAAAAAGACTAGGAATTGCAGATTTAGGTTGTTCTTCTGGACCAAACACTTTATTTGCGATATCTGAAATTATCAAATTAGTTGAAAAACTTTGCAAAGAACAAAACCACGAGTCTCCAGAATATCAAGTTTTTTTGAATGATCTTCCGGGAAATGATTTCAACAATATTTTTAAGTCACTTGATAAATTCAAAGAGAAACTAAATGGTGAATTTGAAGGTGGGATCGGTCCTGCATGCTTTTTCAATGGTGTTCCTAGTTCTTTTTATGGCAGGATTTTTCCAACTAAATCTCTTCATTTTATTCATTCCTCTTATAGCCTTCAATGGCTATCTCAGGTACAATAACATCTTATCATCGTCATCATTGTGATGATCATCAAATTTATTTCACTCTAATTTTTGTATATTTAATATATACTCTATCGCGCATTAGAGTATACGTTAAATATACAAAAATTGTGTATTTAATAATAATAACAATAATAAATTGAATAAACAAGTTCTAAGGAAATGTTTTTACATATTACCTGCTTAATATGCGCACTTAAATCACAAGTTAATATTTTTCTAAAAATAATTGGTAAAATAATAGCAATTAATTTCACATTGAAAAATAAAGCGACGCTTGTTTTGAATTTTTTATTTTTTTTTATTTACAAGTTGAGCTGAGAATTGAACCTATGACCTATAACATACTATATAAATTCTAGATCATACATTATGATTTTTTTTTAAATGGCTAAATGTTATTAATATGAATGCATCCGAGCCCAAGAAACTTGTTTTCAAACATTTTGTATATACGCTATTTTTTGTCAAATAGTTTATTGGTTAAAAATTCATCACTTAAAATAAATAAACAAGAAGTTTTAGATTCAAACTTCAATATGTAATACAATATCTCTACTAACCAGATTATACTGATGTGTATACACATAGATCTTAGACATATTTTAGGCATATTAAAAAAAAATTATTGCATAATTAATCTGTAAGTTTTGTGTGAAGTATGAACTATTAATCAATGATAGTTAGGATACAACATCTCCTGTCTCCACAAATTGAAAACAATTTTCTGACAGGTTTATTCTCTACACGTTAAAAGCCATAAAGTGTGAAAGCCTGGAAACATCGTACTCTCGTATAATAATATAGTTATTAAGGGTTAAATTATTCGCAAAAATATATGAGTTTAAATGGATGAGGAGTGTTATTTGGACAACAATTTTTTAGACAACATTTTTTCTCTTTCATCTTTTGTGACAAAACAATAAAGAAAGAGATGAGGAGAGAGAGTAAAATAACAATGAGAGTATGAGAGAGAATGTTGTCTCAAAAATTGTTCAAAATTGGATGTACAAATATCATTTCTCTTAACGGATATGCACTGACAGTATAAAATAATTTTATACGGTCATTCGATAAGAAATTGTCAATCTTCTATGTTATATAAAGAAAGTGGGGTGACGTAGTGGAATACATATGATTTTCATCCGTTGACAATGTAAAATTATTTATATTTAGCCTTTTATTAACCGATTTTGATTCAAATTATCATCTATTTGGGTCTCTAAAATGACACGGTCAATGTAATTAAACAAAAAAAATTGTATGGATAAGCTTAAGAAGAATATTTTTTATAGGGCTAAAAATATAATAATCCTTGTAAAAATGTTAAGAAACACATAAAAATTTATCTTTTTGATTAATTTTTTTTTTTTTTCAAGTAGCATAGTGGCTAAAAAATTCACCCATAAAATGAATAAGTGGGATAATCTGGTTTTGAACCCCTCCCCTGTATATATATATATATATGACCGGGTTCTTTTTAATTAATTTACTAGGACTACATATTATAGATTTGAAACTATTTTTTTTTTTTGGTTATTTGGTGATTAATTATAGGTTCCTAAAGGTGTGGAGAATAATAAGGGTAATATTTACATGGCTAACACAAGCCCTGAAAATGTGCTCAAGGCTTACTATGAACAATTCCAAAAAGATTTCTCATTGTTTCTCAAGTGTCGTGCGGAAGAGCTTGTTGAAAGGGGTCGTATGGTTCTAACTATTTTGGGAAGAAAAAGTGACGATAAATATAGCAAAGAGTGTTGCTATATTTGGGAGCTTCTTGCTGTTGCTCTTAATGAGATGGTCTTGGAGGTACATATTTACAAAATAAAGTTTGAGCATATTATCAATTTATTTTTTGAAATAGTAGGAATTTGATATTTTGGGTCATAAAATTTTAAATATCTCTAAAAACAAAAATAATTTATAGTAGCAATTTTAGAGACTAAATTAGCGACACTGTTATCTTGTAAGTTTAGCTCAGTTGTCAGGAACACTGCATTAGCCACTAGCTTCTTAAAAAAAAAAAATGAAATAGCGAAACTATTGTTATTTCATTTGACATAATGTGCATGAGAGTAATTATTTTTTATCTTGCGACCCTATCCCTATAAGTATTAGAATTTGAGAGACCTATACTCAACTATAAAAGCTAGCTTGAGAGTTGGGGTTTACACTATACTTATAAAGACTATATTTGTCATATCTCTAACCAATTTGGTACTTCTACCAATAAGTACATTGAATATTCAAATTTTGCAAGTTGTCAATACCATAACAATAATAATAAATTTGAAGATTCTCGTTATTCTACAAAGAATATGTTAGGTTAGGGCTAAGAGCTTATAGTTTATTAGAGTATTTTATAAGCTTGTTTGGTCAAAAAAAAATTGTGATTGATAACAAGCTTATTATATTAATTTACAACTAATCGATTGAGTTTAAAGTTTACTAATTATTAATTTTTATATTTTTTTTCAGTGTCACCCTTTCATAAATTAAACATAAAATCCTTAACAAATTATCTTGTCTCTTGGTTCACGTGAACTAACGCAAATAAATCTTAACGACTTGCAGCATTTGTATGCCATGAGATGCTTATCACTAATTAGTTAATAGTTATTTCTATTTTACTTAAATTGTAAGCAACTTTTATGCTTATCATTCGGTGGCAAATCATGCTGACGTGATATGTGGATGTTTGGCCATATGGCAAAACATGCTGACGTGGTATGTGAGTCACTTGCCACATATACGTTGACTTAGTTAAAATCAATAGATGACCATTCTATTGCAAAAGAGGCTAAAGTTAGGGGACTAAAACCCTAAGTTTGAGAAAATTAGAGAGTCAAAAGTATTAAATAAAAATTAAGAGGTTAAAAGTGCAATTTAGCCAACATAAAAATACATGTTAGTTACGTCTTTTTTTAAACAAAAAGTTTCTTATAAAGGAATAACGAAACTATTTGAATTGGTCTTTTAGGGAATTATAATGGAGGAGCAAATGGACACTTTCAACATTCCTCAATACACACCATCTCCATCAGAAGTAAAACTAGAGGTTTTGAGAGAAGGGTCATTCACTATTGATTGCTTGGAGGTAACAGCAATACATTGGATTAATGCTTATGATGATTTAAATGAAATTGATTTTGGAAGTGATGATTTCTCTAAACCACTCGTTCATGGGGCATACAATGTTACAAAATGCATGAGGGCTGTGGCTGAGCCTTTATTGGTTAGTCACTTTGGAGAAGCTATTATTGAAGAAGTTTTTGGAAGATACTTAGAAATTTTAGTTGATAGAATGTCTAAGGAGAAAACTGAATTCATTAATGTAAGTATATCAATGACCAAAAATGTATGAGCTAGCTACAAGTTGTTTGCATATGTTTGATTTCTTTTGTTGTGTGTTTCAATGTTTGCATTATTTCCTACTTCCAAACTATATATAATTTGTATGAACTTAATATGTATTTAATTAAATGTAATATATGGAAATAAAATACGTGTTCTGATATTTAATATCTGTGGAGATTATGATGGGCTATGTATAAATATGATCAAGATTCAAAAAAAAAATTTCCGCACATTCTGTGACCGTTGACATCCTTATGAATTACGACATAAGGTCTCAAAAAAATTTATGTGGTGGTTAGGTCTGACTTTGCACATGTGGATGTTCTATGGAGCAGGACTTCTAACATTTTTGGGGCCTTGGAAAAAAAGTATTTTAAAAGGCTAAACTCAAAGTGGTTAGGTAAATTAATGTTTTATCAAGAAATACAAAGTGAAAATTTTTTATATGTTATTGATGTTTTTACGATTAAAATGAGGATTGTTCTTTTTAAATGTTTTGCATTTTTTTTATTAAGGATCTATTTTTAATATTTGTGGCTCAAATGTGATATTTCATCTTTAAATTTAATGTTGAAGACAATAAATCAACTTTTATGACACCAAAAGTCACAAGTTTTAGAGTAGAAATTTAAATCGGGACCAAAGATGCAACAAAATATAGGGACTAAAAAGTAGCTGTTTAAAATTTAGAGACTACTATGACATCGAGTTTCAAGAACCAACATAGATACTTACTCTTTTAAAATAAAGATACTATTTTCATGAGTTTGATAAAATATGAGAGTGAAATGTGCAATTAAGCTTATGTCTTTTTATCAAGAATTGAAGTGTGTGGAGTAGTGGTATCTCATATCATCATATTCTTAATCTTGATAGCACCGCGTGTGGCTTTACCAGCATGAGTGGTACGTAGAATTTGAAAACCACGTGATGTATTATTATGTGTCTGTGGATCTGTCTGAATCTTAGTGGACCATATGATATGAGGGATGATCAATTTTGAATTTTTGTAAAGCAAAGGATGGATGATCAAAAAATGTATGGATGATCTATATTTATAATCTTTCAATCTAACGGTGTATTTTTCGAGACTTGTGCACCATCACATGAATCACCAGTGCATGTTAGACAAAGCCATATATGTATGGTATGAGTTTCCTTAAAAATTCAGAGACATAGCAGGAAAAAAACTATAGAAAAAGATAGTGAAATGGAGAAAAGAGAAACAAGCATGAAAGTGGGACAAGTAATGCACATGAACGGAGGCACTGGACACACAAGCTATGCACATAATTCCTTACTTCAGGTATAAAAAAAACATGTTAAATCATCAATTCAATTTTTTCTTTATTTTATTACTTGCAATTCATGTTACCAAAAATACTTAAACAATGGTACAGCAAAAGGTAATTTCTTTGACAAAGGAAATGAGAGAGGAAGCAATAAGGAATCTCTCCTGCAGAACAATCCCAAAAAGGCTAGGAATTGCGGATTTAGGTTGTTCTTCTGGACCAAACACTTTATTTGTGATATCCGAAGTTATCAAATTAGTTGAGAAAATATGCAAAGAACATAGCTATGAATCTCCAGAGTACCAAGTTTTCTTGAATGATCTTCCGGGGAATGATTTCAACAACCTTTTTGAGTCCCTTGAGAGATTCAAAGAGAAACTAAATGGTGAAGTGGATGGTGAAATTGGTCCATGTTTTTTCAATGGTGTTCCTGCTTCTTTTTATGGCAGGATTTTTCCAACTAACACAATACATTTTATCCATTCCTCTTACAGCCTTCAATGGCTATCACAGGTACCACAACATATTGTTATCTATTAAGTTTTTTTTTTTTTTATAATCAATTTTGTGGTAGATGTTTGAGTCCCTATCTAGTTCAAAGTTTGATCCTGAATCAATACTTAAAGAGAAAACATATGTCGAGAGATATTAACATTTAAATTGATTTAAGTCTAGGCAGGGTCGGTCCTGAGTTTTTGAAGGTCATATGCAAATGTTAAAAGTGACCCTTTAATTAAAAAACATGCAATTTCTTTTTTAAAATTATCTTCAATTTAAATTGCAGATTGCATAAAAAAAATAATCATCCTTGTGTTTAATGTAAAAAAAATAATATTATAATCGATAATAATAAAATATTTTCTAGATATTTAAAGATGAGTCACTCTTCGAACATTTTTCTCTATGAGAGGGAAAAGCACGCTCCTTTTCAAGATAGTCTCAATACACATGTTTTATTGTTTGATTAATCAAATGTAATATCCTAAAACACAATTTTTCTCTTTAATTAATTTAAATACGAGTGAAATATGATGCATGAGTATTCTATTTGAGGGAGAGTCTAGTATCGGGTACGTATCTGTACCAGTAACAGATGCATACTCGTACCTTAATTTATACTCATACTCATATTAATTTTTCTGAAAATGTCGTACCCCGTTCCGTACCCTCACCTAGGCAACTTAGAGTGAAACACATATATTATAGATTTGAAACTAAAATAATTGTTGTCTATTGGTAATTAATTAGGTTCCTAAAGGTGTAGAGAACAACAAAGGAAACATTTACATGGCTAGCACAAGTCCCATAAACGTGCTGAAGGCTTACTACAATCAATTTCAAAGAGATTTCACATTATTTCTCAAGTGTCGTGCAGAAGAACTCGTTGAAAGAGGTCGTATGATTTTAATATTTTTGGGAAGAAAAAGTGACAATCAATATAGCAAAGAGTGTTGTTATATTTGGGAGCTTCTTGCTATTGCTCTTAATGACATGGTCTTGGAGGTACATATATAACTTATCAATGTTGAGTAAATTTCAATCTAATTTCTTAAACTGAAAACCGTTGATTACTTTAGTCATTTTGAGATAGTTTTGTAAGATAGATTAGCAAGACTAATGTGGGTTTTTTTTTTACAAAACGACATTAATGAGCGAAAAAGAAAAGTGATTATAGCATTATTTTTTTTGCTTTCACCACCAGTTTAATCTGGTACGGGGGTCAGTTAAGCCATCAAGTGGTTCCAGCTACTCCTGTACGCAGTTGTGAGGGATCGAACCGTGGTCCTCCTACCAAATTCAGCGTCAATCATCACTAAACTAACTAACAATTAGTGATCATAGCATATTTTTATCGAATGTAGCTGAAATATTGATAAAGTGAAAAAATGATAATGAGCAATTGAGAATTTGAGATTACGTCGTTCAAATTTATACAAGTAATTTTTTATTTCTATAGAGTTTGGCATAAGATTGTTGAAATGTTATTCTAGTAAAGAGTGAGCTAAGTGTATTATTACTTGCTATTATGTTACTTTGTGTGCAAGTAACTAAATAACTAAGGACATGTCATGTCATGTCAAAAAAAAAAAACTAAATAACTAAGGTGGTTATGCGTTCATGAATGAACAAGCTAAGTGTGTGCATAACCATTCTAAGAACTTTTCACCTCTTTCTCTCACCCTCTCTCATTTTTGTATTTAAAACGAATAGATAAATTCAATATAAAAAGAAAACAAATAGATGAAGTTTCTTATAGAGGAATTACGAAAATGTTTCTCTTGATCCTTTAGGGAATCATAATGGAAGAGCAAATGGACACTTTCAACATTCCTCAATATACACCATCGTCATCAGAAGTAAAATTAGAGATTTTGAGAGAAGGGTCGTTCACTATTGATCGTATGGAGGTAACAGAAATACATTGGAATGCTTACAATGATTGGAATGATATCAATTTCGAAAGTAGTTTGCCTGAATCCCGCATTGATGGGGCATACAATGTCACAAATTGCATGAGGGCTGTGGCTGAACCTTTGTTGGCCAATCACTTTGGAGAAGTTATTATTGAAGAAGTTTTCGGACGATATCTAGAAATTTTAGTTGATCGAATGTCTAAGGAAAAAACTGAATTCATTAATGTGAGCATATCAATGACGAAAAAAGTATGACTTATAGTTGCTTGCATAACTTTGATTTATGTTGTTGTGTGTTTGTATTATTTCATTATTCTAAACTATTTATAATTTGCACAAACCTTATATGTATTTATTTGTAAAATCAGAAATAATCTATATGTGAAATTATATTTGGTAAGTTAACCTTTACAAAAATGTAAATTGTATGGAATGAATCTAAAAGACTCCGGTTATGGATGTTTCAATGTTAATTTTTTGGAGCTTTAGTAGGAGCCAGCTTGAGAAAAGCATCAACTTAGCATTTGGTAGCGGAAGCAATGAAAAAAAAGATTACGTTGGTAGAAGGAGAGACATTTATCAATTAAAATAAGGTTAACTTTAATCAACTTATTTTTGAGTAGTTCGTCACTATTATTTTTCTCATTTTACAAGGACCTAAAATGGTGTTAAAAGATTTGACTCAAATATAAAGGAGATTCTTGTGGGGATGAGGATTGGAAATAAAGAAAAATTCAGTCCGTTGGGAGAAAAAAAATTTACCAAAGAAGGATATGGTGGATTTGGAATAAAAAAATTAGAACTTTTAAATATATTTTTATATATTACATAGAAGATAGATATTTGAGTTCGAATTTGTGCATCATAATATCCAATGACTCATAATTTTTTTTTTTTTTATCATTTTAGCTACACTTACGAGTCCAATTTATGATTTTTTATTTAGATATACATATATTGTCCCAATGAAATTGTCACACTATTTATTTATCGGCCACAATTAATGATTATTTATTTCATATGTGAGTTGACCAAATCCACTTGCATTTCAAAATTCCAATGAGTTCAAAAATTGTGGTGACAAATTCAACGGAAGGACTGAGTTTTATTACTCATATAAATAAAGTCAAAAGAAAAAACAAAGGTTTACTTCAGCTTCTATTTTCAAGCAAGGATAATGCAAGTTGTAGAAAATCACAAATATATAAACTCACATATTAAAAACTTTAGATAATAAAATTAAACAAAAGACAAATAGTCTTGATGTTTTGCTGAGGACGGTAAACAACCATAAAACAACCGTCAAATATAGCCTCTAATATCTTCCTCGTTAGGTTCACCTTAAAAAAACATTAGTACATTAAATATTATATTTGAACAATTCTTGACCAAAAAAATATACATAATATTTGAAAGCACCAAATTTATTGTAAACTTCAATAAACCGTGTGTATTATTTAATTAAACATTCTAGTGATATCAGAAACAAGTATAGTTGATTCATAATTTCTCCATGGTCAAGAAAACAGTCTTGAAGGTTGATATTGATTGTCCCAAATGCAAAAAGAAGGTCCTCAAAACTGTATCTTCTCTTCAAGGTAACCTTAACATTTGATACATTCATTACTCCATAATCTCTTCCTCCTCTCCCTATCTTTCTTATGGATTGAATTCACATTTGAGAATTTTTTTATAGACAAATATTATAGTAGTTAAATTATATTAGAGAATAAGATATGTTAGTAGCGTAGATTGAACTTTTGATCTCGTACATAGAATTCCTTTGTTGTACCAATCTCTATCATTAGGCTACGTCTTCGAGGACAATCATATGTTTAGAATTGATCTCGAGTTAGTACTATGAGATATATTTGATGGCATGAATAACTAAATATATATTATAATTACTCTTTGTAATTGTACGTCGAAATATTTGATTTATAAAAAAAATTATCATCTTGGATTTTGTTTGTAGATTATAATTTTCTTATTTTATAGTTATAGGTATGTTTTTTGTGTAAGGCTTTTTTGGAAAATGATTATCTCTTTTTATAATTTTTAACAAACACAAAATAGCTTATGGTTTTCCATTTCATTGAATCGTAGGTATAGACAAAATTGAAGCAGATGAAGGGAAAGGAACATTGACTATAATAGGGGATGCAGACCCATATGACATAATAGTTCGAATAAGGAAAGCTGGGAAAAATGCTGAAGTTGTGAGTATTGGGCCTCCACCTGGCCCACCTCCTCCTCCAAAGAAGCCCGAAGAAAATAAAAAGCCCGAAGAAAAGAATAAGCCCGACCCAGTAAAGAATCTGGACCAAATATCCTATGTACCCTATATGCAGATGCCTTATTACTACCCACAATATCAGGCCCAGCCAGTGGCTGTGGTGCACATGACTAGGTGGGACGAGCCAAATACATCTTGCACTATATTGTGATGTTTTTAGGAGACACCTAAGGTACACTACTTTTGTAGTGTACTCCACTCATGAATTCAATTATTGGTATTAAAAATTATTTATAAGAGTTAAATAATGTTTGTTTTTCCAAATAAAATGAGAGTTTTTGTTTTGATTATTGAAATTTTTAGTTTTTTTTTTCGTGTAGTATAATAGTTAGAAATTCCACATTTTTAAGTGGATAAGTGATTATTTTTGTAAAATATGAAACCTCTTATTTGTTTTTATGTAAAATAAGCGGATTTAACTTTTCCGCCCATTTGGTTGACTTATTTTTGAGCTATGAAAAATAGCTTATGCAAAACAAATAAGTTTTTAAGTTAATCAATAAATTCACACAAACAAAAATTGTATTTTTATAAAAAAAAAATTCAAAAACTATCTTGACAAAAAAAAAAATCCTTGATTTCATTTTTTTCTTTCTTCCTTTGCATTTATTTTCAGATTCAATAAAAAATATGTGAGCTGGATTCTAACGTGAAACCCCACACACACATCCAAAGTACTAGTAATATTCAACCATACTTCATCCTACACATATAATGTGAATTTTTACCACTTGAGTTAAGTTCACATGAAGTATATCGTTATTTTACTTTATTTTTTGATAATACGTATATCATATCGTTATTCTATTATGTATATAATTAATTAATATAATTAAGTGCACAAAAATAACATGACATTAAATAAGAGAAATGTTATTTAAACATCAAAAGGGGACATCTCAACAACATCAAGGGCAGTCACATGTATATAATCGGGGAGTTCTTCAACACATTTGATTAACTGACATTAACGAATTTGATCTCCAACTCCTCAACTATTTGTTTACGATAAATTGTATATGGGACACCTTTTGATTGTTTGCGGATGATAAAGTTAAAACAAAGTTTAAAAAGTAAATATTTTTTCAAGTTTAAAAGATTTTATGCCTACAACATCAAGAGAAGTCACATGTATATAACCGGGGAGTTCTTCAACACATTTGGTTAATGAAGCATTAACCAAATATGTTGAAGAACTCTCCGGTTATATACACGTGACTCCCCCTTGATGTTGTAGAGATGTCTCTTTTTTGATGTTTAAATAATATTTCTCATTAAATAATGTGTAAATATTCGACACAACCAGAAAGTACCAAGAGTTCACCTTATTTTAATCTATAGAGATCAAATTTTGTACATAGAGAAGAATTCACACGAACAGTGTACATTAGACCACTTGCGTAATAACATTGTTTTCAACTTTCAAGTGATTTTGGATAAGCTTGGTGATAGTGAGGAAGTACAAAAGAAACAGAGAATCAGCATCAGCATAAATCTCCTTCTTTTAATTTGATTCCACTTTTCTATGATCCATCCATTGCAATCTTAATTTGTAGATTCTCTTCTTGAGCAAAAAAAGCATCCACTAGTTTTCTTCAATTATTCACTCACACCCTCCAATACAGTTTCATTGTCCCCCAAAACTATACCCTTAATAATAAAACAAACAAAGTTTGGCCATATTAACAACTTGTACGATATACATTAATTTAGGTGCACTGAACCCAAATGAACATAAAACAAGTTCTTTTAAGACTGTACTTTGACAGATACACATTTTTTTTACAACTCGGTCATTCATTAAAGATCAAACGGTTCAAATTATTTACTACGTAATGAAATCAACTGAAAATAATTTTTGCCGTTGATCTCAAATTTTCACACGCAATGAATACACATTTTACACTGTAACTTATGCAAGTCATTATTAATTGCATATATGTATAAAAAGCATCTTATATGGTGTAACACAGCAAGCACTATATTCCTTTTCATATGACAAAACAAAAATGTTTATCTATTAAGAAATCTTCAACTAGGATTCTTGTTCCTGTCGTTTTCTTGTAGCATATTTATGTGTTCGACACGTAGTGGAAAATTTGTTAAAAAATAATGTTTTCTTAACTAGTAGTATATAGTATTTGTTGGGTTAAAGGCAAATGAGATGACCATAAAAGTTTGGTCATGTTTGAGCGTGTTAAGTATATATATAATATACAAATTAGAGTGAGCCAATATTCAATTAATTTTCCACTTCACCGAAAGTTGCTAAGCTAGCTAGCTATAGCATGTGTGGATACATTTGTTCATCAATATATATGAACTAAAGAAGTAAAATTCATAGGTTGCTTTTATATACAAATAGAATAAAATAGGTGAGGTAGAGTCAATGCACAAAATGAAAATATTGAAGCTTAATATAAAGAAATGTGTTTGAAGCTTAAAATATTATGTCAATCAAATAAAAAGTTATTTGTTTCTTTTTCGAGAAATTTTATGGGACATTCGATAATTTCTAATGTATCGGTACATTAGGTCATCAAATTAGTAGATGATTGAATATTTTTTAAAAGAAATTATGTTTTCTATCATTAAGAACAATATAATAACAAAATATTATTTATCAAAATTGTCAAAAATATAAAATTTGATATTTTTTAAATTTTTATGCATAAAATAGTCAATATTGACTTTTTTTAATGAAAAAAATATTAAAAATTCAGTGTAATCCTTATAAACAAATAAATTGTGTTTTTTCTTGTGATATTATTATCTTCAAAATACAATGATCTGCTGATAGTTTGTTAATTCATAAAAATAATTACAAATTTATCAATTTAATAACCTAATGTACCGGTACATTGAAATTATTCACATGTACCGTAGAAGCTCCCTTCTTCTTTTTTTAAATGTTTGTAAAATATAGGAGATAAAAATGTAGGAAAGAGATAAGAATAAACAGATACGGTATTATACACGGTGTTAGTATTTTGATATGTTTAAATAGTATTAGTCGTTTGAAAATTATGATCGCTAAAGCTTTTTTATGAGTTGAGTATATCAATTGATTTAAATAAATGCGTAAATGAAGTTGAAGAAGCTATATAAAAGGAATATAGTTAGAATTCTGATAAAGGAAAAAATACTAGGGTATTTTTTCTAAATTGTGGTTATCATAATTGCTCATCGAAAGATTGAAAATGTCTGCAGTAAAACATTCACACAGTTTCACACGTTTTGTATATATCTCTGATATTGATTATCAAATTAGACAGATTAGATTGTGATCAAACGGTTTTATAATCTGTTACAGCGTTCTGCTGTGACAACAAGAAATTCTTTTCCTTGGTCGAGTATTTCAGCATAAAAAACTTACATTAAAAAAAATTAGTTTAGACTTGAAAAAGTACATTACAATTGCAACAACATCTGTCATGGATTTATTATTTTTATTGAATTAAATACATCATATCATTTTCATACAAACAAAAGGAGGAAACATATCTCTTTCTTCCTTTCATCAGATACACCTAATGTAAAAAATATAATGTAAAGAATTATAAGTACCATCAATCACTATATATTCAAAAGGTGAAACGTGCAATGCAAAAACACACAAGAGGATTCCACTTCCACACATAACATAGGCAGCTTGGAAGTAGAAATGGACTCCTAGCTGTCATTAGAATTCCATATTCAAGCATTTGACACATTTGTGATGTTCAATCAAAATCAGTGTCATGTTAGTAAGTATGAAATAGAAGTCCACATTATTTAAAAAAATAAGGTTATAAACAATGCTTTAATATTTTTGGGTTAAAAATTGATGTCTATCTCATTTGTAAGTTCAATTCTCCAATAGTGCACCCATAACAAATGTATTTTGTGGGTCCCATTAGAGCCACATTATATTAAAGCAATTCATTCATATTTTACTCCAACAGTGCAACTTCAAAAAACTCATATTTGGTCCTACAATTTTACCTCAAAAGAACTCATATTGAATATATTATTATTTAATCAACTAGCTTCACAAAAAAATATTACTATTAAATGAAAGGAACATGCAAAGTTTCGTAGTTTCCTGATGATGACGTGTTGCTAGCTGGAGGACTACATTGGTCTTCATCCACATGAATTCAGCTTTATAGCATGGCGAACTTCCTTTATGACCTAACAATGAGACAAATTTTATACTTGAATTAATATGGATCTTCCAACCTTTATTGATGTTTTCGGAAAAAAGTTCCCGATTTTTTCGTGGCACAAAAGTTTCAATTTCAGAGAAAAACAATTACGCAGTTTTTTTTTTGGAAAAAAGTTTCAGGTCTTTTTTCGAAAAAATAATTCTCGGTTTTTTCAGTAAAAAAATTTCGATTTCAGATAAAAACAATTTCAAAATTTTCCTTTTTTTTGGAAAAAAACTTCCCGATTTTGTCCTTAAATTTTTTTTCTAATATTTTTTGCATTTTCGATTTTTTTTTTCCGGAAAAAAGTTTCCAAATTTTAAAACTGATTTGGATTAATTTTTGGAAAATTTGATTTGGATTTGGACTTTGTGAAATTTGGGTCTTAAGTTTAGTTGCGGTCATCCACTAATTGGTTATGGATTTGGTTATGATTAATCTATGAATCCAGTTAAAATGAGTCACTCTATACTTGTTAGATATAGTGGGCTTTTAATATATTGAGCTTATGTTTCTAACTTAGTAAGTTATTTACTTTATGTTACTATATATATTTTGTGGGCTTAATAAATACCAACATATATGTTGAGAAACATACTATAGAATTATAGTCACAAAACACAATTAACAACCAAAAATAACACCATGTTTTCTTCACCAAGAGAAATGCCTTCACCATCTTCAATTTTCTCTGCATATGCATCCATGACAGCTTCAATCATGCTACTTCGTTCCATGGCACAAGAACTCATTCCTCAACCAATTCGTGGCTACCTTTTAAACACTTTCCGCTACTTCATAAAAACACGTTCCTCAACACTCACACTCATCATAGAAGAATCAACAGGCATAGCAAGAAACCAAGTTTATGATGCTGCAGAATCTTATCTCTCAACAAGAGTTACTCCAGAAAATGAAAGACTCAAAATCAGTAAAGTCCCAAAAGAGAAAAAACTCACTATTCGATTAGAAAAAGGCGAAAAATTAACCGATGTTTACGAAGGTGTTTGTCTTGAATGGAGATTCATTTGTGCTGAAACAGAGAAAAACAGTGCAAATGATATGCATAACAGTAACAACGGTATCTCAGTTAGATCAGAAAAGAAATATTTTGAACTTAGTTTTCACAAAAAGTTTAAGGAAATTGTTTTAGAATCTTATCTTCCTTTCATTCTTGATAAAGCTAAAGAAATGAAAGAAGAAGAAAGAGTGTTGAAAATGCATACTTTAAACACTGCTTATTGTTATAGTAGTGTGAAATGGGATTCTATAAATCTTGAACATCCTTCAACATTTGAAACACTTGCAATGGAACCAGAATTGAAGAATGAAATTATACAAGATTTGAATATGTTTGTGAAAAGAAGAGAGTTTTATAAGAAAGTTGGAAGGGCTTGGAAACGTGGTTATTTGCTATATGGTCCTCCTGGAACTGGAAAATCGAGTTTGATTGCGGCTATGGCGAATTATTTGAAGTTTGATATATTTGATCTTCAACTTGGGAATATTGTTAGAGATTCTGATCTTAGAAAGTTGCTTCTTGCTACTGCTAATAGGTCAATTTTGGTTATTGAAGATATTGATTGCAGTGTTGATATTCCTGAACGTGGTGGTAGGCATGGAGATGGACGTAAACAGACTGATATACAGGTTAGTGATTATGCCTTATTCATTCATTCATTCATACCCTTTTACAGATTATAACTTAATTACATAAGTTAATCGAATTTTCTTAGTTGGAAAGTACATTTGTTGCTTTAATTAACTCTTCATTCTAATAAGTTTGTTAATTAGAATCAAATTAATTGTCCTGTTTTTGGTATTGCAAGTGACAGAGTGACCTTATTACCCAATCGACTGACATTTAGTCTTTGTCGCTTCGATTCGTAAAAAAAAATTGATTTGTCGTGTTTCACATCAATGAATTTTTAATACATTAATGTAGACCATTTTTAGTGTGTTATACAAACCAATAGGAAACCTATAGAAATAAAAGTTTAAGTGAATGATAAAACAGTAAATTTTTACTCGATGTAATATAAAACTAATTTATTAGTTTATGTTTGGTATCATATCGAGTTGTCACAATCTTGAAAGTTAAACCTGAAACCAAATTTAATTTATGATTGTCACAATAATTGAATTTTTACTTTGACTCGACCACTTGGCTAGACCTTATAGTTGTACTAAAAAAATTAATTAGAAACAAAAATACTACAAAATTCATCCTCACACAAAATTAAAAACAATTTTTAGTTTTTGTTAATTTTGTTTCTAATTCCCTCCAAAATGAAAGTACTCCTAAATGGTTGATGTTGATACAATATTTTAAGTATATGAAAAAGAATTCCAATTGTGGAATATGACTGTGTTAACAATAGCAAAGTATGAATTTTTGGCCTAAAATGGTTATTTTTCTAGTAGCTACCATGTGGGTTCTGATTGAATTATACAAAGATACAAAAGATTATTGCGTGTGCTATGACAAAGTTCACTACTTTTAAGTCATTTTCTCATTTTTGGACAAACTTTTTTCACCTTTAATTTTCTCTTACACACAAGTGGAAACTACTTGTTTTCCATAGCACACCCTAAATAAGTAACATGGGGACAAATGGAAACTAACGTGTCGTTAAATAATTGGTTAAGAAATTTGGTTTTGGTTATAATTTTATATTTTTATATGTTTTTTCAATAAAGTTAAATTAAAGTTCTCAAAAGCATTATTTGCATAAAAAACGTAGTTCCATAATGACATTTCACTATCAATCCACGTACATTTTTCTTCTTTGATTTGTCGGTTTCTATTTTGCTTAAATAATAGCAAGAGGAAAAATACAGAATACCTACATGCTGTCAAAAGTTTTTGTTATTGAATGGTGGATGCTTCATAGGATGGTCCTCCATGTAAAGCTTCTGCCTTATGATTTTGTCATTTTCTTTTAAAAAAAAATTATTTGTATATGTGAATTCAAATTAAATAAAAAAACAATAATTTAATATCCGAACAGACCTCAGACCAAATTAAATCGTTGGTGAAAACAAAAAAACTAAACCATCTAAATAATAATAAAACAAAGAATCTAAGAACTTTGAGTAATTTAGTCTTTTTTGGATTAAAAAACACAATCAATTTATTCCCTTTTTCAAATTTTATATCACATGTTTTATGCTTGTTGGTGGTAGGAAAATATTTTGATAAATAGACTAAATTGATTGATATTGACTGATTTGCTATTTCATTGATTTGAAAATAACCGTTTATTCTTTACAATGACTAAAATAACCATTTACTCAAACAAAAATTTCTTTCCGTGATGTATTCAGCAAGAGAAAAATTAAGTGAATAAAGTACTTTAGTTATGCTAAGGAATTTTTTATTACTAATTTGACTCAGAACTATCTAAACTAGTTACACACTTACACCCCATTTATGTTTTATTTGATTTAAATTAATAAATTTTCAGATTGATTCCGAGTAAAATTGATTCTTGAAAATCTACTCTATAGTGAATAAATTATGGATCAATTTTAGTCGGAACCAAACATACGATTAGATTGTGGGTGTAACTAGCTAGTTAGATCAATTTTAGTTAGAACCAAACATATGATTAGAATGTGGGTGTAACTAATTTATTGTTTGGTTCTGCGGTGAAAAAAATTAATTTTGTACAAATTAATTATGTAAAATTGATTCTAACTAAAATTAAGTTAAAGGTTTGTGTTTGGAATTTGCATACATTTATATAAAAATAAGTGGAACGATAAATTTAAGTATAAAAATCAATTTTAGAATCAGAACCTAAAATTTTAGATGGTTCCATACTATTTAAATTATAAATTAAAATGATTGATAGGCTCATCTTGATTCTGATGGATGGGTGCAGTTGACATTATCTGGACTACTAAACTTCATAGATGGATTATGGTCAAGTTGTGGAGATGAGAGAATCATCATATTTACCACAAACCACAAAGAAAGATTAGATCCAGCTCTTTTAAGGCCAGGAAGAATGGACATGCACATTCACATGTCCTATTGTTCTTATGAAGGTTTCAAAATTTTGGCCTCAAATTACTTGGAAATTCCCCATGATAATCCCTTCTTTGGAGAGATTGAAGGACTAATTGAAGACATACAAATAACACCGGCGCAAGTGGCGGAGGAATTGATGAAAAGCGAAGACGCCGAGGCGACACTTGAAGGATTTGTGAAGTTACTTAAAAGGAAGAAAATGGAAGGTGATGTGTGTGAGAACAATAATAAAATAGAACAAGAGAAGCAATCTAAAAAACGTAAGGTTAGTTGCAAGCAAAAAAGAGGAGGTGGGAATAGCAAAAGCAATGTTGGTGTTACTTTAAGAAGGACAAGAGGAATTAAAAGAGGTTCTAGTTTGTAATTTTAATTGGCTTTGGTCATGATAAAATAAGATTTAGCTACTACTATTGTGTCTAGAAAAAATAATGTTGCTTATCTAGGCTTATGGTTTTAATTTGTTTTTTGTAATCTTTTGCTAAAGTTACATTTCCATCCAAACTGTACTCGAACTATTTTTACTATTTGAGAAGAAAATAATGAGAGACAGATTGTGTTTGAGACTATAGTAGTATCACTAAGTGGGAAAATATATATATAATTTTGTATAAATGTTGTAGTAACATTAAGCTTGATTAGCTATTTTAGTCAGAAAGTTCATCTTTTATAGAGAGATTGGCGAGTGTACTCAATAGTGATGGAGCTTGCAAGAGAGCGTATTATGAGATTTTATGCTGTAGATGTCTATTTCGCAACTCTAGCGGAATTATACATCAGAAAGAGTGCTAGCACTAGCACTAGCAGGGAACATATTTTTCATCTTATTTGTGAAATGTAATTCCAAGAATACATCACAAGAGGTGATGTATTCTTTACCTATATATACTTTAGTTCAACAATAGAAGGATTAATTATAAAAATAAAAATAAAAATAATAAAGAGATTAATACAATGAAGCTTTTATTTAGCCATGTTTTCATCTCAAGAGTTAATTAGTATGATGAGACCCACCTCTTATCCTTAGCAAGAATCCAAATTTTCAGAAAGTAATATACATCCAAAAAAAATTTTATAGTTTTCTGTTTTTATTCAGGATCAATGAACACATCTGTCACCAAATTTAATAATTTTAAATTATAGTGTAACATATATAAGACATAATGTGTAACAATTACGATATATATATATACATATTAATATATATATATATATATATATATATATATATATATATATATATATATATATATATATAATTTTTTTTTTTTTTGGGGTACAATCAATTACGGTATATTACAAGGAATTTGGTGGAATAATTTAACTCTGATATCAAGAGGTCTATGATAAAATTTGGTGTGGTTATTTTTGTTCTTGTATCCCCCATTTATTTTTATTTTATTTCAATGTGAATTTAAAATTTGGTGTAGTTTAAGATTTTACTTTTATTTTTTTATGAATTATTATGTATGGTCAATTTGTCAATGATAATGTGACTAATAATAAGTCAAGCTCAACATCTACCAAAATAAAGGTAAAGTTCTGCTATTATTTATTTGCACATGAATGTGAAGCTTCTTCGAATTTACCTACACATTATTAAAATATTTTTTTTTAATGGCAAAACTATATTATATAAAAATGAAAAAGTATAAGTAATAACACATTATTAAATTGTTAAATTGACTTGAGAAGACTTTTATAAATAAAAATAAACAAATAAAAACTTTAGATGACGTCATAAAAACAAAACTAAATAATCTAGTAATCGGATACGTAACAAAACATTGAGCTTTTTTCGAAAGCAAAAGAATTTAGCAATTAAACAATGAACCAACCAAGGCATGAGAAGAGGCTAGCAAATTTCAACAACTAAATATCTTTGCAGACGCTAAAATTACTCTCGAACAATTTGCTTGGACAAGATCCAAATTATCTTTTCAGATTACCTGGATGAGATTTAATTTAATTTTTGATAAAAATATAATATTATCTTATATTTATTGTCCACTTTTAAAAGTTCTAAAATACTTTCTTTAATATTGATCGTGAATTGAATGTATATATATAAATAAAAATTAGTTGTTGTTGAAGTAAAAATCTAAGGCTTAAATACAGTTTTGCCCCCCAAGTTTTACAATTGTTTGATTTTAATCCCCTAAGTTTCAATTGTTTGACTTTAACCCCCTAAGTTTCACAATTGCTCGATTTTAGCACTCCAAGTTTCAATTGCTCGATTTTGGCCCCCAAGTTTACCCCTTTTTGCATTTGCTAACCCCCCTTTGACTTTTTTGATTAAAAATTGGTTATGTGGCATTTTAAAATTAAATAAATAGTTAAAAATAAATAAAAATGTTTTTAAAAAATTACAAATTGTTTTTTTAAAAAATAAATTTTGATTTTTTTATTATATGTTATTTATATAATAATTTTGTTATAATAAAAAGTAAAAAAAATTATGAACTACTTTTTAAAAACATTGTAAACATACTTTTTAAACAAAAAATTATTAAAAAAAACAATTTTTAATACATTTTTATAAAAGCAAATATTATTTTATAACATTTTTTATTTTAAAACATATTTTTAATTTGAAAAACATATTATATTTATTTTTAATATATATATATATATATATATATTAAAAGCCACATAAGCAATTTTTAGATAAAAAAATCAACGGGGGCTAGCAAATGCAATAGCGGCTAAACTTGAGGGGCCAAATCAAGCGGTTAAAATTTGGGGGCCAAAATCAAGCGATTATGAAACTTGGGGGTCAAAATCAAACAATTGTGAAACTTGGGGGCCAAAACTGCATTTAATTAAAAATCTAAACTTTAAATATTGAAGGGAAATAATAACAAAGATGAAGAGACATAAACGAATAGTTTATGTTGCTCTATTGAGAGGAGATATTTGTTAGAACACGAGGGGGCAGCTTGAGAATCATCCACACGATGACTAAGAATATTGATATAAGTAAGTTGGACTCCACACTTTAACCCAAAACCTTAAGTCATTAGGTTTATGAGTCATCTCACTTATAAATGCTCCAAGTCTCCACATTTTAACCAATGTGGGACTTCCCCACACTACTCACACTTGTTTTTCTCAACACTCCCCTTCAAGTGTGAGTCTACCACAATGCTCCCCCTCAAGCGGAAGCTCATACCGTCGTTGACACTTTTTCAATGGGTCCCTTCACTTGAACCAAAGGCTCATGATACCACTGTTAGAACACGAGGGCAGCTTGGGAATCATCCACACAATGACTAAGAACATTGATATAAGTGAGTTTGACTCCACACTTTAACTCAAAACCTTAATGCATTAGGTTTATGGGTCCTCTCACTTATAAATGCTCAAAGTCTCCGCATTTTAACCAATGTGGGACTTCCCCACACTACTCACACTTGTTTTTCTCAACAAGATTGTATACAATAAAAGGAAATTAAAGTTAAGAAAAAATGAGAAGACGTATGAAGAATTTGATTGGAGAATAAGATGATCTATGCATACAAAAACCAATAAAAAAGAGAATCGAGATAATGATTTTTCTTTTAATTTAATATAATGAAAAGTTAAAATGTGAACTTGTAATGTGTGTAAAACTCCAAAAAAATAAATTTAGGTCAAGTAGTTGTGGCTAGAATTTCGTCTTTTAAAATAAATAAGTAAAGAGTTCGAACCTCGATCGTTGTACATTAAATGTGATGTCTCTGTGAACTGAGTTAGACTCACGGAACTATAATATAAAAGTGTAAGTTATAGTAGACTTGGTTAATTTTTATGGGGCTCCAATAAATATATAATAAAAATTTCTTACAAATGAAATATATATATAGGGCATATCTTATGAAAATGACTTTGATATATGAGAATGATGAGAATAAATATGAACCTTCAGATATAAATGAAAGGCTGAAGTTAAAACAAAATTTTTTTGCGGGGGATTGAGCCCCCATCCATCCACCTCTGTGTATCCCCTTGTATTTGTTATGTAACGGGCAAATATTTATTATGTATTTTTCTTCTATTTTTTGTGTGGGAGGAATTTAATTCAATTTTCAAAACTTACTAGAATTAACTATAATTTTAAAAATAAAGAGTTTCATTAGGCCATTGATTAAGAAAATAAATATAAAAATGCTATGTTGAAAATTGGTGAATTCAATTTTTTAAAAGTTTAAAAATGTTTTCAATATAAAATTTCTGAATTTAATTTATATACATTATCGGTTTAAAGTTGTTTTACACATGCATCAAATAATATATTGACACATCATGTAATGTATTTTAAAACACATGATGTGTCACATTCATTAAATAATGTGGCAACACATTGCCACATTATTGAATGCATATGTAAAATAATTTTACACTAACCGTGCACAACAATTGTATTTAACTAGTATATTTTCGGTTAAAAAAAGAAAAAGAAAACTAGTACGTCTATGCAATACACTTGTTAGTATATGATTTTTTTTTACAATTGTTAGTATATGATCATTATAATATATAGATATAGAAATATTATAAAAAAAAAAATAGTTTAATCTAAATGGTTTGTTTTTACACATAGATATAGGTACCAAAATTGATATAAATGATACTCCATCCGTTTCATTTTCATTGCCACATTTGACTATATTGCATTATTCGCACATATTGTTTTGACCATATTTTTCTATTAATAAATAAAAATAAATATTAGCATATAAGATGTTGTTGGATTCGTCTCGATGAGTATTTTTAAAATATCAAATTTTTATAATTTTTACTATAATACAATTAAACATATTAATTGTCAAAATTATGCATCGGCATGCGTGAAACAGTCAACTGTATCAATCAATTTGGGACGGAGGGAGTATTGAATAATATCATATTTGACATAATAGACATATAAACCATATATGTAGGTAATCATTGCGCTTGAGAACATATAGCTTATCAGCTATAAGCTATAAGCTATAAACTAACTTATCAGCTAACCGCTATTTTTACCAAACAGAGTCATAATAGTATTAGTTGTCATTGAGATTTAAATATGTGATATTTTTCTTAGAATTGTCTTATCATGTTGATTCACTTGAAAATTTGTCATTAAGTGATGACATTAGATTTGAAATATAAATGTGAAAGGTGAAGTTGATATGTTGATGGTGTTGTACTATCTTAAGGTGATAAAAGAGTTATTTGGTGAGAGAAAGTGGTCTAAAATCTAAATAGTGACATATATAGTCCTTCTAACAATTAATGGCTAGCCTACAAAGTTAAGGAAGAATTGAAGACTTTATTATCCCAATTTTTTTATGACATGTTTAAACATAAGAGCAGGGTAATAAAGTTTTTTGCTAGTGATTAAATTGTATTTAACTACGATTCACAAATTCTAGCTCAAATTGTAGAAATACTGAAATTGTTAGTGTCGGACGTTATGACCGAGATTCGATCTGTAACAGTCCCCGGGCCCTATCTTGGCGATCCCGGAGCTGCCACCTCACGATCGTCTCCACCCCCCTCTCTAGTGGAGTTTATGTCTTCCGTGGGAATCGAACCACGCACTTTGGGGTTCAAATACATGTTCAATTTATTCCCACTACCAATTGAGCTATTTGAATCCTAGGGTACGTGGTTCGATTCCCACGGAAGGCAAAAACTCCACTAGAGAGGAGGTGGAGAAGATCGTGAGGTAAAGCACCGGGATCGCCAAGATGGGGCCCCAGGGCTGTTACACGATCCCTGATCACTCGACTTTGTGTGTGTGAGTTTCCAATTATTTTATCATTTCGTCTACCAAAAGAAAAATTGAATTTAACCACTATTATATTAGACTACATATAATAGTGATTAAATGGTGGAACTAAATACTATTTTTTTTTTACAACGGACAGAAGATCAAACTCGGGATCTCGTTCATATTACACAAACTCCTCAATATTGAACCAAACCTAGTAGCTTGAAGTAAACACTTTTTATTTTCTATAACATATGAAATTGAGATAGGTTTAATACAGAGTCTATTTAAATTCACTTAATTATTTTTGAATTTATATAAAACCACTTAAATTTTTACCTCACAGTGAATTAAACTTTAAATTTTGATTAAAAGAGGTTTTCAATGTTTGGCATCTCTTGAATAAAATTAGTTAAACAAAAAGTGAATATTATTTTATTATAAATATTTGCTTTTTACTTCATGAAGATACTTTTAAATCATTCTTAAGAAAATAAAAAAGTTAAACTTTATTCTTTGATAAACTAAGTTTCTATGTACGGTCAATTTGTCAGTACAAAAGTACTGTATTAGTAGTATATCTAGTCATTCAAAAATATACTGTCCAACTAGATCAATTAATTTGACGTGAAGCTTCTTGGAATGTGCCTGCACATAATAATTAATAAATTGACTTGAGATGACTTCATCATGAAAATGAAAATTGAAAACTAAAACAACATAAGACTTCGGCAACAAGGCAAAGAGTTTTTTTTTTGGATAAAAAGGCTAGAGTTTTTTTTGTTAGATAGTAGAACTGTGAAAAATGGGCGGGGCTCATAGGTGGACTCTTTACTCACGGTTCTGGATGGATCGGCTTAAAAAAATATTGTCCAAAATACAATTGGGTTTTTTCGGATCAAACTCATTTAGCTTATATGGATATCAGTCTTGGCTGGACTTGTCCATCGGACTTAAGGCTGACCTATTAGCTCATCGTTCGATTGATAAAAACACATTTATGTCATTTTTTTAAAAATGTTATCAATGAAAAATTATCATTTAATCGATAAATTACTATAAATATATATTTAAATGTGTAAGCTTAATAAAAAGATGTATATTTACCTAAAATTAGAGTTTAATTGATATTTAGTGTTGATCTAAAAATTATTTACACTTGCATTAAATAATATCTCTATAAAATTGATAATTATGAAGAACTAATACATCAAAATAATATAAAAAATATTGAATAAAAAGAAAAAAGTAAAATAAAATGGGTTGGACTGACCCATTAACCCACAACGGGTGGACCGGGCTTGATAATTGCTTGCCCAACAATAATCGGGCCGGATCAATCTAACCCATTAAATACATATTTTTAATAATTTAAAAATTATTTATATATGAATTCGGAAGAGGGAATATATTAGTTGAGCAATGAAGCAAGACACAAGAAGATCGTAGGAAATTTCAACAACAAAAAGGAATAATTATTGGCCAAATAAGTCTAAGATAACTTGGACGCCCCAAATTAGTATCTGGCAATTTGTTTATATTCATAAAAAGAACCAAAAAATTAAATACGAAAAAGCACTGTAGTAAAGGAATGTAAGTTTTTTAAGTAATTAATCATAAGTTTGATACATGATTGTTGTGTACTCCCTCTTGTCTTATATATAAGAAAACTTTTACTTTTTAGATTTATTGTAGACTGAATGTATCTAGACCATATTATTGTCTAGATACAACAAATCTATAATGAATCTAAAAAGTAAAAAATTTCTTATATATAGGACTAGAGGTAGTATAACAAAAGTTTAATTGGAGAAAAAAATCAACTCTGTGTACTCTACGTATTTTTCAATGGAGAATATTCGTTTCTAACATGATAATCAAACAAAAAATTATTCTTAACTTAGTAAAATAGTTGAGTCAAATTCTACGAGATGATGAGTTTAAATTACAATGTTCGTCTAAGGATCTCTTGGTTTCGACCCTAAATTTAACGAGTTCCTACAATTTATCTCAACCAGTTTTTTTTCTTCCAAAAAACATAAGTTTAATTGCACTTTTGACCTTCTATTTTTTTAAATGACATTTTCATCCCTCTATTTTAAAAACTGTTTTTTCCTCTACAATTTTACTATTTTTCTTCTCCATTTTTTTGTCTCAAATTATACATTTATTATTATGTTTTTTCTGTCAAGTTTGTCTAGGGGTTATATTTACACATTTAAATGTATAAAATTGTGGAATTGAGGTTTCAACTGCGAGTTTAATGAAGATACACTAACGGTATAAATTATTATTACACAATTATCCATAAACAACTATCATTTTGCCATATTATATAAAAAAAGTGGGTGAAATGAGGCGATGTGGCAAAAAACATAATTGGTATTGTTTAACAATGTAAAATTATTTTACACTAGTACATATTTCTTTTTATCTTGAACTATTGCCCCAACATATAATACTTCTCACGTAGATACACTTAGGCTTTGTTTGGTAAAAATAGCGGTTAGCTTATAAGCTAGCTTATAGCTTATAACTGATGGCTTATAGCTTATAGCTTATAGCTGATAAGCTAATTGAAGTGTTTGATAAAATTAGCTTATAGCTGATAAGATAATGTAAAATTACATGAAAGGGCATTATCACTTTATAATAAAATCTATATCAATTAATATTTAAGATATTATTAAAATAAATTTTTTATTTAAAAAAATGATTTTAAATATTTTTACCTTTTATAAAAAAAGTAAACATTACAGTAAAATATATTTAATACGTATATATAAATTATATTATTGTAAAACTTAATTACAACATATACAATGAATAGATAATAATAATATTATACTAAAAAGTCAATTTTGTAAAAGTAGAGAGTGAAAAGTTAGTTCAAAAAAAATTGTGAGGATGTTTACTCGTCATATATAACACAAGTGTTATATAAATTTTGCAATAAAAATATAATAAATATTAAAATAATGTTAATTATGCTTGTTGAAAAATGATAATTTTGGCTAAATTATATTAATCCAAAATAATAATCAAAATAAGTACTAAAGGGTAAAATTGGATTTTAGTTAAAATAATAAGGGTAAAAGTGGAAGAAAAGACAATAAGCTATAAGCTATAAGCTAATTGAAATAGCGTTTGAAAATAAGCTATAAGCTAGTCAAAATAAGCTATAAGCTCGTAACGAAAGGGTCGTTACCAAACAGGGCTTTTAGCTTATAAGCTATAAGCTATAAGCTATAAGCTAGCTTTTTGTGCTTACCAAACAGAGCCTTAATATAAAATTATTGTCTTTGACAAATTAACATTTGCATCCTTAAGTCACGTGTTAGTTTGTCCCTTATTTTAATAGAGAAAAATGAATATGTTCTGATAATAATAATGTAAAATAATTTTATACTGTTAATCAATATCAACCCTATTATCCGTCATATCACCTAATTATTTTACAAGGTCGGTGTGCATCTCGGTTGATTTTAATATGTGAAATTTACTCATTTTCTTTTATGGTAAAGGGGTAATAGATAAAAATCATTTGATGTCAGAACTGATCCCCGAATCAGATTAAACTGACGGTAAAAACCAAAGTAATCACACTACAAATAAGAGTGCCAAGTTACAAAGCAACCAAAAAAACCATTCTCCATCTCACACTTTCACTACACATTTCACACACCACCCACCATGAGACCCCCTATGTTTGGTCGTTATGCAAACATTGGTTCAACATCATCATGGTTCGAACTATATGCTACCTTTTCCACTTTCATGATGCTTTTAAGAACTGTAATCAATGATCTCATACCCTTAAAACTCAGAACTTTCATCATCATAAAGCTCAAATCTTTCTTCACAAATTACCAACCCAATAATCAAGTTTCACTTCAAATTGATCAGTTTTGGGATGCAAATACCAACCATCTTTACTATGCAGCCAAAGAGTATCTTCCTACTAGAATCTCCAGCACTTATAAATCCCTTAAAGTTGGAAAGTTATCCAAACATAACAACATAGTTGTAGCTTTTGATGGAAAACAAACAGTGGTGGATGAGTTTGAAAACATCAAGGTTAAATGGAACCTTGTTGAAAAATCAAAAAATGATGATGTTATTGACAATCCCAAAAAAGAATATAAGCATAAGCCATCAAAATATTTTGAGGAAAATGGGTTTGTTTTAAGTTTTGATGAAAAGCATAGAGATAAAGTAATGGAGAAGTATCTTCCACATGTTTTAAGCACTTATGAAGCTATACAAGCTGGACATAAAAGTCTTAAGATTCATTCTATGCAATGTGGTCCATGGAAACAAAGTGATTTAAATCATCCTGCTTCATTTGATTCAGTTGCTTTGGAACCTGATTTGAAAAAAGCTATTATTGATGATTTAGATAGGTTTTTGAGGAGGAAAAAGTTGTATAAAAAAGTTGGTAAGCCATGGAAACGTGGTTATCTATTGTATGGTCCACCAGGAACAGGAAAATCTAGTCTTATTGCTGCTATGGCAAAGTATTTGAAATTTGATGTTTATGATTTGGATCTAAGTTCTGTTTATTCTAACTCAGAACTCATGAGAGCTATGAGAGAAACATCTAACAGATCTATTATTGTTTTTGAAGATATTGATTGCAATTCAGAGGTACTTGATCGATCAAAATCAGAAAAGTTTGCAAATTTGGATTCAGATTCTGACTTAATGGCTAAGGTTTGTTGTTGTACTTACTTTCAGTCTCATAATAAATGTTCTGCTAAAATACATTTTGTTTTTTATCTTATTTTGTTTGGTTTAAACATGATTTTAGTCTCTAAAAATATGGTGTTTTTTCTTTTGATCATATATGTTTTTCTGTTTGAATTTAGTCCCTACAAAATAAAAAATTGTTTTTAGTCACTCACGCTGACGTATTAGACCATGACTTATTAGACCACGTGACATAGTTTTCTTAAGATACCATATATGGGCAGTTCGGCCTGTTTCGGGCCGGCCTAGACGGGTTTTGGGCTATATCGAGCCGGACTAAAATGTCCGGATGAAAAATGGGCTGCAAAAAATAGTGCCCGAGCCGAGCCCGGTACCGGAATATATGATATTAGGACTAAAAACAATTTTGTTTTGAGATAGTACTAATTAGTAATTACACACTTCCTCCTAAATCTATGTTGCCACACTTAATAAGAGACCTTTTTATAAATATGCAAGTAATTTACCTTATTTTCTTGAAATCATGGAATAGGTGACAAAGAGCATGCCTAAAAGGTTTACTCTATCTGGTTTGCTTAACTATATGGATGGATTGTGGTCAAGTTGTGGAGAGGAACGAATTTTGATATTTACTACGAACCACAAAGACAAAGTTGATCCAGCATTGTTGCGCCCGGGACGGATGGACATGCATATTCACTTGTCATTTCTTAAAGCCAAGGCATTCAGAATCTTAGCATCTAATTATTTGGAAATTGAAGAACATCATCACCCTCTCTTGGAACAGATTGATGAACTATTGGAAAAAGTTGAGGTCACCCCTGCAGTAGTGGCAGAGTATTTGTTGAGAAATGAGGATCCTGATGTTGCTCTTGAAGAAATTTTTAAATTTCTTAAAGAACTTGACATTCCAAAAGTTATTGTGGATGAAGAATGATGCAGTCAGAAAGTTTAGAGTTTTCTTGTTGGTGAAGAAATGACATTACAAATGCTTATGTAATTGTAGTTTTTATTTAAGATATAGTATATGCTTTTGCTACTGGTAAGATTAAGAAGCAACATTGCAAGTTCAAATATGGTATTGTATATATTTGCACTTGTATTTTGAGTTGTTAAAAAACTTCAATGCTAAATGTTTTGGTAGATTTTAATATCCATTGCAATTTGAAGAATCTAAAATATGATAGTCCTTCTTTGAGTAGCACCAAACCAACATTGTTCTTGCTATTCCCACCTCCTCTTTTTTGCTTGCAACTAATTACCTGCATATGAACAATCAGACATATGATGTGAATGTCCATTCTTCCTGGCCTTAGTAATTAAGACAATGTTAACTTCATTCGTCCATCAGAATCACCATGGTTAACACCAAACCAACATTGTTCTTGCTATTCCCACCTCCTCAGTTGTTGTTTTCTTGGACCCTTTTGAGCCCAAATCCATTAAGAACCTCATCAACACTACTGGATCCTCAAGTGACCCAACATTATTGGTCGTTTTTGTTCAAATCATGGAATAGGTGACCAAGACATAAGTTGTTTGTTGTTTTCTTAATTTGTGTAATTTAGCCAAAGTGTCTTATATTGTGGTACAAAGGGAGTAAAGAGTAATACTTAAAATCATATCCATAGAAAAATAAAAAAAAACTAAATCTATGAAAATAAAGAGAGAGAAAAAACATATGAACTTCTTGGAAATGATTGTTTTTTCCTCTCCTTATTTTTATAGTTTTTTTTATAATTATTATCAATTAATTACTTATAAAAAATATAAGACTCGTGAAAAAAAGAATAAAAAAGTTGTAGATCTTCTTAGAAAATATATTAGCGATTGAAAAATAAATAAATAAAGTTCACATGTGTTTTTTTTTTTCTCTCCTTATTTTCATAGATTTTTTTTATAGATTTGGTTTTAATTAATACTCATTAATTACTTATAATTTTTTTTTGGTCAACATCACTTATAATTATTTTAATATATTAATTAGTTGTAATATTTAATTGATTAAAAGGTTCCGACGACATTCTCGAAGGAGAAGCAAGAGGATTGCAAGCGGCTTTGGATTTTCTGGAAAATTGCGATGTGAATTCGGTTACTATTGAGATGGATTCAAGTTCTTTTGTTGATTCCGTTCAGAAGAAGATGTATAATTGCACCTATTGGGGTCGGATTGCTCGCCGGTGTGGCGACTTCATTGAAACTCTCACCCAAGCCCGTGTATTCTCTGGGTCCGGCGCACCGGAAACCTAGCTGCTCACACATTAGCTAATTGGGCCTTAGTAGAACCCAATAATTCTTGGACTAACTCTACACCTTTGTGTAACTCAGACATTTTATCCAAAAAATATATGTCCGTGTATAATTGTGTTCCTTGATTATTAGTTATCTTTTTTTCAAAAAAAAAAAAAAAACACCCTCCATACTACAATATAAATCGTTTTGACTATATTACATAAAAGATGAAATTATGAGTTGTTTATAAAATTGTCCTACATCAATGATACGAAAAAGATAACTTTAAAGAATTGAAAGAAGAAAAAATAATAAATAGTTAAGAATATAATAGAAAAAATATGTGCGCAAAAATTTAAAAACTCTCTGTAAGTGACGCACAAAATTATAAACCTCTTTAAAAGTATTTGCGTAAAAATTATGAATCTCACAATCAATACTCGAAAGTCGAAGTATCGCGCAAAAAGTATTTTCTACGAAATATTTGTAATTTTTAATACTAAGAAAGCCAAGTAGAATATGAGAAACTCTTACTTGGACACAAACCCAACACTTGTCATTTGAGGACACATACATGATTTTAAAAATTTTAAATATAAAAGTATAGCCATTCTATTTTTTTTTTTGTTGACAAAAGCCATTCTTTTGAGATCTCAAATATCTTCTACATAATCTTTTTACGGTCGAATTTGTTATACGTATTACACCTTTCTACTCTAATAATTTAATCTGTAGTTTATATTCGTGCTTTTTTTAATAAAAAATTGTGATCTTGGTTTAATATACATTTAAGTTTATATGATTTGCTTTGTATCTTCTTTGCTTAATAAATCTCTTATGAGATGATAGACATCAAAAAAAATTCATGGACTCATTTCTTATGAAGAACAACAACGTCCACAACAATTGATTTCTCCATGACATTTATTGCCATCAATTTTCCAAGAAGCAAGCCTATTACATGCAACCAATCAATTGAATTGGAATGACTTTGAATAGTAGTACTACTTCATCTAAGAGTATAGAGAGCAATGATGAAAGCATGAGCTTCCATTTGCCAATGAAAACACATGCAACTAGCTAGGTAATAATAGTTGTGATATTCTTTTTCTTTGGAACAAGCAAGATCACGGTTTGCTCTACCACATTTAATTTGAACCAAATCTTCCTCACAACCATTTAGTGTATGTTTGGTTTGACGGTGACTAGAATTGAGTTTGATAGAATTGAGTTTGACAGAATTGATTTTGGTTAAAAGTGAGTTTAATGTAAAATGATTTGTGTTTGGATACCTACCAACAAAAGTGATTGATATCAAAAATGTTGTTTGGACATTTTATGTCAAAATTGCTTTTGGGGTATGTAAATGACCAAAATGGATTTCAAGTGTGTATGTAGATCAGTTTTATATTTACCTAAATTTATATTGTGTGATATTTTTTAATTAAAAAAATACAAATTAATATAATAACTTTAAATAATATTTGAGTTTATATGTTATTGAAATATTTGTATTATAATTTTTTCTTTTTAGACTAAATTGTATATTATAAACTGTTTTCATTAGTTTTTTGACACAGTATTTATTAATTAATAAATTATGTCAAGCCTATAAAAAATTAAAATTAAAATTTCATCACAAAAGATTTATATGACCATTTCAGCATGTCATTTTAGTTAGTGGACAATTGTATTCATGAAAAAAAAGTTAATGGACCATTATAAATTGTAATAAAATAAAAAACAATAATGGGTTTTTGGAGCCCAATTTCAACTTCTTCTCTAACCTAGAGAAGGGAGATATGGAAGAAGTCTGCAACATCCAACAGTAAGAAACAGAGTAAAACAAAAATAGTGGAACTGCAACACTTGTTGAAAGGGGCAAAGTTGGTAAATCAAATTTATTTTCTATAGAATCGATTTCACTAAAATGCAAAAGCTAGGAAATGGAGCTTCAAGTAGAAGCACTTCCAATCAATTGAATCACTTTATAAAATGAGATCCAAACATCTTTTTGTTTTACTGAAATCAAGTTTGGAGGACTGGACGTGCGTTTAAGGCCTGTTAACGTGAAACCAAACAGGTACTTAACCAGTTATAGCCAATTAAACTATATAGACGCCATTTTGGTTGGCTCTATTGGTTGAAATCTTCCTAACTACTAAATGTCTTCTATAACCATAGTAGTTTCTTGACAATAATATACAAGACATTTAAAAAAAGTTGTGATATTCTTCTATATTATTGTCTAGATACATTAATTCTATAATGAATCTAAAAGTCAATTTTTTCTTATATATATGAGACTAGAGGGAGTATTGTTTTGTGACATGTTTGATCGTTTAAATGACGATATCTTTTTTATCCTGTTTAGGTCATTTATTTTTTATAAAGTACACGGATAAATCCTTTTTTTCATTTTTTTATTAGAAAAATACCACATTAAATAATTTTATTTTTTAAATAAATATTTATTTGAATAATTTTTTTTCAAAAATATGATAAACATCGATCTTCATCATCTTCTTCCTTCAAATAAGTTTTGTTTTTATAATAAAAATATTATATCCGGTCATTCAAAAGTATTGTCACAACTTTATTTATACTATAAAGTTCTCAGCACCATCTCCCAAGAGAAATGTTATTTAAACATAAAAAAAAGATATCTCTACAACATCAAGAAGAAGTCATTTGTATATAATCGGGGAGTTCTTCAACACATTTGGTTAATGCCCCATTAACCAAATGTGTTGAAAAACTCTCCGGTTATATACACGTGACTCCCCTTGATGTTGTAGGCATCAAATCTTTCAAACTTGAAAACATATTTACTTTTAACTTTGTTTTAACTTTATCATCCGCAAACAATCAAAAGGTGTCCCATATACAATTTCTCGTAAACAAATAGTTGAGGAGTTGGAGATCAAATTTAGTTAATGTCAGTTAACCAAATGTGTTAAAGAACTCCCCAATTATATACACGTGACTCCCCTTAATGTTATTGAGATGTCCCCTGTTTAAATAACATTTTTCATCTCCCAATTTATTTTTCTTTCAAATTCATCTACTATTGTTTGCACGTGAATGATGTGAAGCTTCTTCGAATGTGCCTCCACTGCACACAATAATTCTTAAATTGACTTGAGATAACTTCATCATGAAAATTAAAACAGCCTGGTACTTAAAATCGTTAATTAGTTCGGTAATAATTGATGCTGAATTTAGTATAGAGCATCACAGTTCGATTTTTCACAGTTGTGATAAAAAAAGGGACTAGAACCACTTAATACAAAAACTGACCAGAACTAAATTAAGCAGTTTAATGAGCCCGATACCATAATTGAAAACAAAAAGTATAAAAAAAACTACTACTTGGGCAGCAAGACATCGGGCCTTTTTATTAGTCAAAAATTAAAACTAAAAGTAAAAGAATACTATAATAGTTGAGCAATGAGCACAAGAAGATCCTAGGAAATTTCAACAACAACGGGGAATAAATGGCCAAATAATAAGGGTCTTTGGATTGACTTATTTTTCGGGTTATGCAAAATAGTTTATGCAAATAAATATTATCTCTGTTTCAAAATATAAGCAAAAGTGAGTTAAAGAAATTTGATGTATTTAGTTCAAAATTTGGACCAAATAAATTCATTTTTAACATTCACTTTTATTGACAAACTTTTGCTTATATTTTGGGACGGATGAAGTATGCTTTTATACATTATTATAAACTTTTCAATTTAGTTTATAAGAAAATAATTTATAAAAATACAGTTTTTGTTTGTGAAAACCTATAAGTTAACATAAAACTTTATTTATTTGCATAAATTATTTTCATAAGCTCAAAAATAAGTTTGACAATTTGTATCCGTTCCAACTTAGTTCATTCCAAAAACAATAAAGATTAGTCACCGTTAGTAATGTCTAATCTCCGTCGGGGAACCCGTGGATCACATGAGGTGGGTTCTCCCCTCCCAAACACATGAGCCAAAAATCGAATCTCCTGACCAAATGTTTAAGAGGACCAATACCTTTATGACTTAGACAAGTTCATAGTTGATTATTCATTTATTTTAATAGGATTAAATATGTTTTTGGTCCCTATAGTTTCGCAAAATTTCATTTTTAGTCCCTGAAGATTTTTTTCACACTTTTTAGTCCCTGAAGTATTCTCAGTCAGTGTTTTTAGTCCCTACTTTTAATCAAACTTTTGTATACTTTCACATTTTGAACGATTTTTTGTATTCATGTTTATAATATTATGAGAACATCTCCGATAAAAATTTAGAATTTTTTATGAATTTTTATGTGCAAAAAATTAAAAAATTCATATTTAATTAATCTCTTGTTAAAAAAAATTAAACTTTTGTAAGAGAGATTCATATAATGTACTAAACATTACCGCAGAAAAAATTTAAAATTTCGAATGATATGCACGAGTTAAATGAAAAGTAGGGACTAAAAACACTTGGTGAGAAAACTTCAGGGACTAAAAAGTGTGAAAAAAATCTCCAAGAACTAAAAATGAAATTCTGCGAAACTATAGGGACCAAAAACATATTTAACCCATTTTAATATGTGAAAAAGTGAAGTAATTTAGGCTCTGTTTGGTAAGGTTTCAAAACGAGCTTATAGCTTATAGTTTTTAGCTTATAAGTTAAAACCTCTGTTTCATAACAGTCATTTTGTTATGAGCTTATAGCTTATTTTACTAACTTATAGCTTATTTTCAAATGTTATTTCAAGTAGCTTATAGCTTTTAGCTTATAAGCTATAAACTAACCACTATTTTTACGAAAGAAAGTCTTACTCATTTTGTTTTATGATGGAGGGGTAATAGAAATCAATCACTATAAATAAGAGTGTCAAGTTAGTACTACAGAACAAGCAGAAAAACCATTCTTCATCTCACACTTTCACGACACAGTTCACACTCCACCCACCATGAGAACCCCCATGTTTGGTCGTTATGCAAACATTGGTTCAACATCATCATGGTTTGAGCTATATGCTTCTTTCTCCACTTTCATGATGCTTTTAAGAACTGCAATCAATGATCTCATACCCTTACAACTCAGAACTTTCATCATCATAAAGCTCAAATCTTTCTTCACAAAGCACCAACCCAATAATCAAGTTTCACTTCAAATCGATCAGTTTTGGGATGGAAGTATCAACAATCTTTACTATGCAGCTAAAGAGTATCTTCCTACTAAAATATCTAACACTTACAAATCCCTCAAAGTTGGAAAATTACCCAAACATAACAACTTAGTTCTAGCTTTTGATGGAAAACAAACAGTGGTTGATGAGTTTGAAAACATAGAGGTTAAATGGAACATTGTTGAAAAATCAAACAATGATGATGTTTTTGACAATCCTAAAAAAGAATATAATCATAAGTCATCAAAAGATTATTTGGAAAATGGGTTTGTGTTAAGTTTTGATGAGAAACATAGATATACAGTAATGGAAAAGTATCTTCCACATGTTTTAAGCACTTATGAAACTATACAAGCTGGACATAAAACTCTTAAGATTCATTCTAGGGGTCATTCTATGCATAGTGGTCCCACTTCATGGAAACAAAGTGATTTCAATCACCCTGCTTCATTTGATTCAGTTGCTTTGGAACCTGATTTGAAAAAAGCTATTATTGATGATTTAGATAGGTTTTTGAGGAGGAAAAAGTTGTATAAAAAAGTTGGTAAGCCATGGAAACGTGGTTACTTATTGTATGGTCCACCAGGAACTGGAAAATCTAGTCTTATTGCTGCTATGGCAAAGTATTTGAAATTTGATGTGTTTGATTTGGATCTAAGTTCTGTGTATTCTAACTCAGATCTTATGAGAATTATGAGAGAGACATCTAACAGATCTATTATTGTTTTTGAAGATATTGATTGCAATTCTGAGGTGCTTGATAGATCAAAACCAGACAAGGTTGCAAATATGGATTCAGATTCTGACTTAATGGCTAAGTTTTTTGGACAGGTTTGTTGTGGTGCTTACTTTTTACTTCCAGTCTTATAAATACATTTTTGTTTGTTTTAATCTAGTCTTTTTACCATTACAAGTTTTAATTAGTTCAGTTATCATTATTTTTTTGTTTAGACATATTTTAGTTAAGTTGAATATTTTACTTTGAATAGTAGTATAAATAAGTTTGTTAAGACATATACATCACTTAATATAAGACCTTTATAAATATGCAAGTAATTTACCTTTCATTCAAGGTAATTATGCGTGTTTGTCTTTCAGTCATGTGTAATTATTATCATGAATTTATTGTAAGATTGATCTTCATTTATCTTGTTTTCTTGAAATCATGGAATAGGTGTCAAAGAGCACACCTAAAAGGTTTACTCTATCTGGTTTGCTTAACTATATGGATGGATTGTGGTCAAGTTGCGGAGAGGAACGGATTTTGATATTTACTACGAACCATAAAGACAAAGTCGATCCAGCATTGTTGCGGGCAGGACGTATGGACATGCATATTCACTTGTCATATCTTAAAGCCAAGGCATTTAGAATCTTAGCTTCTAATTATTTGGATATTGAAGAACATCATTACCCTCTCTTGGAACAGATTGATGAACTATTGGAAAAAGTTGAGGCCACCCCTGCAGTAGTAGCAGAGTATTTGTTGAGAAATGAGGATCCTAATGTTGCTCTTAAAGAAATTGTTAAATTTCTTAAAGAACTTGACATTCCAAAAGTTGTTATGGATGAAGAATGTAGTCAGAAAGTTTAGAGTTTCCTTGGTGGTGAAAAAATGACATTAAAAATGTCTTATGTAATTTTAGTTTTTATTTAAGATATGCTTTTGCTACTGCTAAGAAGTAACATTGCAAGTTCACTATGGTACTGTAAATATTTGCACTTGTATTTTGAGTTGTTATAAGACTTCAATGCTAAATGCTTGGTAGCTTCTAAATATTGCTCTTGCTATTCCCATGTGTATGTGTGCATGTCCATTCTTGCAGGCCTTGAAGGAGCTAGATCTAATCTTTCTCTGTAGTTGGTTGTAAATATGATTAATTCTTCTCGACAACTTGACCATAATCCATGTATGAAGTTTAGTAATTTAGACAATCGAATGATTTGCCTTCAATGACAATCATGGCATTAAGACCAAGATTACGATAACCATCAATGTTGAGTCCGCTTCATTCGCTCTCACATTGATGGTCGTGACTTTGCGTTTGAGGTTTATAAATACTCATTTCATGCAAAGGGCTAATGTATCTATTCTCTCATTCTTAATCTCTTACTTCACGCCCTCACTTACTTGAACGTCACAGTGTTTTGCTGGTATACTTCATTCAACAATTGAACGGATGCGGCGTTTTACACCGTCAAAACATCCTGATCAGATAATATCATCAAAATTCTTTCTTTTATAAATCGAAGGATTGTGACCAAGAAAAATTACACATAGTAAATGCAGCATCTTTTTTTATCTTTTCATATACATTTTGCCAATTTATGTGTTCTGTAGGCTTCCAAATTTATGTGTAACTTTTTTGTAAGAAAAAATGTAGATGTAGAAAGTTCCCACAAAAACATTTGCCTTTTAATGGGCTGGGCCTCTTTTACTTTGTATATGTCGGGCGAGAAACACGAAACTTTCTCTTCCGACCCCCCATATGTCTTTAAACTCCCAAAAAATCGGGTTCTATTCCCCGAACTTTTTTCAGTGTAAATTTTACACTAGAAAACAGTTCGGACCGTATTTCTCGAACTTTTTTGCATGCGGAGGGGGGTGAAAAAGACATGTGGGGGGTGGGAAGAGAAAGTTTCTAGAAACACACATCCAAGTCTACTAAGTCTTTGTTGGACAAAAAAAATGAAATTAGACTAAGATTCTTTTTTTTTTGTAGATAGACAAAATAACAAGTAAATTGGGGTTCGAACCATAGTCACGAAGTACGGCCTAACAATTTCGACATTTATTTGTCTATTGAGCTAAAATTTATACACAATTACATCAAGATTCTATAGCAAGCCTTTTAACAATGAAATGAAATAAAATATAAAATATAAACCCACCAAACCTCTGTCAATGTCATATTTTATATATTACAAGTCCAGATACAAGTAATGTCTATTCTTTTTGTGCGGCTTCTTTGATCCGGACTATTCAATCGATCGAACTGTAAATGGACATTATCTACAATTTAGTTTTTTTAGTGGCTCGATTGCGCTTTTGTCTCGATTCAAGTAGTTTAAAGCAATTGAACCATAACTTAGAGGTCTTGCTAGTTCGATGTTCGATCTGGTTCATAGAACATGGTTGCTGACTATAGTCTTCATCCATAACAACTCTTGAAACATCAATTTCTTGAAGAAATTTAATAACTTCTTCAAGAGCAACATTAGGATCCTCACTTCTCAACAAATGTTCTGCCACTTCTGCAGGGGTCACCTCTACTCTTTCCAATAGCTCTTCAATTTGTTCAAGCAGTGGTTGATGATTTCCTTCAATGTCCAAATAATTAGAAGCTAAGATTTTGAATGCGTTGGCTTTAAGATAAGACAAGTGAATATGCATGTCCATACGTCCCGGGCGCAACAATGCTGGATCGACTTTGTCTCTATGGTTCGTAGTAAATATCAAAATTCGTTCCTCTCCACAACTTGACCACAATCCATCCATATAGTTAAGCAAGCCTGATAGAGTAAACCGCCTAGGCTTGCTCTTAGTCTTAACCACCTATTCCATAATTAAAATTATTAAACTCATTCTACATAGAATACTACTCTAGTCTTAAATACGAGCCAAAGTCAAATTATATTCTTCTCCAACTTAATACTAAATACAGTTTGACTTTTACTTATATTTAAAAACGGAGAAATATTTAATACGAGACACTGAAGGAGTAAGAAAACAAACCTTAGCGCCAGAGACAGAGTCTAAATATTTGTCCGGTTTTGATCGATCAAGAACCTCCGTGTTGCAGTCGATGTCTTCAATAACAATGATGGATTGGTTAGATGTCTCTCTCATAGCTCTCATAAGATCTGAGTTAGAATACACAGAACTTAGATCCAAATCATACACATCAAATTTCAAATATTTCGCCATAGCAGCAATTAGACTAGATTTTCCTGTTCCTGGTGGACCATACAATAGATAACCACGTTTCCATGGCTTACCAACTTTTTTATACAATGTTTTCCTCTTCAAAAACCTATCTAAATCATCAATAATAGCTTTCTTTAGATCAGGTTCTAAAGCAAGTGAATCAAATGAAGCAGGGTGTGTTAAATCACTTTGTTTCCATGGCCCCGATTGCATCGAATGAATCTTGAGAGTTCTACTACCTGCTTTTATGGCCTCATGAGTGATTAAAACATGTGGAAGATACTTTTCCATTACTTTATCTCTATGCTTCTCATCAAAACTTAACACAAACCCATTTTCCTCATAATCTTTTGATGACTTATGCTTATATTCTTTTTTAGGATTGTCAAAAACATCATCCTTGTTGGAATTTTTTACAAGCTTCCATTTAACTTTGATGTCTTCAAATTCATCTACCACTGTTTGTTTTCCATCAAAAGCTAGAACTAAGTTGTTATGTTTGGGTAATTTTCCAACTTTGAGGGATTTGTAAGTGTTGGATATTTTAGTAGGAAGATACTCTTTGGCTGCATAGAAGAGATTATTGGTAGTTCCATCCCAATACTGATCGATTTGAAGTGAAACTTGATTGTTGGGTTGGTAATTTATGAAGAAAGATTGCAGCTTTGAGATGATGTAAGTTCTAATGTTTAAGGGTATGAGATCATTGATTGCAGTTCTTAAAAGCATCATGAAAGTGGAGAAAGAAGCATATAGCTCAAACCATGATGATGTTGAACCAATGTTTGTAAATGAGGAAGAAAAAGAACCAAACATAGAGGATCTCATGGTGTGTGTGTGTGTGTGAAGAGTGAATGGAGAATGGTTTATTTGTAGAGGTTTCTATTTGGTTTTGAAACTAGATGAATCAGGATTTGGTGCAGTACAAAAAGCTCACGGTTTTATGTTATAACTTATCTTGGTCACTAATTTCACATCGAACAGTTTAGATTATATAGATTATACAGACACTAAAATAACATTGACTATTCATTGAGATTTTAAAGAGGAGCACACTCGCAAGTCCCACAGTTAATACCATCATAACGATTGATGTTGTAGCTATGGTGACGCAATTATAGCATAAAATCCAAAATAGATGTGGTGCTCACTTATATGAAGTCGTATCTGAAGTCAATTTAATTATTCTGCGGCGCAGGCACATTCGAAGAAGCTTCACAATCATTCATTTGGTAGCTTCCGCGCAAGAGATGAAGAACTTTACCCCATTTTTGGTAAGAGATGGGAACTTCACATATTAATGGTCCAAATTAAGATTATATTATTTAAATAATTAAATTAGTAGTTAAATAAATTTTTTTTTTTTGTATTAACCCAATCCATAGTTTAATTAGTTCGACAGTAAAATAAGTAAAATCTGGTAAATTATTTTCATTAGAAATTGAACTCGGTTCTCTAAAATGTGTCATCCTAAATGAAACTCATTAACCATCGAGGTTCCCTTTGAAATAACTTATTGTTGAGTTTATGTAAAACAATTTATGTAAATAAATAATTTTTTATGTAATATTATAAATTTGTCAATGTAGTTTATGAAAAAGTAGCATATAGAAATACAAGTTTCCTTAATTGAAACTTATAAATTAACATACAAACTTATTAATTTGCATAAGCTTAAAAATAAACTATTTCAAATGGGCCTTGAGTCCAATATCTTGGTTAATAATTTTTTTTTTTTTTTTTTTTACGAAATCTTGGTTAATAGTTAAATACATCAATTTGAATAATATCATTTTTACTCAAAAAATAATACTCCAACGGTTACTTTTAAAGTGTCATAATTGACCAAATAAATACATTAGTTTTTTTTTTTGACAAAAATAAAATGATATTCATTCATTCAAAACGATACAATACATCAAATATAATCACATATTCAACATCACTAAAAACGTAAAAGGATGAATCTGCGAACAAAGTCACCGTATCCAAGTTAATAGCATAAAACGGCCAATTGCCTGCTACAAATAATATGATAAAATTAAAGTGACTGGAATATCCATGCTTTTGGATCTGCAACGTTGATGTCCAAATCATTGATTAAATCTGCAATTGACTGAAGTTAATGATAAGTGCCAAAAAGAAGTGATTTTACCTATATATTTTAAGCACTTATTGACTTGTTTTATAAAGTTATTTGAATTTAAAATCCCAACTATTTGTAAATATTAGTCTTTACTGTCAAATTAGTATTTTAGCTATTTTCAACTATTTTCCCTTATTTTGTAGGTTTTATGAGCTTAATGGAAAAATGGAAGCAAGAAGATCTACATGGAGACTAAGAAATTTATCATTGGACCAAAACCATGAAGAGGCACAATTTGTCTTCTTGTATAAAGTGACGATGAGAAGTTTTATTGGACCATATACTGATTTGTTTGACTCTCAGTATTAGCTACTAATGTTTACTTAATTAGTAAGGAAAAGAAGCCTCATCATAGTCTTAAGCCGCCCTATACAACTTACAACTTGCTTACCATCCTAGACATTTTTCAAAGCCTATAAAAGCATGTGTTAGCCACTCCTTTGAGGATTCATTCCATTCATTCATTCATTTTAACAAACACACGCCCAAAAGAAACAAAAGGAATGAAAAGAATTTCATGAGGCAGAGAGCGATCAAGAGGAGCGGCGGAATCATCGATATCAACTTTCCATCTCTTCTAGTTATGTACCGTAAGCTAGGTTACTATACTCATGTGTAACTAATTCTCTCTGTTATTGAGATTAGGTTGGGTTATTTATAATTCTCATGTAAACTCTTGATCTGGCTGGTTATATGTAATCTCTATTTCATTTATGTTGATGATTTATTTCTGTGCTTAATGTTTTTCTGACGTAAAACTCCGAAATTGATTATTTGATTCAGAAAGCTGTAGACATTGACTTTTTGTTTAAAGGAACTGAAATAAATTCATCTGTGAATGCTAATTGCTAGGGATATCGTTAGGTTCTCATTCACATACACTATTGGATCTTAATGCTAATGTATTGATTAACCGCTCGAGGGATATATCGCGGGTTGATAGGTACACTAGATATCTCGTCGTTATCTGGGGACGGAAACGTACGATGAGCAATAGGTGAAAATATAATTGAAATTTGGAAAATATATAATTGATTAAGAGGTTGCATTATAAGAGTAATTAACTAGATCTAATCCCAGTAACTTTGTCTCCCTGTTATTTCTTCCTAAATTTATTCGTGTTGAAATTTTTGATGTTTGTAAACTAAATTCTCTTTTACAATACTTGAAACAATATAAATTGTAGAACGGCATTAATATCGCATCAGTCCCTGTAGAGACGATAAAAATATATTTACTTTTGTACTTCAACAAAATGGCGCCGTTGTCGGGGACTGGCGTTTAGATATTGAAGCATTGCAACAATTTATATTCTTTTAAGTATTTGTATATATTGTTTATATTGTATATTTGTTTCTTGCACCAATCCTTCTTTGCTAGATAAAGAAATCTTTTCTTGTAAGTTCAATCCTTTTTCAAATTTTCTGATAACTCCGTTATTACATGCTAAAAGTGACTTAATTCAAGAGACTTTGAAGGACAATTTAAAGGTTTTAAGCTTAGAATAAGTGGAATTCATGGTTTTGGAGAGTTGGTTTGTGTTGGAAGAAATAAGGAAAAACTGTCAAAAAGTGTTGCTAAAGGCCTAAAAAACTGTTGCTGAAGGCCTAAAAACTGTTGCAGAAAGTGCTGCTGGAAATCTGTCGGCCTGCGCCTAGGCGCAATACCTCTGCGTGTAGGCGCGAATCTGCTTCAGTAGATTCTGTTTTCTCTCCTTTTTGCCTGCGCGTAGGCGCAGGTTTGATGCAGTTTTGGTATGTACGCGCAGCAGGCATGTTCTATATAAGGAAAAACCAAATTTTGGATCCAGGTTCGGCAGTTGGTGACGAAAATTGAAGTTGGAAGCTCAGTGGTCCTGGATTCAAGAAAGATTCAAGAGTGGATCTTCTCCCACACCTTGATCATGAACTCTTTGATTCTACTCCATGTAATCTTAGTCTTTAATATGAATTTCTAGATAATTGGATTGGATTTCTAGGGGATTATCATGTGATTAGTTTGATCTATGTGATTTGAATTAGTATGTATGAATCATGATTCAATTTCAATCAAGTATCCTTTATGTTTAATGCTTCACATAATTAGGCCAATTGTGTGATTGATCGAATGGATTTGTTTTATCATGAGAATGAATATGGATCTAGGAATTAGGGATAATTGAACAATTGCTATCATTTTAGAGATATTAGATTAGTAATTGGGATCATTGAATTATGTGTGCAAAACCTCATTCAATCACTACTCATCTAAGAGATTAGAGAGTAGTGATGGATTGAGAGGATCATATTACCAAGAGATTGGATATGATTAATTTTGATTAATTCATCTTGAAATTAATTGTGTCATTCATTAATACGAAATTTGATTCACCAAGATAATTACATTACATTGATATGAACCGAAGAAATCCAATCGCTTCACAAACTGTTTTCTAAAGTCTTTTTAGCAAGTTTAATACAACAAAATCTCCCCCCTTGTTACAATGCAAATTTACATAGCAATTGAGGCTAGCTTCATTGATCTTGTTGGTTAATACAATCCTCGTGGAGACGATCATTTCTTTACTACTTACGGAAGTCGTACACTTGCGATATTATTTCCATCAAGTTTTTGGCGCCGTTGCGGGGATTGTTGAGTAAAATCAACAAGGCAATTTGACTACCTTTAGATAAATTTTCATTTTATTTTTGTATAGATAAATTTTTCTCTTCATGTCTTTTTCATTGTGCTTTGCTACTAAAAGTTTTGTCTAAGTTTTGTAGCAATGAAATGGTTTGAGAATAGATTGCTTGATTGTGAAGGAATTGATATTATTTGTTATCATCTATGCCGACTAAAATATGAGCAAGAAGATGTGAATAGAAGACTCAAGCGTTTGAAAGAGAGATGTGGATTTTGTAGAGCGAATCATCACAATGACTATTGTGAGGAGTATTATTTGAAGGGAAAAGAGCGTGAAGCGATCAACATCGATTACAACTTTCAACTCAAAGATTTTGGATAAATTTTTTAGGTCAAATCAAGGTTCATTTGATGGATTTGAAGTTGAATGTGATAATCTTGTTGAAAAGGCAAATGAGTGTGAGAAGTTGGTTGAGATAGAGATGGAACATCTTGCAATTTTGGTAGAACAAGAAAAATTGAAAAACAAGAAGAATGGCATGAGAAGAGTGAACCATTTTGATCTCTATTTGACATTTGAGTCTCAACCAATGGAGTTTAAAGAGAGAAATGATTTGTCAAAGAAGCATCAATCTTCTCCAAGATGGGAGAGTGCTTATTCCAAGAGCTTAATTGTTGGAGCATGGGAACACGTAATTCTCTATTTGAAATTCATGGAATTCTTAACCAACAAGAGGAAGAAGAAAGGTGATGTGTTCTTGCTATCATTTAGGCCGCCTAATAGTGGTTGAGGCGTCAAGCTAATGACGTTAAAGAAGCGCTTCATGGGAGGCAACCCATGGGATACGGTCCTTTCTTACCTCTCACTTTTATTTTCTTGTTGGAATAAATGAATATGTTGCTTGGTGTGTGTGATGACACTTATAACTTGCTTGTTTGTTGTCTTGTTTGAATGTCTTGGCCTAGATGAAAATCTTGCATTATGATTAATCAATTTGGCAATTGCCCTTAGGTTTCAATCTTGGTAACTAGTTGCATGATGTGGATTGGTGATGTTCTTTGATTGGTTCTTATGAAATATGATTGTTTGTTAAGAAAATTTAGGGACTCTTATAAATGTTGACCAATCATTAATGCGGCCTAGCCGTGAGTTTTTGAGCCATACACTTATGTTTTCTTTGATTATGAGAGTTCCACACTTAGCCATATCTCTAGAACTTGCTTGTGTTCTCTTTAATTGGTTGATTGCTTTGATGTACAAACGAGGCACGTTTTTGGTACCTTGGGCCTATTTGAAGCCACCCTATATTCATGATATTTCCTTTGTTAACCCCTTTTGAGCCGAAAGAAAATGTTTTTTTTTGTGAATGTACCCAAATTTTATGCAAATTGCAAAAAAAATATGATTTTCTTGGAGGCTTAGACACTTAACTAGTGATTGATGCACTAGGCTCATCACTAAGTTTGGGGTTGCTTTTGGAATTAGCAACTTATTAAGTTTGGGGTGTGTGTACTAGTACTAGAGAACTTTTGAAAAAAAAAGGAGAAATACAAGTGTGTTGAAAAGAACAAAAATATTGAAAAAAGAAAAGTTCAAGAGGTCACCAAGGAATGACAAATAAAAGAATATCAAAAGCAAAATGGTGAACTTTCTCTTGAACACAACATAGAGACAAATGTTTGAAAAGTGGGACAAAAGAGTCCAAAAGAAAAAACAATGTGATTTGAAAATAGTTCTCTCGTATTAATATTGCAAAAAGGGATTTTGGGATTCATTTTTCTTGAACTAGGTGTATCTAGCTCCAAGTTTTTCTACTTACTATCCTAAAAACAACTACCCTTAACCCAAGCCACGTTACAACCTATAAAGTCCTCTAAATGTGTGTACTCTTGGCATAGTGATCGATTTTTTAGAATATTTGCAAGCTTATGGTTGATTGGTTATGATGTGTTGATTTGAGTGTGAATTACCTTTAAACATGAGAGTATGTGAGTGTGTGAAGAGATTAAGTTTGGTCAACATTTATGAGAAGCTCTTTGTTTTCTTAAGATGAAATTATGTGCATATGAACTATGATATAATTGATCTTTGAAGTGTTGTGTGATTATTTTTAACTTTATTGTGCTTGAGGTCTTTGGCTAAATTTGTTGAGATAATGTTTTGATTTCATAGAGACCAAGAGATTCCTTGAGGACAAGGACTAAGATAAGTTTGGGGTTGTGATAACTCCGTTATTACATGCTAAAAGTGACTTAATTCAAGGGACTTTGAAGGACAATTTAAAGGTTTTAAGCTTAGAATAAGTGGAATTCATGGTTTTGGAGAGTTGGTTTGTGTTGGAAGAAATAAGGAAAAGCTGTCAAAAAGTGTTGCTAAAGGCCTAAAAAACTGTTGCAGAAAGTGCTGCTGGAAATCTGTTGGCCTGCGCCTAGGCGCAATACCTCTGCGCGTAGGCGCGAATCTGCTTCAGTAGATTCTGTTTTCTCTCCTTTTTGCCTGCGCGTAGGCGCGAAAGTGCTGCGCGTAGGCGCAGGTTTGATGCAGTTTTGGCACGTAGGCGCAGCAGGCATGTTCTATATAAGGAAAAGCCAAATTTTGGATCCAGGTTCGGCAGTTGGTGACGAAAATTGAAGTTGGAAGCTCAGTGGTCCTGGATTCAAGAAAGATTCAAGAGTGGATCTTCTCCCACACCTTGATCATGAACTCTTTGATTCTACTCCATGTAATCTTTGTCTTTAATATGAATTTCTAGATAATTGGATTGGATTTCTAGGGAATTATCATGTGATTAGTTTGATCTATGTGATTTGAATTAGTATGTATGAATCATGATTCAATTTCAATCAAGTATCCTTTATTTTTAATGCTTCACATAATTAGGCCAATTGTGTGATTGATCGAATGGATTTGTTTTATCATGAGAATGAAAATGGATCTAGGAATTAGGGATAATTGAACAATTGCTATCATTTTACAGATATTAGTTTAGTAATTGGGATCATTGAATTATGTGTGCAAAACCTCATTCAATCACTACTCATCTAAGATATTAGAGAGTAGTGATGGATTGAGAGGATCATATTACCAAGAGATTGGATATGATTAATTTTGATTAATTCATCTTGAAATTAATTGTGTTATTCATTAATACGAAATTTGATTCACCAAGCTAATTACATTGATATGAACCGAAGAAATCCAATCGCTTCACAAACTGTTTTCTAAAGTCTTTTTAGCAAGTTTAATACAACAAAATCTCCCCCCTTGTTACAATGCAAATTTACATAGCAATTGAGACTAGCTTCATTGATCTTGTTGGTTAATACAATCCTCGTGGAGACGATCATTTCTTTACTACTTACGGAAGTCGTACACTTGCGATATTATTTCCATCATTTTCCATCACAAACAGAACTATGACTGATCGTGGTTATAACAACTTCTATACTCCATATGAGTATGAGCCATATCAACAGTGTCCTCTTGATAATTATGGGAAGACTTCTTATCAGCAGTTCAATTATTACCCTCCTGAATCAAATAGGACTCCAACACTTGAAGAGACTTTTATGAAATATGAGCAAGTGACTATGGGGTCAATAGCTTACACAGAGGCTAAAAACACAGAGAGAAGATAAGGAGACCAATTTTGAAGGAGATTTGAAGATGGATACACAACAATTGTTTGAGGAGTCAACTTGTAATGTTTGTTCATCTCTTTTCTTCTTATCTTTGTAAAAGTTATCATAACTATGGGTAACTAATTTCTCAATTGTTGGGATTAGATGTAAATTACTCTATTAGTATGTGTTTCTATTGATCATGGCGTTATGTATGATTTTAGTTGCTAATCAATATTGATGTTATCTTTGCTTGTATGGTTTTAATCTTTGGATTTGAAATGATATAGGAATATGCTTTTTGAATCTTGAACTAGGATAATATCTATTAAAAGCTAAAATCTAGGAATAGACTTAGATTTAATATTCACTTAAAGTATTGGATCTTAATGCTATTGTATTGATTAAGCACCCGAGGGATCAGGGTTTGATTGGTATAATAAATTTCTCGACGTTATCTGGGGACGAAACCGTTCGATGAGTAAATACTTGATAATATTGGTAAGTAGCTAGAATCTATATAACTTATCGAGAAAATATGTACGAATGAGTCAATTAAGTCTAATCCCAACAATCTCATCTCTCTGTCAATTTACTCAACTTTACTACTTTTTATGTTTTCGCAAGTTTACGCTACAAAACAACTTTTAAAACCCTTCACTTAAAATTATATTAATTGTTGAACGACATCGATATCGCATTAGTCCCTGTGGAGACGATAAAAATATACTTACTTTTGTACTTCAACAGTTAATCTTTTGATATGAATAAATGAACACCGCAACAAAACGAGAAATCAAATAACGCCGCACAAGACGACGACCAACGCAACGCTGCACTTAGACGACTGCCAACACAACGTCGCACTTAGACGACGACAAAACGTAAAAACAAAAAGAAAAAACTTGAGATACGGGAAAAATCACTTATTTATATGAAAAGAAGAGGAAAAAAATGTGTAGATGGAGTGATTCTAAGCCAAAAATGACTTAAAACCACCCCTCTATGATGAACAATGGATAAAGTTTAGAGAAACTAGGGCCGACTTCGGGGAGAGAACGAGAGGTTACTTGTTTGTATATCGGTACCAGAAATATTAACCCAAATAACTACATTAGTTTAAAGCATAAAATTAGTATATTTAGTTTCTTATAAATTTGACAAATCCCAAAAAATTATTGAAAATTAGTATTGAATTTAATGGATAAAAAATTGGAGACACAAAACAAATAGTGAATCATAAAGGCTACATAAAATTGTACAGCCTTCCATGTGTTTTTTTAGATATATAAAATTTGTAACTTAATGATGCTAAAACTTAGTTATTCACAGTGTTAATGTAAAAAAGATGGCGAATAAAATATTCTTATAGTGTTTGATGTTAAGCTGCAGTGTTTTTGGGGTTATTGTTATAGTGTTTGATGTTAAGCTGCGGTCCCCAATCCATTAGGAGCTCCCGCCCCTGATTATTGCAAGCCTTCAAAACGACAACGTCGGTTCTATTATTAAGTTGTTGTAAAAGTTATGAAATATGGTTTAAAACAATTAATTATGTTTTAGGGCTATCGTCGTATATTTCAAGTTAAGAACCCACCATATTTAAAATATGTACAAAAATTGACATGAAAAGCTTGTTCTAATGTCAGTGCAAATGACAGAATGAAGAATCAGTGGTGAAAGAAGATAAAATAAAAGATTATTATTGTGACCAAATTCAAGGATTATAAGAATTACATAGGAAATGAACAGTCAAGTTCAAGAATCTAATACAATACAACACTTGTATTAAGTGTCTCTAAATAAAATTTGAAATGAGAAAGAACTAATAATAGGAAAATGACTAATCCCTCTACAACTAAGCTACTTAAGGGAAAAAAATATTTGCATCTCAAAGTGGAATCAAAATAGAATTATAGGGATGTGCTGCAATAATGAAAATCAAAATGAGTGAGAGAAGAGAAGGTAAACATGAATTAATTATAAAGGATGAATCGTTAGATAATAAGTTAGTGGGCTTATGCTATTGAGCCTGTTAAGTTTCTTAATTACTAGTGTAGTCTATAATGCTTGTCATTTATTGAAATGTATACAATCTTTTGAATTTGTTTTTAACTTGCACATGATGAAGACTATTTTTGGAATTACTAATGATTTATCTCAAGCATTACAAAGAAGTGATCAAGATATTGTAAATGATATGTCATTAGTTAGAGTGTGCAAGGAAAGATTGCAAAGTATGAGAGATGATGGTTGGCATACTTTGTTAAATGAAGTATCATTATTTTGTGAGAAGCATCGTATTAGCATTCCAAATATGAATTGCTTCTTTGTGCAGCAAGCTTAAATCCAAGAGATTCATTTTTAGCATTTGATAAGGAGAAATTGATTCGTTTGGCTAAGTTTTATCCATTAGAATTTTCTACTGTGGAGCTTATGAAGCTTGATTGTCAGCTTGAAACTTTTATAATAGATCTTCGGTCTGATGATCAATTTTCAAAGTTAAATGGGATCGCTGATCTTTCTGAAATGTTGGTGAAAACTAGAAAGCATATTGTGTATCCAATGATATATTTACTTCTGAAGTTAGTTTTGATTTTGCCCGTGGCAACTGCAACTGTTGAAAGATCTTTCTCTGCCATGAAATATATATGTGAAGAATGGATTGCACAATCGTATGGGAGATGAATGGTTGAATGATTGCTTAGTTACATATATAGAGAGTGACATATTTGATAATGTTGATACTGAAAAAATCATGAAACATTTTCAAAATATGAAGCCTCGTATAGGAAAATTGTAATTTACTTAAGCTTTTATGTATTTGAGTTTTTTTCATCACTATGATTGTGTAGTTTTTTTTTTGTCACTATAATTGTGAATGAGCTAAGAGCCTAAGAGAGGTTCAAACATGGTAGGTTGTTAGACTGAATGGTATTAAGTTTCACGTTGATAATATATGATGCAGGTTATTTGTTATCGGAAAAATATAGACACCATTTTCTAGCCTCCACCACCTAAAATTCCTGGATCCGCCAATGATTTGTGACTTATGCTTTATTTTATTTATATATAATATTTGCCATTAAGAAAAAAACGCATGCATTGCACAACTTGTTATTTCTTATCCATAATAACATCATTGATGGTGTCACTAGGAGAAATTCTCTTAGCTGGAGTTTGTTTTCATTTAGTGTGGAAATTTGGCAGCCATCATTCTCTTGAGCCTTGGTTTCATTATTAACTACAAGATCAAACTTAGTTATCGACAGCAACTAACTCATGTTCCCAATTTTGGATAGAAAAAATTATTCATCAGCAACTAAATAGAGATTGTAATGAAATCAAACAATACATATGACCACTTTCACATTAGTGAACAAACCATAACATAAAAACAAAACATTGAAATTGATTTGCAGAAAAACATATGGCCAAGCCACAAAATAAGTAATATATACCACAATTTATAATCAACAAAAATTAGTTTTGTGATCCTTTGTTAAAGAAAGTCCAATTTTTTTTTTTTTGACAATACTACCTTATAAGAACTTTATTATAAGACAAAATCAAGCTTTCATATTATTAGGCTTAATTGTATATTTAGTCCCTTATGTTTATTTTAGGTTTCAATTTGATCTCTTATGTTTAAAAAGTTTCAAGTTAGTCATTTATGTTATTGATTTCAACATAAGTTCGTCATTTTTGTTAAATTTTGAGTTATTTTCTTATAACTTTTTGTTAATTTTTTAGTTAATTTCTTCTAAAACTTTTTTAAAAATTTGACTAAAAGGACCAACTTAAAACTTTTTAAGCATAAAAGACCAAATTGAAAACTAAAATAAACATAAGGATTAAATATGTAATTATTAAATATGTAATTAAGTCTATCATATTATCTTATATACCGTATATAATATAAAAGATAAAAACATTGCTATGAACACTGCACATAATAGGGTAGTACACAAAAACATAATTTTAATTTTAATTAACCACACAGGAAAAGATCAAAACATGCCTGCAAATCTGTAGAGTATAGAGTAGACATATTCATCAAAATAGGTCTTTTTGGGAAGATGGATATAATGACAAAATTCAGAAACTGTTAGGATTATTTCCTATGCCTTCTGTCAAAGAATTTCAATGAGCTAATATACTTTAATATAATGAATTTATAAATCTTTGGTTAATCTCATTACCAAATTTTTCTTATATATTCAATCATATGTTACATAAAAAATGAATATCGCTATGAACACTGCCCCGTAGTAATGAATCTTTTAAAAGAAAAAACAGGTTTCATATCATATCATCTTCTATCTTATAAGGTCTATCTTCTTTAACTTATTGAAATTATTGAAAAAAAAAAAATCAAAATCAGAAGGGTGAAATTCAAATTCAAATATTCTTACAGGTTGTAGTTACTTACTTGTGTTGAATCCTTGCAAATACACTTTCTTGATTGCAGATTTGGGTTAGAAGAACCTTTGACATGGAAATGGAAATCTTTGTAGAATGGGTTATCGATTTTCATTGGGAAAAAAGAGTTTTTGTCTCATTGTGATGAAGTTATGTTTAAAGCCATGAATTAAGGAAAATGGTGCAGGATATATTTTTTGTCTCCTAATGCAAAAGCCATAAATTAAGCTGATGGGAGCATGTGGGTTTTGTTTGTTAGCAAAAATGGGCTTGTGGTTTTTTTTTTTTTTTGACAATTGTGGCTTATTTAAAAAATAAAATTAGTAGTTAAATAATTTATTTTTTGGTATTAATCCAATCCTTGATTTAATTAATTCCGTCACGAAGTAAGTACTAGTAAGAAAATTATTTCCATAAAAAATTAAACTCAGTTCTCTATAAAAAACCGTCATAAGAGAAACTCATTAATCGTTGACATTCCGTTTGGAATAGATTATTTTTGCGCTTATATAAAACAATTTATGCAAAAAATAATTTTTTATGTATACTATAAATTTGTCAAGATAATTTATGAAAAAATAGTATATGAAAACACAAGTTTTCTTAATGGAAACTTATAAATTAACCTACAAACTTATTTATTTATATAAGTGTTTTGCATAACCTCAAAAATAAATCATTTCAAACAGGTCCAAGTTCAATATCTTGGTTAATAGTTAAATACATCAATTTGAGTCCAATATCTTGTTATTTAATCCAAAAAAATATAAGCTTTAGCATTTATAGAAAAATACAGATAAAAAAAACATTTATAAAAAAATACTCCTATAAGCCATAGAATTTTATAAATATGAACAAATCTGTTTTATTTATAAAAAAAAAAAAAACAAATATGTTTTAAAACAAAACAGAATTTCACTTTGTTTATTATAAAAAAAAAAAACTGACTTTATTTATTTTGAAGCATATCTTTACAGCAGAAACCCTACAAATACAAAGTATAAATAACCATTCATATTCTCCATCCCTCTCACTCTTCACATCACACAGTTCACAGACACAAACAAACATGAGATCTCCATCAATCAACCCTTTTTCTTCTTCCATGTTTACAAACATTGGTTCACCATCATCATGGTTCACTATATATGCTTCCATCTCCTCTTTTATAATGATTTTAAGAACCATAATCAATGATCTCATACCCTTAAACATTAGAACTTACATCATCTCAAAGCTACAATCTTTCTTCATAAATTACCAACCCAACAATCAAGTCTCACTTCAAGTCGATCAATATTGGGATGGAACTACCAACAATCTCTTCCAAGCAGCCAAAGAGTATCTCCCTACTAAAATATCCAAAACTTACAAATCCCTTAAAGTAGGGAAACTTTTGAATGAAAACAACATATTAGTAGCTTTTGATGGAAAGCAACCAGTGATGGATGAATTTGAAGGTATCAACCTTAAATGGATGCTTATTGAAAAAACCAATAATCCTACTCCTTTACGAAATCCCAATGTTGAACAATATCCTGAAATGTTTGGTCATCCAATGTATACGAGTAAACCAAAAGAACTTGAGGGGAATCGATTTGTGTTAAGTTTTGATGAGAAGCATAGAGATAAAGTAATGGAGAAGTATATTCCACATGTTTTAAGTACTTATGAAACTATAAAAGCTGAGAATAGGACTCTCAAGATACATTCATGTCGAGATGGTGGCTGGAGATCAAGTAATTTTGATCATCCAGCTTCATTTGATTCACTTGCTTTGGATCCTGATCTAAGGAAAACTATAACAGATGATTTAGATAGATTTTTTAGGAGGAAAAAGATCTACAATAAAGTTGGTAAACCTTGGAAACGTGGTTATCTATTGTATGGTCCACCAGGAACTGGAAAATCTAGTCTTATTGTTGCTATAGCAAAATATTTGAAATTTGATGTGTTTGATTTGGATCTAAGTACTATGTTTTCTAACTCAGCACTCACTACAATCTTGAGAAGGACATCTAACCGATCCATCATCGTCATTGAAGACATTGACTGCAACAAAGAGGTGCTCGATCGATCAAAGTCTGCTTACATGTATCCAGATATGTATCCAGATATGGATTCAGGCGCTTACATGGGGGCTAAGGTTTGTTGTTTTCAGATATGTATTTATTTGTGCCAAATTATTTTCTACATTATGGTATATTAGGTTGTATTGCAGCAGATCTAGATTTTGTGCGGTCGAAAAGAGGTGACTGCAATGTCGTATTTGGACTGTTTGATTAAGATCAGACGTCCATACATCCTGACCGCATGCAGTGTGCCTGCACATAATCCAATTCCTTATATATTGCATCTAAGAGCATCCACAATGGTGGATCTTAACCTTTTAAGAATCGGTTCTTAATAAGATCTAATTTTGAATTCTTAATAAGAACCGATTCTTATATAAGAGTTCTCTCTCTCCTCTGTGGCCCACCTTAATTTTCATTAAAATATATTTTTTTATGGGACCCGCTTACTTTTATATATTATTAATAATTAAATGATTAATTAATATAGTAGTATAGGAGTAATTCAACCATAAATTTGCTGCAATTTTTTTTTTAATGTCGAGCATATTTGGCAACGTTTTGGGCATGACGATCAACAAAATTAGTTATTTTTAAAATTACGTAATGTTGTTTTAAATTATTTTTTAATTATGTAATTCTTAAATTTGGCAATATTATTTTAAATTAATTTTCGAATTTTAATTATTATTTTGAATTATAAAAAAATAGTACATATTAATTTTGTAATTTTATAATCCAATTAATTTAATAGTATAAAATATGAATTATTAAATAATAAATTATTGTGACGTGGAGTTATTGACGGGACCCATTTAGAACTTTTGAAGAGGTGCTGGGTTGGAGAGATTGAGTGCTTATTAAGAACTATTATTAAAAAATAATAAATGAGTGATGTGTACATGTGGGACCCAGTTAAGATCCCAAACTTGGGGAGCTCCATTGTTGATGCTCTAAGTTGTAAATATTATTTCTGTAGATGACCTGTTTAATTTCGTGAACCAGGTAGCTATGGCTGGCAGATCTGCCAATGCTGAAAAGTTTACTCTATCAGGACTTCTTAACTATATGGATGGTTTGTGGGCAAGTTGTGGAGAGGAAAGAATTTTTATATTTACTACGAACCATAAAGACAGAGTCGATCCAGCGTTGTTGCGTCCGGGACGTATGGACATGCATATTGAGTTGTCTTTTCTTAAAGCTAAGGCATTCAGAATCTTAGCTTCTAATTATTTGGACATTGAAGAACATCATCATCCTCTCTTAGAACAGGTTGATGAACTATTGGAAAAAATAGATGTGACCCCTGCATTAGTGGCAGAGCATTTGTTGAGAGGTGAAGATGCTGATGTTGCTCTCAGAACACTTATTAAACTTCTTCAAGGAATGGACATTTCAAAAGGGAATGAAGACTATAGTTAGTAGGGTTCTTACTAGTGAAAAACTAATATTAAAATTTCATTATGTCATTTAAATTAAGCACTTGGTAGAGTAGATTCTAATATCCAATGACAATTTCTGACTATCTAAATTATGAAATTGGCCTTCTAGATATCATGTTGCCTTTATTTTTTTGATTGGGTTTCTTATATTTTATTCCATCGTTAAAAGTTCATGCTGTATATTCTTGGTTTGGTTGAACGAGTGTGTATATAGGATTAGGCCTAAGCAATGTACTATTTGTGTTGGATAATTTTCATGGGCCAAAACAAACCTTTCAATGAGGAAGCACCAGAGCTGTAAAAATTGTGCAGGCTAATGGGCCGGTCCATAAGCTCACTGGGTTGGGCGGATCGTGCTTCAAAAAACTAGTCCAAATGAAACTAGGCCTTCTTGGCCCAAGTCCAATTTAAAATTGGGCTGAGCCGAGCTAGTCCGTTGGACTTCAGGCAGGCCCATTATTGAATAAATTATGTCATATTTGTAATATCAATTAAAAAACATCATTTAATTGAAAAGTTATTATAAAAAATATAGTTAAATATATATGCATAATAAAGGATCATATTTACCTAAAACTTTTTTTAAAAAAAGTTTATAATTTATTAATTTGATTTAATTTCTTTTATAAGAACCAAACTTGAGTTTAATTGATTTAGTATTGAAGTAAAAATTATTTACACTTTCATACAATTATATTATATCCCAATAAAATTGATAATTATGAGTAATTCATACATCAAAGTCATATAAAAAATATCGAATAAAAGAAAGAAAAAAATGAAATAGGCTGGGCCGGCCCATTAGCCCACATGGGCTGGGCTGTAGCCCAATAATGATTGGGCCGAGCCAGCCAATATATACTTTGGCCCACCGGGCCGAGCCAAAGCCATTTGACAGCTCTAAGCACGAGGGATGCTAAGTTTACAATAGATATGAGCCTCTCCGATCGCAGTTCTGGGAATGGAACCGTGGTTTTTCCTACCAAGTTTAGCGTCAATTTCCGCTACAATTGGTTCCTTGTTTTATTTTGTTGTTGTGAAATAGTGTTGTATAGTATTGTTATTGTTTGGTAATTATGAATTACAGAGAGATTCACGGCCTTGTTGAGACTTTGTCAATGGTTCTTCACTGTCTCTTACCTCATTTTTTTTCTAAAATTAGCTATTCTTAGTATAATGATGGTTTTATATAACCTTTTTTTCTTTAACCTCTCTCTCTTTCCTTTTCCCCGCGACCCATTCGCTTTCAAAAGGTAAATATTCTATTTTTCCTATTTCCTTTCCTTTCATTTGGAAATTATATTTTTTCCTTTCATTCATCCTAATTTGCTTCCTTCTTTTTCCACACAATTTTATGTAAGATATCAAATGTATGTCATTTTTTTCCATATTCTACTGCAAATTTTCATAAATGTTGATTCATCCATGCATGTAGCCACAATTACGATCACAATGTCTTTGCAGAGACGTCTAAAACCTTTATGTTGCGTTCGCTATGATAAATGTGATCCATGGATGTAGCCACAATTATCATCACAATGTCGTTGCAGAGACTTCTAAAACCTTTATATTGCGTTCGCAATTGTGGTTGCGTGCCCGCAATTTAAATATATAAACATGTTATGTTATGCTATGTGTATGTCTAATGAAATATTTTTGGTTTGTTGCAGGCAGGGCATTTGGGAGTGTTTGTAGTTTTCTGCCCTGCATGATATGAGTGCTTGCTTCTTCTATCCTTAGCTTCAACTCCTCCACATAACAAGCAGCAAAATCAATCAACCGTAACGACCCCATGTCAGGAGGACCTCCTTCAGCTTCTGGGAATGGTAAATATTTTTGTGTTAGTGAGATGTTAATTCGACGATTAAATCTATCTATAGTGTGTTTTTTTGAACAATGTGATGTTGTTGTAGGTTCTTTTAAGCAGAAACTAAGGAGTTCTTTGTCAAGAAAAGGTAGGCGTAGTAGTAAGGTCATGTCTGTTGAAATCGAGGATGTTCACGATGCTGAGGAGTTGAAAGCGGTTGAAGAGTTTCGCCAAGCTCTTCTATCGGAAGACCTCCTCCCTGCAAAACATGATGACTATCATATGCTGCTTAGGTTATGACTGTCTTCTTGTGTGTTTACGATGAAGACCTTGATTTAAGCCCGTATGCTAGTATGCTAATATTCGTGTATTTTCTTTTTGTATAGATTCCTTAAGGCTAGGAAATTTGAGATTGATAAATCAAAGCTGATGTGGTCTGATATGCTAAAATGGAGGAAAGAATTTGGTGCTGACAATATTGGGGAGGTAGGTACTTGGTTTGTTTGCGTGAAGCTCGAGGGGATTTGAACATTTAACTTATAATGTGTATTCTTCTTTTGTGTTATACTAGGAATTTGAATTCAAGGAACTTGATGAAGTAATGCAATATTATCCACATGGACATCATGGAGTAGACAAAGACGGACGACCTGTGTACATAGAAAGATTAGGACAAGTCGATGCGACCAAGATGATGCAAGTCACAACCATGGATCGTTATATAAAATACCATGTAAAGGAGTTTGAGAGGACATTCGATGTAAAGTTTGCTGCTTGTTCTATTGCTGCCAAGAAGCACATCGATCAAAGTACGACTATCCTGGATGTGGAGGGAGTGGTATGCATGAGAAATAGTTAATAATTAGTTATATATGAAAACGTTTCTACAACTGAGATAAATATTGTTTAACTGTGTCATAGGGGCTTAAAAGCTTCAGCAAACATGCTAGGGAACTTGTTACTCGCATTCAAAAGATCGACGGAGACAACTATCCAGAGGTATTATTATTATTATTTATCTACTTTTGGTCTCAGAATTACAGGAGGAAAAGTTTTGCTGTGAATAAATATCATGGATTGGTGAGTAATATCATGAAATTGGTTGGTTCACTGCAGACCTTGAATCGCATGTTCATCATCAATGCAGGTTCTGGATTTAGAATATTGTGGAACACTGTAAAATCCTTCCTTGATCCAAAGACCACAGCAAAAATCAATGTGAGCCTATAAATAAACCTTATCCTAATTCTGCTTCTTGTGTTGGGAAAATTGTGTCACTGAAACTTATTAATTTATATATGAGCAGGTTCTTGGCAACAAGTATGATACTAAGTTGCTTGAAATAATTGATGCAAGGTGAGTACATAAAAACATTGAATATCTTAGTATCTGGTTTCCTCATTTTACAAATAATTTGGAATCGATTCATTATTTTTACACTCCTCGTATTTCTTTGTCCGTCTTAAAGCCTTTATATCCATTGTGTTTTCTTTTTCAGTGAGTTACCTGAGTTTTTAGGAGGTACATGTAAATGTCCTAATGAAGGAGGATGTATGCGTTCGGATAAGGGCCCGTGGAGTGATGCAGAAATAATGAGGGTCAGGCCTGCCACTATTTTTTTTTTACCTCTATTTTCTTGTTACCTCTCTATTTTTAGTTTCTGCTAATAATTTTAAGTCGCGTTTATGGAGTTGCAGATGGTTCAGAATGGTGCTCATAAATGTTCAAAAAAATCCGAGTCTCAGGTTGAGGAAGAAAAAAAAAAGGCCGAGGAAGAAGAGAAAGAGAAAACAATTCCTGAGGTGAGAAAGCTCAATCTAGAAACTCAAGTGTTTTTTCGCATCTGTGAATTTCTTAACTGATCGATTGATAAGGATGTACTCTAGGACCCAAAGACTCCAAAAACTCCCAAGACTGTGACTCCCAAGACTCCCAAGGTGGAGGAAAATGTCACCTCAGAAGCTCCTCCAGTTTGCGAAGAGGTATGTTAATAACTATTTTTAATCTTGTTAAGAATAGACATCTTTCACGGCATAATAGAGTATGTAAAAAGTTTAATTAGTAGGTTTATACCGATAATATCAGATGGGCTCCCCGCCTAATTCGTTGTAGTCTCTCCGCCTTAAAATCAACAATAGGCTCCCCGTCTATAAATAAGTCACTGGCACTAAGGCTAACACCTACTGTTGTTAGCCGCCGTGTTCTGATTTAGTTTCCCCTAAAACTCAAAATCTAAAAACCATCAACTGACACTTATAGAAAATCTCTCGATCAACAAGTAAAATATAATATACATATAGTTGCATAGTATTATCCAAGATATCAGAAACAAAAATTGTCAAAACGAAAAATAACTTAATTGTTTATATTGAAAAATACATTGCTAGTTTGTTTAGAACAACGTCAATTATGAATGAATTTGACTCTTTGAAGCATCGTGGAACTCAACTTTTCTAAATATCTATAATGTCGGTTTTTATTTTAACTTGCATTTTAAATAAGTAAAAATCATTGTGATTTTTTTGCTTATTAGTTAAATTTAATGTATTAGTGCTTTTTGAAGAGGAATTTACTATATTAGTTCTGCCACTGATTTCAGTCACTCTTCCTTCTAATCAATTTAACCCTCGATTGCTTGCGTGTTTACCGTTCCTATCCCCTCAGTCATATTTTTCATGCATACAATATAATATTAATGTTAATTTATTTTTAATGCCCCTTTTATATACTATGAGACTATGTAAAATTCTGTTAACCTTTTATAACTTCATAAGCTAACTTACTTGGATTTTAAAATTATAGTTAAAATTTTGAGGGTATTACAAAGTTAAGTCTATTGAGCTACCTCATCCTTCATTATCCTCTTGCTTTATAGTTTTCTTAATGTCCATTGTTTCTTTAATTCTAACTGTCTGAAAAATATAAGCCTCTCAGGTCCCTGCTGCTAAAGCTTCTACGCAAGAAGAGGATGTAACCCCGGCGGTGGTTGAAAAAAAACCTTCTCAGAAAAAAGTCGAGGAAAAAAAAGTTGACGATAAAAAAGTTGAGAGTGACGAAATGGCAACATCAAAAGGTACATTGTGGTGGACAAAATCATACATAAGTTAAGGTTTTAAATTGTAGTCGCAATCACAGTCATAACACGATTGTACTTGCAGACTACAATTTAAAACCATGATCCTAGATAAGAAGTCACTTCTTGAATTGATTTGTTAATTCATTATTCATATTTCATCCTACACATGCTTTTGTTCCACCTAAATTCATGATTCTACATATATTTGTGTCTATGCAAAACGAAAACATTTGTGTGAACATTTTCATATCTTTGTGAATGGCTTAACATTATTAATCTGAACTTATTTCCATCCTGCAGAGTTTGTGACTGTCATGAAACGCATGGCTGAGTTGGAAAACAAAATGACGAACATTAATCATCAGCCTGCTTTAATGCCACCTGAGAAGGAGGAAATGCTAAATAATACTATCAGTCGAGCTGATTTATTGGAAAAAGAACTCCAGGCCACGAAGAAGGTATTCAATCTGTTAGAACAGCATATTTGGTTATAAAGGAAACAAATAAATAAAATGCACACAAGAACACAGATGATCGATCACATAGTTTATGCTCGAGCGACTGACTACTTATCAGTGAATATGAGTCATACTCGATATAATCATTAATCATTGTCTTGTTTTAAAACTTAGGCTCTATTTCTCTCCTTTTTCTTCTGATGTTTCTTGTTCACAATTTTACTTTGTCAGGCTTTAGAGGATTCCCTGGCTAAACAAGACGAGATTTCGGCTTATGTTGAGAATAAAAAGCAGAATAAAAGAACGTGTGTATGTAGACAACCAATACAACATACCTACCCTTTAACTTTACTACTCATTGGAATTTAATGGACATGCATTGACAGTGTAAAATAGTTTTACACAGTCATCCAATAAGAAACCATCAATTTGTCATGTCATACAACTAATTTCAAAATATCTCTGTGATTTGGCGGAATACAAGATGTTCATTGGATGTTGTAAAACTATTTTACACTATCAGTGCATATCCTATTTTCTGATAATAAGAATAACGCACTTTACTTTCTTAATGCAGTTTTGTTTATGGTAAGTTAAAAATGTGGATGCTCAACAAAGCATATGATGTCCAAGAGATTAGCAAGGGATTGATTGACTTCCACATTCTGCCTTTCATGAGACTTCCCAAATGCCCTTTTACATAAATATTCCAACCAACATGTTAACTTGTAAACTTACAAAACTTTGACAAGAAGAAAAGGATATGCTCAATATATGGTTTATGCAAATCAGAATTTTTGTGTTTATTAGGGTAAGATCAATTGATTTATATGTATATATAGAGCTGCACATTATTATACAAAGCAGTTCTATATTATGTATACACAGGAATCAATATCTTGTGTACAAAACTAGAGAGTATGTTTTTATTTAATATGAAAATTCTATTCACACAAAAGAGCTATCCTTTTTTTTTTTGTCAAAGTAAAAAAAAAAGAAAAAAAAAGGCATCAGTACTATATGGAGGAATAGTTGAAAAAGACATCATGGTGAACTATTCTCTTGTCCTCTTAATAATGAAAATATAATATTTTAACAACAAAATGTATTTTTAGAATTAGTATTTTTTTTTTTTCATTAGAATGTTATGGAGATACAAAATAGATGAATAGTTTTATTTCAATGTTTTTTTTGTGTGCAAGTATTTCAATATAGATAGATATAAACATAGTTTGAATGTGGTTTATGCAATTTATGAAAACTAACATTTTGCTAATATTTACCTATAAAATCAAAAGAGAAAAATCAGGCATGCATGAATGTTTTTAGCTTCTACCGATTGTTAGTTGGTCTAGTGGTGATTGGCACTGAACTTGGTAGGAAGGACCACGGTTCGATCCCCCGCAACTGTGATCGGAAGGCTAGAACCACTTAATGCCTTAACTGATCCCTGATCCAGATTAAACGGTTCAATGGATCGGATACTGGTGAAAACCAAAAAAGAATGCTTTTAGCTTCTTAACTCTTGCTTCTTTGGGACATAAACAATTGTTAGTTAGGACTAAATTGTCAAGTAATTGCAAATGATGAATGAGCACAATGTTACACATTTGGTTAAAAAAATGTTTTCAATGTACTTTTTTTAAAGTGCACTGTAAATTTGTTATAAGTCCAAGTTTATGATTGGCAACTTTTTTTTATTCCAAAGTGTATACAGTAAATTGAAAAGTACTTTTGAAAATATAAGATTAAGAGTGTGGTTAAAAGATGTGAGGTGATTATGATAACATATCCTCCTAAACAATTCATAAATAGCCAACCATTTTCATGGAGGGTGTGACCTTGTTTTGAGAAAGGGTATACTTGTGGTCCTAGACTTGGTACATGTTTGATATTATCGGTTTTTGTCGAAATTAAGGTGGCGTTGTGATACTAAACATACACTTAATTATACACTTAATTGTAAAGTAAAAGTCCCTTGAGAGCATTATTGAGAGAATAAAGACTCAGCATTCACTTGTCAAATAAAAGGCTAAGCATGCAACTTTACTTTATAGGTTCTGAATTGAAAAATGTTATACCATGGAATTTTATGCAGTAATCTTTGGTGATCTTTTATACTACTAAAGGTAATTGCCACGTTCCTGTACTCATCATAGTTTATCCTAAAAAAATGCCTATAAAGAAATGATTCCAGCTAATTCCTCACTTATTTTTAGTATTTCAATTAACTATAATCAAAGGTTGTCGTTTTCCCCTTACTCAAAGGTAAGCATATCCTATTACATGGATTTAACTCATGTGCGAAATAATGTAAAGATTGTTTACACTGTCAATCAATTATGATCGTCTGATCATAAAAAATGTTTGATTGTAATCATAACTACATTTATAGTCATGCATATGAACGATTATAATTAGTTGAGCGCGTGTGTAAAACTTTTTACACTGTCAGTGTATATGAAAATTAAACTCAAACTATATACACTCAAAAATAATATATTCCAAAAAACAAAATGAAAAGAAGTAAGCCTATGAATTATAATATGCTAAAAACCCAAGAGAAGACACCTAGCTTAGTAGGTATCCATTAATACCTGTTCCTCAAGTAAACAAATTCATGAGCTACAGTCAAATAAATTGAGCAGGTGAGTCTAGCTTAACTTTGGATACTCCCTCTAATAAGACACACAGAACAATAACTGCAGAATAACTGCCCCCAATATTTTGATATCTTCATAGTTGACTAGAAGAAGCCTTCTAAAATCACAACAGTTATCCAATAGCACTTAAATAAGATGACGCGGATCTCTTCTAGCTTAACCAAGGTCATGGATTCGATTTTTAGTTTAGGCATGCAGCAACTTTAAAACTCTTAAAGAGAGTTTGTCGCCCATTTGGCTCTCACAAGGCTCGAAGAATTAGTCTTTGCAATTGGGTGCAGATGATACTTAGTTTACGCCAACACTTCACATCAAAGATATGTTTGGTGTCTGACACTTGTCGTTGTTCGATACTGACACATGTAATTACATTCAAATATTTTATTTTTTAAAATTATTGCAGGTGTCGACTTATAAGTATCGTGTTTGGTGTCTGTATTAGTGATTGTTGCAAAAACATGTGAATGATGAAAACTGCAATTGGGTTGGCTGATTGAAGAATAACTACTAGTCAAGTTCTTAAGCATTTATAAAACAAAGTGCATACCAATAATGCAATTAAGCACTGTTTTGTCTAATGATAAAGCAAAAGTAATATACCATTTAAGTAATAACAAAAGAAAAGAATTGATTCAGACGTTTTTTAATCAAACAAATAAAAGAAGACCAATTGGTATCTTACAATGCAAGCAAGAATACGTTAAAAATGCTTTAGGCCATTTTCTTAATATTTAATTAATGTGTGGAGAACTTTCTCCAATAGTTAATTAAGGCCTTTTTTACTATATAAGTATTTTACTTTAAACCAAATTAAAAGCATGTTTCACTGCATTTAGATTTTGACTTAGACTTTAAGCTACTACCTTACAACAATATGGGTGATTTTGCATGACATAGTAATAGCTTAACAACTCTTTATCTTCATATTTTATATTTATTTGAAAATTATTTAGGTACCAACTCCATCTTTTTTCCATCTGATTCACACTTTTTCCTTTTGGTTTTCTGTCATGCAATACTTTTTTGCTACATGATTATTATCTATAAATACTATCATTTCCATCATGGTCTTCATCCAATCCATTTGAAAACATCTCTTTAACTAATCTTTCATAAGAATTTTTGTTCTGTGAAGTTATCTTGAAAGAAAAACAATGGTCAATTTTATAAACTTTTTTCTGCTTTTTTCTTTACTAGTCTTTGCTCCTTTCTGTCACTGTGAAAAGAAAGTAGGAGATTACCTCTACCCGCAATTTTACGATAAGTCTTGTCCTAATGTTGAAGAGATTGTCAAATCCGTAGTTGCGAAGGCTGTCGCTAAAGAGCCTCGCATGGCTGCTTCGTTGCTGAGACTACATTTCCATGACTGTTTTGTCAAGGTCTATGCATAAGTGATTTAGTAAACAATGTTTAAAATTGCGGTCATGGTATTTGTCTTTTGTATATTGCAGAAAATTACTCCTGATGTAATGGCAATTGCAGTTGAAGCGTGGTTGTAGACACGTCAAAAAACTTAACGCTGCAGCCACAATTGCGGTCACAAACTGTTTTTTAAAACTTGTGAAGACAGATAGGAAATTTATAGTGGCATCGTAAATATCTAATCAGTGAGATGTATTGTTCAAATGCATGACAAAAGTTGATTTTGCAGGGTTGTGATGCATCGGTGTTGCTAGATAGCAGCGGAACTATCATAAGTGAAAAGAGGTCAAATCCGAACCGTAATTCAGCTAGAGGATTTGAAGTCATTGAAGAAATTAAATCTGCAATAGAGAAAGAGTGTCCTAATACAGTCTCTTGTGCTGACATTTTGACTCTAGCTGCTAGAGATTCAACTGTTCTTGTAAATATTTCTTCATGTTTTGCATTCTACTATCCTTATCTTTGACCATAAAAAACTAAATATCAAATCTAATATTCAATCCTTTCAGACTGGTGGACCAGGTTGGGATGTACCTTTGGGAAGAAGGGATTCTCTTGGTGCAAGCATCAGTGGCTCAAATAACAACATTCCTGCTCCCAACAATACATTCCAAACCATCTTAACTAAATTCAAGCTTAAGGGACTTAACATTGTTGATCTAGTTGCTCTATCCGGTAAACTCCTAGTACTTAACTATTTCATGTTCATTGTTTTCAAAACATACTTGATGTAGCCTCAATAGCGATTGTGTTACAGTCGCAATTGTCTCATGCATCAACCTGACGGATCTCAATTTTCTTCATTCGAGTATTGGATTCAATTTTCTCCATTGGAGTTTCTTAGCTGCATCAGTGGCATAAACAGTTTTCTTGTAATGTTATAGGTAGCCACACCATAGGAGATTCTCGGTGCACTAGCTTTCGGCAAAGACTCTACAACCAAACTGGAAATGGCAAGTCAGATTTCACTCTTGACCAAAACTATGCAGCTCAATTGCGCAAACAGTGTCCAAGATCTGGTGGGGACCAAAATCTGTTTGTCCTAGACTTTGTCACACCAGTGAAATTCGACAACAACTACTACAAGAATTTATTGGCCAACAAGGGTCTGTTAAGTTCTGATGAAATTCTGTTGACAAAGAATCAAGTATCTGCGGCTTTAGTGAAAACTTATGCTGAAAGAAATGATCTTTTCTTTGAACAATTTGCCAAGTCCATGGTTAAGATGGGAAACATTACTCCATTAACAGGATCAAGGGGAGAAATCAGAAAACGCTGCAGAAAGATTAACTCTTGATGCAGTACTATCATTGTCATGTTGCACATGTGAAGAAAATTGAATCTGCATTTTGTTGATCTTTTATTTGTTTAGCCATTGGCATAGCTATGTCCTCCTGAGTATAAATTTGGACTTTTGGTAACATTGTTTTGTGTGTTTGAAGGAATTCTATGTAATAAGATGTTTTAAAAATAGGTTAATAAAGTGTGAAGTTGTTGAAATTAATGGTCTTGAAGTTTAAATGAAATTTATATCCTAAAGTGATATTGGAAAACTAATGATACTTGCCACCATCTTATATTTTAGATACTGTAATAGGCAATGGATCTTTGGCAATCACTTTGCCTCTATAAGTAAGTGTGCATCTAATAGACATGCGTCCAAAGGCGCATTGTTCTGACCTCGAGTCCAGCACACACCTTTCAAGGATTGTTTGCTTTGAGCGTAAGCCCTTCACGTTTTGCCTTTTATAGAAGACATTTGGCTGGGTTGAGGAATGTGAGTGTTGTTGCAATGTGAAACTAAGTGTATGGAAAAAGTAGCCCCTAGTTGAGGCTATAGGAGGAAATGGTTTGTCAAACATCATGTATGGCTTAGACCTTATTCTCACAAACATCGCCAATGTTCCGACCTCAAATTCATCACACCACCTTCCAAGATATTGTCTGCTTTGAGTGTAAGTTTTTCACGATTTTGTCATTTATAAAAGGTGTGTCATCAGATTGATAAGACTATGTTGTTTATAAACCACTCTTAACCTCAACTCCGAATTAATGTGAAACTTTTAAAGTGTACCGAAATACACATGATTATGGTTCCATGGGCTGCAATAATATGAAGATGATTGCTTTCTTTTATGACCAGAATTGGGAACACACTTGTGCGTATAAAAAATTAAAAATGTGAGGCAACGGTCCCGTGAGTTTAGCTCAGTCGGCAGAAACATTGTATTATGTATGCAAGGAACCGGGGTTCAAACTCCGGTCATCCCACTTATCCATCATAAAGATGGAATTTCTAACCAATAGACTACTTGACAAAAAAAATGAGAGGCAGTGAGATAAATCATGTCGCATAGCTGTCTCGGTTATAATGTGCATGGCAATTAATCTAGTTTCTTTTAGTTGTATGTTAACAAATACTGTATTTCATCAAATTTCTTCAATGCAAATTGGATACATTAAGTGAAGTCATGTAGTTTGGTTAGCATTGTTGCTGCATATCTTGAATACAATCATTTGTAAAAAGGTTTCTTTTTCTTAACTCCTGTTTGAGTAAAAGCTCCACATTTTTGTTCAATACCAATCTCTATACCAGGTTTTTGTGTCACCTCCTCTTTATATTCCTTGCCACATTTGCACAAGTTTATTTTTCTGACTAATTCTGCTAGTAGCTTAAAAAACATATGCATATTTTAGTTGCCTTTTTAATTGCTAGAATAGATGTCAAGCCAATATTTCAGACAAAAGCACTGATTTTCATAGAGTGGTGCATTCTTCAAGGTGATTTCTTGTGCAAGATATGAAAATTGTTCTATATACTTACTCCTATGATTTTATAATTCTTGAAGAAGCTACTTTATATATATAATATCGGTCTGACTTAATGTCTTGTATCTTTTGACAGATTCAAGCACCCCAATAAGAGAAACAGAGAGGATATTGCACGGACTTGAGAGCAGTGAAAAAACATTTATCAGGTCGCCATATTATACACAAATGCACAGCGAGATGAAATTCTTGCGATGCACGAAGTGACATACTTTAGCCCGTTGATCTTATTAAAAACCAGTGGAATAAGACAACCAATGCATTGCTAAGATTAAGACTCATGAAAGAACAAGTGGGAGGCTGAAAAATTAGGCCTGTGAGAGTGTACTTGCTTGATATTGTATTCAACCTATTATTGTACCTGTACTTTATATTTGTATATTGTTTCAACTTATTGAGAACATTCTACTTATATTGCCTTACTTTTTCCCTTTCCTTTATCAATACTTCAATTTGGACAAAAGAAAGTTTTCTAAGTATGTAGTGCACATACAAAATGAAAACTAACAGCACGTTGATATATAGAAGTAGACAGTACTTAATTTCTATGCATTGGATATATATTAAGACAAAATGCAAATATCAAGTGCAGTGTACATAATGATAGGATGCAAGACTAACAAATAATAGGATTGAAACATGTGAAGCTGTGTTGCCTAGGGTAAGGTTTGAAGCTCCTCAATGTCGTGACGTGAGATATAATTATGACAACTCCCAACCATTGTATATTTTTCTTACGTTCTTATCTTTTGCGTGTTAAATGTATTGTAGCAAAGTGAAGGTGAAAAAAGAAAGGGTGTAAAAGAAAGTAAATTGAACGAGTTTCTTAATTATCTTCTCTTACTCTTGATAAACTAACCAATTGAATGCTTCTTTTAAGTCTGTTATAACAGATCTAAAGAAATATCTGGTTGGTTAGTTTGTTAACTTTTGTGGCATCATTGCTTTCGCTGACGATGCAAGTGGCAGAAACGACACAGAGAAATGCATAAAGTATGGGGAAAAGGGTGAATTTTATAAGCTCTTAAACATGCAAGTAACATAAATGTGCATCCATTACTATTTGCAAGAGTAAGACAAGTAATGTTGTTATCATGGGATCGATTTGTGATGCCTTAATTGCATTTGCAACTTCGTAGAATTGGCACATAAGCAATAGCAATTGCAACTGTTAAAGTTGATGCCAAAGCAAAATGCAAAGGCAGGGGTTGCCACTATCACAATTATACTTCCCTTGTCTGGACATGTTGAAAACTTAAACTAGAAATAGAAAATTGAGATATCTGTCTGAGCAAAGATGATTCATTAAATTTTTCGTAGGTGTTCAATCTGAGGGAATGTACCTGATGTTGCTCTATTATAGAAAACTGAAATACTCACACGAGTTCCACAGATTATGGCAACCCTTTTATTGGAAGTCATTCCCAATTAACAAAAGGGAGTGAAACCCTTTGATCAATGAGCAGTGTGTATATTGTTGAAATAATATGAAGATTACATTCTGTACAATGGAGTGCGCGGGAACTTGAAAACGCTTCCATTCCTTGGATGAAAGTTCCTATCTCCCACCAAAACTGCGCCAGAAATCAATCTGCAGTATGATATGCAATATTGAAAGTAAGTTCCCTAAATTATTGCCTCCGCATACAATGTATTTCTTTTGTTCTTATCTTTTGTGTGTTAAATGGATTCTCGTAATGTGTACGTGGCAGAAAAGAAGAAAAAAGGAGTAAAAAAATGTAGAAGTAATGAGTTTCTTAATTATCTTCTTTTACTCTTAACAAATTAACCAACCGAATGCTTCTTTTAAGTCTATAACAAACTTAAGAAGCATTCGCTTGGTTTGTTTGTTAACTTTTATTGTATCATTGCTTGAGTTGAGGACACATGTAGCAGAACACGACACACAAATGCAAAGAGTATGGGGAAAGGGATGAATTTTACTGGCTTTTAATTATTGAAGTAACATAACTGTGCACTCATTACCCTTTTATTGCAAGTCATTCCCAATTAACATACGGGAGTAAAACCCTTCAATCATAAGAGAAGTGGAAAGCTCATCAGTATTTGACAATTCGTTAAAGCATTGTCAAAATAAAAAAATGAAGACTGTATGCTGTACAGTGGAGTGCCGGAACTTGTAAATGCTTCCATTCCTCTGATGAAAGTTCCTATCACCCATCAACACTGCGCCGGGAACTTAAAAAAAAAAACTGCGCCGGCAATCAATCTGCAGTATGATATGCAATTTTGAAAGTAAGTTTCCTAAATTATTGGCTCCGCATACAATGTATTTTGTGCAGTCACATTTTGTATTAAGATGAAATGAAATGGCTTACCGATTGATAAAATGTCTGTTGTTGATTCTATAATTGGAGTATTTTTGAACTCAAGCAAATCTATAGATCGAAGTCTATGTTCAAAATCTACCGGCATGCCTGTAATTTTTATTTTCTTCAAAGGAGTGATATCCTTCAGTCCTTCTGGAATCTTTCTCAGCTTCTCACACCGATCAATAACAATATACTCAAGCATTGGCATTGCCTTTTCCTCAACTTTCCATTCCTCCAGTTCTTTCAAAAGAGTGAGCCGTAAAACATGCAATTGTGAAAACCCTTCAGCACTGAAGCTCAACTCTGTCCAATTGTATGCCTTTTCACCCAAAATGAGCATTTTAAGTTTTGGCAATCTCTCAAGTTTGGCAATAGACTCCTTCTGTAGGTGGGAATTATGTAAAGTTAATTTCAACAGATTCGGCGGGAACTCATGCGGATCAGGTAGCTTCTTGATCTTTCCATTCAAAGACAGCTTCTGAAGTTGTGTGCACTGAGATAGCTGCATGAAGATTGGAAATTCATCCTCTTCAGATTGAAGTGATAGTGACAGTGAATGAAGGTTGCGTAATCCTTGTATAATAGAAAGAACAGAATTCACCTTTGGTCCTGATAATTCATGTATCCCCAGCTGCCTAAGATTCGTCATATTTGCTAAACCACCATCTGATATCCAGTTTCCAGCCTCGATATACGGTAGGCTTTGTAGATTGGTTAATGTATCCAACCGTAGATGACCGCTATCCGGAGAATCACCCGGTGTATACAACAGCAAATGTCTCAAGTTTACCAACTTCCAAATTACATTTGGTATTTTCTTAAGATAACAACAATACCTTAAATCAAGTGTTTGTAGGTTTAGTAAGTTTCCAATGGAAAGTGGAAGTTTTCCCTCGAGAATAGTCTTCCTCAATCCCAGATACCTTAATTGAATCAGGTCCCCTATAGTACTTGGCAAGCTAACTAACCGAACACCATCTAATTCTAACACCCTAAGGAGCTTAAATTCTGTGTAGATGAAATCCAATTTCTTTTCTTGCATAAAACTGATATGATTCCAGATTTTCTTGTCTATATATGCATTATATTCCCTATTGAAGAAGAACAGTGAACGCGAATAATCTGCAATGTGTTTTAAGAAATCATACCGTTCGTGGCAAGAATGTATAGAATGCCGCCGGGATTTAGTTAGCTGAGATGTTGACGATGATGAGCCTGCCATATCACCAAAATATTCCTCTTTTGCTTTGGACACCGAAAGATCTCTAAGAAGATCATGGATGCGAATCGTCTTAACTCTCCCCAATGAACTCACCGTTCCCCTTTCAATCATACACCTACCAATCAACTCATTCAAGTATCTCTCAGCAATATCTTCTGCAGTTTCCCCACCTTCTTGAGGTAAAAACCCTTCAGCAACCCATAATCTGATCAATTTTTTCGTCTGAATATTCATACCCTTTGGAAAAAGACCCAAATAAAGAAAACACGATTTCAACGGTGAAGGCAAATCATTGTAACTCAAAGCCAAAATTCGTGTTATCTTCCCTTGATCTTCAAGCAAACCCCCTCTAATATTTTGCAACTCTCTAGCCCATTCCCCACTCGACTTCAACTTCCTAGACAACAAACCACCAATCACAACAACAGCAAGTGGCAAACCTTCACATTTCACCACAATTTCCTTAGCAAGTTCCTCAAACTCAGACGGTATCACACTCGCTCCAGGAAACGCTTTACTACGAAGCAACGCAAAACTCTCATCATGATTCAACGGCCTTAACTGATGAGGATGACTATGTCCATCAGCATGTAAAGCAACCTCCCAAATCCTAGTTGTTAACAATATCTTACTCCCTAATTTCCTCTTAGGAAAAGCATATTTCAAACTATCCCAAACTTCCATACCCCAAATATCATCAAGAACAACCAAATACCGTTTCTCAGCCAAAACATTATGAAGCTTATTCACCAACTCCTCCACAGGTAACTTCTCCATTTCATCTCTTCCAAGAGCATCAACACCTCTAAGAATCCCTTGCAAAACATCTTTCCTTTTATACTCTTCAGAAACATAAACCCAAGCTTTACATTCAAAATGATTCGCGATTCTACTATCGTTATAAAGCTTCTTAGCCAACGTTGTTTTCCCTAAACCACCCATACCAACAATCGAAACAACATGCCGTGTCGGTTCCAAAGTAACCAACTGTCCAAGAATTGAACCAAAATCCTCTTTCACTTCAACAACATACTCCTCTTCAGAATAATAAGGTGATGGCTGTCTCCAAAGTCTTAACCTCTCATTATCACCGCCGTCGTGGTCACCGTCATTAGGGTTATGGTTAGGGTTTTTGATAACAACACCGTACGTTTCACGTCTATCTGAAATATCTTTGATTTTTTTGAGGATTCTATCGATTTTTTTACCGAGTTTGTAAAGATGAAAATATGTGAAGATTTTGTTGTGGAAATTGGTTTGGATTGTTGAATTGTAGATATGAGTTTCAATGATTTCTTCAGCTTCGAAAGCTACGTTTCGGATCTCAGAAACCCACATTCGAACACGTTCGTTGGATTGTTGTTTAGCATCAGCATCTTTTAAGAAACATTGCATCCATGATAATTGGTTTTTGAGAGATTCAACTTGGTTTCTTACTGTTGATATGTGTGAGATTGTTGATGTAGCTTGTTCTATGAGTAGTTCTGTTAGTTTTGTTACAACTGTTGATACTGCTACTTCGGCCATCTTAGGTTTGATTGATCTTCGGTTCAGTGAAGAAGCTCCTTCAATGGACTCTGTTTCTTTCTTTTTCTGAACTCTGTTGACTTTTTCTTCTCTTTTCCTTGCATTTTGATTATAGAAAGTAAGTGCTGTAAATTGTAACGCGTTTCTCAAATTTGTTTGTTTTGTCGGCAGTTCTTGAGATTAATTAAGTCATTACTTAACCATACTAAAAAAAAAAGAAAATAAAAATAAAATTAATGATGGATAACTGTTTACATCTTTAAGGCATTGACCGCATAATTTACAAGAATTTTTTTTCATATTGATATTTTTTTCCATTAATTAATTAAACATATTAATGATGAGATAGAATGTGGGTTAACCGTACTAAATCTATTATTTTCTTGATTTAATTTAATAGTTGACCAAACTAAAAAAAAGAAAATAAGAAAGAGAAAGAGAAAGTGTTGGATGAATGATGGAAATTCCAATCATTTTCGTCTTTGTCTATAAAAGTATTATTCACAGTCATAATAGTTGAATCAACGAAAAATATTTAAAAGTTTTGTAATCAAATCCTATAACTAAAATTGTCCTTAATGTTATCTTTCAATTTGTGTTTGATAAGGTGTTTCAAAATTTGACGACTTTTGATTCTCTTCTTCCATTATTCTCCCTCCTTCAAAAAATACAAGTCTAAGAGAAGCGATAAAATCAGTTTCAAAAAGATGAAGAGAAGGTAAATACAAGAGAGAGATAGAAACACGTTAGCGAAGGAGAGAATTGAAGGAGGAGATTCAAGTCCAAATTTAACACATTGAATTAATATGGAGTAATTTTATATTCAACTTTCAGTCACTTAAGCAAAAAAATTAAAAAAATTAAATAAAAACAAATATAATGGAGAAGAACAAACATAAATCTTTTTCTTCTTTCTCCTCTCTCACAAACTTCCATCAAGCATAAGTGCATCAACTCTTCTTTCATTTTCTTTAAAGAGATTTTGATTCTTCCTGAATTTCTATATTTAGAATTTTAAGATGCATGTGCACTTAAAGTCACATGTTAACATACTTTTTTTTTCATTTCATTTACTTGATCATTACATTATTTAATGTTTTTATTTATAGCATTGTTTCTCTACCAAAATAATCCTGAATCATCATATTAGATCTATTTAGATCCTTCTAGGAAAAATAACTCATAACCTAAATTTTTTCTTGAGTCTAATATTTTTTTGTCAAGTAGCTAGTGGCAAATTTTTTTACACTTAAGATAGATAAGGGGGTGACAAACATTCAAACCCCCGCCTCGTATGTACTCCCTTCAGTCTCAAATATAAACAACAAAATAAAAAAATTAAAAGTATTCAATATAAGCAAAAATCTACTTCAATCATTATGTTTTATGTCATTATTCTAATTTTACCCTTAAATTAAATATTGATTCAACCAATAAATGCAATGTTCTACACTTTCCAAGAAGGGTGTAATTGAAAACAAATTATTTTTTCTGTTCAATCAATGCACTTAACCTACTTTATTAAATGGTGTGTTTTTTTTGAAATTTTGCTTATATACAAGACTAGAGGGAGTATATAATACAATATCTCTACTAACTGAGTTAAACTCACGGGACGATTCTATTCTATTCTCTAAGGTTATATTAATTTTTTATTACAGAAACACAATCCTCATTTTAATGAAATAAAGGTAATTGTTATGAATAATAGTCCTTAGTGGACAACTTAGTGGATGTCCATCCTAATCTCTTCCTTGTCCTATAACTCCCACTAATATCGTGGACCTTAAATAGCTTTGGTCTTTCACTTCCCTCTTTATATCCTATAAATAGGACTCTATCTATGATGTAAACATACACAAGTGAAGAGTTGAATACAAATATCTCATTCTCTCTATCTCTATACTTTAGCTCTTATAATTTATTTCTAACATGTTATCAGCACGAAGCTCTATCTTGAGGTAATGTTAGTTCATCCGTGTTCTTGATACTACTTGTAATATTGTATGCTTGTTTGTAGAAATAATATTGATTCATAACTTTTCTTTATATTACTTATAATATTGTATGCTTGTTTGTGAAATAATCTCTTGAACTAATTTGAAAGACGCAACATAGTTTTAGTATATATCCAGTCCATGTAATAGCTATTTTCAACTACACCAAATTTTCTACTTGATGCCTATATGCATTATTTTAATATATGCCACCTATTAAGTTAAAATATGTCCGATCCAACTTTAACATATTTCCTTGTTTATGATATAATTTATTTATAATGTTATTTTGATTTCTATGTTTTACTTTTATTTTCTGCACACATATATAGCACATATTGTTATGTTTGAAGCACATATGTATTGTCGCTGCTGCTGTATTATAGTGATTTTAGTTTAGCCATCATTAGAGTTTCTTTATTTAATGTAATCATTGCATAATTGCAACTCTCTATTACACGTTTCTTCTAGGGTACATGGTGTTGTTATAAGATACAATTGTATAGAATAAATTCTTGAAAATTTTATAATTAACTGGTTTGGTTAAATGGATTTGTTATCTAAATTTGTTAGAATCCCCTTTGCTCCAACTTTAATCTATTATAATAGAAAACTTTATATGTTTTAACATGATAGTATTTGATTCAATTGAAGCCAAAATTTGCTCCCAATTTTGATTTCTTTTGTCTAATCTGTTTTATTTTAACTTTTAACAATAATGATAGTATTTGATCTATTATTACACCAATGTAAGTTTTCTATTTCTATTTTTGCCTATATCTTGTCCAGTTTTTTTTTTTAATATTTCTTTTCTTGGCCAATATCCTGTCTAGTAGTAAACCGCCTTATATCTTTACAAATTCTGTTCTATATGTATTTAGCAATACATTTTCTACCTTTGTCTTTTCTACTAACTCAATGGACAAATATTTCATTTCAGAGATTGTCCAACTTTTATATGCATTTTATTGCAAGATAGTGTAAAGTTATCTAACTTGTTTAAACTTTTATTATAGTACTCATTATGTCGAACCTTACAAAACTTGATTTTGAGGCTCTTGATATTTCTGGAAATAATTATTTGGCTTGGGCTTTAGATGCTGAAATACATTTAAATGCCAAGGGTCATGGAGATACTATTAAAGAACGAAACAAATCATCTGATCAAGACAAGGCGAAAGCCATGATATTCCTTCCACCATCTCCATGAAGATTTGAAAAATGAATACCTTACTGTAAAAGATCCACAAGTTCTTTGGAACAATTTGAAAGAAAGGTACAAGCATCAAAAAACTATCATCCTTCCAAAAACTCGTTATGAGTGGATACATTTGCGCTTACAAGACTATAAAACTGTAACGAATATAACTTTGCCGTGTATAAAATTACTACTCAATTGGAATTGTGTGGAGAAAAAGTGACTGACCAAGATATGTTAGAAAAGACATTTTCCACTTTTCACGCATCTAATGTGCTCCTGCAGCAGCAATATCGTGAAAAGGGATTTAAAAAATACTCTGACTTGATAGCTTGCCTTCTTGTTGCGGAGCAAAATAATGAACTTTTGATGAAAAATCATGAAGCTCGTCCCACTGGTACTGCTACATTCCCAGAAATGAATGTAGCAACACACGGCCACTATGGTCAAACTCGTGGTCGTGGTCAAGGCTATGATCATGGTCGTGGACGCGGTCTAGATTATAATCGCAGTGGAGATTACAAAATCACATTTTTTCACCAGAAGTGGAAAAATGCTCAAAAGAATGAAAAATGTGGTCAAAGTAGCAAACATGATGAGAGTACTTGCTACCGTTGTGGAGGCAAAGGCCATTGGGGTCGTACTTGTCGCACACCAAAGCATCTTGTTGATCTTTATCAACAATCACTTAAAAATAAAGATAATAGGATCGAGACTAATTTTGCTTGTGATGATGATTTTGATTATGGTAATATGGATGCTACCCACTTAGATGCTGGTGATTTCTTGGCTGATCCTGATAGAAAAATTGACCACTTTATTAGAGATGGCAGTGTCCAGAAATAGAGATCATAAATATCTCAACAAGAATAAAGTTTTATGTCCAAAAGTGTCTTTGAATTTTCTATGGTAATAAATGTCTTTAGTGTCTTTGAATTTCCTATGATAATAAAAGTCTTTAGTGTGTGTCTTTGAATTTCCTACGATAATAAAAGTCTTTAGTAAGTTTCCTATGATAGTAATAATCCAGTTTTATATTTAATCATGTTTTCAACTTTCTTTTCTTAGATAGCTAATAATAATAATAATAAATATTATGTTTAAATAATTTATAAGTTTATTCTTATACTTATATCTTGTTTTGTTCATTTTGAATAGAATGAACATTAATGTAGATGTGTCTTGCTAATAGTGCAAATACTCGTACAATTTGTTTTTTTTTTTAGTGAAGCAACGTTAGTACTATATCTGACACTCTAAAAAATAATAGAAGGCTCCAAAAATAATAAAATTTTGAATATAACGAGACATGATTTAAATAAAAGAAGTGTAGTGGGAAAATTGCTCGCTTTTCCTATGGATTGTACTACACTTATATAAGTGCAATTGAAACACAAATTATTGTAAACCAGAAGCTTACAAATCATATTAAGTTTGTATTTGGCAAGACCGGTTGGGTTATCCCGGATCTATTATGATGCGAACAATAATTATTATATTATTGGATATGTATTGAAGAGACAGAAGATTCTCCACTCCAATAATTTGTGTTATTAGTTCCCAAAGGACGTTGAAAATTTGATCTCTCACAATTTGAGAATGTATATAAGGTAATACTTGTAAATTAGTACACCAATTACCATTTAGATATTTTATGATTTTTATTGATGCATCAACTAAATGGTTAGTCAATTTACAACCAGAAGTTTGTGAAATTGTTCTCCTAGCTAATTTGACAAAGAGATCATTTTCAGAAAGTATTGGATAAGTATCAAATATAAATCAAAATTGATATTGAATATCTTACAGCATATGCTAATTTAAAATATGACCCGAAGATCCTTTCTTTAGACGTCTAAAGTTAAATGTGTGATTGATACTTACGAAATTATAACTTCAAAAATTCCACTTTGGGAACATGCAATCATTTATATTGATTTTTCGCTTCGCATCAAGCCAATAAATTATTATATGAAAGTCCTCCCCTTAATTTGCAATTAAGTTTAAGTTTATAACCTAATACTTTTCATATAAGCATTTTTGGATGTGTTGGTATGTTCCAATTGCTCCAATATAATGCACAAAGATGAATTATTAAAGAATATTGGGAAAATATATTTGATATGAATCTCCATCTATTATAAAGTATATTGAGTTAAAAATTGGAGACTTGTTTACAGCCCAGAAGGCTGATTATCAAATGATGAATTAGTTTTCCCAATATTAGGGGGAGTGAAGAAGCAGCTGAAAATGTGAACCAGAAGTTCAAATGAATCACTTGAAATAATAGTTTATTATTACTATCTCATCTTGATCCTAATATAAAATAGTTTGAAATATATGTTCAAAAGATAATTCATTTGCAAAGTTTATGAAATCAACTATCAGCTGCTATTGCTCCAATCAACTATTGCAAATGAGTCTTAACCACCATGAAGGGTGGTAGGCCGGTCGGTTCCAAAGATAAAAATCCTCAAATAAGAAAAGGAGCTAAAATGAAAGATGGCCCAAGTGAGGATATAAAAAGAATATTTGACATAATTGATTTTTCAGTTTCAGAAGAACTTATCAGGTACCTGAAAGTTATGAAAATAAAGAGATCTCGACGAATTATGTCATGAATAAAAATTATATGATGGAACCGAAAGAAAGTCAACGTTGACGATGTTTATTTATATAGTATATAGTATAACGCTATAAATGATAAGAAATAATGAGGATCATTAATCTAAGTATATTAAAGATCATGAAAAAAAAATATTGCTACATAATTAAGCTCACTTTGCAAAGTGAAAGAATTTTGGATCAGCAGTCCGTACACATGATGATGTAAAAATGATGAGATATGAATCAATTTTCTTGCGAAAAAGAATGATGAAATACAAATATTTAAAATTTGATCTATTGTCTAAGAGTATTGATAAAAGTTTTTCATTGATATATATATTTAAAACATCTATATGGACAAATCTCATCAATTGTCTACTCCAATGATTGTTCCATCAACTAAATGTGAAGAAAGATAATTTCATACCTCAAGAAGAGGATGGAGAAATACTTGGTCTTGAAGTACCTTGTCTAAGTGCAATTGGAACACTAATTTACCTTGCTAATTATACAATTATCTTATATTTTATTTTCTGTCAATTTATTATCAAGATATAATTTTTCACCTACACGAAGTCTTAACAGGTTATGCCGATGCAGGTTTGTTTTATTCAAAAGTACCAAAATTAGAATTAACAAGTTATGCAGATGCAGGTTATTTGTCAAATCCTCATAATGCAGGTTATATGTGAAAGTACAACCATTTCATGAAGATTTGTGAAACAAAGTATAACAGCAACATCATCAAATCATGTAGAACTCTTAGCATTACATGAGGCGAGACGAAAACGGATTTGGTTGAGATATCTAATTCAACATATACAAGAGAATTGTAGTTTATCTTCGAAGGATGACAATATAAATATTCAACAAATTCGTTCGTGTGCAAATATACCAGACATTTTCACAAAGTCACTCACAAGTAGAATTTTTGAACAAATGATACAAAAGATTGATCGTCGTCGTCTTAAAGATGTTTGTATGGTTGAGGGGGAGAAATAAATAAATTATGTAAAAGGATGTTGTACTCTTTTTCCTTCACTAGAATTTTTCCTACTGGATTTTTTTTAGTAAGGTTTTAACGAGGCACATCCTCGATGGACATCCAAGGGGGAGTGTTATGAATAATAGTCCTTTCCTTAGTGGACAACTTAGTGGATGTCCATCCTAATCTCTTCCTTGTCCTATAACTCCCACTAATATTGTGGACCTTAAATAACTTTGGTCTTTCACTTCCCTCTTTATATCCTATAAATAAGACTCTATCTATGATGTAAACATAGACAAGTGAAGAGTTGAATACAAATATCTCATTCTCTCTATCTCTATACTTTAGCTCTTATAATTTATTTCTAACGGTAATAAATTATTGGCAAAATTATAATTACCTTATTTATTTATTTGCAATATAATCATTTATCTTCTTTTTGCACACAATAAACATACATAGATTAGAGACACACGTTGTCCAAAAACAAAAAAGATTGTAAAAAGTAAAGACACGAACGAGGTTGCGTTTCACAAAAATCCTGTCGTAACCAAATTGAGACACTACCGACAGAAGAATGAAGATTTCACGGTGGTGTATGGCGGTGACTCTAACGATATTGTCCATTTTACCCTTTTTGTTTGAGAACGGAAACGGACCGGTACAAGTAGTAGAAGCCTCAAATTCAGTTTCTGCTTTCGTTCAAAACGCAATCTATTCCAACAGAATCACCATCTTCTCCAAATCCTATTGCCCGTATGTATATATAACTCATTTCAATTCCATCATAATCATTAGGGTTTTATTTAATTTCATCACAATCTTCGCAGGTATTGTTTGCGCGCTAAACGTGTTTTTGTTGAACTAAATGAGCAACCGTTTGTTGTTGAGCTGGATTTGCGAGGTATTCATGAATCATAACACTGTCCTACGTCTTGTGGCCCTATTTGTTTATCATCATAAGTGCTTATGTATAATCTTTTTTCATAATCTTGGAGAGCTTGTGAAAAATAAGTTAAAAACTGTTTATGAACATGTCATTGGCTGTTTTCATAACTTGTATCCATTAGTCTCACAAGCAGTAGTTATTATGACAATGGTTATCAGTATTTAAACTTATCTCATGCTGTTTTTTTATTTTGGTGCTTGTGCAGATGATGGCTATGAAATTCAGAGTGTTCTTCTGGATTTGATAGGTAGAAGGACGGTTCCGCAAGTATTTGTTAATGGCAAGCATATTGGTGGATCAGATGGTTAGTTTATGCTTCTTAGCTTTTTGCTTTTGTGGGTTATTATTATCTACGACTAAACTCTCAATTTAGTCCTCAAATATCACACTCTCTCTTAAGGTCTTGTTTGAATAAACAACTTAATTTGAAGCTTATAGCATAAGTGCTTATCATAATATGCGCTTATGTACAATTTACTTCTATAACAAAAGATTAAATAAAAGTAATGTTTTCATATAAGGTATATGTTGTTTTCATAAGCTATCTTGAAGGACTTATGAAAGTAAGCTGAAAACAACTTGTCATGAGTTGTTTTCACAATTTCTTCTAAACAGACTCACAAGTGCTTATGCTTGTAGTAGTAGATAAGCTCAAATAAGTCGATCCTAACACTCTTTCCTACTTAGTTTTAAACTATATGAAAATAATAAGGCATTTGGATCCTCTCTCCAACATGCATCCCTCTATATCCAGAAAAAGTAGGGAATAATAAGGGTGGACTGTGAGAGAAGATAGGGATTAAATGGAGAGAGCTGGATAGAAATTTTGTTGGAAAGGATCTATATCCTAAATCCAAAAATAATAAAGTATTTCCTAAAGTATGTGAAAATTTATCTCTTTAGGTCCCCAAGGTATATGAAAACTAGATTGAGACCTGCGCAATACGCAGGTGAAAGTATTTTTCTTTTGTTTGTATTTTATTAGAATTGAAAATGGTATACTGTGTGCTGAAAAGCCATTAGGCTCAAACATGAATTATTCAACATCAAGTTAGTGGAAGCTAAGTTGAGAGTCATGTCATGTTAGTGAAACTTGAAGAACTAAATCACAATAGAATTACATATTCAGATCCCTTACTTTTTGTCCTTAAACTCTCAACTCAACAAACATGCATGGTAACTGGTTTTTTATAACAAATTTTAATTATAGGACATAGATCTCTCACATACATAGTTGTAGATTAGTTAAAGCATGGTTGTTCAATAATACATTTTTTAGCAATGAACCTCTGTACTGTTCATTGTTTGTTAACGAATATTATAGAGCTGGTAACATGAACACCAGATCACCTTCCAATCTTAGATATCTTCAATGAAGCAACAATTTCAAAATTATAGATACACAAGCAAGAGTGAAAAAAAGAAAGAATGTGGCAATGTTGAACAACACAAATTTGGGTCAGAGAGGTCGGGTGGGACAGTTTTGTATAACGCATGTGTGTAACATAAGTCTCATGACTTGTGTATTATTGAATTAATTAATGATCAATTATAAAATTAATTAGAGGACAAAGGATGAATCATAAACTGAAATGCAAGAATACGAAATGGAAGTGTTTGTTTGGATGGTAGGCACAAGATAGAAGATAGAACAGGTTGGCGCTGTGTTTTAGATGCTGCCGCATCATAATTTGTATGATGTAGCATATTTTGTATTACATGACATATGAAAAGATGAAATATCACAGTAAGATTTGCGACTATGTTTTAATATATTATAAATAGATTTGTTCCGTTAGTCACTAGCATCTTAAGTACTAATGAGGCAGATTATAAATTACTTTAGGGACTAATTATTTTCATATACTAACAGCTAAACAGAGAGAATGATAATTAAGGGATTAAATTGATGGTTTACTACTGTATTACTATTATTCATATGCTATTACCAAATATTAAGCTTTCTCTTTGTGTTTCGATATCAATTCTTAAGAAGTTTTGCTGTTTTTGCAATTTAGATCTCAGTGCTGCAGTCCAGAGTGGCGAATTGCAGAAACTTCTAAAAGCAAGTTGATTATATACTAGAGACCGGAGAGCAATAGCATAGTAGCATCTATAATTTGTATGTATGTGGAGAACTCGCATTTTCATGGATAATGAAGGTTTCAAGCTTCTAGTGGAAAAATACCTTTTCATGTTTTTTGGTATTTACTAGGTGATAAACATGTACTTCTAGCTTGATCTGGTTTTGCTTAGAATCTGTAAGAGTTCATGTTTACATTTTGTTCTATAGAAAAGTATAATCATGAGCGGTGGAGCTCTAATTGTTGGAATTGATTTTGTCTGCATCATTGTTAATTATAAAATTGTTAATTCCAATTTTCTGGCTCTTGATCTTGCCAATATTTTAAAAAGATGGCAGTTTCTGTTATGAAACTTGAATGCGAGCTCAGCGTTGTTTCTATCAGAGTATTGTGTCATTGAATCTATCTCGAGTTATGGCTTGATGACATCGAAGAAGTATACTACAAACTACAGGCCTACAAAGGAGCCAATGTCGAATTGTCTTGTCTTATAAACTACGTCTATTCAACAGAATAGTTCTGTTTTTGCACCAAAAAATTAATAGAAAAGTTCTGTTTTGAGTAACCTAATAAATTAGAAATTTACTAGTGCTTAATAACAACTAAACATATATAGCAGAACAAGAAGACATGTTATATTGACAACTAAAATCTAAATCTGCATGTAGGTGTTCCCTGTATGACGACATCTCTATCGTGTGTGATCCGAATCTCTGTATCTCGGGACAATTAAACTGAAAACTGAGATACATATGCAATGCAAATAAAGAAAATATATTAAGTGCAACTGTTTTCTGGACAACTGTTGGGGCATAGAAGGTTGATAACATGAGAGGCCAAATGCGCATTACTGCCCCGTCACAGCTTTACCCGAGAAGGAGCTTTAAATTAAAGCGAGAATGTCAACCACTTATCAGGAAGAAGCTACAGACTTCGGCCGCCAAGTTCCTTTCTTTGCACAAAGCAAACTTTCTTGTTCTTTAGAGTAAATTATCTCCCAATGTAGGGTTTTTAACAAAGTTTCCACTTCACTAAGGGTGCTAGATTCATCACGGACAATCAACATCCCTCCCGGTCTCATTATTCTATCGACCTCTGCAATAACAGGAACAATTTTGCACCTGGAGAGCCAAAACAACATAACAGAATCAGTTTGGTGCAATTTCTCTAGAATGGTGGATGAAAAAAGGTGCTTCCATCCTTACCTCTCTTTTATCTTTGAGAAAAGTTTATCTGCATGAAGTAGATCGTAAGTTCGTGGATATGTGCTGAAGGATTCACACCAGTCATGGTATATCCCAAAAAGACCCCTCTCATAGATTATTGGTAGTGTGTCAGGAGCATCTACGTTCACAACATTGAACACCCAAATTGGAAGTTCCCTCAAAGCTGCTGCAAATCTGCACCCACATGACTATAAGTTAAGACTAGTTATCGCATTATCAAATGAAAAATGTTTAGTAGTTTTAATCCAGGTTGAATCAATACCCTCCATAGACAGCTCTCATATCCATGGCATTTCTCACGTTAGACCAAGTTACGCCAATGTTGCTCAACTCGTCCATAGTGTTCTTCCAACGTTCAGTGTCTTCTACAAAATCTTTGGAAGCTGGTTTTCCATAGATCCCCACCTGTGAGTTGTTTAACCAATATGGGGCTTTGTGCAACCGTTTAGGCCAAGCTTCAGGCCATTTGGCTCCTCTCTCGACCTTGTTTACGGGCACCTTATGCAAGCATGCCTGCAGAGGTACATACCTGTAACATAATAATATATATTGTAGCTTTGCCAATCTAGATTAGAACTATATTTACTGATCAAATCCTATATTTTTGTCTATGTAACAGTAGTAGAGATTTACCAGGCAGCATTTGGATCATCATCGTCCTTGCATAGTGGAGGTTCATTTTTCTCTCTTTGCTCGTAACATTCGTTGGTAGTGGGTTTGCGATAAATGGCAGCACCAACATGGTTCAGTTCATCTTTGTTGATAGTCACAAGCTCCCAACACATGGCCTTAGTTAGTGCGGACATATCTAAAAGAAAACACATATTAAAATCGTTGAGTTATTATCTTCTCAATAACATAAAATATAGATATGATAATGTAATCCTACCCTTCCATATCTGGACATCTTCTTCAAGCTTTTGGTATACAGGAGTAGCAGACCAAGCAAAATAACCACCTGGTCTCAAAACCCGATTCAATTCCAAAAGCAGCTTGCCACCTAAAAACAAAGTTTTGCATTTCTCATTAACCATGCTCAACCAAATGAAAAATCTAAGCTCGAGATAAGCATTAGAAAAACCAACCTTCTACATGCCAAGGTACTCGACAACGCGCACAATGGACAAGATCAAAAACACCGTTGGGGAATGACAGCCTTTGAGAACCCATGACAGCAGATATGGCAGGAATGCCTCTCTCGAGGGCAAATTGAACTTGTGCTTCATGCTCATCTTTCGGTGCTAAAGACATTGCAATAACATCTCTATCAAATAGGTAGCCACCAAAACTTCCAACCCCACACCCAACATCCAAAATCACCCTGGTGTGCTTTCCCCATGCAATACCAGCTTCAGCCTGCAAGGTTAGAAATTATGATTAGTATTAGATAAATAGCTTCCTGATAACCTTTTCTCCGTATCATTCATTAGTTAGTGATATGTTAGTTTAGTTAATTTTATTTCTGTTGTTGTTTCTTACGAGATATTGGAGTTATTCATCCTATATATAATCCCTCAGTTGTAATCTTTCGTTCACTCGTCAATTGATCAGTGATATAAATTCACATTCTAAGCTATATGTATCAATCCTAATTAAAGTTGCAACTACCTGTTGCAGAAAATCAATGTAGTGTAGAGCTCCATGAATGAATTGAGTTCCACCTCCTGGGAATGTCAAGAATTCACCTGTCAGCTTCACCCAATTTTGATGTCCCTTTACCTCCGCCAGCTTCGCATGTGGTACATTGTGGTACCATATCTATTTTCATGCACAGTAACAATGTTTTCAATTTTGAAGATAACATTATCAAAGTCTTCATAAATGTATTAGATGTACCTTTGAATCAAAATTACCTTATCTCTGCTGTTGGGCCATTTGATGGATGTTTTGTAACCTTTAGGAAGTGGCACAAGGCAAGTAGGCCCTTCCTCAGGACAATGCCTTTCTCTATGTTCAAAGTGTTTTGTGGAACGTAACTTTTTTATGGCTTTTTCATTGTCCAAACATGGAATATAATCAGCACCTGCAGTAACATTGCACAGACTCCATTTCTGGTCTTGCACTTTCTCCTCACGTCCTCCTGATGATGATTCATCAGCTTTCTTTCTCTTTTTTTCTTTTTGCGACTGATCTGCTTGCGTTGACCACGCCTTCTTTGCCTTTCCTCCTTTCTTCTCTGCTTTCGGCTTCACGGTTTCTTCACCTTCATTTTTCTTTTCATTATTTTTCTCTGACGCTTCCTTAGAGAGTTGCAAGTTTTGTTGCTCTTCAGTCTCGCCTTTGTCTTCTCTTAATTGTTGTTTATTTGCTTCATCTTCGTCGTTTTTAGATCCTTGTGTGTTGAAACTTGGAACATCTTGTTGCTGTTGTTGCCCCGCGCTTTGTTCTTGATTTTCAGCGGCACTTGCGTCCTTAGATTCCGTAACGTCTTGAGGCTTGGTAATCTCTTCTTCGGCCTTTTTGTTTTCTTCGGAAGCTTCAATGGTACTTTGTTGGACTTTCTCAGACTCAGAAACTTTCTCAGCATTGTCTACACTAGCTTCTTGTATTGCAGAGACTTGTTCTTTTTGCGTAATCGAGCTTTCCTCCGATATCTGAGAGTCAGTAACAACATTCTGTTGTTTGTTTGCATCGTTGTTTAAATTTTTATCATCAGATTTGATAGCATCCTCGGGTAGATGACCAGGATTATCTCCGTAGACAGCCGCGGGAGTCTCCTTTTGCTCTTCGGTTTTGGGGACAACGGTGGTGATTTCCACCGGCTCTTCAGTGTTTTTGGTGGCGGTAGTGGTGGTTGTTTCCGTAGAATCATCAGTGGTAGAGAAATCATTATTCGTGTTTTCAGATGTATCAATAGCTGTTCGAGTGGCGATGCTCTCTTCGTCACTTTGTGTTTGAGATGAAAACATAGAGTTGGAGTTTAGCATCCATACACCAAAAACACATAGTGCTATAAATCCTAATGTTACCAAAGTTGATACATATGATGGTGATGATGATCTCCTATTGTTACGTGTCTTAAACAATGCCATAAGAGTTTTTGCATTCAAAAGGGACTATGATTATGATTATGGTTATGATATGTATGAAAAGTTGTTAATGTGATGCAAGTGAGACTGCATGTGTTTGAGTGAGATGTTTGCGGAGAGAAGATGGTAAGAAAAGATTGAGAAATATTCCCAAGTTTGAAGATGGAATGTCTTGATGATCCAAAAGAGTAGGAGTAGGGAATTTGTGCGACAATAATAAGGTTTTAAACCAAGAAATTACGTCAGATTGTCTTTGTTTCAAAAGTGATTTTTTTATTAAGAGAAAACTAATTAAATAGTAGAAAGCTTTAAATGCAAATGTTATATACAGACTCATTAATATTTCTTGATTTTATTTTGATATAGTGGTTATTAAAAAGTCACTTATAGACTCTCATGATTCTGTTAATAAATTAAAGAATCTCTTTTTTATTTTCTTACCTTCCTTTTTTGCATTAATAAATTAATAAATTGTATGTACTTTATTTTTTATTTTTTGAATCGGCATTATAGAATCATAATATTAGCGCAAACTCTATAGTACTAGCATAATAATATAAGATATATACTTTTCGCGCCATCTAGAATTCCTCACGCGTCATCTGAAATTATCAAAATAACCCTGTCACTTAGAATGCGAGTGTGTTGAAGATGTGACCGTTAGGCCACCCTCAGAATGCAGCCACCTCCCTTTAGAATCAAAATGTTATAAAAAACACAATTCGCTATTTTTAATACGAACTCAAACACAGTTTACTATTTAGAATGCGAACTCAAATACAATTTGCTACTTAGAATACAAACTGAAACACAATTCGCATCCTAGGATGCAAACTTAGTTTGCATTTTTTTTTTTATATTAATTAGTTTGCGTTTTAACTAGTATATTCTTATAAGGAAATGAATAAAATATCCATAAATGCTAATTATTACTCTTTGTTCCTTTTTAAGAGTCTTTTTAGAATATTAATATTAAATTAGTGAAGTGTATTTTTGCACCTTATCTTCCTATTATACCATCAGTTTAATCAACCAATAAATTCCTTTTTTTTTTTTGCACTCTTTCAAATAAATTTAATATTTATGTACAAAAAAAATTAATATGTTATATTTCTCTCGTAGCAAACAACTGTTTAAAAAAACAAACGTTAACTAGTTTTATTTAAAAAGATAAGAGTAATTGACAAAAAGTGCCATTAAAATACCAAAATGACAGTTAGATAGGAACACTAACAGTGCGTTTGATCTGCAAAAAAATATGGAACTGGACAGGACAACTTCAGTTGTACTGTGTTTGATTGTAAAACTGTATCTGGGACTGGACAAGCTGGGGTTCAAGGGACAGGACAAAAACTTATATTCTTGTCCCCCACTGAACCATGGGACAACTTTTTGTCCTCAGCACAAGTTGTTTAAATCACCAAAATAACATTTTCTCAATCAAGCATCATTCAAGACAAAATTTGTTCAATACGATAAATGTTTGTCCTGTGCTGTTCTGTCTTGTACTGTCATGTACTGTTCTGTCCAGTACTTTTATTTTGCAGATCAAACAGACCCTAAATCTGACATAAAAAAAAACTAAAAAAGGAACGGATGTAGTATATCTCTATAAGGAAATAAATAAAAAATACATCAATGCTAACTAGTACTCCCTCCATCCCAAATTGAATGACACATTTGACTATATTGCACTATTCACACATATTGTTTTGACCATATTTTTCTACTAATAAATAAAAATAAATATTAGCATATAAGATGTTGTTGGATTCGTCTCGATGAGTATTTTTAAAATATCAAATTTTTATAATTTTTACTATAATACAATTAAAAATATTAATCGTCAAAGTTATGCATCGGCATGCGTGAAACAGTCAATTGTGTCAATCAATTTGGGACGGAGGGAGTATATTCCTAATATGAACTTGCGAACCATCTCTTGATATTGCATTTATGCGCATGATCTCTTGATTTGCTCCATGATTATCCAATAGTGTTGACCAATCACACACTGTAGAATTCTTGGGGGCCGGTGAAGGAAGAGTTCACACTTTAACTTGCGAACGATGTTTCATTCAAAATTGTTTCTTGGGAGATGCGATAATGGTGAAGAGGACAACAAACTTTGAGTTCACATCCTAAAATGCAAACTCTTTTTTCCTAGTTTTTTTTTTATATTTACACCATCGCGGAATAGCATGCGAACGGAGTTTTTCAAGATTTTGTAGTTTTATACATTCGCATCCAACATAGTAAGGGGTAAAATTGGAAGTCCATGGGGTGTGTAAGAGTCACAGGAGGTGAGAAAATAAAATCTCACTATATAACTATAACGTTTCATACAATTTTGTAAGACTTAGAAATGATGGAGAAAATGGGACTAGCAGTTTGAAGATATTGTTAGTTATTTATTATATAGAGGCATTATTCCATGAGTTTAATGAATATGATCTGTTAGTGTAATTAATTTTGCACTGATATCCAATGAAATCAAGCATTTTTTTTTTGACACAAAATCAATTCTATCATGCAATGAAAGTGGAATGTAGTGAGATAATTTGATAGACATATAAGTGATATAAGTGAGTAGTAAATGAAGTAAACTAAAATTCATTATAGAAGACCTAATCTATTCCCAAAGAACAATAGAGAGAGACTTTTTTTTTTAACAAGCAAGGGAGAGAGACTTAAACAAAAACAAACAAAAAATCTAATCCATAAATTGTTCCAACCTTTCCATGTGTAATTTTTATTGCATTCATTACACCAATGAGCTTTGCTTTCAAAGCATACGAGGCACTCCCTCCATAACACTATATAAGCAAAAATCACCTTTTTAGGTACATTGTATAATCAATATATCTAGTCTATATTATAGATCAAATACATTAATTTTACAATGAATCTATAAAGGTGATTTTTGCTTATATAATGTTACGGAGTGAGTACCTAGGTTGATTGCAAAACAATCCAAATAAATAGCATCAAGTAGATTAAATAGTTTTGTTTGATTCCAATTGAAAACAATTTTCTAATGAGTCTTTATTATGTAGGAGTACAAATTATTAATCATTTTACAACAAAAACTATAAATGATATAGTATTTAAATAACTTTAAAGACTTTAAAAAAAAATTACAAGATCACCTTCTCTAAATTCGTTTAGAATATCTCAATTTTTTATTAAAAAAAAAATATTAAACAGTGTCACGGGACATTGGTTAAAAAAATAAATATAATAATATAACATTGGAAATAATACAGTCAACACTTGAAAGTGTAAAAATTATTATTTTCAATTTAAGAATTTCTTTTTTTAATTTCCTTAACCACCGCTGGAGCACCGGTTAGCATGTCAAACCAATATAGTACGATTAGGACGTGGTGGGCTGGTGGAGCTGTGTTCCTTCCATTGCCACATATTCTTCGATCAAATCACCTCTTTTTCACCGTCCCAAATCTCTCTACGTCAATTAAATAATAATAATAATCGTACAAAATTGATTTTATTTGTTCATGAACATGTGCTTTTATTTCAAAAAGTTTTATGAACATGTGGCTAAATATAAGTTTTATCAATACAAATTACTTCCGCGGGCAACAGATATCTTTTCTATTCTATAAAAAAATGAAGTTTTTCATGAATATAATTAATGGATTTTTCAATCATGTGCAAATTTGTACATGTTAAGAAGTTTTAAATAGTGAGTTTGTATTGGAACTTGCACATTTTATATTAAATATATAATTTTTTAATAAATAATTGTTGTTTTTCATTAAATAGTTAATACTTTTGATTAATTTAACATGTGCAATGTTGCACATGTTAGACAAACCTGAAGTAGCCATAAATGTCACAAGAAAGGGGGGGTTTGAATTGTGACCCTTTTTAAAATTCTTTTTATAAATAACTTAACACAATATTTCTTTTATGGGTTAGTTTAACAAGTAATCAAAGAAATAATGTTAAGACAATAATGATAGCAAGGATATAAGTGAAGGACCAGAGAACTCTGGAAATATTTAGTTGGTTTTAGTTGAGTTGTATTTTAAGAGATTAAGAGTTTAGAGAAAATACAACACCCAGAAGTTATCCTGGTTCACCCAAACTTGGGCTAGTCCAGTCCTCACAACCTTGTGAGATTATCCACTAAAATGCTCAGATCAGAACCTTCTACTTGGCACCAACTTTTGATCAACCCTTGATCAAAATACAATTTGCTTTTCTTCACTCGAAAAGACTTTTACAAACTGCTTTTCCTAACTGGAAAAGACTTTCTCACAATGCTTTTCTTTACTAGAAAAGACTTTCTCACAATCACTCAATCTAACCTAAAAGATAGATTTGAGAGGTTTACAAAGTGTTTGAGAATTTGTGAATATCAACTCATATAAGAGATTGATAAAAGTTAACAAGCGTGTAAACAATATAAGTATGAGAGCTTTTGTGATTAGCTTGCTTTGTGAAGAGTTTGGAACTTTGTTGATTTTTGCTTCAACAATGTATATGATTAATTCTTTGTGTAAACTCTTGAGTTTTTCTTCATGTAGCTCCTTGGTATTTATAGACCTTTCATTTGCTGAAGAGGAGCGTATGAGAGAGATTTTGAAATTCAAAATCTGTCAAAGATACGTTGTGATCTTTGTTACCATGTTCTGTGAATAGTGCGTTATCGTTAGTTCACTTGTGCATTACCGTCTGTTGAAAAACTGCTGTAATGCTTTGCATGGCTTTTGAAGCTTTTACGTGGCTTCTAACTTGTCCATATGAGAGAATCAAATTTGAATTTGTGATGACAGTGCATCAGCAATTTGAGAATGTTTTGGGAGCCTTTGTCTTCTCATGAGGGGACCAAAACCTATGTTCATGTCCTTTGTTGTTTGGTGACCCTTGTCCTTTTAAAAGAAAGAAGGATGTGCATACTTGTTGTCCACAAAAATCAATTTCCATATGATGAAAATAATATCTTCTTTCATTTGTTCACAAGCTTCTACGTGGGAGTATCTTTCTCCTTTGGTGACTTTCCTTTTGTTTGCATGATAAGGCCTTGATTACATAGTCCAAAAATTTGCTAGGCCCATGAAATCTTTTATGTCATATTTGGCATAAAAACATCATTTATGTTTCCTTAAAATACTACCACATTTGGTGAGGAAAAAGGAATATTTTCATGTGGAGATTTTCATCATTAAATCCAAGAACTTAAGTTGCTTCAATTAAATCTTGTTTGCTACTTATGACTTTCCATTGTTTTACTTGTGTATGTGTTCTTCTGGTGCGTTACCGTTGTCAGACGATAACATTATCGTTGAAACATATCTCACAAAACACATTAGCAAATAACAAGATAATCAATATTATAATTTAATTTATATGTTTGTTATCTTTAAAACATCAAATAAGGATTTTGTTCCCAACAAAACCCATAATTAATTGGTAAAGATATTTTATAGGAAAATGCTAAATAGTGCCACCGTGGCACTCTTTAAGCCCTTAAATAGTAAGTTTTTTTATACAATTTTTATAGAAATGTGTAAAGTCAACGCATTCGAAATTGAAATGATTCACTTTTTGGATAGATTATTTCTTAAAATGGAATGCTTAAAGAGTGTCCCGGGAGCACTGTTTAGCAAAACCCTATTTTATAATACGGATGATTATGAGTTTCAATGCAAAATTTCATCTTATTTATTTAAGAGTAAAATCATGTTGAATAAACGATTTGTGTTTTTATTAAATACTATTAATTTTGATATGTCTTAATAACATAATTTTACACACGCGCACAAAAAAAAGGTTTGATTTATTGCAGTTGAGAAGCAACAAAAAATTTTTTGGATCAAAAGTGATTCAAAGTTTGCCACATTAGCTTTCAAGTCACCTTTGATTGTCCCTTGGCAGATCAAGAATAAATGGCTCAACTGCCTCTCTAAAGTTGGTTCCTTGCAATTCATCATCTCCCATATTTTTAAGAGGGCAATTTTTGCACAGATAAACTTGCTAATTTAGATTTATCTTTATCTGGACTTACTTGGTGGCCTACTGCACCAAATTGTATTTGGGAGGATCTCCTCGTTTAATTATGTTATTAAGACATATCAAAATAAAAATTTGTTTGAGAGTTTGGTTTGATCCCCTCGTTTGTACTCCACTTTCTCTTTAATATATTGAGTTTATAAAAAAAATAAAAATTGTGTGTATTTTGTGAGTTAGACATGAAACTGCGAAACATCTTTTTGTCTCGTGTGGTCATATACTGATATGGTATGAAATTTTTAGGTGATTAAGCTTTGAATTGGTGCCTTTCAATGGTATTTTACGTCTTTTTGAGAGTTTCTTGAGTACGGATGAGAAGAGAAAAGGTAGATCATGGTGGTTATTAATCTTACCTGCGATGCGATTATATGATCGATTTGGACTCTCAAAATGATCCAATCTTTCTTAAAACTCTTGAACATATGATCAAAATTCAAAAATCAGTAATAATTTAAGATTTTGTACTTATATACAATACTACACCATCCTATATGTATTGTGAGATTTTCTTTCAATAAAATTTAAGGGTATTATGAAAAAAGCAAAACTAACCACTGTCACAGAAGTATTAGATAAAAAATTAAATGTAATTTTTAGATAATTTTTTTTGTTTTTTTGATATTTCTTAACAAGTACTCTAAAAAAATGTATTAACAAGATCTGAAAATAAAAGTAGTTGCAATAAACTAATAGTAAATTTGTCAAAAATACATTACCTTTTTTTTTGACAGAATGTTACTTTTATACATATTTATTTTTATAATTATTAATATATATCAAAGAATGGATAAAAAAATTATATTTTTATGTTCCTTTCGGTATGTAAATTTTAATTTTATTAATATCACCAAGCTCAATAACATCCGTAAACTTTCTAATTTTTCTCGCACCTTCTATGAATGAATGAAGCAGCGCTAACAATTTTTTCTGACAATATCAAGCGCCAAGAATTTAGAAGCTTTGATTAAGATAAAAAAAATAAGAAAAATGTTAAACAATATTCCTAAAGCACTAGTTAACCATATTAAAAAGAATTTTTTTTGTCTTGGAATTAATGTATTAAATACATTAAAAACGTAAATTAAAAGTTATTTTACCATCATTAATTTTAACTTTTATTCTTTTTTGATATGTTTAACAAGTTTCCGGATCACTATTTTGTTTAGCATGACAAAAACTAAACCAAAGTTGACTGCATTTGTTTTATAACTATAGTTTAGCTCCCTCTAAAAATCAAGGTCATGCTAAACGGCGTCCTCGGACACTTGTTAAGCATGCAAAAAAAAATGAAATAAAAGATAAAATTAATATTGAAAAGACAACTTATACTTTTGAGGTATTTTTTTTTATAAATTATACTTTTGAGGTATTAAATGCACGCATTTCGAAATAAAATTTCTATTTTAATAAGCTTAACTAGTGTCCTGTGTCCTAAGTACTGTTTAACATTTTCCAAAAAAACAAAAATGGATTCTTAATAACAAAAGCTAGATGGTAATTACCCAAATGGATTCCATTCAAAAGATAATTTATCTATTATCAAGACTAAAAGTGACCATTAGATAATTTTCACAACACCCAACCAATTTTGGTCTATCTACTACTATCAGTTGAATAATTTATATGATATCCCAAAACTATTCATCTTTATCAAAATATAAGACACTTCGAACTCACGAAAGAGCAATAGTAATGCATTGTTGGTTCAAAACTCAATGGTTTGCTCCAATTTGAATAGTCACCATTCCTCAATGCTTTGTCATGAACTATTCCGTCTTATTTTTTTTATATTGTTTTATCCATTATTTTGTTCGGTAAGGGATCCGAGAATCATCACACCGGGCTCTGAACAAAGTCAAGATCCTTTCCATTCTTCACTTTTTCTACTTGTTTTTTGTTTGGTCAAGTAGCATAGTGGTTAGAAAACTCATCTTAAAGGTGAATAAGTGGAGTGTCTCGGATTCGAACCCGGACTCCTGCACATATAGTGCGATGTCCCTATCAACTGAGCTAAGCACGAAGACACTTTTTCTATTTCTTCTATTATTAAAGTTTTAGAAATATAAACATAATAGTGTGAAACACAACTCACACTAAAATACCAACCTACTTATCTTACTGTTTTTCAAATCAATTACTTCCATATCACTTGTTAAGCATTTCAAAGAAAAAAATTCTTTTAAAATTGTGCATTTAACATCTTAAATTTTATTTATTTTTTACATAAACTTATCACTTTTTAATTTTCTGATTTCTTAACAACGATATTTCTACACAGGTTAGTATGACCCATGAAAAATGCGGTTTGCTTAATCAATTTACTTGTACACAAAATTTTAAAAAATGGAAAAATATTAATGTCCTTATAGCATTGTTTAAAAAATTAAAAGGAAATTTTTCATAGAAAATTATATTTTATTATTGATATGCTTAGATTAACTTATTTCCAAGCTTATAAAAAAATAATTTATACAAATAAATAAACTTTTATATTAATTTATAAATTCCCACTTGCAAAATTTATATCTTCATAAATTATTTTATTTTTATAAACAATAAATAAAATTTTTTTATTTAAATTTTATGCATAAACTTAAAAATAAATCAATATAAACTGCATTTTATAAATTATTTAAACAATATCCATTTTCTCACTTGTTAGCTTAACCAAAAATAATTAGTTAGAGATATTTAAAAAATTAAAATTATGAAAATATTGAAAAATAAAAAATGACAAAACTAGAGATCAAAATCACACAAATAATAATAATGAAGATAAAAGAGACAAGGTGTCACGAAAAGCAGCGGGTTTTCCGGTAGAAAAGGACGAAGGTGCATAAAGTCATATCTTCAAACACGTGTAAAAATATAAACCTTACGATAAGAATGTCAAACTCTAGACACCGTTAAGATTAGATGAATAACATCCATTCCATTAGAATGTTTTTGAGTGGGAGAGAGTAGTAAACACTTACTTACTTACAGACTGTGATTGTGGTTTCGGCGATGGTGCCAACCAACCAACAACATAACCACAGAAAAACAAAACTACAGACACAAAAGGGGCAATTGTTCAGAACTCAAGAAAAAGCTCAATTAATCACTTTCTCTCTCTGTCTCTGCAACGAGAAGAAAGACTTAAATTAGAAGTGGGCGTGGCGGCGTTTGCAGTTCTAGCTGTTACAACCTTACTGCTTTTCTTTATTAATTGCTTCTTTCTTGTCTAGCAACATACACAAACGAGTTCAATGCGTGATTTATCACTGTTCCTCAACCAACAAACCAATCCTTCAATTCTACCCTAACACTTAGTTAATGCAAACACAGAGACATAGGAGTAACAATTATTTACACTTGTATAGAGAGAGAAATAATAGTATTTATGTAATTGAGGTGGATTTTGGGGTTAAATTTGATTGGTTGTTATTATTATTTTTTGTCACTATACAATAAAAACAACTCGGATCGAGGTTTTCTTGATATGGATTTTTGTTCAGGTTTAGTAGTAGTGTTACAATTACAACAATGGCAGGTTTATTTTCACTAGGAAGAAGCGAAGAACAAAATCACCAGAATAATAACAATAACAATAATCCAGTAACAGAATTCTGGTATAATAACAAAAATGAAGATTCAGTTTCTGCATACCGTGGTGGTTTTGAGATTTGGAATGAACAGCCACCTCATCATCAACAACAGTTTTTTCCTCTTCAACAATCTCAGCATCAACAGCAGCAAGATCTTTACGCCGCCTCTGCCGGTGGTGTTGTGCTAGGAGTTGGACAGAGTAGGGTTTGTTCTTCCGACGACAATAGATCTGCGTTGTTTGTGGCGTCAGGAAGTGGCGGTGGGATAAGTTGTCAAGATTGTGGGAATCAAGCTAAGAAAGATTGTCCTCATATTAGATGTAGGACTTGTTGTAAGAGTAGAGGTTTTGATTGTCAAACTCATGTTAAAAGTACTTGGGTTCCGGCGGCAAAACGCCGCGAACGACAACAACAGCAGCAACAACAACCACAACAACAGCCACATGGAGAAAGAGATCTTAACAATTCTTCTCTAGCTTGCACTCGTTTACCTATAAACCCTTCACTCACTGTCTCTGCATCAGGTATATCATATGATACTTACTATATGCAATTGTCAATTATTCTTATTATACATCCTTGTCCATGACTCCATGTTCATGTTCATGTTGTTGTCTTTTGTGTGTGTTGTCACTGTCTTAACTATTACTATGCATATTTTCATGAGCATAAGTATACTGAAAAAACTTCTGTGCTGGATTGACTTGAGAGGAAAAAGAATATTTGCAGAGATGCACTGAGAGAAATTTTCTGAAAAAGATGCCAATAATGTTTTGGAAGAGTCTCTTCACTACAGTATAATTGTTGTGTTGCGTGTGAAGAGAAATTTTTTTCTTAACTTTTTCTTTTCCAAAACACTGTTGTTCAGTATCCCTGACGAATGAATGGATCAGAGAAGAAGCTGTTATTGTTTTGTTCTCTTTCTTTTCTAACACTCACTTCTCTTTCAAACTGTTTTGGACTAAATACATCAATTTTTTTTTCGATTTATTTTTGCTTATATTTTAGGACGGAATAATATCATATCATATGTGTGTCATGTTTGATTACAGTTATGCATTATGTTTTTCCCTATAAAGCTGTTTTATTCCATTTTGTTTTGTTGTAACTCTCAAATCATTTATACCTAACTAATAGTATTTTTTTTTTGCTTTATCATAAAAAGGGTTACTAGATGAGGTGAATTTTCCGGCGGTGGTGAGTACTCCGGCAGAATTCAGGTGTGTGCGAGTTAGCTCGGTTGATGAGTCTGAAGAAGAGTATGCATATTCAACTGCTGTGAACATTGGAGGACATGTATTCAGAGGAATTTTGTATGATTATGGTCCAGATCAAGGGAGTAGTAGTTATAACATGCCTGCTGGAAACGCTTCATCTAGCGGTGGTGGAGCGGCGGTTCAGCCCTTAGAGCTTATATCTGCTGTCCCTGCTGGTGCTGCTGTTGGTGTTGGGGCAATTGTTGATCCATCTTCTTTGTATCCAGCTCCTCTTAACACCTTCATGCCTCCTAGTGGTACGCAATTCTTCCCCCACCCAAGATCATCTTGAACAAACTATTCATCAAAGGACAAATATCAAAAACATTTTTATTTAATTGTATTTTACTATTTTATGTTTTTAGTGTAGCCCTTTAATTATTTAATTATTATTATTATTATTATTATACTTATTATTAATATTATTATTATATAAGTCTATATAATCCATGCAGCTTTTTTTCTAACCATTTCATGAGAAATAGTACTTATTTTTCGGTACATACAAAAAATAATAAAATTAAAGGAAAAATAATAAAATTAAAGAGAAAAGAATTTATTAATGTTATTAAATATTTTATTCATTTATCTGTATGGTTGAATATTTTTAATCTAGAGTTGTGCCAGCTAAAACATACACTCCCCTTTCATAGTCATCTCATGAGTATAGTAAAATAAAATTATTACTACTGTGTAGTAGTACTGAATATTTGAGAGATAAAGTGGTTTGATGGTTAAGATCTGCTACCTCTATTTTAAATTATAAGTTGCTTTTAAAAAAATTGTTCTAAATTATAAATTGCTTTATAATACCAATAAAATATATAATGATAGTTTTTCTCTTAACCCTTAACAATTTACTATTATTTTTCTCTTTTCTCAATTCTTTAATTCATCTTTTTAATATATCATTAATGAAGAATAATTTTATAAAATCATTCATAATTTCTCTTTTCCACACAAAATTAATTACATCTCTTAATTTGTGTGAAATTGTTAAGGGTTAAAAGGTTATGATATCAACTTTTTCACAGATAAATTACTAACAACTACTACTATCTTTGTCCATAAATAAAAAAACCTATTGAGTTTTTTTTTTGTGTCTATTTTAATTAGATTTCTTTAAATTTTTAACTGAATTAATTATTATTTTACTTACATACCTCTAATTATTTTACATTTTTTTTTTCTGAAATTGTAATAAAATTGGAAAGTCCATATTAATTGACAAAAATTTAATAACAAAATCAAGTTTCTTAATTCTCATTATAAATCAGTCATATATTTAGGGGGAAATGATATATAATAGTACTACTACTAACTAACAATTTTTTTTATATAATTTCTTTTTACATATATTGGGGAAAAAATCTCATTAATGTGAGAGCAACTCAAATCCATGTATTTTTTTTTAAACTCAAATCCATCCACCTTCTGTGAAACCAAAAAAACTCAAATCCATGTTAGTTTTTTTTTTGTTCGGTTCCACTTAATGAGTTAAAATTGATTTTTTTTTATTTTTTTTTTGTCTTAGAAGAAGTGGTAATCCACTGAAATTAAACTCACAAATAATTGTGAGATCCCAGGTTTGAACCCGGGTCACGACGTCCGGCCTAACAATTTCGACATTTTTGCCAGTTGAGCTAGGACTTATGGGACAAAATTGATTTTCTTTCGGTTGTAAAACTGATTTTTATGTTTGAAGCTGAGTAAGATATTGGTTTAGTCTTCATAATCAATTCTTATTTGAAGTTAGAAAATAAAGTTTTGAAAAATGATAATCGGTGTTTCTGGGAGACTAGTTAAAAAACTAAATATAAGATAAAAAAAATGTAGTATTTGTGTAATATATTTTTAGAAAGTGTAAAAGATACTCTTTTTAATGTAACACTTACTTCTTTTTGTTTACTTAACTAGCATCTCCGACACACTAGTCAGTTTAACCCTAAAAAAATTATTCTAGAAATGATTTGAACACAAAAATTTAGTGTTCAAATCATTTTTAACCAAAATCAATTTTACACAATTATTCCACTGTATCAACCACTAAAAAGAAATAAATTTAAATTGAAATGAGTTTATGATAATTATAAGTTGATTTTAAAATGATTGTTATATATATATATATATATATATAAAACGGAAGTCAGAGTACAAATTAGGAGTATCAGAAATACTTAATAACAAAATAAGAAAAATATACAAAACAACAATAAAAAGGAACCCCTAAAGGTTAGAAACCACCATAACCACCCAGAGTAGCCACCAAGAAGAGGGAGATGGAAACCCAGCTAAGAGAGGGCACCCGAAGAGATACCACTCAATCAGACCTTGAAAAAACTAGGCATCACACCCTCACCTTGCCTTACTGGACCAGCACAATAAAGGTTGTACCTCTTACTCGTAGAGGGATCAGAGTCTATCAGAGTTTTTACCTAAAAACCATTTTCAAGAGGTGAGTTTCACTATATCCACACAACAACATACCACACTAGAATCATACCTAGCCAAACCCGACGCCCCACACATAACTCAAAGAAACTCTCAAAAACTTGCATAATACTATTAAAGAACACATACTCGATCCCTAACCACCTAAAAATACAGTACCAAACAGAAGATATCTAATCACAAGAAACAAAAGGTAGACATAAGTGAATCTCAATAAAGGGTATGAATGTGGACATAAACCCTTACCAACAATGATTTGCAGAAAAGATATAATATATTAAAATACATAATAATATTTTTTTTACTAACGACGAATTGATCCAATAGTAAGGATGACTTCTTTAAATATGTAAGTGTGGTTTAATTTCTAACTCTAATTACCTCGTATCAAAATAATTCAATTAGAAGAGGAAAATCTAAATGGTGCATGTCTCACATGATCTCTTTGACTTATGATAACAAAAAATCTAATTCAATTAGAAGCTTTGTAGGAAAATCTAAATTGTGCATGTCTCACATGATCTCTTTGACTTATGATAACAAAAAATCTATTTCAATTAGAAGCTTTGTATTATGATAACAAAAAATTGTGTGGAACAATTTTTGACGACCTGTGACTGATTGAGATTTGTAATCACTTGTTTTCATGATAATAAAAAATTGTGTAAATGGTGGAATAATTTTTGTCCATATTTTATTTTCTATCAAAATCCAAATTATTAGAGGTCTTTCCTTTAAAATCTTGAATAGTTAACACAAGAAATAAAAGATATAAATAATTCAATTAAAATTTAAAAGAAAAACCTCAAGATACTCGCACAAAAAAAAGGAAAAATCTGTAGATAGTATCTTCGCCTCAATTTCTTCATGAAAATAAGGATGACAAACTAGCAAGCACTATTTATGAATATTTATTTATATGTACGGTGTAGTGGACAATGGACATGATCTGTCTAGCTATTATTGTTGTGTACTAAGTCTCAATTTCTATATTTTATATATTTTCTTGGTACATATTTTTTATTATTATTTGTGTTAGTTTTTCCTTTTCATGTTGAATTTTCAATCACATATTATGGTTAATTTTCAAGTTCAAAGCTACTTTTTCCCGTTTATCCGTGTGATTGCCTACTAAAAATTGAAATAAAAACATAATTACTTACATTTTTTAATTTAATAATTTTCATACACGGAGTAATAGACAATCCAACTAGGCATGAATGAATGAATGAGCATTAAAGTTTATATAAAGTGAAAAATCTCTCTCCTTCTTCCACCATGTGATGCTGAAATTCTATTAGTACTATCTTATTCAATCTAACTTTGTATAGATGTGACGTTGATTTACTGAGGGGAATGTTGTTTATACTATGTGCCCATATTTAATGCACATGCAATAAAACTACAGGGAACACTCCATTTTTTTTTTTTTTGCATGAACACTATAACAAGTAAAACAAAATGAATGGCTATAAGATGTGAAATCGTTTTCCTTATCATTGTGATGCAACATGTTTCTTCACCTTTGTACTCGGTTTACCCTCTTGGAGTACTATGTACAATTTAGGTTTAAGTATAATGATATTTTATTATGAAAATATAGTTTTTATTTTTTTGTTTGGATTCAATTCTTTTAATTTAGTAAAAAAATAGTTGGCTTTATTATAACTCAATTGAATCACGTGACATAATTATATTAAAAGACACATGATATTAGAGATTTTAAAACAACCATTTTTAAAATTGCAGGGACCAATATAAAAATAAATATATTGCGGAACTAAAACCAAAATTGTTATATAAGTGCATGAGCTAATATAGATTAAAATTACATTTCGTAAAAAAAATAAATCAAAATTACATAACATTTACATTTTAAATTTACACCTTATTCATATGCTGACTTGTTTGACTTTATTTGGCACACATATGCTGACTTTAAGAAACTCCACATTATTCATACCGATTAATCCTCAAAATTAAAGTCAACTTTCTATTTGGCAAATGCAGGTTTTTCCCCTAATCCGTACAAGTAGTACTTTGCCCAAGCAATCCAAGAAGAATAAAATACGCTAATAAACGCTAATCCCGTCAAAATGGCTTTACCTAACTATACAATAGAATGGGTTAACACACCATTCATATTATCTTTTACGATTTACGTTGTTAGTTTTTATTTTGGTGTATATGACTTATACTCTAAAATATTTATACCAAATCTTAATTTTTGTTGTATATACTATTAAAAATGACAAAACGCATGTTTGAATTCACAGTTAGTTTGATAAAATTGAATTCTTAGTAGGGTTTCTCCTACCCAAGGATCAAACCAAAAATGTCTTGAGCCCATTGTCAATCTTAATAAACACCCGATCCGAAAACCATTCAAAAGTTACATCGACTGGACCCCCTAAAAGGGACACCTCCTTCCACCATATGGAAGCCCTCCTAAATTTTGAAGTCTCCCCCCAAAACGGGGATAGCAAAAAATAAGGTCATACCTCTCCAGAATAATATCTCTCCAGAACTTGACTTCTACAATAATTAGTCTTGTCTTAGGTATTTAACAACGTGCTTTTCACAATTCTAACATCAACCAGAACAAACACTTAATATACCTTAAGCTTTATTCTTCTCGTTGGCATATGAAGTATAAAATTTATAATTGTTTTTTTGATAAAATAGTATATAATTCAAATAAACTACTTGTACTAATTAAAAAATAAATCTTGAAACTATCAATAGGATACAACATGGACTCGCAATCCAACTTAAAATTAAGATAGCCGCCAATACATGGAAGTATTTGGTCGGGTGCAGGTCAGATCTCGAATTAACAGTTTTGAAAAATCGATCATAAACGATTTCATATGAATCTCTAAAAATTTATATCTTAATAACTAAAACCGAGACACGACTATTTATGTATCATTGTAACGACTCATCAATTATCAATCATATCAAGTATCATTGTAACAAAATTCAGAATTGATACAATTATATGTTCACTAAAAGAGAGTAAGAAGCGACAGACAAAATTAAGAAAAAAAATTTGTTGGTCTTATTAGTCCTCTAAAAAAAATTATTTTGGGTTCAAATTTGGACATATATTTATGGACCTAAAACGTTTCTCTCTTCGCCCTCCCACAAAAACGGTCCTGATTCCATGTTTCTAACACTCGGGCCAACATCCTCATTAAATCACTTGGAACTGTATAGACATTAGAACATCAAACCCAATGAATTTATTCCCTCTTTTTAGACCTCCCTAAAGAAAACATCTTTGGATGAGTGATAAGCCTTTGAGCTTTAATATTTATTTTCAAGATGAGATCGAAAATCAAGATATTATTGAATTATTTTAACCGTATCTTTTATTTCTTTCCTTACGTATATTTTATTTTACCTATTTTTTTACACCTTACAATAAATATATATTATGATAAAACAAAAATAAATTTCTCTTAAAGGATATATTTGTAAAAACTTGCACTATTAATAAATTTCATTATTACTACCGATTTTCTTAATTTTCGTATTTAGTTAACAAGATTCTATATTTAGCGACAAAGACAATATATGCGGATGTATTTTGAGTTTTTAGCCTTGCTTTCAACCGGAAGTAATGTGGAAGCAAAAGGGGAATTAAATCCTCTCCTTCCAATCAATTTCTCCACCTCCCACCTTCCACACTTATCTATATCTCTCTCTAGATTTCTTTTCTCTTTATTTTTTTTCTATCTTAATCTTCTCTCTAAAATTTAGAGAAAAATAGATACAAACTATATGAGAGATCAGTTGAAAAGTGATGATTTATATCCGATAAAAGGAGCACCTTATACTTATAAGGTGAGGTGTAAGTTCTATATGAAAAGGTGTTTCAGCAGTCCTATATATATATATATATATGATATATACCACCAAAACATTAAAATATAATATATGATCAATGGATTTAATTTATATATTTCCTTTTTTATTTCGAGTAATCTTCCACCTAAAATTTTAACTTTTAAAATCAATAGGTGCGAATATCAGAATTTAAACTTTACTTCTTACATATTACATACAATACTGCTACAAAATGAACGACACTCAAAGAAACTTTTAAATATTTCCTTCTATTTCCTTGGATTCTTATTCTTCTTTGTTCACATTCAATAAAATTAAAGTACAATATTCTGCCAGCTACCACTATGAAGGCATGTAAATTAATTTCAGCACGGCTATTGATAAATTCTGGAGTCTATATTTACCTTTTAAACCCTATTCATTAAAGGCTTTACATAATATTTCAAACCAATTATTTCCCCCATTTTGACTAGTACTCCTAACTTTTGATTCAACCCTAGCTAGCAAATAGTACCAATTAGTTCAACTATATTCTTAAAATATCCCAAGCAGCCGGCTTTCAAAACTCTCTTATTTTTTTCAAACAAAGCCTATAACTTGTGTCAAGCTAGTACAACTGAGATGGTACAATGTGTTGATGATACCCATGTTCCAATCTGTAATGCTTACATATACATATTAATTTCCGTACTTAGAGTATGTGCGAATCTCTACTAGATTTTTTTAACGGGAAAATGTTAGATTATGATTTACAGCTGTCACAGGTCCACGAATTCATGAATTCATAATATTGCTATACCACTAGTCGTTCAATCAAAATCATACTGTTTAAATTTAAAATTAGTGATTATTCATGTTCAAATTTCACGAACATGCATGGTCAGAGATGACCTGAATGTGCGTTAATGCATGAAATGTTAACAACAGGGGATCTAATTTTGTAAATGTTAGTATTGTTGAGGATAGAAATGTGAACTAGCCTCTTTATCACTTTATTAATTTTACTCTCCCACAACAACCAAACCATCATTACATCTCTACTTCTAAATTTTATTGAAAAAAAAAAAGAACTCTATATATAGTTTTTTCTATCATCACTTGCATTCAAAGTTTCAACTCTAAAAGCTACAAGATTTAAAAGAGTAAGTACTCACCTTGACTTTCATAGCCTTCATTTTCTTTACTGGACCCTGGCTTAGGAATCTCTACCGAACAGCCACACAATTAAGAAACAACGTAACTTTGTTGGTTCTTTCCAAGCCCTTATTATCATGGTTGTGATTTATGGTTTTCCACAACTATACATATTTTACTGTATATATTAAAGCTCAAAGGGTTTGTAGAAGTAGACCCCCCACTTGTAATGCATGCTTTGAAATTGACTTCACACTTCATGTGTCCGTGATATTAAATACCATACCATAATATTTGTAGGAATTATGAAATAATTTCTAATATTTGTAATTTTCTAAAAATATTTATTTTTATTAATTCAAGTGATACTAATAGTCATTTTTACTGTTTCAAAAAAAATAGTCATTTTTACGGTTGTCTTTAATGGGATTCAACTTAGCGGCTTAAGGTTACAAGACTAAATTTTTACCACTGAACTAACACATCAAATTACAATAATTTTAATTGGAAATTTGTCCGACAACCGTGTGAGTAACCCAACTAGGCATTAGGCAACACTAGCTAAGAATGATCATCTCTGTTATGATGATATAATTAATTTGCCATTATATATATAAAATAGTTACACATGAACAAAAGGTAGACGAACAACAAGCTGCGTTACTAAACCTTTTTGTATAGCAAACTCCATTAATCTTTGAAAAACTACATTCATAATCTAGGTGACACAATATTACTATGCATGATCTTTTGAACTTTTTTTAAAGGTTTATAGCCTATGGTGTTAGAAAGTCAAATGTATCGAATACAAACTATATAAAAACGTCTTGATTGTCAGAACATGTTTTCTAATGCATGACCATTTTGCTTGAAGTAGCTTTGAGGGTTGTTCGTCTCGTCTCACAGTAAAAAATCATGCTCTGATCTCGTAGTCATAATTCATCCACCAGCAAATCTATGTTCATGTCTCCTTAGAAATCAAGGACACGATAATAAGAGCCTATAAAACAAATCTTATTCAAATATAGTTGTGCGCTGATTTAGTTCAAACTCACCGTGAAGGCAAATATGTACTTAACTAATTGCTTTCTAAGGGCTAAGCAGTACTCTACTAAAGAGAAATTTAAGGGACAAGACAGTATTAGGGTTTGTTGTAGATTAATAATGTGTTTTCGTACAGTAATAGTGTTGCAGCTAAATAAGGGAAGCATATAGGGTGAGCCCCGTTTGATATATAGGAGCCTAGGTAGTTCACCATTATGGAATGGTGGTCTCACTCAAAACTCTGCCATTATTGTTCTGGTTTATGGTGGTCCCTAGCTATTGGAATGCTTGGAGATTACTCTGCCACAGACCCTTGCTATAGCTCCTCCTTCAAAATCTCTATTTTTCTTGTGTTGTGGTAGAGATTGATGTCTGTCTCTCTGACTGAGTATTAAGCAATCTTGAGCATGCCTTATCAATGATAGATATTCTTTACATAGAAAAATACTGTATTTCAGTTGACATAATTATTTGTACGTTCCATTTTAAACACGCTCAAAATAAATTACATATTATTCAATGGATTTTCCTTACGAGTGTACCCGTATACTCTTTAAGCATTTTAAATATATAGTAAGTTTTTATCAATTTTTTATGAAAGTGTGTGAAGTCAGTGCATTGAAAATTGAAATGTTTAATTTTTTGAATAAATAATTTCTTTAAATTGAATGTTTAAAGAGTGTCCCAAACACACTCATTAACATTTTCCTTATTTAATTATATTCAAAATACACATGAATTAATTATCTCTATAAAAGTTGACATTTTCAATTTATTTTTATAAGTCTTGTGTTTTTTATAAAGCCTCTCTAAAAAATTTGTTTTAAGCCTCTAGGTCCTGATGTTGAGTAGGTTTCCGTGATTATATTATTTAATGTCAGTTATTTTTTATATAGGTCAAATGCATCAAGCGTTCTTTTAAGTTTTGCGTTTGCTATTTATTTTTTGAAGTTTTTTAGGTAATAATTAGGTTTTTAAAGTTTTTTAGGTGATAAATAGGTGATTTATGTTTCTAAATTATTGCATTGTTATCATTTTAGTTAACCTCTGTTATTTTATTGCACCGTGACAGTTAACATTGACTTCCACTATAATGAGTACTATTTTAATGAAAAATACATATATGTTGGAAGAGATTAACTGGAAGAATAATAATGTAACAAATTTTTGTAATGAATGATAACTAAAAGGTTAAATGTACAACAAGTCTGAAACAAAAATGACTTATTTTATACCTAAAAAACTTAAGATGTAATTGTTACATAGTTAAAACTTAAAAAGACTCTTAGATACATTTAATCTTCTATATATTTAATTGTTTTAAAATAACTTAAATTTTAAATTAATTTTCCCAAAAGGTACTAGTACTCAACAAAACTTCAGCATGAAGTTAATTTAGTTGAATATTGATATGGTATCTTACATGCGGGGAAAGGTAGCGTAAGGAAATCAAGTTTATAATAGGCTTGGAGTTAGTTTTGTTCAACATCAAGTAATTCCACATTTCTTGCAACAAGGAGCACTAAAAAGAGGTAAGATGGAAGAAAATCGAGTCTTATATTTATATTTTATAAGATATCTCATAAAAAAAATTACTTTAAGAGGAAGATTAACAACACACTCTTTAATATACATATTTCAACACATTTTTTTAAGATCTGAATTGTCTGCTATAGCTGCTTCATGCAGTAGACAATTTGAACCCTTAATTTATGTTGGCTAATGATTAATGTAGTTTAATATAACAGTTTAATAAATGATTTGATTTCAATAATCCATATATGTCCGACGGAAACCATCAGTTACAGCGTGACGTAGTAACTATGGGAAATTCAAATCTCTTTTTTTATTGGTTAAAATATATATATTATTTTATGGAACGAACTCATAAATTCAATCAATAGAAAAAAAAAAGTGTATTAAAATGTGCGTTAGAAAGTGTATTTTTAACATTATTCTTACTTTTGACCTCTGCAACAATTGCAATCACTCTAATTGGTAATGGTTGGTTAATTAGGTGGAATGGAAATATAGAAGATGCCGAGTCACTCTAATTGAGAATGGATCCTCTCAATTTATTTTTCCTCAATTTTCTTCAATTTCACATCTCAACCCTCAATTAACTTTTCTCCTTTTTTTTAAACTTTAATATTATTCTATATTTATAACTCAATGGTCTAGATTCAACATTATTTCCTCAAGTTTTTTTTTCCACGTCCATTCTCACTCTAATTGGTGTCTAAGTTCAATGCACTATTTTTTTTTTTTTGGTACAATAGAGGGCTAAAGCCCAATCAATGCACTATTTTTAAGAATGTGTTATGCTAACTAACTAATATCATTGGAGCACTAAAAGAGATAAAAAAACTGTATTTAAATGACCATTTTTTACACTTTTAACTTTTAAGAAGTTAAATACTATGCACTTACACTTGATACCTTATTATTATGGGATTAGAAAGTGGACCTAAGTTTAGGTGATATTTGTTTGGTGTTTAGTTTCGGTGTTCCGTATATATACATCGTCTTTGTTATGTAATTTTATTTTTTATCTGTCTTTATTCGTCTTGTACAGAGATTTGATTAATAATATATTTGCTGTTAAAAAAAAAAAGTTACACTTCATCCATACCAACCAACGAACTACACATATTTCAAAATATTTTATTATATTTAGTTTCTTTAGCTAGTATTCCAAAAAAAAACTAGTTAGCATTTTTCTTTAATATTGTAATTTTTTAATACAAAGTTTTTCAACAGAAAGATACCTATCAAATTCTTAACGAGTTAAAATTTCTTATCATTTAAACAAATTTATTTTCAATAAATTGTAATTTTTTTTTTCCTCCTTGAAAGTGACTTGGAAAGATAAGTGAAGAAAATTTCCATATGAATGAAAAATTGAAAATAAAAATGGGCAAGTGCATCTGCTGATCTGCATGCAGATTGAGTTTATGTGATGGAAATTGATAGGACGTAAGAGAATAATTAAGGATAAAATACAAAAATATGTGGACCTGCGTCTGTAACGATGATTTTGAAATGAATGGAAACTGTCAGGTCCAATCGTTGTCTCTCTAGTGCATAAGTGATTATTTGTTGGGCTCTTTACAAACACAGAATCACCTTAATCCCCTTTCAAAGAGATATGGTGACAAAGCTCTTTTTTCAAACAAATTCTAAAACCCCTTTCAAAGAGTTTTTATTTTTGTTTTTAGGAAAATTTCAAAGAGAATTGGTCAAGTTGTTTTTTTTTTTCCCAAACAAATTAAAGAATGAAAATTGCTTTTTCAGGCCCCGTGTTTCTTTTATACCCAAAAAATGTCCAAAAATCTCATTTTGCTCTTGAAAAAAATTTCGAAACGTAAAAATCGAAATTGTTTAAGTTCAAATTTCGGTAAACATAACCCGAAATTATTTTTCAAGGCAAAAAATTTTGGTAAACATAAACCGGAATTTTTAACGAAGGGCAGATAGAAAATCCATAGATTTTTTAGGGGTATAAAAGAAACACAGAGGCTGGAAAAACAATTTATTTAAAGAATTAAAGAAGTATAAACAACTCATTCTCTTATTTGTTGAAATTTAAAATGAATTTCATAAAAATCATTTAGGCCCAGATAGAAATAGTAGGAGAGGAGGAAGTGTAGGAACATGAGAGACCAATATACACGGGAGAAGAAAAAGTGTGGAAATCTAAAATCGAACCTGAGCACTCACATAACATGTCCTCACATACAAACAATTAGATTATAACAAATTTATGCACTAGAGAGACAACGATTGGACCTGACAGAGATATTTAATAGTGTGTTATATAATATGAGATTTCCTTTTGTCAAACTACAAATTTACTAAAATACCTTTGTTCTTGTCCGTCAAAAAATACATTATTATAATTGTTTTTTACAATGTCTGCTACTTAAGTAGCGAACGACATTTTTTAAAAAAAATCTTATTTTTATAACGCCCGCTACTTAAATAGCGGAAGGGTAAAACGGGAAAGGCGTAGGATGCACTAGAAACTGATAGCGATAGAAGTAAATCTCATATAATATAGTGAGTGTAAAAAAATTGAATGCGTTTATAATAATATATGAAGTTTTTATCGTTGGAGACCCTGCTTGCCCTCCAACCCCCTCAAATTAAATATAAGGCGACAAAAGTAAATCAATCAAAATAAAATCCATCATAGACACGGGATAAATAGTTTAATGAGCACTCATGAATAAAATAAATAGATAATTCAACCATCTATAAGTTTATATATATATACACACGGAAATAATTATATTTGTACTCGTTAGTAATTTAGTAAAATATAGTTTATTTAAATACGATTAATCCAATAGGTTAAGTAAGCGCATAAAACACATTAAGTTATTTGATAGATGTGAAGTAAATAGAGGGACAATTTAGCTATTTCGAAAAATTCAAGAACGAAATTAACCAGTGGGCACAACTTTAGGGATAAAGTTGTCTATTTACTTACATAACCATATTTTACAACTTGTAGAAACAACACATGCTAGCTAGCATACCATCTTAAAATGTCTAAAACTAAGCATATGAGATTGAAATGGCAAAGGGATCTAGACTAATGAAAGAAACTTCGTGGCAACTTATGAGCACATATGCATGAGGTAGAACTTATCTCCTATTTACACGCTGGATATCAAAAATCATCAAGCAAGAAGACAAAGTAGCGTGGTGTATGGGAAAGTTGGCAGTCTTATGCAGTATTTTCAAGAACTGTGTAACAACTAAAGAAAATCCTTTTCTGAGAAGAGTAAAGATTGAGGTGAGTTCTGTGTACAGTATAACTTCTAAACAACAGCCAGATCACATATGCAAAGAGTATAACTTCCTTATAATAGTGTTATAACATCAAATTTCCCTCACGATTCACGAAGGACATTCTGTCACTTCTGTCTAAAAATTTTACAATCATCCGTCCTAGACAGTCTAGCACCACCTCAATATCTTCTTAAAATTCTATGCACTTTGAACAATCTTGATGCTATTGGTAGCGCACACCACATTGTTTTATACTTCATTGTAAGCACCTGCAAAGTTCATCTGGTATAAATTTCAGATCCTGCATTTCACCTAGGACCAGATGATGGACGAGGCTTCCCCTTCATGGAATTCATGTGCTGGGTAACAAATATAACTCCCATCACGACTATGAGACAACCAATCAGCACACTGAAGAAGAGAGCACCGGGTTGTCGTGTCTGGACAAATCCGTACACTCCGGAAGAGGTGACGAGAATAAGGTCAGTGAGTCCATCATTTGAGAAGTCCTCACGGATCAAGACATGTGTAGGTGGACCAGGTAGTTCAATTGTAGCCAATATACTACCTCCGGGTGATATTACCACAGCCTCTTGTTCTCCGGCTGCAAGGATCACCTCCTGATTGTCGTGCACCCGCAAGGGAAAAGGCTTTAGTGTTGGAATCACCAAACCACCTTCCATCATCCCTGCTGGGGAAGGTAGATTTGACCATGTGACACCAGTTGTTTGTTGCCACTGCCAAAGAGCATCATGACCATGCAAACCAGGAGTGTACGAAGTTATCTGCAAAGAAGAATTTTTATAAAGTCAGTATGTAAGCACAGAATATCTCACAAATACCACCAAAATATATTGTTCATGACTTAAATAATTTGTTAAAAATGAAGAACTAGGTTCGATTGGTGCTAAAAAAAACTATAGAATGTTACATAACCAGATTTAGTCAAACAAAACACGAGCATACCTCTCCACGATTTGTCAAAAAGATAACATCCCCATGGCTTCCCTTCCGGTGCCTGTGACCATCACTTCTAGGAATGAGAATGGGTGTCGCTACCTCCAAAGAAGCCATTTCTGAACCTCGGTTGAAGCTTCTATAAAGTTCTCCATGTTGGAACAAGTTAAAATGGCTATAATGACAAATAGATACATTGAACAGTTGTTCTCGTACTGGTACGCCAGATGTTGCAACAGCCCAACAAGGACGGAGAACATCCATGGACCCACTAACTACAGTCTGCTCAGCACCATTTCCTCCAACAGCCTGATAGATAAATCTTTCAGACATCAGGCAGAAGAAAATCCCCCATTCTCAACTATCATGTTAAACTAATAAGATATGGCTTGTTTGTTTATCAAAAAATTGTAAAGGGAAAAAATATGAACCTGCACATGATCCAGAACTCCGTCGCCATTAATATCAGCATGTAGACCACCTTCCTGAAGGTGAAGCTGAGAGAAACAAAATTTTCATTACACAGGATAGGATAAAAAGATTACAAAAGAATAATGTGACAGCTAAATAAGATTTTGGCTGAAACCAACCAGGCCAGTTTAAATACTATAAATCTACAACAACAGGAGCAAATATTTGGGAAAACATTGTTTTGTACAACTACTTATAGTCTCGTATATATTTTTTGTATTTTGACTTGATCAATATATGTATGGTGAAGCAATAATCAATTTTGAAGCTAATCAGTGGTTTTATATTTACCTTGCATAGTGTTCGACCAGATGCCAGATGAAGGGCTTCTATCCCCTCCTTTAGATGAGCCACAACAACATTAGGAACCCACCAAACCTTAGTGTAGTTGGTTATCGTGGGAACATAAGGTGGATGCTGCATCCCAAAAGAAAAAATATTAAGACAAATAGTGCAATCACCACACCCCACCCTGGCCAAAAAACAGAAAGGCTTTCTCAGAATCCCATAAAATGCCATTCATTTTATAAAACCCCTTTTGGCCTTTCCGATTAAGCAATAACATGGGAACAAAAAATGTAAACATATATAAATTTAATGACAAAAACCTTCGATAAGTGTATTTAACAAGCTTAGACATGTTATGTTTTCCACAGTAGAAACCTACAACTACTCTATCTAATTTCAAAGGGAAAAAACTGTTTTCCACCAAGTTATTGCTTTGGCACATGCCATGTTTCATTAAGTACCTTAACCTAAGAACAAGATAATCCTCACATTGTTTTATATGCATTCTAATCTTTGGAAGCACTAAAACTATTAGAAGATTGAATTCAAAATTCATTTAAACAAAATTGTGTCCATATTAATTAGGTAGTTTAACGATCGGACTCCTCAGGCATGAAGCACTTCATCTATAGGAATACAGCTTGTTCTTGAACACACTAACACTTCTACCAGTTTAACCCATACATTTGCCAGTGAAGGGTGAAAAAAGCAAATCCTCTCGTCAACTTAAAGCAATAGTCTTATTAGACAGGTATTACAAGAGTAATTGGTAATGTGGCATGAGCATGACCTCCTAACCCCAGCACATACATATCCAGCAAGAACTCATAAGTGCCAATATGCAGAAGCACACGACATATTTACCCAATGTCAGCACCATACGACCATCCCCATAACGAACATTATCAGTATCTGTTAAATCCAAAGGCAACCCCGAGGCTTCAACCACTTCAGTATCTCTCCCTCTGCCCCATACCAATCATTCCCTTGTGCTAACCTCTTAGTACCTTCCTTCTCTAATATGCTATTGCTACGTTTATACACTCTCCAAATAATGGGTCTTTCATTACTTGAGCCCACTAACACATCCTCGGCCCTACTAGGTATCATAACAGATCTATCTACCAAATTAACATGGAAATGGGGAAAACTACATATGTATTATTAATCAATAGTTATATAGCATCAAATATCTTGGCTCCCTAAATTCACCATTCGAATTTTTTGGAGGAGAAATAAAAAATATAGCAATAGACTTGAATCTTTAAGAATGAATATAACAAGTGAGATGGGATATCTAGCCAGTACATGGTTAAAAAAAATAAACCAAATGCTGAGCAATGGTTGTTATCACAAATTCAAAATAGGTTTAATCAAAATGAATTAAAAGTAATAGATGCTGTGAATATCACCAACACAAAGATTGAGATCACGTTACAAAAAATTAAACATGCAACAGTTAGAAAGTAAACAGGCAGCTCTATTACTAGATAAAGCAAGAAAAGCTTCTAGCTGAAATCATGTTTGGAAAAGAATGAGTTGTCCAGCTGTAGCCACCTTAAAACTAATTATCATAATGTCAACAATCGAATGAATTGTTAGCAAGCAAGTTGCATGACATGGTTTCTAATTACCTTCTTGGATTTTGCCGAACCAGCAAAATTTGCTGCTTTCCCAATTATGTTTGAAATTTTTTTGGTTGAGTCCTTCCCTGGTGGATGGTTTTCCTCAGGCTTGTCGAAAGGGTAATTCGTATTCTTTCCAGGCACTCTCTTCGATGTTTTCCTCTTATGCCTCCTGAAGTGAGCCAGCTTCAATAAAGTATCTTCTCTCCTATCCTGATGAGTGCATGTATCTAAAGTCAGTTAACTAGGGTATTGGGACTATGCTTTAGTACCAAATGTTAATCAAGGTTGAAAATATAGTGTACCCAGTGATGTGGCATAACTCCCAGGATTGATTCTCTGAATTCCCTGCATTCAAACTATAATTTCACATGTCACAGGAAGCTATCTTTTGGGTAGATATGGATAATCATAAACAAACATTTCACAATATTATTAAATTTGAATGAAAAACATGCTGCTATTTCCACACACAAAGAAAGGAGTTTACAAGTCACTCAAGTAGAGTTGGATGAGTACTGCTGTACTAGAGTTCTATACTAAACTCCATATAAACAAACAACAATTTGTTTTAAAGGTTGGTCATTTTAAGAGAAAAGGTGAATAACATAAAATATATGACTAGGAATCCAGTCTCTAGTCTATAGGAAATTAGGAGTACATTGACAACAAGCACTGCAACATTTTTAAGCAAACTAAGGTTATGGTCTTTCATTTGGAAGTTGTTTATAAGATTAATGAGGAAAGAATGGAAAGAGTAATAAATCTGAAATTACAGTATTACTTAAATATAACAAAACCAGAATACTGATCTAAAGCAGAGAACATTAAAATCAACATGTATATTTCTAGATTAGAATAAAATGGATGTATGAAAAAGAAAAGCAATGATTCCCCTGCTTAAAAAGGATGGAATGGTATTTTATGCCACTCCATTTCACCATATTCCATCAATTCAACATGCCATTATGAATCTGGGATTAAATTGAACAGCTATAGCTAAGTACCTCTCCAGGTTGACGTCTATTCAAAGCATGAACATCAAGTTTGTAGTTATGCTGTGGAATTAACTGTGATGCGTCTGAAGAAGCTGCTTCGATGTTCTAAACAATTAAATGACAATACTAGCGGTTAGGAAAAGGATAAGGCTGCACAAGATTATTTAACAAAATAAATGTTGGCCTAGCATAAATCACATATACAATCAAACTTGACCACTTTGTTGGATGTAAAATATCTATCTAGTAGTAGTACCACTGTCAAAGACAGAAAAGACTAAAGTTTACGCTGGTTGGGAGGTGGTTCCATTTGTTTGATGGATTTTCTTTTAAAAAATACATATTTGTGCACCAGTGTGTTAAAATCCAAGTACAGATTCTTACAGCAGGGCTCCAATATCTTCAAGGGTATAATTTATTATTGACATTTAGGCTCTAACTTAGCATGTTCTGAATTTTGTGAGCTTAACTATATAATAACTTTTCTTCAGCTTTCAACGTTTGTTGCAGGACAAATACATACTGTCTAGAACTAAGTTGCTACCCCCTGAATAAAGTTTCACATAAAACAGGGAGAGAGAATAGAGAAAGTTCACTTAACCAACTATTGAGTTTACAGATCGAAAAGATAACTCTTTTCAAAACCAAGAAAGATGCATTTTAAATTATAAAAAAAAATTAGGGTGATATTTGCATGATGACTACACCCAAACAATAGAGTGCACTAAAGACCAAAGAAGAAAGAATACCACCTCATTTTTTCTGCTCCACCGTTCTGCACCAGATCGACCAGCAAATGCATAAAATGCAAAATGGCGTAAGTCCACAACTCCGGTGTTTTCAGCAGCCTATCCAGGAAAAGGATCAAAATAAACTGTTAAAAGTCTTCAACCTTAAAATGGGAAGAAAACTAAAATCACATGATACATTTTTTTTGTAAAAAGAAAAATCTAAACAAAACGAGTGAAACTGTCTCCCATTTAATTAGCTAACTGATCATGAAGGTCCAGATTTATAGACTACTTAGATAGGGACTTGGGGATTATGGGGTGATAAAGTCCCACGTGGAGTAGTATGTGATGTTTGGTGGAGTATTTAAGTGGTTTGGTTCTTCCCCTTTGATAGCCAGTGTTTAAGGGTGGGTTCCCCAACTGCTTCGATACTTATCAATTGGTACCATAGCTGATTGTAGGTGGCTCGGAAATGGCTGCATATAAAGGGACTGACCAGAAAAGGTCGAGTGAAGTGTCATAGAGTGCAGCCACTGAGGACGTCGGCTCTCAGGGGCAGTGCTATGATAGGGACTTGGGTTGGGTATTATGGGGTGCTCAAGTCCCACACTGAGTAGTATGGGATGCTTGGTCGAGTATTTAAGTGGCTTGTTTCTTCTCCTTGATAGCTAGCTTATAAGAGTGGGTACCCAAAGTGCTTAGATACTTACCATACTTACTGCAAGGTGCACATAGTTTGTTTATTGGCTTTATCATGCCAAGACTTGGTGAACTTTTATGTTATCTATTTATGTCAGAACAGGAATTTGAATTGATTGTTTAGGAGCATAAAATAAGGTCAGCCTTGAAGATCCAAAATAAATAGAATTGTCTCAAAGTTTAATAGTATGCTACAAGATAGTAAAACAAAACGAGCACAAAATTTAGCATCAACTCGCAACGTGTCTATACCTCCTTTTCAGTAGCACTTCTTCGATGCTGCTCAGCAAATCTAGCTCCCATTCCCATTTCTTCAAAAGGATCCATAAAAATCTGAAATTGGAAAGCAATAAACATTAAGCTACACCGGAATCATCAAATTAGAAGATAATACCTATAATTCCAAAGGTAAACTAGAGATAAAAATTCCAAAATCATTACCATTAAAAAAATTAAATAACAAATAGTAATTTCTGAAACTCAAGCTGCCACACATTACTATCATACTTTATCAAATAAAATTGCTGAGGAACTTTCATCTCTTCCAAGAAAACAAGATAGCTACGACCTTATGCTGCTCATAAACTTAGAGTTTTACATTTATGAGAGATGGAATGAAGGAAAGTGACACATACATGTGGTTGCATTTCCATCCTTCCACCAACAATGATCAATCCTGTATCTCCATGCTTCAAAGTATAATTGCTTACAGAGATTGAAACTTCCCTATGGTGAGCATTATGGGGAAAATCCTCCTGTTAAAAGCCACTAAAACAGTTCATAAACTCAACATAACAAGATAATCAAAAGTTTAACTGAAAATTCTATTACTGAAATATAACACAACATAAACAATACCTGCAAATTATTTTCCCACAACTTTTGTAGGTTGGAATCAAAACACATTACAAACCAACCCGACGTTACCACAACCAAAACCTGTTTATGCGGTTGCCCAATTTTATATCTGTCAATATAGCCAGTAGCCATAGCAACAGGACGTCTCCCAGACATAACACGCACTTTGTCAGGCAACAGAGACACCTCGGCCAACACACGTGCCTCGCTGAATCCTTCATCAACACGTCTACTATGTGGCTCCAAAACCTAAAAACACCCAAAATAGACACAAAATCCAGTTACTGCCATTACAGTATTACTTCTACCATTCCTAACAAACTAATTGTATTTCCGAAAACTCAGTATCCGGCCCAAAGATCAACTAATTTGGTATGAACTGACCCAACAAACTAATTGACAAAAAAATGGTTTTTTTGTTGTGGCAATGCATAATTGAATAAATTAATGTTTAATTACGAAATGAAGCGTCAAATTTGACAAGGGAAGTAAAAATTGGGAAAAAAATGAACCTGAATTTTGGCATCGTGAGTAGCAACGAGAACTTCTTTTTTACCGTCGCCGTTGAGATCGGCGACAAGAGGAGGAGGAAGACGTTCGGCTTCGTATTTGATTGGATATTCATCGGTTAGATGCATCCATGCGTCTTTGAAGGAAACACCACCATCTTGCTGAATTGAAATTGAGAAATGAGGGGTTAGGGTTTAGGAGTGGAAAATTGAAGTGGAGTGAAAAAAAGGTACTTACGTGAAGAGAGAAGAAAATAGCGAAAGCTGAAAGCATGAGAATGGCTAAATCACGCTTCCTCATGATGATGCAATTTTGGTTAGTTGTTCTTCAACATTCAATGGAATAGAGTCACTACTTGACCTTGGTGGTGGTGGTGTCTTTCTTCTTCTACAGTAGTGGTAACGATGATGGCTGTTTCAAATTTTTAATTTTTTTTTGTGGTTTTTTTTGGGACATTTACGCCATAAAAAATCATTTGTTTGTCGTAGAAAATAATTAGACATGACGCCGTGGAAAAATGATTATGTTAAGGATAATATTGACTCTCCCTTTTAGGGTATGCTAATCAGTGTTTCAGAGGGATAATTAAAATAAGAAATAAAAGATAATATTAATGTTGGTAAGATAATTTTTTATACAGTTATAATATTGAAAGTATAAATTTCAAGATAGAATTTCCATTTTAACATGCTTAATTATTGTACTGAGGCACTATTTAGCATTTTCCATATTTTATCATAATGTAAAAAGAAATGTTTTTTTAACTCGGTATCCGACTTAAGGAAGACTTGCTCCATTTAAAATAATTTATATATATATATATAAGCTAATTACACTTGGATAGAAAATTTGAGTTTTTTTTCTTTTCATATGGAATGATCCAACACACGAAGTGGAGTCACTCACAATGCATGTGTTGAATGTGCCGATGTACGACGGCATGGGGCTTCAAAAATTTGCGATAAGATTTTGACATTTCTAATTGTCATTGTAAACTCATACACAAAGTTAAGAATGTTGTGAAAATTGAGTAATTCATGTGTTTTCCAATTTCTGGTATTTTGGCCCGGCGAGGTGAATTTCGCCCGGCGAAATTCACGGGATCAGCCAACTGTCATGACAGTTGACAGTTATGAGTTGGTTGGTTTGTTAGTGGTTGATTAGCTGTAAAGCAACTGAAATGTTTGTTAGTTAGTGGTAGTTAGTTAGTTATTAGCTATGTTTTGAGTTTACTTTAGTGTCAAGTAAATTCTATAAATGCTTTTGCATTTATTATTAGTGATTGTAACTTTGATTTGGCCCAATTGTGGAAGAATAAAAATTTCTATCTTCTCTTATCATCTCTCTCAACCTTGTGTGTGTTCTTCATTCTTTTACCAAATTCCAAAACCCCATTCCAATTGAAATAAAAGTGTGTGTGCCATCAAGTGTTGTGAGTGTGTAAATTGTGATTTTGCTGCGCTAACAACTGGTATCAGAGCCTGGTTCTGAAGCATTCATCAATGGCTGCTTCAAATTCTTCAGTTCCAATGGGTACATATGGAAATGGTGCTTTCCCTGGAAATCTTCCAATATTGAATGGAAAGAATTATGATACGTGGTGCAAACAGATGAAGGTGGTGTTTGGGTTTCAAGATGTGTGGGATCTTGTGCAAAGTGGAGTGGAACCAATCACTGATACTTCAACTGATGTAGAGAAGGCTACATTCAAAGAATTGAAGAAGAAAGACTACAAAGCTCTCTTCATCATTCATCAATGTGTAAGTCCAGATAATTTTGAAAGAGTTGGTGATGCTCTATCATCCAAGGAAGCATGGGATAATCTTGAGAAAGCTTATGGTGGTGCAACCAAAGTCAAGAAGGTAAGGCTACAAACTTACAAAAGACAATTTGAATTGTTACAAATGGAAGAGAAAGAAAGTGTAGGTGATTTTGTCACAAGAGTTACCAAATTGGTAAATCTAATGAAAGGCTGTGGTGAGTCAATGAATGATCAATCTGTAGTGGAAAAGATTTTAAGATCTCTCACACCAAGATTTGATATAGTGGTGGCTATAGAGGAATCTAAGGATCTCTCAAGCACAACTGTTGAAGAGATACAGGGAGTATTGGAAGCCTCTGAACAGAAATTGAATGAAAGATTAGAAAAGAGCAAGAATGAAGTTGCTCTTCAAGCACACAACAATCAAGCCAAGAGAGGAAAGGGAAAGTGGTCAGGGAACAGAGGAAGAGGTGGATATCAAGGTTCCAATGCTAAAGATAACCAAGAAAATGGAAATCCAAATCAAAAGAATGGTGGAAGAGGTGGTTTTAATGGAAATCACAGAGGAGGAAGAGGTGGAAGAGGAGGTAGAAATGGTAGAGGTGGTTTCAATGGATACAAAGGATTTGACAAGAGTAATGTGCAATATTACAATTGTCAAAAGTATGGACACTTTGCTGATGAGTGTAGGTCCAAGAATGAATCACAAGATGATGAGGCAAGAGTAGCTAAGCAAGATGAAAGTGAGAATCCAGTAATGTTGATGGTTACAACTAAAGAAGATCAAAGATGTGGTGAAGAATGGTACTTGGATTCTGGATGTTCTACACATATGACTGGGAGAAGAGATTGGTTTAGTAGCTTTGATCAATCCCATAGAAACAAAGTGAAATTTGCAAATGATAGCACATTGAATGCAGAAGGTGTGGGTGTTGTGTGCATCAGAAGCAAAAATGGTGATCAAGCCTTCATCAATGATGTGCTCTACATCCCAGGTATCAAGTGTAATCTTCTTAGTGTAGGACAGTTAATTGAAAAGGATTATAAGATTGTCATAGAAGATAGAATGATGAAGTTAATGGATTCAAACAGAAAGTTGATTTTGAAAGCTCCAATGTCTAGAAATAGAACTTTCAAAATTGAACTTAATGTGATGAATCATATGTGCCTAGCTACTGCAATTGAAAGAGATGATTGGACTTGGCATTATAGATTTGGTCATTTGAACTTTAGAGATTTGAATATGATGTCAAATAAGAGTGTTGTGTCTGCTTTACCTAAAATTCAAATACCAAATGAAGTATGTGAAGATTGTGTACAGTCCAAGCAACACAGGGACAGTTTCAATAAGGATGTGAAGAGTAGAACCAAGAGTGTATTGGAAGTGATCTACTCAGATGTGTGTGGACCTATGCAAGTAGATTCAAATGGTGGAAATAGATACTTTGTATCTTTTGTTGATGATCACAGTAGAAAGCTATGGACTTATCTGATTAAAAGGAAGAGTGAAGTGTTTGATGTGTTTAAGAAGTTTAAGGCTATGGCTGAGAAACAAAGTGATCATAAATTGAAGGTATTAAAGACTGATGGTGGAGGAGAATATGTGTCTAAAGTCTTCTTTGAATTTTGTGAAGCTGAGGGTATAGTACATGAGGTAATTCCACCCTATACTCCACTGCAAAATGGCAGTGCAGAGAGAAGAAATAGAACCATAATGAATATGGTAAGATGCATGATCAGAGGTAAGCATTTGCCAAAGGAATTATGGGGAGAGGCAGTGAATACTGCTTGCTATGTGCTCAACAGATGCCCAACCAAGAGATTGAATGATGTGACACCAGAAGAATGTTGGAGTGGAAACAAGCCAAATGTGAGTCATTTGAAAGTGTTTGGGTCTATTGCATATAGACATGTGCCTGATCAATTGAGAAGCAAACTAGATGACAAGAGTGAAGTCATGGTGCTAGTTGGCTATCATCTAACTGGTGGTTACAGACTCTATGATCCTATAAGCAAGTCAATAGTGATCAGTAGAGATGTAATTGTTGATGAAATGAAAGAATGGGACTGGTGTAGCAATAAGAAGAAGGATTCAGTTAGCATAATGTTTGATGATGTACACACAGCACTAGCAGAAACAAATGAAAGTGAAGTAAGGAGATCAACAAGAGCTAGAGCACAGCCAGCTAGACTCAATGACTGCATAATCACCAGTGATAATGATGTCAATGCAGAGGGTGATTTAGTTCACTTAGCATTCAATGCTGAAGCTGAACCTGTGAATTTTGAAGATGCAGTCAAGGATGAGAAATGGTTAAATGCCATGAATGAAGAGATTGAGTCAATTGAGAGAAACAATACATGGGAGTTAGTTGATCTTCCACATGGTAAGAAAGCAATTGGAGTAAAATGGGTTTATAAAGTGAAACTGAATCCAAAGGGTGAAATAACTAGACACAAAGCAAGACTAGTAGTGAAAGGGTTTCTACAGAAGGAAGGGATAGATTTCAATGAAGTCTTTGCCCCTGTAGCAAGAATGGAAACCATAAGGTTAGTGACAGCCTTAGCACATCACAACAATTGGTCTATGCACCAAATGGATGTGAAATGTGCATTTTTGAATGGTCCACTTGATGAAGAAGTTTATGTGGTACAGCCTCCAGGATTCACTAGCAAAGAAGATGAATTCAAGGTGTACAAGCTGCATAAGGCATTGTATGGGCTTAAACAAGCTCCAAGAGCTTGGAACAAGAGAATTGATAAGTTCCTAGGTGATATTGGCTTCAGAAAATGTGTGACAGAACATGGAGTGTATGTGAAGAATTGTGCTGAGAAAGGAACTATAATACTATGCCTATATGTGGATGATTTGCTTATTACAGGTAGTAATGAAGCTCACATCAGAGAGATCAAAGTGGACATGATGAGAGAGTTTGAAATGACTGACCTAGGTCACATTTCATACTTTCTAGGAATTGAAGTTTAAAGAACAAGTGAAGGGTTGATACTACATCAAAAGAAATATGCTAGTGAGATTTTGAAGAGGTTTGAGATGGATCAATGCAATCCAGCTCTTACTCCATCAGAACCTAGACTTCAATTGTCAAGAGAAACAGAAGAGAAAGATGTAGATTCAACTGAGTATAGAAGGCTTGTAGGTTCTTTGAGATACTTATGCAACACAAGGCCTGATATAGCCTATAGTGTTGGCATAATTAGTAGATACATGGAGAGAACTAAGATGTCTCATTTGTCTGCAGCAAAGAGAATCTTAAGGTACATCAAAGGCACAATGGACTATGGCATTGTGTTCAACAAACCAGACAAGAAAAGCATTGAATTGATAGGGTATACTGATTCAAACTGGTGTGGTGACAAGGATGATAGAAAATCCACTGCTGGATATGTGTTTTTGTATGGAGGAGCTCCAATTTCTTGGTGTTCAAGGAAGGAACCAGTAGTGGCACTATCCACTTGTGAAGCAGAATACATAGCTGCTTCATTAAGTGATTGTCAAGGTGTGTGGCTTAGTAATCTAATTGATGAAATAAGCAATGTGAAATGTGATTCAGTCATACTCAAGGTGGATAACATGTCTGCAATCAACTTAGCCAAGAACCCTATAGCCCATGGAAGAAGCAAGCACATTGAGTTGAGATTTCACTACTTGAGAGAGCAAGTTGGAAATGGAAAACTCAAGCTAGAACATTGTAGAACTGATCTACAAGTTGCAGATGTGTTAACAAAGGCTGTGACAGTGGAAACCTTTGTTAGACTAAGAAATCTGATGTGTGTTGAGTCATTGGAAAACATGAATTAAGGGAGAGTGTTGTGAAAATTGAGTAATTCATGTGTTTTCCAATTTCTGGTATTTTGGCCCGGCGAGGTGAATTTCGCCCGGCGAAATTCACGGGATCAGCCAACTGTCATGACAGTTGACAGTTATGATTTGGTTGGTTTGTTAGTGGTTGCTTAGCTGTAAAGTGATGACTTATGGTCATAGCATAGTATTTGAGGCAAATTCAGGGCGAATTTAGGAGTTTTTGTTAAGTTTTAAGTCAAAATAAAGGAGGAAAAGTATATGATTGAAGAGATGACTTGTGGGTGAAGAAAGAAGGCTGTATTCAGGGTATTTGGCGCCCTGGCGCAAGGATATTGCGCGTTGGCGCAGCCTGCTCCAGAGACTGCAATGGTTCTGCTGAGGCCTGGCGCCCTGGCGCAATAGTGCTGCGCCCCGGCACGAGATGTGGCTGTTGATTCTGTTTTCCTGCTGTTTTGCCTGCGCCCTGGCGCAATAGTGCTGCGCCCCGGCGCGAGATGAGGATGTTTGGTTCTGTTTTCCAGCCTTTTAGCCTGCGCCTTGGCGCGATACGGCTGCGCCCTGGCGCAGATCTGTTACAGTTCTGGCGCGTAGGCGCAGCAGACGTGTCCTATATAAGGAAAAGCCAAATTCTGGATCGGGGTTCGGCAGTTTGTGACAAATTCTGAAGCTTTGAAGCTGCATTGGTCCTGGATTCAAGAAGATTGAAGATTGGAGCTTCTTCCACACTTTGATCATGACTTCTTTGATTCATCTCCATGTAATCTTTGTCTTTACTATGGATTTCTAGATAATTAGATCGGATTCTTAGGGAATTATCACGTTATTAGTTTGATCTATGTGATTTGAGTTAGTATTGTATGAATCATGGTTTAATTTCAATCAATCATCCTTTGTGTTTACTGCTTTACATAATTAGGCCAATTATGTGATTGATCAAATAGATTTGTTTTATCATGAGAGTGAAAATGAATCTAGGAAATAGGGATAATTGAACAATTGCTATCATTCTAGAGATATTAGATTAGTAATTGGGATAATTGGATTATGTGTGAAAAACCTCATTAAATCACCACTCATCTAAGAGATTAGAGAGTGGAGATGGAATGAGAGGATCATATTACCAAGAAATTGGATATGATCAGTTTTGATTAATTCATCTTGAAATTAACTTGTGTTATTCATCTATACGAAATTCAATTCACCAAGCTAATTGCATTGATATGAACCGAAGGAATCCAATCGCTTCACAAACTGTTTACTAAAAGTCTTTTTAGCAAGTTTAATACAACAAAATCTCCCCCCAATATATGTTACAAATATGAACTTTAGCATTAATTGCCTCGTCGATTGATTACCACAATCCTCGTGGTTCGACATCCCTTTTTGATACTATAACTTGATTGATCGTGCACTTGCGATAAAAATAATTCATCAAGTTTTTGGCGCCGCTGCCGGGGATTGTTGAGTAATCAACGAGGCAATAGGCTAGTGCTACAATTCAGTTTTTTTTTTTTTTTTTAGTTTGTTCATTTGATTTTCAAAACAGAAAAATTTATTTCTCAATTGTTTCTATTATTTTTGTGTGGAATAGGTGCTTTTGATTGTGTGCTTGTGATTGTGTATGCTAGGTACAAGTTCTTCCGGATTGCTATTTGATCCGGAGATTGAAAAGACAGCGCGAGCCAATCGCAAAGCGGTAAGACAAGCAAAGGAAGCATCAAGGCTTCTAGCTAGTGCAAGTCAAGACTATCAAGAGATCCAATCAAACACCGACCAAGAGCCAATTGATATGGCGGAAGAGGAAAACAACATTCCGGTTCCACCACCAAGGAGAACCCTTGGTGACTATGGTCAAAGAAACAATGGAGGAATTGCAAATTTGGGGTTCCAACCGGTAAATCCTGTCACATTTGACATAAAGAACACCGTGATCAACGCATTAAAGGAGGACCAATATTCAGGGGCGGAGTCTCAATGCCCCAACCTTCATCTAAGTCATTTCTACGATGCGTGTGATTATACGGATCCACCCGGGATATCGGAATCCGACAAGAGGTTGAGACTATTCAAGTTTTCTCTTACGGGTCAAGCCAAGGATTGGCTCGACACCATCCCTCCGGGTACTATCGCCACTTGGCAAGATCTTGAAAGGAAATTCAAAGACCGATACTTCCCAATTCACAAATTCTTAGAGAGAAGGTCGGAGATTATGAACTTTGAGCAAGGTGACTCGGAGACACTTTATGATGCTTGGGAACGTTTTAAATTGTGCTTGAAAAAGTGCCCTGACCATGGAATAGACGAATTGCAACAAATGCAATACTTTACCCAAGGGCTAAGGCCACAAACTCGTATGTTACTTGATGCTTCAACAGGTGGTTCATTGAAGAACAAGGACGAAGTTGAGGCTAAGGAGTTAGTGGAGACAATGGCACAAAATGAGTATCGTGCCCAAAACGATCGGGGAGCCAAGAAGAAGGCCGGGATACTTGAGCTTGACACCAACAATGTCATCTTAGCTCAAATGAAACTAATGTCAAAAGAGATGGAAGAGTTGAAGAAAGCTAGCTCAAGAGGATCTCAAGCTAGTGTGAACCAATTCGAAGAGGTAAAGTGTGTGTCATACCCCATTTTTTGACCAAACGCTTTTATGCGTCTTTTTTTACGACGAATTTTTCTTTGTTCGTTTCTGACGAAATTTCGGCAGAGATGTATTTTAAAATACCTCATTTATTTGATTCTATTTTATTTTCTTTTTGTTATTATTTTTTATTTCTTTATTTTTCATTTTTTATTATTATTATTTTCGTATTTATTATTATTAATATATATATTATTTTTTATTTTATTTTAATTGTATTTGTGTATTTTTCCATTTTGGTGTTTTTTTTAAAGAAGTCCAGATCAGGTTTTTTGTCCAGGCCCAAAGGGGCAATTTTGTCCAAATTGAGTATTTTTCATCTGTCCAAACCCTAGGTCTGACACAGTATATATCCATTAATTGCACAGTTCCCAAAGGGGAAGAATCTGATACTCAGCCGCAGAAACAAAAGAAACAATCACATTTTTCCTTTTCTGGATCAAATCATCCAGAACCCAGAAATCATCTCAAACCCAGAACCATTATTCATCACCATCATCCTTCATCATCTTCATCCAATCTTCATCAAAACCCAGATCAAACCATAACCAAAAACAGAACCCAGATCAAAACCAAATTACAATCATAAACAAAAACCATTTCGATCAAAACAGAATCAAAACCACATTTAAACCAGAACAAATCAAAACGAATTTGAATCAAAAACGAAGAAAAGAGAAGAATCCAGAACCCATCAGAGATTCAATTTCATAACCCACTCAAATCCATAAACATATCAAACGAACTCCAAACCATCATCACCGGTTTTCATCACACGAAACCGAATCCAAAACCGTCGAATCAGAATCGAAACCGAACCATATCAAAACAATCAAACCGAATCAGAATCAGGAAGAAGAAAAAGCCAAGGTTGATTTCCGTTATTTTTTCGATCTGGATTTCTTTTGGGGTTTGATTTATTTGTTTTGTATTTGGGTTTATGTTTGTGGTTTTGTATAAGTTTGAATGTTGAAGTTTCAAAAGAACAATGGGTTTGAGAGAGTTTGAACCGTGAGAGAAGAGGAAGGAGGGTTGGACGGCGGTAGCCGCGAGAGAGAAGAAGTGAAATGTGGAGATTTTTAGGGTTTTTCCTTTTATAACCCCCTTCTGATCCTGTGCGCGCAGGTGCACGTCCTTACGGTGCACCTGCGCGCCTATGACCTCTCTGATGTTAATCCTGCGTTGCTCATTTTGTTTGGTCTGTGATCAGATCAGAGCTGTCTGATCAATCAGACGGCTCTGATCTGTCTAAACGTTTTTCTATATGCACCTCCCTTCTGGGCCACGCCCCCAGCTGGGCTTGGGCCCAGATTTACTTTTTGCACCCCCTTTCTGTTTTAATTATTATTTGCACCCCCTTCTGTTTTTTTAATTTTATTTTTGCATAATTAATTATTTATTTATTGCATTATAAAGACATTAGATTGTATTTTTTAGGACTTGATGTAAACTTAAATAAATTGCATAGCATCATGTTGCATTCATCTCATATTTATTTTTCCTCGCAAATACTTTAGAATGTAATTAGGAATAAATGTACACTATAAATGAAAAAATCGCATCTCATGCATATTTATTTATCGCTTTCCGCAAATCATTTAGCGTAATTAATTCCGAGGGAAAAGACACCGTTTTGATCAAAATATCATTACAGGTCGTCTTCGCGCTTATTTTGCCTATTGCGGCTTTGTATCATTTTTTGCGCGCTACTTTTTATTTTGTAACCCAACATACCAATCAAATAATTAGTCATTTTATTCTCAAAAAATGAGGTCAAAACCTCTTTCACAAATAGTCAACACAATTCATTTTCACATATCGTCAAGCATCAAAAACATTTCATCATCAAACATTTTCAAACTTTGGACTTTAAACCAAACGTTTCTTTTTACCGCGAAAACCTCGGATTTTAACCCGAGTGCTTTTTTTTTTTTTTACCGCGAACTCGGATTTTAAACCAAGTGCCTTGGAATTTAAACCAACGGCGTCTTTTATCGTGAAAACCTTGGATTTTAACCCAAGTGTCTTTTTACCGCGAACTTGGATTTTAAACCAAGTGCCTTGGAATTTAAACCAACGGCGTCTTTTATCGTGAAAACCTTGGACTTTAACCCAAGTGTCCTTTTTCTCGCCTAAAATCTTGGATTTTAAACCAAGTATATTTGTCTCATTCATACATCATTAATCATGCATAAACCTTGGATTTTAAACCAAGTGTCTTTTATCACTTCAAACATTTTCTCAACAAACCTTGGATTTTAAACCAAGTGTCCGCGTCTTATTTTCTTAATCAAATCTCAATCAATTTAACCATATAGACTTTTTTTTCACAAATTAACATCAATCAAACTCACATTTTGCCATTTTTGGCTTTTGGTATTTTAAAACCATTTTCAAAACCTTAAAATCAAAACAAACAAATTTACCCGTCTTTTTACCCCGAACTACGGTGGTTTGATCCCTCGGGTACGTAGGCATGAGACTTGTCTCTCCAATCAATAAAATCAACAAAAACATTTTTCCTTTTCCATCACTTTAAACTTTTTTTTTATCATCATTTTAATTTCACAGTTATACATTTTTTTACAAACAATTAAAATAAAGCGCATAGATAGAATAAAAACAAGAGGTTCCTATAGAGTACTATAGATACTTAGGGTGCTAATACCTTCCCTTCGTATAACCAACCCCCGAACCTTGTTCTCTAAAAATAGGGTATTTTCGAACTTTTTCCCTTTCCCTCGGATAAATTAAAGATCGGTGGTGGAATATTAAATTGTGATTCGAAGTTAATTAATAACTCGATATCCAAAAATCACCGCGATAGTGTGATTTTTGCCGAGGCGGTCATGAGAATGGCAAGTGTTTCCCGGAAGGCTCCGAGCAGGCCAAATACTTAGCTAATTTCAGAAAAAGTTATCCAAATAATCAAGGCTACGGTTGGGGGAATCAAGGTCAAAATTCAAACTCTAATCCTCCGGCTAGGAAACCATCTCCTATGGAAGAATCAATCAACAAATTCATCCATGTCACACAAGAGAGCATAGGTGAGTTAAAAACTTCACAACTCACTATGCAAAAGCACAACGACGCGTCAATTAAAAATTTAGAGACCCAAATGGGACAATTGTCGCGTCAATTTTCTGAACTTATGTCTCAAGGAACTTTTGGGGGGAACACCAAAGATAATCCCCGGAATGAGCAATGCAAGACAATTACATTGAGGAACCGGGAGGTACCTTCTCCACAAGTGGAAGTGAGTCATAAGAGGAAAGAGAAGAAGAAAGTGCAAGAGGGTGAAGTGGAAAAAGAAGAGTTGAGTGAAAATAAAAATGAGGGTGAAGTTGAAAAGTCCAAAGAGAGTGAGGTGGAAGAATCGGGAGAAAGCGACAATGAGGGTGAAGTTGAAAAATTGAGGGAGAAAAAAGTGAGGAGTGAAGAGAAAAACGTGGTGAAGGAACAAGAGGCTAGGCAAGAAAAAGAAAAAGGAAAGGGGAAGGAATCATCATCAAATATCAAACTTCCCTATCCTAGGAAGAAGAAAGCTAAGGCCAAGGATCATTCCCAATTCAAAAAGTTCATAAAACTCCTTAACACTCTACAACTTAATGTCCCCTTGGTTGAGGCATTGGAGCAAATGCCGCTTTACTCTAAATTTCTCAAAGAACTTCTCACCAAAAAGAGGAAGCCCTTGGATGATGACACCGTCGACATGACGGAAGAGTGTAGTGCATTGATTCAACGTAAGCTCCCACAAAAGAAGAAGGATCCGGGTAGCTTCACAATTCCGTGTTCTATTGGAAATATTTGTATAGGGAGAGCGTTGTGTGATTTGGGGTCGAGCATAAATCTCATGTCTTTGACTATGATGAAAAAGATACCGGGAGCGGTAGCTAAACCGACAAAAATGCAATTATCTTTGGCGGACCGTTCCATTGTGTATCCTTATGGTATTCTACATGACGTGTTTGTGCGTGTAGGGGAATTTATTTTTCCGGCTGATTTCATCATTATGGATATGGCGGAGGATAGGGAAGTTGAGTCCCTCTTACTTGGAAGACCATTCATGGCAACCGGGAGAGCTCTCATTGATGTGGAAATGGGAGACTTCATGCTCCGAACGGATGAAGAAAAAATCATGTTCAATGTCTTTGAGGCAATGAAGAGGCATGATGATGAGGCCGATTGCTTTAGAGTGGATGTTATTGAAGAAGTGGTGGAAGATGTCCATGTGGAGGAACAACCTTCACCTCCATTGGAAAGAGTTATTGCAAATTCTATTGAAAAGGTGGATGATGAGTTTGAAGAAGAAATAGAGTTATGCATTAGACATCTTGAGGCAAAAGTGGTGGATACAAATCCCAAAGTTGAAGAAGTCTTGAGTGAAACCAAAGAAGAGGATAATTCTGACCCGGCGATTATCTCTAGCTCCCTCACTCGCTTGGAAGAAGCCAAGTTGTTGAGAGTGTTGAGAGCCAATAAGGAAGCCATGGGTGGGAAAATTGCAGATCTCCAAGGAAGTAGTCCTGTCCATTGTATGCACAAAGTTGAACTTGAAGAAAGAGTCAAGAGTGTGGAAGAAGAAGAGTGGGATCATGAGATTGAATATTTTCTTCAACAATTGGAGGAAGGCCAAGAAGGGGAGCTAAAAAAGGAAGAAATTGAACCTTGTTCTAAAGGTTTGGAAAAATCCCCTCTTGGATGGAAGTATGTGTTCTTAGGAGATTATGGTGAGTTTCCGGTGATCATTAGTAGCCGACTCACCCCTCTAGAAGAAGAGGAACTTGTTGGCAACTTGAAGACGGATAATGACATCATGGGTTTGAATTTGAATGGTGTAGTTCCCGCAATTGTTTTACATACTATGGAAAGGGAAGATATAGTCAAGCCGGTGGTTCAATCTCAAGATATCCCTTGTGCTACAATAGTAGACTTGGGTGAGCATGAAGTAATGAATTCCTTTGAAACCGACATAGTTAATGATGTTCCCCCAAGCCTTGAGTCATTTCCGGTTCATGAAAATTACGAGAAGGAGGAGGATGTGAAACAAAGTAGCTCCTCCAAAAGGGCATACAAGAATAAGAGAAAGAAATGGAAGGTCAAGCGGAAAAAGCGTCTTCCACACCCGGTATTTGAGGAGATGTTGCTTGTTGATCCTAAGGTAGCTCCCTTAACTAATGAACAAAAGAGGAGCCGGGTTGAAACACATGTCAAGTATCCTCCCTAACTCTTGTTGGTGGTGCGTCAAGCTAGTGACGTCAAAAGAAGCGCTTCATGGGAGGCAACCCATGGGATACGGTCCTTTCTTCCCTCTTACTTTTACTTGCTTGTTGGAATAAATGAATATGTTGCTTGGTGTGTGTGATGACACTTATAACTTTCTTGTTTGTTGTCTTGTTTGAATGTTTTGGCCTAGATGAAAACCTTGCATTATGTTAATCAATTTGGCTATTGCCCTTAGGTTTCAATTTTGTTAGCTAGTTGCATGATGTGGATTGGTGATGTTCTTTGATTGGTTCTTATGAAATATGATTGCTTGTTAAGAAAATTTAGGGACTCTTATAAATGTTGACCAATCATTAATTCGGCCTAGCCGTGAGTTTTTGAGCCATACACTTATGTTTTCTTTGATTATGAGAGTTCCACACTTAGCCATATCTCTAGAACTTGCTTGTGTTCTCTTTAATTGGTTGATTGCTTTGATGTACACACGAGGCACGTTTTTGGTACCTTGGGCCTATTTCAAGCCACCCTATATTCATGATATTCCCTTTGTTAACCCCTTTTGAGCCGAAAGAAAATGTTTTTATTTTTTGTGAATGTACCCAAATTTTATGCAAATTGAAAAAAAAAGATGATTTTCTTGGAGGCTTAGACACTTAACTAGTGATTGATGCACTAGGCTCATCACTAAGTTTGGGGTTGCTTTTGGAATTAGCAACTTATTAAGTTTGGGGTGTGTGTACTGGTACTAGAGAACTTTTGAACAAAAAAAAAACAAAAGAGTAATACAAGTGTGTTGAAAAGAACAAAAATATTGAAAAAAAGAAAAGTTCAAGAGGTCACCAAAGAATGAAAAGTAAAAGAATATCAAAAGCAAAATGGTGAACTTTCTCTTGAACAAAACATAGAGACAAATGTTTGAAAAAAGGGACAAATGAGTCCAAAAGGAAAAAACAAAAAAATGTGATTTGAAAATAGTTCTCTAGTATTAATATTTCAAAAAGGGGTTTTGGGATTCATTTTTCTTGAACTAGGTGTATCTAGCTCCAAGTTTTTCTACTTACTATCCTAAAAACAACTACCCTTAACCCAAGCCACGTTATAACCTATGAAGTCCTCTAAATGTGTGTACTCTTGGCATGGTGATCGATTTTTGAGAATATTTGCACGCTTATGGTTGATTGGTTATGTGGTGTTGATGAGTGATTAACCTATAAACAGGAGTGGCGTGAGAAGTGTGAATTGATCATTGAGCTTGGTTAAAAATGGTGATTGTTCTTGAGTTTGTTTTGATTGAATTGATGTGATAAAAAGTTGCTTGCGAGGTGACCATTGAAACAACTTGGTAAGTCTCATGCATGTATGATTCGAGTTTGTCAAGGAAGGTACCAAATTATTTGCATAGGGCAGGAGGTAAACAAGATTCCTTGAGGACAAGGAAAGATTTAAGTTTGGGGTTGTGATGACTTATGGTCATAGCATAGTATTTGAGGCAAATTCAGGGCGAATTTAGGAGTTTTGTTAAGTTTTAAGTCAAAATAAAGGAGGAAAAGTATATGATTGAAGAGATGACTTGTGGGTGAAGAAAGAAGGCTGTATTCAGGGTATTTGGCGCCCTGGCGCAAGGATATTGCGCGTTGGCACAGCCTGCTCCAGAGACTGCAATGGTTCTGCTGAGGCCTGGCGCCCTGGCGCAATAGTGTTGCGCCCCGGCGCGAGATGTGGCTGTTGATTCTGTTTTCCTGCTGTTTTGCCTGCGCCCTGGCGCAATAGTGCTGCGCCCCGGCGCGAGATGAGGATGTTTGGTTCTGTTTTCCAGCCTTTTAGCCTGCGCCTTGGCGCGATACGGTTGCGCCCTGGCGCAGATCTGTTACAGTTCTGGCGCGTAGGCGCAGCAGACGTGTCCTATATAAGGAAAAGCCAAATTCTGGATCGGGGTTCGGCAGTTTGTGACAAATTCTGAAGCTTTGAAGCTGCATTGGTCCTGGATTCAAGAAGATTGAAGATTGGAGCTTCTTCCACACTTTGATCATGACTTCTTTGATTCATCTCCATGTAATCTTTGTCTTTACTATGGATTTCTAGATAATTAGATTGGATTCTTAGGGAATTATCATGTTATTAGTTTGATCTATGTGATTTGAGTTAGTATTGTATGAATCATGGTTTAATTTCAATCAATCATCCTTTGTGTTTACTGCTTTACATAATTAGGCCAATTATGTGATTGATCAAATAGATTTGTTTTATCATGAGAGTGAAAATGAATCTAGGAAATAGGGATAATTGAACAATTGCTATCATTCTAGAGATATTAGATTAGTAATTGGGATAATTGGATTATGTGTGAAAAACCTCATTAAATCACCACTCATCTAAGATATTAGAGAGTGGAGATGGAATGAGAGGATCATATTACCAAGAAATTGGATATGATCAGTTTTGATTAATTCATCTTGAAATTAACTTGTGTTATTCATCTATACGAAATTCAATTCACCAAGCTAATTGCATTGATATGAACCGAAGGAATCCAATCGCTTCACAAACTGTTTACTAAAAGTCTTTTTAGCAAGTTTAATACAACAAAATCTCCCCCCAATATATGTTACAAATATGAACTTTAGCATTAATTGCCTCGTCGATTGATTACCACAATCCTCGTGGTTCGACATCCCTTTTTGATACTATAACTTGATTGATCGTGCACTTGCGATAAAAATAATTCATCATAAAGCAACTGAAATGTTTGTTAGTTAGTGGTAGTTAGTTAGTTATTAGCTATGTTTTGAGTTTACTTTAGTGTCAAGTAAATTCTATAAATGCTTTTGCATTTATTATTAGTGATTGTAACTTTGATTTGGCCCAATTGTGGAAGAATAAAAATTTCTATCTTCTCTTATCATCTCTCTCAACCTTGTGTGTGTTCTTCATTCTTTTACCAAATTCCAAAACCCCATTCCAATTGAAATAAAAGTGTGTGTGCAATCAAGTATTGTGAGTGTGTAAATTGTGATTTTGCTGCGCTAACAAAGAAATCAGGATTTAAACTCATTCATAATGTCGAATCTAACAATTTTTATACTTATATCGGTGCTAAAATTTATGGACATGGATATTTAAATAGTGCATTCTAGAGGTGTATTATTTCAAACTACATCATAGAATGAATACAAAAAATATGAGATCCAATCAGATAAAGACAAAAAACATAGTAGTATTGTCATTGAACTTGTCCTTTTGTTTTTATTATAATTAATTTCCACAATGAGATAGATACATAGATCTCTCTAGCTAGCTATTTGCAAAAAAAGATATCTTGCAGCAGATATTTTTTCCTCATTTCTTCTTGGTCAACATCTACTTCTCTGAGTGGATCCATATCAACAAAACACAATCCAAAACACTATGGTGGATGAACGAGCTAAGCTGCACATAGCTTTAACTTTTTTACAATTTTGTCATGCAGGAAATCATATATTTCTCAGACTTGCACTTAATACAGGAGTTAGCAAGCTTGTTTTTCCTGTCTATAGAAACATCACTGCTTTCATTCTTCTAGCTCCACTTGCATATTTCACAGAAAAGTACTATATTAAGCACTTTTTATACTTTACCTCTATTGCTACCATTGATTTTAGTGTTCAACTTCTCACTTTTTGTTCTTGTTTTTATCTGTTTCCATTTTTGTAAGGAAAGATAGGCCAAAAATAACCAGTTATTGTGTGCTACAGTTTTTCCTTCTTGGACTTGTTGGGTACATTCTCTTTTCATTAAGTCACTCCATTCATCACTTAGTGCATGTTTGGATTGTTGACAACGAGTTTGACAAAATTACAGTGACACAGATTTTGTTGAAGCTCTAATGTGTAACTTTTGCAAAAATTACGGTAGTACACTGTGATTCTACAAAATCGCCGTCAATCCAGACATGCACTAAATTAACAAAACATGTTTTGTGTAACTTAAAATGCTATCTTTGATTCTGACAGAATAACAATGAAAGAAGGATTTTATCTCTTTGGTTTGGACAACACATCACCAACATTTGCTTCGGCTATGCAAAATTCTGTTCCAGCCCTTACATTTCTGATGGCTGTGATACTAAGGCAAGTTATAACCCTTGAACTATAGAGCAATAGAGCATAAAGTTAAGATATTTTTGATGAAATATTCATAAACTTGTTCAATTATGTATGTGAAAGTGCAGATATGAGAGCTTACACTTAAATAGGATAAATGGTATGGCTAAGGTTCTTGGAGTACTTGCTTCTGTTGGAGGAGCTTCAATCATTACCCTTTACAAAGGACCTACCATTTATGCTCCAAATTTAGAACTTCATCAAAGACAATTTTTATCGTCTTTATTTGAGGATGGAAATGGGAAAAATTTGAACTTGGGTGGTATCCTTCTATTTGGTCATTGCTTGTGTTGGTCTGGTTGGATTGTGATGCAAGCATTTGTTCTGAAAAAGTACTCAGCGCAACTCACGGTTTCCGCTTTTACTTGCTTCTTTGGTGTTGTGCAATTTGGGACAATTGCAGTCTTTCTTGAGAAAGATCCCAAATCTTGGAAGCTCAATTCCATTGAAGAGGCTTGCAGTATTTTGTACTCGGTTCGTAAATTAAACTTGATTGCTCAATCTTCATTTTTCATTAGCATGCTAGTCACTTCATGTTTCCATCTTTATAGATGATTCATCAGTTTTCTTTTTGGCTGATGATGAGAGTTAAAATTTCAAATATGATGCATCATTGTAGTAAACTTGAGTTGGTTTCCCCTTCTTACCAAGGGTGTGTTTGGATATGCAAATTAAATCAGCACTTATCACACAAGAGTTTAGGTGTTATGATTGGTTTATTTGAGCTCATCTACCGGCATAAGTACTTGTCAGAAGTGATATTGTTTGGGAGAGCTCATGGAAACAACTTATGAAATGGCCATATTGTTTTCAATTTATTTCTATAGATAGAATAGCTTATGAAATCAACTTATATGAAAATTGTTTTTATTTTATTTTATCTTTTGGGACGAAATAGTTTATACATAAGCACTTAATGATAAGAGCTTATGTTATAAATGCTTGAACCAAATATGACCTTGATTATAATGGAAGAGGAAATGAGGGTAAACTCTACACAACCTGAAACCAACTAATTATAGACATATTCTTAGAATTGGGAGTTGAGTCTAACTCAACCCTACAAAACCGGCTTGTAAGACGAGGTTGCCAGATGGTCTGGCGGATCGTGGAGGAGGCTCTGATACCAACTTAGAATTGAGAGTTGGTACTAACTCAACCCTACAAGACCGACTTGTAAAGTGAGGATTGCCTCTACTTTATAAACATATACTATTCAGACTATCTAGCAACTGATGTGGGACTTCTTAACACATATCATAAGATAATTTCATATATTCTTCCAAACACTTATAAAAGTGCTTATGTCATAATAAAAGTCCAAATAAGCTCTTCTAAGTGCAGCCATAATAGGGGATCATGATTAGTGACTTTGACATCTATAGAACTCATTTTAACTATTAGACTGGTTTGTACATGTATCAGGGACTGGTGATTTCAGGGATGGCAGCAGCAATACAAATATGGACTATTAACAAAGGAGGGCCAGTGCTTGCTTCAATTTATCTTCCCTTACAGACAATACTTGTAGCTTTGATGGCACCCATTGTTTTTGGTGAAGAATTCTTTATGGGAGGGTATGTTCTTACAATCCAAGTAACTTCAATTTGTTTCCTTAAAATTTTGATGATAACAAAATATAAGTGAATATGCAAATTTTGATTATGGTAAAATAGTCCTTGATTTTTGTGAATTTGTAAGTACGTACGTCCTTGAAATTATGAAGTATCGGTGCTTACAATATCGAGGATCAACTTGCTTATTCGCTCTACGTTATAGTGTTATACAATGCCTTTGCTTATAGTATAAATATCTTATTGTTTTCAATTTTGAGGTGCAGGATTATAGGAGCTTTCTTAATTATATCTGGTTTATACCTTGTTGTCTGGGGAAGAAGTCAAGAAACTACGTCCGCCGCCGACGAGTTCGTAGTCTCCATTGAGAATGAGAATAATCTAGAAGAAAAAAGTGACAGTTCTTCTCTCATTCAGCCATTGATTTCTGTGCACAACTCATAGATGTTAGGAAAACAATTTATATGCTAGTAAAATTGTAATAGTTTCTTAAAACCTTAAGTTAAGGTGACCAAATATTACAACATTTATTTGCTGTAGCAGTATTGTCATTAGTTAGTTGAACACATACACACACAAGAATCACAACTGGTAGATAACTGATTTAATGTTTGTATTAAATTATAAGCTACCAACAAAAATTATTTCACACACCTTTTAATAGCCTTTGCTTCGTTTGATTAATTGATTTCTTGGCAGTAGCTATTGGTTTTGGATTGTTCATTCTTATTTGTTGCACTTTGATATCTAAATTATTAGATGGATCTTTTAATGAGTGCCTCTGGAGCACTCTTTAAGTATTTCATTTAAAGAAATTTTTTATTGAAAAATTTAAACACTATCATTTCCAATGCGTTAACTTTACAAATTTTCATAAAATATCTATAAAAATTTACTATTTAAGGTCTTAAAAAATGTTCCGAAAATATTCATTAGCATTTGCCTTATTAAATATCAAAACCATTATTTTTTAAATCCCTACATAAAAATATCTTCAATATCCATCAGAGAGACGTGTGAGAAAGATTCAATTAGTTGATCACAATTTTCTTGTGACAGAGTTTAATTTATGACAAATAATGGTATCAAAACTAATTGTTGACATTTTTACAAGGGAGACAAATTAGTCAATGACTAAATTGTCTTTTAAAGTAAACTTAAATGTCACATATTTTTGTGAGTATAATTCACTTCATAGAGACATCGTATTTTAAATGTTGAAGTTAATGTGCAAAAATGTAAATATTATCATATGCATTTGATCGGCTAAAAAAATAAGGAATTAAACATGACAATTTTAGTTGTAGTGTATTTGATTTCAAAACTGTTGCTAGGAACCAAGAGACCGGACAAAAAAACCTAAATTATTATTCCTTACTAAATCACGAGAAATTTTATTTTAAAAAAAAAGCCAATTTTTTCTCCTCTGTACAAGTTGTTTAAAATACCAAAATAATATTTTGTCCACCGTACAAAAACAAAATTTGTTTAACACCTTAAACTTTGTCATGTGTTGTTCTATCTTTATACTTATATTTTGCAGATCAAACAAACCCGAATGAACGAAACAAGAGAATTTTTTTTTGTCAAATAGTCTAGTTACTAAAAAATGCACCTTAAAGGTAAATAAGTGGAGTATCCCGAGTTCGAACCGAATTCCTTTACATAGTGCGATGTCCCTAATAATTGAGGTAAACTAACGACACACCGATAAAAACTTTTGATGAATTGAATTGTATTAATACAAATTGTATCTAAGGCCAAAATGATACGGAAGATATTCCTCCCGAATCTTGGCATGAAATTGTCCGCAGCTGCAGAAATGGTCCTCTTGCTATAGCTATAGCTATAGCTACAGTACATACTTCTTCTGCTTCACCAGGTAACTCGATCTGATCTCTCTCTTATTCCTGTTATTACGTAATTAGCGATGATAATTTGCTTATAGCCTAAGCTAGGGTTTCTTCTACTGCTTTAATTTCATCTCGAATGAATGATTATTTAGAAATTTTGTTTAATTAATCGTTATTATGTATAGGCAAATTGAGTGTTGTTCCAATATTTGCAATGGAAACAGAATTAGATTTGGATCCAGAACAGCAACAGATGATGGAAGCAGGTTTTTCTAGAACTAATACTATGCAAATTGATCCAAGAAGGTCTCGATTTCCGTGTTCCATTGTTTGGTCACCACTTCCTGTCATTTCATGGTTCATTCCTTTCATTGGTCACATTGGTATCTGTAGAGAGGATGGTGTTATTTTGGATTTTGCAGGTCCTAATTTTGTCTGTGTTGATAGTTTCGCATTTGGTGCTGCTACTAGATATTTTCAAATACCCAAAGAAAAGGTTGGTTTCTTCTGTTAATTTGTTCTTTTGTTGTCAGAGAATAATATTGTATGTAAATTTTGTTCTGGTAAAAAGAAAATGCAATTTCGGTTAGAGTAATTGATAGTACTAATCAAGAGACAGAAAGCAAGATTATTGCTTTGTTTTGTTTGGATAAACAAGGTAATTAAGCATTTATCATATAAATGTCGATTTATAAGCTGTTTCTATAACTAAAGATATAGTAAAGTCAAATTGTTTTCATATAGAACATAGTCGTTTGCATAAGCTATTAAGGTGAGCTTGTGGAAATAAGCTACAAAAATCTTATGGACGTGTTATAAGCCGTTTTCATAAGTACTCCCAATTAGGGCCTACGGTAAGGGGGTGCAAGACGGGCTATTGAAACAATTTTGAGAATCTGTAACTTCCTTTTGGGGTTTGATTTTTGCACCATGTTGTGAAGACCTATAAGTCAAAAAACATTTTATGTTAATCACAGATTGTGAAAAATAGCTGTCTGTTCAAATTCTGTTTTACACTATAGTGTTATAACGCTGCTATTTGACAATATTTTGTACTAAATAGCATATCTTAGAAGAACTATAGCGATTTGTTCAAATTTTGCTACGTTATAGCGCTGTTTGATAACATTATTATTATGCATAGGCAAAGTGTAGCTATTGTTTGAGAACACTGCTTATAGTTTGTTTTGGCTTTCTACTCCTTTATTGTTTGTCTAATGATGCTTTGATATAACTGCTGGCAGTGTGGCATCCCTTTAGGCCAGTCTGCATACAAGGGTGAAGAACACTACTTGCAGGACGAAACTGGAGGTGAGTTGAGGAACTGGGATGATGCTCTACGGAAGAGCACTCAAGAATTCCAACACCGATCTTACAGTCTCTTTACTTGCAATTGCCATTCCTTTGTTGCCAATAATTTGAACAGACTCGGCTTCCTGTCCAATGGATGGAATGTGGTGAACCTTGCAATTTTCATTTTACTCAACGGACGCTGGGTCAGCAAAACATCTATGCTGCGAACTATTTTACCGTTTGTGGTTGTATTTTTTCTTGGAGTCACATTGGGAGGCTTCACTTTCTTAAAATTTTGGTCCTTATTCTCTTCGGTTCTTATTGGTTGGTTCCTTCTTGGCACTTACTGTTTTAAGAATCTGATTCAGTTGTAGTATCTATTTTTCTCACTGATACTTTGTATAAAACTTCAATGCAATACATTCCAAGTTTGTGAAACGTAACCGTGTACTTTTTCTGTTCAGATTTGAGAATCTGATTCAGCTGTAGTATTCTCATACTGGTACCTATTCTACTTTGTATAAACCTCTAATGCATTCACATTTGTGAAATATAATCATATTGTATTCATATTGTGCTATGTGTGATTTAACATTGAAATACTGCAAATATAGTTGGCACCAATGGAAAATGTTCCTTGGTCCTAAAGGAACTATCCTTTGGGGCCAGATGTTTACAGTTTTTCATTAAGATGTTGTAGCATGTAGTAGTTTCTTCTGAAGAAGTTGAACATCATAGCCAACTCTTAAAAAGTCCATATGTTATGGTGTAAGTAATATTCGTGTCAAATGGTGAAGAATACTAAAACGGATGGCAGAAAATTAAAGTTGAAATTGTTCTCTAAAATGACTTGCTATCCTTTGATTCAAACTCAAATTCACTGGTTAAAGTTAAGGGTCTTGCTAACAAGTGCTCCCAGGGTACTCTTTAAGTATTCTATTTAAAGAAATTTTTTATTCAAAAAATTAAATACTATAATTTCCAATACATTAACTTTACGCATTTTCATAAAAATTCTATAATTTTTTTACTATTTAAGATTTTAAAAGGTGTTATGGGGGCACTCATTAATATTTGCCTAAAGGTTAAAATAGCATATACAAGTGTATTCGAAGTAAAAAGTTAGTACTATGTAAATAACTTAAATAGGAAATATTTTTTCTTGTTAAAAAAAAGAATTTTTTTTTTACAATAAAAGAAAACCACAACACAGAACTAAGGCACAATTATAGAGAAGGATGCTCATCTTAAGTTTATATGGATAAACAAGTGAATATTGGGGCAAATAATATCTAAAATGGTAAGGAAAAATTTGTTTCATGACTCCTTAATCCAAGAGTATCAACACAAGTGTTTGCTTTACAGCCAATCTGATCTATACGAATAGTTCAATCTTGGATGTTAGAATAGCCTTTTTGGATGTGAAGTATGAAAGTATGGAAATTCTAGATCATATTGATACCATTGATGGAATTTGTTTCAAGAATGACATGAGTAAGTTGCATTTCTCTAGTTATCTGAAGACCAACTATAATTCATTTTAATTATGCAAGAAAAACATTTCCTGATCCTAACTTGCTCGTGAAACCTTTTAAGAAAAAACTTGTATGATGTTAACTTGATGAACTTTGGGGAGACTTTGATCGGTGCATGAAGTTTTGACAACAATTTTATGTCAAGAAAAAGAGAACAATTAATCTTTTTTTCTCAATTCGATAGGTCATGTTAATTTTTTTTAAGTGAGATGTGCATCAATGCCTCTCTGAAAAAACCAAGTTAGTGTGATTCTTCGGAAGAGCTAAAAAAATTGTCCAAGTTATCTTCTGTACTTGATGAATTAGCTCCATTTGTTCTACTTGTCCTCGTAGTCTCGGAGCATATGCATGATGATTTTTAGGTGAGATTGATACCAAGGACATGTATCATCCGTTGTCAACTTGCAATGCATTATCACGGTATTTGTATTTGTCAACGACCTCGTTATTTTATTAATATACTTGGAGTTTGTGCAGCTCAATTGATTTAAGCTTAAAGTTAAAGGAATTAAGAAATAAAAGTTCTAAGGTTTAAATCTTGATGAAGAATAAAACGCTAACACGAACAACTACTCTCTTCGATTCTTTTTATAAAAAAACAATTGATTTTTTAGATTCATTCAATAATTAATGTATTTTATCTATAATATAGATTAGATACATCAGTTATTGAATGAATCTAAAAAATGAATATTCTTTATAAAAAGGGTTGGGGAGTAATTATTAACTCTAATTATTTTATTTTATTTTTTAAAAAGATGTTGAATGAATTCAATGTATCTAGTCATTTCTTTTTTGCGCCTACTCATTTTGTATTAAAATTCCAAATTCAGTAGGATTTTGACCATTTATAGAATAGAAATAAATAATACTTTTTTTTGGGTACAAAAATAAAACATTTTTTTGGTACAAGAAATTAATACACATTTATTAGGGGGTAAATAGTATGCATGATTGATGGCAAACTTGTAAAAAAGTCACAAAGCCAAGCCTTTTTATTTACAAGGCTTCCTAACCCCGTTTTTTCTTATTTAAGGCACTGACATAGCTGCGGCAACAGTTATATTGATACAATACCTTCCTTTGAAATTGAAATTAAAATTAAAATTTGTTACAAAAAAAATTAGGAGAAAATGGCAGGTTCATCAGAAGAGGGACAAGTACTCAGTATTCACAGCGTTGATGCATGGAACGATGTCCTCCAAAGGGGCAATGAATCCAAGAAATTGGTATATTTTTAGTACCTTAATTATATTTTTAACTATTTTTTTTATTTTATTTTAAGTTTGGAATATGGATCTCAATTTATGGCTTCTATTTGTTTTGTTTGTGAACATGACATGATTATAAATAATGGTTATTCTTATGCTTTGGTACATTAAACATTATTCATCTGGCTTTAAAAATATTAATGTCAAAAAGATTGTCTCTATTGATTTGTTTTGATCATCGTTTTGTTATTATTCTCATGCAACATGGATGGTTCTGAAACATTATTCTAGGATTTTTGTTTTGTTTGTTACAAAATGGTTGTTTTTGGTTTATGATGGTGTCATTGATGTGTATAATTGCTGGACTAATACAGAGAAGAAGGATAAAAAAACGTAAATTGATCTTAATTTTTAATGAAAAAAGGTTATCATTTTTTTTTAATTTATTTTACGGAATTCCTTAAAAAAGTACTACATGTATTCATTTTTACAAGAAATAGTTGACTTTTTGGATTCATTGGATAACTAATGTATCTGGTCAATAATATACACCAGATACATCATATATACGATAAACCTAAAAATTGAATTGTTCCTTATAAAAACGAGTGAGTAAATAGTTTTCTATGCAACCTTAAAATTATTAGTATTTTCACAATAAGCTTCATTACAAGTTTCATAGAGTGCATTTTTTTTTTCAATAAAAAAATGTACATGTTTGGCATCACGGTGGATTAGCCAGAATCACATTAAAGCTATAGTGATTTTGCAAAAGTTACTGTAACTATTGCAAAATTCTGGTGGTTTGATTTGCCGTGATTTTGTCGAACTCACTGCAAATCAAAGCATGCTAGTGTAAACATAGTCATGGATACCAGATTCTATACCACATATAAGGTTTACCTTAAAGAAAATCCTATGCAGATGAAGTTCTATGATGTGAACAGTGAACAATTTGCAGATTAGACTGAATTTATTTTCCACCAGAAGTTTTAAACTGTTAAGCAATTTGTTTAAGTTTTTGTTCCTGCCAAATATGACCAATGACCATGAATCATCATGAGGAGGCTTTAGAGGTCAAATTAATTAGTGTGTGTTATATGTTGTCTCATGGATTCAAGGTCTTCTTTTGATGTTATGCCTTAATTAGGATGCTATTAAACCTCATAAATCTACCACAGTTGTAGCCTGTAATTGTATGTTGCCTATGTAGCTCGGTTTTAGACGTGTCTGGTGTCTAAGACACGTGGTTACAATTAGTCCACTTTTTTTCTTCTCAAATTATTATCGGTGTGTGTCTCAATGATGTGTCTGGTGTCCATGTGTATGTTTCATAAATTGTTGCAAGTTTCACACTCTTCTATAGTATCATTGATTAGATATAACAAGTGCTGACTTATAATGATGAAAAAAATGCATGTGATTATTTTTATAATTTTCGTATGCAATGATTTTTGTTTGTCTGGGAAGATATCTATGGTTGTAATTATACAGAACTACATGATGAATTCACCCTCTTCTCTGTCTGTACTTATTGTATTGCATGCAACTCTATTCCCAAACCTTTCAAGAACATTTTCTTTTATGTTTTTTTTAATCTTAGTAGTATCATATATCTTATTTTAGTGCAAACTTCAAATATAAGATTCATGAATTCATCATATTATGCTATTATCTCAGAATTTGAAATATATTTTACCTTTCTAATTGAGCCAGATTGTTGTGGATTTTACTGCTTCTTGGTGTGGACCATGCCGTTTCATTGCACCATTCCTTGCTGACCTGGCTAAGAAGCATACAAATGCCATATTCGTTAAGGTTGATGTGGACGAACTAAAGGTAAAAAGTTCTAATTAATTTGCATAAGAGCTTAACGAAGATATATCGTCACTATAAAGTTCTTTTACACTGGCATGGCAATTCATCATTTTGTCGTATAAACTTACTTTGTAACTGCATTTATAAAATAACCGCAAAATGATGGATTCTTATTGAATGTCAGTGTAAAAGTGCATGTTACTTAAAGATTAAATATTATAGTTCATTTAGAGAATAAAGATTAAATAATTTGTTGATTGTTTTGCAGTCTGTTGCTCAAGATTGGGCTGTTGAGGCTATGCCAACATTTGTGTTTGTGAAAGAAGGAACCATTTTGGGCAAAGTGGTAGGAGCAAAGAAAGATGAGCTGCAGCAGACAATAGAGCAACATGTTTCATCAGCCAATGCTTAATTTTGTTGCTGGTCTTTGTAGCTTCACCTTCTGTGACTTAATAATTTATTTACTGTGATGTCATCTTTATTTTCATTGTTATCTATCTTGTAGTGGATCTATCAAAGACTTTATTCTATCTTGTCTTAAATAATGGTGGATGGATGATAATGTTATATTAAGCATTCCTAATTCACAACATTGACATCTTTCTAGTACTATTTGGTTTGGACTTAAAGTTGGAATTAAAGGGCATATTGGGGTTTTTTTTAGTATGAATCAAACTCGGTAACACGGGTTTACAACGCTCGCACACACTTGTCCTAGATCCAAGTGGTCAAGGGCATTCAAATCGCAACAGATAGGAGCGGAAGATCCAACCATATGCACCAACCAGATCCTTTTAATATATGATTAGTAGGTTTGTGTGTATGAAAGAACATTATAATTCAGAAACCAAAAAATGAGAGTAATGCCATTGAATAAAGTAAAAAGCAAGAGAAAAAAAAATGAATATAAGAAACAAAATGCATAGAATAATAGTGAACTTCCAACAAATGTCATGGTTACATTAGGATCCACTCCTAACTTGAACCTAAATTGGAGTTTAATTTACTCCATAAAGACAAACAAAAACACATGGCAATGAACTTGCCTTTCTTCCCAGTGCCTATATCCAACTAAAACATATAGGCTTGGAACTATGACTCCAAATTCACACTCACAAGGGTCCAATTTTTAGACACTTGATTTCAGATTCACCTATCTAACAATGACTAATTTTAAATTCAATCACATTAGCATAACACTACTTAAAATAAATTTAAAAAAAAAAAAAAAAATGTGCCTTTGGCACAACATATAAGAACAAAGCTACTTACTCCCCTAAAAAATACTATGACACTATCTATTCTACTCTTATTTATTCTTTCAACTTTACTTGCTAAAAAGTCACTGCAAATTACACTTAAAAAGGGTGCCGTGTGAACTAATCATCCCCTTTAATTGGTAGTAGTTGGAGCGCAAACTGCTTCAACTGATAACCGCTTCAACACATTCGGACATGGATCGTGCCCAAAGTTACTGTTTGATACTGTTACTATGCATCTTGGCTTTCCTATACATTTCTGTATAAAAAAGAAAAACAAAGAGCGTAAGTAATGAAATAGTTATTTGTTAAGAAATGAATCATTGGCGGAAAAAATGAAACTATAGTCTCTAACTGTGCAACGGAACTAGAGAGGATTGTTGATTCGACTTTTAATATTAGTAAAAGTCAATGATTGTTAAATGAAGCAAATGGTTGAGTGAGTTACCTTCTCTAAGATGTCATAAGATGCAGAAGAATGACATGCTCCTTGCTCATAACTTCCACAAGTTCCCAACGGAGTTCCAAAACTTGCAAATTTAATGGAAGAGATAGCTTGGCCAGGATTGCAATGCAAGTGAACTTTTGGAGGATGGAAATCTTCGGATTTGCCATAGCTATCAATGTGCCAATTCTTAATATTTGGATGGTACTCTGATACATCAGCGCACACACTGCTAACCGATCTCTTTACTAATGAAATTTTTGAAGGGTCTCCCCCAAGTTCCTCAAAAACAACTAACAGATTATGATTTGGCTTCAACCAAGATCGCGGTACATGGTACCTGAAACATTAAGTAACCCATATATAAGGTATTTTTGGCCCGAGATAGTCATGCATCACCTACAATGTTAACAAAAAACAATACTTACCATCGCTGAGTTGGTTCACCGCAACCAAGCTGGCACTTTGGAGGTCTATATGACCCGGCATAACTGCAGTCATTGCAACTTCCAGTAGCTGTAGCAGTCCAGTATCTTCCAATACTTATCCCATTAATCCATATTTGACCTTTACCCATACCGTTCATGTCCAATGCCAATGGCTCTTCTCCTTCGGGAGCATCGAAAAAAGTCTGCAAGGTTTACTAATCAGTTATTTTATCATTTTTGAGGTCTAGTTTTCTTTTTTAAGTCAACCTTAAGCAGATTTTTTATTACCTTGTGCCATGTCAAAGGCTGATTCTTTTGTACAACTAACGCTGACTGCATCCATTCTACAGAAGAGATACCTTCTGGAGATGCAAGATTCATGGCCTCTCCTTTAAGTCCCACCTGTTTTAAGAAGAAACCGTCTTAACTTAAATGTCTTTGTAACTGGGTCAATTTATGCAGCTAATGTAAGAGTTACGACTAAGCAACCTGGTAAGTCCATTTCTTCCAAGATAAGTCCAACTTTCCCCGATCAAGTCCATGGATAACAACTGGACCTAGGATTCCCGTGCTCCAAGTCTCAAAATGTCCACCTACATTCTTTGACAACAAAAAACAGAAAAGAATGATATTAGTATGTACTAAGTAGTAGATAAAGAATAAAACCCCACAGTAGAATGAACTTGAGTACAAAAATCAATATTAACTGTTATTTACAAAACCGCAACGTTAACTGCAGTAGAATTTCAGAAAATTAAGGTGGAAAACAAAACTTACGGGAAGTCCAACAGCAACACTGAGCAAAGCTATAGTGTTTGTTCCAGCACGAAGATTTACATCACCAGTATATCTGAATCTCCTATCTTCCCTTGTTCCATAGGCAGAACCTGTTTTCAATCATATATATTATGTTTCCTTTCACTTTCAGATGGAAACAATATCTACTAAAGAAGCAGACAAACTACACACCAGTAAGTTGACCGTTGATAAAAACATGCACAGCATGGCCAGTGGACTGAACAATGAGACTGGGGTGTTTGCCTCCGTGGAGAAAGGATTCGGATGACTCTACATCAACACTGTAGACACATTGGCATGAAATAAATTAGTACAGCAAAAAAGGTTTTAAATCTCCTTCATTTAGCAGCTGGAACCTTCGAGATTCAGTCAAAATGTCAAAGTCATGCAATTTGAGATGACAATATTCAATACAGTATCTAGAAATATCAACCATTTATTTACGTGGTTGATGCAATTGCAAGTGATATTTAGTGTGCTAGAAAAAATGTAAGAGAATTGCTAAGCATTGTCGATGTATGTGGGATGAAAATAAAGAATGACTCTTCTTTCTTCAACTAGCTAGGGAATCTAAAAGCATACATAATTTCCAACAGTACATGACGACAAAATCACTTAAGGAGGAAATGAAACAAGTTACAAAATCAATCTTACCTAGTTATATACCAAAGATAATCACTTGCATCCCGTGTTACGTTTATCTGTTCCAAGAGACCAGAAGCAGTGATTGTATTTGTAGAGCTAGCAGATGTATCTTCATCGTAACTCTCCCATGAGAACATGCGAGTATTTGTAGGCAACATTTGCATCTGAGACGTTTGCACTCCGACCTAATACAGGGAGAAAATGAATTCAGTGGAATGGAAATGTTGAAGGTGAATAAATTGTGTCTATGAAGCATAATTGTGATATCAATGGAGTACGATGATTTCATATCTGAAACTTTTGTTACATACCTTAGCCGTGTTAAAAACAGCATTTCTACAATCCGGGAGGATGCTGACGGACCAAGGAGGTAAGTTATAGTGCATATTGTTGAACAACACTCTAGCAGAAGATTTAGAGTCATAGTTTGAGAGAAAAGCAGCACAATCCCCAGATTCTGTTGAGTATACATAGGCCTGTGAAAGGATGAATAACCAATAATGTCAATAAAGGAACTTACGGAACAATGAAAGCAAAAAACATTTGAAAGTAAGTGTATAACCTGTTGGAAGTTTCCTAATGAGGTAACAACCACATCAGTTGAAACTAAAGCTCGCTCACACATCTTGATAGCCTTATGAAGCTCCTTAAGATGACCATACTTTGGTTGCCTGATCAAACCTGACAATATTTTTTGCAACAAAAAGTACTCGGTCAATATTTTTTTGGACTTAAAATTGTCTATTTGTGCATAAGAAGCAACTAAGAAAAAGAACGATCATGGTCTCTAATTGCATAAATTGTAGCTCTCACCATATTCATCTAGTGGAGCATCATAGTCATAGCTGGTAGTGATAAAAGGGCCTCCAGCTGTGCGGCCAAAATTGGTTCCTCCGTGATACTGCACGAACAAGTTAAGTTACTCAAGTGGCTGTCATGAATTCATCACCAAAATTGTATTGTTTAAATCGGTACAAGAAAAACCAACCATGTAATAGTTTACAAAGGATCCTCCTTTTTGTATGAATCGAGCTACTGCAAATGCCAAATCCTGAACAGGTCTTTTGTGAATTGAACCTCCGAATTCCGTAAACCTTCATGTTTGACAAAAAAAAAAAATTAATCAAGTCCATTTTCCATAATTCCAAAATATGGGAGTAACTGTAAAATTGATTACCAGCCACTCCAAGCCTCTGTCCACATTGTAGGCTTGTAGGGTTTATTGGGAGTAAATTTATCACAATAAAAGCCATTGCAAGTGTTTATCTGTCACATAACAGGAAACAGATTAATTTATCAACTGCATTCCAGAAAATGCAAGATTCTAGGAAAAAAAATCATCAACTAGTTGAGGGATCCATTGAACCTCTAAAATTTTTCAAAAACATTAATAAAAATTGAACAAAAGAAAAAACTTAATACATTACTGCATGTTACCGGCGCATAATGTTAACAACCTTTAAGGTGGAGAGTAAGAATACTTACCACTGGATCTGGAGCATCATCTTCCTTGCACATCACCCATGGAACCCCAGTTCCCATTTCAACAGCCATTTTTGCAGCCCAGCTCATATAATTATAGCCAACAGGTCCAAGCATTTTACTTTGCGCCCCATACTCGTTCTCAATCTGAAACAACATAAAGTTATGTATCATTATTCATGTTCCTACAAAGCTAGATCTAGAAGAAAAGTTTACAACAATTAGTACCTTTCCTAAAAAAAATTAAAGGGAATCCGGTAGTTTACAAATACACAAAAAAGCAAATTAACAATAGAGGTTACACCTGAGAAAGGATGATAGGGCCACCCTGTGACTCGTAGAGACGTTCACTCTTCATCATTCCCACAATCTTCTCAGTAAACCCTTGCATTGCCTTCTGCAATACCATACATTACAAAGAAAAAAACCATGTCAATTGAATGAATGAAGGAATTTCACAAACTTCTTTCTAATTAGGCCTAGTCGTATATTTTTGGTCTTAACCCTCCGGTTCCTGGGAAAAGGCCCTAGTAATCTTAATTTCGCCAATAAAGATTGTTGCAACCGGTGTTCGAACTCGACTACTCTCAATCGATTCAATCTTCATTAAAGTTCATTAACCACTTGAAGGCAATGTTCTAACAAAAAATGTTAATAAAGAAAGTATATAAGAAGAAACCTTGAAAGGCTCATTGTCTTGTCTAAAGCTTATGCCTGGAACATACTTGAGCCAAACAGGAAATCCTCTGCACATGACAAGAGAAAATCATTAAACAATGGAACACAACCCACAAAAGACCAAAAAAAAAAAAACATTTTTTTAAGGATAGTAATGAATACCCAAAATTCCATTCAGCACAAACATAAGGTCCAATACGAAGATGAGCATATAATCCTGCTTTCTGTACTGTCTTAATAAACCTCACCAGGTCATTTCTTCCTTCAAAATTGTACTGCATTGAATTCAATTTCATCAAGTGTACACAAAAAAATAGTAAAAAAAAAGCCTAAAACTCAAATTCAACAAGAAAAAAAAATTAAGCAAAACAAAATTAACAATTTGAGAGAGTGAAAGTGAAGTACATTTCCAGGAGAAGGTTCATGAACATTCCAAAAGACATAAGTTTCAATTACATCTAAACCTCCTTCTTTAGCCTTAAAAATCAGATCTTCCCACATCTGCAAAAGGTCATTACGTTTAGATAGAAAATTCAGAAAAAAACTAAAAAAAAATGGTAAAGTTTCTATTTTTATTTTTATATTTTCATAATTTAGAAAAAATAAAGTAGAAAATGCAAGAATTATTCAAAATGGGAAGAAAAAACATACATCTGGGGTACTTCTAGGATAATGTATAGAACCAGAAAAAAGTATTCTTCTTTGGCCATTGATAATAATGGCTTTTCTGTCATAAGTGACATTAGAGTAAACAACTAAGCATAATGTGAAGAAAATGAAGAGAAAGAGAAATTTGGAAACTGAGTTAGTTTCCATAATTTCCTAAGCAAATTCTGTTGAAGGGGTTGTAGGCAGAGTGAAATGTAGGTAGGGTGACAGAAAAGAATGAAGAATTATGGAGAGAGAGAGAGAGAGTGGAAAAAAAGGGTTATGGTATCCTATGAGAATGGTGAAGGGGTTATGGTGACAGCACAATACAACACTCCACTCTCACTGTTTTTTGTTCTAATGTAAAAGACTAAATATTTTTGTTGTAATAATAATGATTAAAAAATGTAATGAAAATGGTAACAGTTTTTGTTCCAACTGTTTCAGAATTTCATTGATCACACTCATTCCTAGCCACAACCACAAAGTGTCGGTTGACACTCCTACCTACCTGTGACCTTCTTATTCTTATTTTTTAATGGAAAATAACATAGGTAGTAAATAGTCTAATATAGAAATATTTATATAATAGTATTTATGTAATTGATTTTCTTGATATTAAATTTTTTGTATTTTTTTTACACAATTTTTTTTGTATTATCTAATATTAAGTGAATTATATTTTAATTTTATTCTCTATTAAATTTTAATAGTAATTTTAGTTATTTATAATATTATGTTAGTAGTTTGTAAAAGTAATCTTTATTTTGTAAATAAAGATTAAAAATAATATTTTTTTTTTAAAGAATAAACTAAAAAGCTCGTAATTTTGTAAGATCTAAACACATATTTAATCCAAATTTTTAAAAATGTTGTTAAAATATTCATTTTAAGTTAAACAACTCCTATAGGTTGTGATTTTTTTGAACAAATATAAATCAAACAAATAGTGTCACTAGTGTGTCTTTGGTAACAACCTAGTTTTTTTCTAGATATACTCAACTTGAAAATCACCTTACTTACGAGGGGTTAATATAACTTATCAAATCAAAAAAGGGATAAATCGTCCTCTTGGGTGTCGGGATGAGAATATAACTCATGTCACCTTAGAAATTGATTTAACTCATGTTGTCAATATATGTTCAACAACTGGTTTATTTCCATAATTCATCTTCAACCTTTTCTCCACGAGATTATCTCTCTTATCCACCTTTTAGGTTTGACCATTCATATCAATTACATTCATCGTGAAACAAACTCTTGTGCTAATGTCTTGTGTTTAGAGGCCATGTTATTAATTTCACTCTAGTTATGCTAGATTTAATTTCAACTTATATTAGTACTCTTCTTTAATAATAAGAACAGGAAACTTTTTTTTTGTCAAGTAGTCTAGTGACTAGAAAATCCACCTTAAAGATGAATAAGTGGAGTGTCCCGAATTCGAATCCAGACTTCTGCACATATAGTGCGATAACCCTATCAATTGAGCTAAGCTCACGGGAATAGACGAAGAACTTATTTAACGAATGACTTCATAAAATAAAATGTCAAACTTAAGAGAAACCATGGCCCACTCAATGAATAATTATCAATGTGAACCTAAAACAAAGAAAAAACCCATTAAACTTAAATGGTTGTATCATGTGAACCAACGGTGAGCCGCTCAAGCTCTTTTCTTATTCCCTTGAGAACGGCAATTTCCTATCCCCACACAATTTCACTCTTGAACATTTATTTTTTTTCCTTTTAAAAAAATACTAGTACTACTTAATTAGGAGATACGTAACAAAATAAAATATAAAAGGAATAATTATTAGAAATCAAACAAAGTAAAATGTCCTGGTCTATACATTTTAATTTTATAGACTACATAAAAATAAATAAAACCCCCTAACATCGTTTTGTCAATTTATTTTGCCTTTGAAATGATACCTAAGTCCTAAGTCCTACCGCTTATTTTTGTCTCAATTTTCCACCCATGAGTTATGACCCAAGCTAGCACAAGTTAAGGGGAACTTATCGTATTTTAGTTTGGCCGCTACTAATTAATTTATGTCCATTGTCTATATCTATATGTAATTAAATTTTGGGTGGGGTTCCTTTTTTTCCTTTTGTTTTGGAAAAATTACGTGGGGGGTTCATGTTGAAAGCATTGTACAAAATACTCATTTTATTATTGTCTATTAATATGCATATATTGTTAGTGGGGTTTCTTATGAGTTTAAATCTTATAATTATATGTTTTGCTTATAACTTAGATGATTAGACACATACAAAAGCATAAGTAGGAGGAGACATGACTCTTAATAGAGAGAAGTATGCTATTCTCAATCTTTCATTCCACAAGGGGATGATCATTTTATGTTTTATTATATATTTGCAGGCTTTGGATGAATATCTTTGATTGGAGATAAAAAGTTAAAGATCGTATACGTTATTTCTTTACCGAATATTCACTTTTTTCTTTTTTATAAAAAACACTAGAAAAAGGCAAAGAAAGATAAGTAAAGCAAAAGTACTTCATTTGTTTACTTTGTGTGAGGTAGTTGATTCTCTAATTTCTTTTTTGACATCATGATTTATCATCCTCTAATATTTTTTTTACTTTCTAATTCTCAGAAGAATGAGTCACGTCAATTTAAAATTCGACCACGAGATAAGTAAAATTTAATTAACATTTCTATAAAAAATTAAACTAAAATTCTACTAAACGATTCATCCTAAAAAAATCTATCCTTTAATTTGGTTTACTACTGCTAATAACAATCCATTATAAGGCATGAAAAATCACATTGTATGTGCTTCTCAATTAGACCAATGTCAAAGAAACGATTAAGCATGATAAAACCGGTACGTATGGTTGGTAAGGGATTTAGATTCTCTAAATTTGTTCTTCATAAATTCACCTACATTCAAGCAAAAGGTAACTATGAAAGAGAAAATATTGCATTTTCAAATGCATTTATGTTTATTATAAAGACAATAATATCCTTAAATTTTACTTAAATATAGGGAATCCAAATTCATTGATAAGTCGTAATAATATTCACGATATCGTATTATCATTTCCTGGAAGATGCAACCCCCCACATGGTTATGTCTTGGTTTGTCAATATTTGAAAGCCACACACCATTTCCGTTTTAGTATGTTCTAAATTATTTTGTTTAATAATGTCTCTGAATCACACATTTGAGGCACAATATTTTTCTCTTATAACATAAATATTAATATTTTGAATAAAAAGTAATTTAAAAGCATGTCATATATAAAAGGACAAATAAATCCAATAAGAAAAGTTTACAACTAAGTTTTTTTTTAGGGGAAAATAGGACTAAGTGTTTTCTTTACAATAAGTCAGTGACCAAGTTTAATGGCGGAAAGAACGGGCGGAGATTGGAATTTTTAAGTCTAAGGAAGGAAGTGGGGCATTAGCCACACTCTATTTGTGATGCGATTATTTTGTAGGCCACCTACTTTATTATTTACTTACATCTAGCCTTAGATATTGGACTTCAAGTTTCATTTCACAACAAGGATAGTATGAAATGGTGAAATCATCTGGTCGGTTTATTATGTACTCTTTTGATTGAAATTAAATGATTCAGATTTAACACTAAAATATATATTATAATGTATTGATCAGATCTAACGGTTGTACTTCACATGCCGTCACTATTTGGCAGCAGGGAATTTGTATCATATTATATGTATCCATAAATTTATCTTAGTTGATAGAAACATTTTATTTTATTTGTAGGGGCTAATGTTCGAACTCCAAATATCCCATATATATTTTAAAGGTGAAATTTTTATCTACCCGATTATCCGACAAAAGAAAGACTATGGTTTTGTATTTATATATCCATGAAAAGATTATTTATGTGCTCGTTCTAAGGTGGAGACACATTTCATTTGTTCACCCTAAAATGAGAGCCTTAGTTTGCAACTAGCAATAAGTCTCATTTTTGAGGAAAAGAAAAAGAGACTAAAATTTGCAAGATAACAATTAATTAAAAAGTTTCTTGATCAATATGTCTAACAAGTAACAACTTGTTTATAATTTTTACATAGATGCTTTTTTGACTGCAAAATTGACATCTTTTATCGTCTTTGTCAAACATGCACGTGTCATTTCCATGAGTAGATCTCATGTTGGGAACATGAGGGAGATAATCTGGTGTTAGTATAAGTGTTGAACAATCTAAAATAGAGTTTCAAGTTTAAAAATTTAGACTAAAAAAGTTTAAACAAATTCAATTTTTGCTATAAATATATAATAGACAACTTAGTTATAGACATCTAACTGATAGTGAGTCTTAGAGATCATTATATTAAATGAAGTGCAACCACCTAAATAATTTTGACCCATCTTTTCATTTAAAATACTCCCTTCGTCCCTTATTATAAATACCTCTTGGTGTTTTTCACGCATATTAAAAAAAATTGATAGTGTAATTAATATATACTTTTTGGGTATTACAATTACTAAATTGTCCTTAGGGTCTGTTTGGTTCAACGGAGGGGAGGGAAAGGGAGGGATTTTAATGGAGGGGAGGGGATCAGAGGGGAGGGAGAGAGGAGTTGTTTAATTAAATACGTGTTTAGTTCAAAAGAGGAGTCCGGATCTGCTCCAGTGTTTAAAGGCTCCAGTTATCCAGTTCCACATACTGATGTTTGACACCCGACATTTTAACTTTCAAAGGACGAGATTTATTAAAGTCTAAAAATCAGTATTAATAAAAAACAAACAATTGCAACCCAATCGACCTTCCGTCGTACAGCACGCTGAGCACAGTCTCGTCGTTCTAATCCAAATTGCTCTGCCGTCTCACCGTTGATTGAACCCCAGCCTGATCTTCCATTGGTCTAACCCATAATCAATTGATTGAAACTCAACTCTCCATATTCCGTTTTCCCATTTTTTTAAGATTTGGATTCAACATATGTAATTGATTCAACACGAGTGGTGTGGTTTGAAAGGAGAAAGTGGTGAGATATGCAGCCAGTCATTGAACAAAGAAAGTGAATTTTGAAATTTGTGCGTTGAAATGAGAAAGGGGTGAAATTTGTCGATATGCCAGAGTTATAAGGTGAATGCAGTACACACATTTTTTCTGAGTTTGAATATTATATTGTGCCAATTGCAGAATGAACATTAACAACTAAAAGCTCTAAACCAACCAAGGTGAACACAAACTGCACCATTTTTGAGTTTTTTTTTTTTTTGAACGAAGCACCATTTTTGAGTTAAAACCAGAACATTGATACGGAACGGAAGAGCCATGGCGGCGGAGCCTTGCAGTTGTTTTTTTTATTAATACTGATTTTTACACTTTAATAAATCTGGTCCTTTAAAAGTTAAAATCGCCAGGTGTCAAACATCAGCATGTGGAACTGGATAACTAGAGCCTTTAAACATTGGAGCAGATCCGGACTCTCAAAAGAGGGGAGAGGATGTATTTTAACAAGGATAATTTTGTCAATATAAACTTTTAATATTCCAACAAGGATAATTTAAGATTTTAACAAATTAATTGAGGATAATTTTGTCAATATAAGAAATTAGATTTTAGTTTCTCTCCCCTCCCCTCCCTCCAAATCCCCCCAAATTGGGGGGAAGCAAAAATTGAGCTATATTACCTCCCCTCCCCTCCCCTCACAAAAAATTGAACCAAACATAAAAATTTAAAATATCACCTCACCTCCCCTCCCCTCCAAAAATCTCGAACCAAACAGACTCTTAGTGAAAAGATGTATTCGTAGTCGACTTTACGGATTCCAATATAAAATAGGGTTATGTTTGAAAAAATATTAATAAATATATCTTGAGATTTGAAAATAAGCTTATATTTAGGGACAAATTTTATGTTTGAAAGACGAAGTGAGTATTAAGACATTAGATAATATATGAATTATTTTACGGGTATAATTTTAATATTCGTTTTTTCATCTAATATGAGATTTCTGACTAAAATTTGACAGACCAACGGCAAAGAGCACTCAATCGGTCTCTAGTCTCTAAACATAACTCATTTAAGAGTCAACACAATGAATGATTAGCACAAATAGTTGATATTGCTATGAAGGAGTGTGTTTGTAATTAGTAAACCACCGTGAATATGGCTTGAGAAAAAAGAGAGAATTGGATTCATTACCATTTTGCATGCTCTTCTTGGAGATTCCTTCAACCATAAGGTTCATAAAAAAAAATAGTGCACTTTTTTAGTCAGCAAACCACTATGCAGGTGCTAGTCACAGTACATTTGGAACCTATAAAAATATAAAATAGTTGTCTCTCTTTAGACGATGTTAGTGGAATGGATTAGTGTGATTATTCTTATTTTTTTGGGTTATAGTATTTTTCAATTCATGGTATAAAGTTTCTCATCTAGAAATTAAAGTAACGCCTTTTGGTCGATTATGTTGATATGCGTACCCATTCAATATTAATTAAACTGAATTTTCTATCACTGATTGATTTCACTTTCTTCTTTTGGCGGGACCTTGATGGATTTAATGGCGCCACAAAAACAGGGCTTTCTTTGTTTCCCACCAGTCACAGATCACTTTGACTTAATTATGGGCATTCTTATGCAAAGCAATGTAAGTAATATTCAAAGCTAATCATTTTCTAAGAGGCAATTAGGCAACTACCCTCTAAATCAATGATCTATAGACTATAGATATACAAATTGTTTAAATGTAACCTAATTGTAGTGCTATTAATTAAGTGGTGTTATAGTCATGCCATAAACCAAACAATCTGGAAAACTTCTCTGATAATAACACTAAGGGTTGTTGAGTGAGTCACGTCCATTTAAAGATTAAACAAGAAAATATGGAACATTGAATTTTATAAGTGTGGGTCGGTGTTTAAACTTTGAACATTTTAATTATTTATTTTAAGTGTGAAATTATAGTTATTAAATTACTTAATCAATAAAAATTTACTTTAGTTCTTTAATGTGTGAGAGGTTATTATTATAATATATGAATGAATCAAAATTACAAATATATCTCAAATGTATCTTTTGTTAATTGTTAATAATATTACGATCTAAATTACCTAACAAAACATTTGAATATCAAAATAATTAAAAGTACATTTCAATTTTGAAATATACATGATAGCAATGTAGTCAGGTTTTCGCACCAGGTCTTAGGTTCTTGCGATCCTACGAGCTTGAGAAGGTCAAACGAGCTTAGAACCCATGAGGTTCCTTTTTTTACTGTCTATAGTCAAGTTCTCGCACCGGGTCATAGGTTCTTACGATCCTAGAGAGTTTTTGACCTGAGCTATAGACGGAGTCGTCGCCGTCGTGAACCTCGCCGGCGATTAGTGTATGTTTGTTCTCACTCCTCTCCCACTTTCAACCCTCTCTTTCACTCAAATCTTATGAACTCGTCTCTTTCACTCTCAAGTTTCAACCCTCAATTTTCATTTTGTTTTTTTTAACCTTACCGTTGCTTCTTCTAACCCATATGTTATGAATCTATAAACATTTGGAACGATGTCTATGAAATATTAATTAATTAAGTTTATTTTGTTCATATATTATACTTTTTTGTGTTTATGTGTGTATATATATGTGAAATTACAATTTTACCCTTGAGTAGGATCTTACGAATCGAGCTATGATCCCGATCTTACGATTCTCAACCAGCCTACCGATCTTACGTAGGATCGCGAATCTGACTACATTGCATAATAGTAAAGAGAATCCAACTCTTCTAAAATAAAATTTGTGCTTTAAAATATAAAATGAATAATAATAATTCTAATAAAGAGAATATAATGACATCTCACACATTGAAGGATTAATATAATTACATTGAAGGATTAATATAATTATTTACTTTTTTTTTTACAAAATGAAAGAACTTTATTAAAAAAAAAAATAAAATCAAATGAGGATAGTCATATTTTTTCTTATAGTCATGCTAAATAGTGTCCTGAGACACAAAAAAAAAATATTAAAGTAATATTAAAAAGACAACATTTTATACTTTTAAAGTATCAAAACATGCATTTCGAGACAAAATTTTTATTTTAATATGATTAATAGTTGTCCGCACCATTTAACATTTTCCTAAAATAAAAAATAAAAAAAAGAAGAAAAACGTTTTTTTTTGGAAGAAAGAAGAAAAACTTGAACCATGCTTGGCGCCACAAGACGCGTTACGGCATTGATTCCTCGGAATCTACAACCATTGCGTCAACTTCATGAAGACATCGAAGAGAGTATACATTTCCACAAGTGCAAAGGCCAACACATTCTCACTAACCCTCGAATTCTGGACACTATTGTTCGAAAGTCAGCAATTAACCCCACCGACACGGTCCTTGAGATCGGTCCCGGCACCGGAAACCTCACTCTCAAGCTTCTAGAAGCTTCTCACCAAGTTATTGCCATCGAAATCGACCACCGTATGGTTAACATTCTCGAAAATCGTACTCTCAAACGCGGCCTCCGCAGCAAGCTAAGGGTAAGTTTTATTTTCGTTTCATTTCCATTGCATTTTACCTGTTCGATGAAATGCCTAAGCTAAATAAACAAGTGTCACTTAAACGATACAGTTGTATTTTATTTTTAGTTTTAGTCCCTGTAAAAGTATTTTTATTTTTTATTTAGTCCTTCAAAATATAACATTTTTTGCTTTTGATACTTTAATGCTTGCAAAACTTATTTGATTTTAGTTCCTCAAAATATAATAAATTACCAATTCGTCCGCTAAAATTTTCGGGGTCACACATTTACATGTTGAAATTTGGGAATAGGCAAAAAAGACTTTGATTTTGAATTATGTCAAGCAATGTAGTCATAGTTAGTTCCATGAATTATATCAATTGTTGTCAAACTAGTCCTTACAAGTTTTAACAGAAAACTAAGTTGTTCGAGTTCATTCAAAATTGATGCCTTTTTAGTGTATTCGCAAATTTTACGAGTGTAAATGTTTGACCCCTATAATTTCAGAGGGGGCGAATTGGTGATTTACTCTTGAATTGATGATTTATTCTTCAAAATAAGGACTAAAATGAATATTACAATGACCAATTTCAATATGAACAAATTTTGTATGATTAAACCTTTTTTTCTTCAGTTGATAACAAAAGATGCATTGAGAACTGAGTTCCCACCGTTTGATCTCGTAGTTGCCAACATTCCATACGGTATATCTTCACCACTCTTGATTAAACTTTTATACGGTACAACACCGTTTCGGAGCGCTACTCTTCTACTTCAGAAAGAGTTTGCTCGAAGATTACTTGCTAATCCTGGTGACTCTGAGTTTAACCGTTTAGCTGTTAATGTTAAGCTTCTAGCTGACGTGGAGTTTGTTATGGACGTTAGCAAAAGAGATTTTCTTCCGCCACCTAAAGTTGATTCCTCTGTCGTTATAATTCGACCAAAAGCTAAAATTCCCGAAGTTGATCTCCATCAGTGGAGGGCTTTCACTAGGACTTGTTTTAATAACAAGAATAAGACGCTTGGTGCTACATTTAAGAGTAAGAGGAAAGTTTTTGAGCTGTTGGAACTTAACAATGCGTCAGGTTTAATTAGACAACAAGATGATTTTTGTTCGCTTAAGGAAAAGATAATTGGTGTTCTTAGGGAGGGAGGGTTTGATGATAAAAGGCCTTCAAAACTTTCGATTGAAGAATTGTTGCATTTGATGTCTTTGTTTAATCAAGTTGGTGTATATTTTGATCACCACGGGGAGGTTGGGAATGAAGATGATAGGTTTGAGGTTGATGATGTTGATGACTAGTGATAAGTATCAACCACTTTTTGACATTTTTGTATATTATTAAGATCAGCTTCTGTCTTGCTCATTAGCCAAAGGTTGGCTGTTGGATGGATTCAATAGCTGAGAGATCAATGGTCCAGTTGGTTCAATCCAACGGTTGATCAGTGGCTGCAAAGACAGGAGAAAGTATGATCATAATTGATTTGTTTTATTTGCATAATATAAAAGAATATTGAAATTGTTTGGTAACTTGATGTATCTCCTGTATATTGTAATGTGCTCCTTTAGAATATATGCTTGCTTAAAACATTAAAAGAATAGAGCATCTGAAAACTTGTCATTGATGAATAAGTAGAACGTATTAGTTGTTCAATTCATGAATCACTACTCAATTTTATGCTGGACACTTATGTAGCGGTGATAGAAAGGAACCACAAGTCTACAACTAGATATATGTAAAATTTCACCTCAAATTTTAGTGGTTATCTATCAAACCATTACAATATATGTTATATAGCCTAGTGTTATTTTCATTCAAATCTCAGATATACAGGAAGGGACAGATCTACCTCGGGCTAGTGAAGGCCTGGCTTCCTCCTAGACAACTTTGGTGTGTGCTGCAAATTTGAATAATTTTGCTGTGATTTAAGGCGGTACGTTCTAGTGTTTTTTCTTTCTTGTTATCTCATATGTCTCCTTTGTATACATGTCACAAGCATCAGATTCTATAATTCATGTCCAGTTTCTGTTTTGTTATCTTTGTGGTATATGAAATGGAGCAAATTGCTCACACTGGTTAGATTTTGACTACAACTACACTAATTGATATAGTACACATAGGATCTTTGAGAGTTAGTATTAATCATATCTACTAGCAATTGGTTTTCAAAGAGAGAGATATGGTCCAAAAGCACCTTTATTCTCTGAATATTGATCTTACGCAAGATCTAACACAATATATAGTACACATCACTATTTTCTGGAAAGGTATAATATTACTGTTTTGTGTACATGATAGTTACCCCTCTAGGTTGAAATAAATACATTTCCCCTCTTGCTTCGAAGAAAAAAAATACATTTCCCCTCTCTATATACAATACAACATTTTCTTGATGGTCTAATCCAATCAAGCGTTAATGGGTTCCACTCTAATTGGGAGTTTTTTCTTCATCTTAACTATTGGAAAGTAGATTATTTCATCCCTCTCAGCGACCCATCTGCATAGTATAAACCAATCGCATGTTAAAAATCATGAAACATTATGATTTTTTTATATAGTGTAGCTATTGTATTACCTGTATGTAGTAACAAGATAGTGAAGGAAAATAGAGAGCTCTACCCTAGAAAGTTCTAACCCAGGACATAATCTATGTCCACCACCAAATGGGGTAAAGCAGATGTTACTAGCCACAGCTTCAATTTTCTGCAAGCATAGAACATTGTGCATATAGTTGCTACTGTAATTATGTGATCCTTATATAAACATGAAAATGATCAGACTAGATGTAGCTCTAGAAGATTAGTTACCTCCCATCTCCATGGATCAAACTTGAAAGGGTTTTCATAGTTGTTTGGGTCCAAGTGAACAGAAGTAAGAGATGCCATAACACACCAGCCCTTTGGAATTAGGTACCCTGCATTCATATGCAGAAAAGTTGAACTGCATTAGTATTTAGTTTTTATGCATCAAGGCCAAAGATAAATGCATCTTCCTTGTGAATAACTAAACCACCTTTAATTTCAACGTCTTTGAGTGCTTTCCTCCAAATGCCATTGACTACATGGGCCATTCTAAGAGTTTCACTGATGACCTTTTAGAAAGGAGATCAAAGATAAATTAATACAAAATGGTAATTACATTTTTATTAAGGAACACATCTGATTTTTATGTATATGAAAGCTGACATTGGAGACTCACATTTTGAGTAAACGGCAGTGCCATGTAGTCAGTCCATGTATAATCATTTGAGCAATCAGTCTTCAGCTTCTTCAATTCCATGTGCTCCTCCTAATATGAAAATAAATAAATCAGATAAACCATACTATATAAAGTTATTGTTTGGTTGTGATTAATTTACAAGGTTACTAACTTCAAAATTTTCATTGCTTAGCATATATATATGACACTGCTAATTTTAAATGAACACACCATAAGTTTGGTCAGAACAAGAGGGGTTTCAGAGAGGAATTTGAGGGCCAAGGTCATGGCCGTAGCAAGGGTCTCTTCCCCTGGGATCATCATCACTATGATGTTTTGGCAAATCCTTTCCAATGCCAAGTTTGAGCTTGGGTTTGAGCTAGAGAACTCACCCTTATCCCTTAAGAGTGCATCTAGTATACATTGATCTTCTGCATTATTATCCATCATTAGTTTCTTTCTCTCATCCACTATCCTCCTCACTATCTTCATCATCCTTTCCTTTGCCTATATAATATATTCACACATATATAATCACACACTTTAATTAATCAGAAAATAGCTTATTATATATATATATATATATATATATATATATATATATATATATATATATATATATATATATATATATATATATTCAGATATATTTAATTTGTGGGACCTTCAAAGATTTGTATAGCCTTGTTCCTGGAAACTTGATGGGCAAGCAAATCAAGCCTTTGATGAATTCTCCAAATTCTGTTCTCAACAAGTCCAGATCTTTACCAGGACCAACACTCATCAAAACTTTAATCAAAATAGTAAATGTAATCTGGTATATGCATATCATAAAAAATTGAAAAAGGAATAAAATTAGGAGATATTATATACAAAGAAAGATTAATCAAGTTAAATTTAAATATGATTTTAATTCTTGCAAATATAACATCAGTTTATGCTTTTAGCATGTAACCTGTTTTTTAGTTCTTGTAAATATACAAATATTTGCTTTTGCTTTTTATTGTTTTGTTTTAGTGTCTGCAAAATTTATTCATATTAAAATTTGTCTTTTTGGTACGTAGAATATTTGATTTTAGTCCCTCAAAATAAGGACTAAAATGAATATTACATGAACCAATTTTAGTATGAACAAATTTTACAAAGATTTAAAACAAAACACCAAAGGCCAAAAACAAAATGTAATATATTTACAAGACTAAAAGCAAAAAATAATATATATTTTTGAGACTAAAAAAAACATATTTAAACTATTAATTTATTAAGAAAAGAATATTGGGAGAAAAAGATAAGTTAAAAAGATATAGACCTTTTTGACTTCATCTTGAACATAAATTGTTTTGTGATTCCAAGATGCTAAGCATTGTTTGACAGTGTGTTCAACATCTCTAGTGATTTTAGCTTTAAATTGTGGGGATTTAAGAAACACTAAAATGAGTGAATGCAATTTCTTATGCATGTTTCCATTCAATTCAAGTATAGAGTGTTCTCCCATTAATTCTCTGATTGATTTTGGATAAGCAGGGACAAATGTGTTCCCTTGATTCTGCAGAATGACCTTGTTCACCTCTGAGTCTGTTGACACTATTATATTGCTTCCTAGAATATTTGATTTAAACACATTCCCGTAACTGCATTTACACATCATTATAAATTTATAACAAAATACTCCAAAAGAAATTAAGTATCTAACTTGTGGACCGACTAATTTGGAGGACCAATTCTACCGTCCAATAAAACGGGTTCAATTGAAATTCAAACTTAAAATCTAGATAAAAAAGACAAACTCTGAAGTCACAAGGCTATACCACATGTCAACCTTGGGGTTAATAGTAAACTTGTACTCCCTTATGTTTTAAATATAAGCAAAAAAATCACAGATTCATCCATTATTCAATGAATTTGAAAAGTGACTTTTTGCTTATATTTAGAATTGGAGGGAGTATAATTTAATGTTGCTTTCTATGTATATATAGGTTTAGGAAGACTTGTCACATATTTTAAACGACCTTAAGGCTTAGACTTAACAAAATGGACAAATTGACCCTAGCATAAGAGACCAAATTGAAATTTTTTTAGAGGACCAAAATCAACTTAAAATAAATGTAAAAGATTAAACATAAACATGAAATAAGCCTAATAATTGGGTTATAGATAAATGAAAACTTACATAGACTTGCGGTTTTCAAAGAAGGTGACAGGATGAGAAGAATAGCCAGAAGCAATGAACTCAAGAGTCTCTCCAAGTAAAGGCCAACCTGAGTTTCCTTTTGGTATTGTAATTCCTTTTCTCACTGTAATATTACTCTCTTTCTTCACAATCCACCACCAACTCATTAACATCACAATTATTCCCACACATACACCTATAAACCAATATTCCATAGCTGTTTTAATTGTTTGAGAGTAAAAGAGAGAAAGATGAAGAAGAGAAGAATAAAGAGAGATCAGAGAAATGGATGTATATATATATATATATATATATATAAGGTTGACTTAGTTTTGAATTATTTTTGTTTATATGATACCAACAAAACTTCAGGTACTAAATATTGTTTTTCCTTTCAACTTGCATGCAGGTACTAAATATATTTTTTTCCCAACTTGCATACAAATCGTTAGGTACAACATTGTCAAAAGAAAATAAAAAAGACTTATAAAGTCCAATATCAAAACAAACAAACACTATCAAAATATAAAATAAAAATGTTTAATTGCAGTTTTAGTCCCTATACTTTTGCATTCAAAAATTCTTGATTCAAAAATTGATGATCTCAAATATTTTAACTGATGGTGTCATGCCACCTTCTGATAAAGCCACTTAATTTGGTCTAGTGGCGAGGGATTTGAGTAGTATGCATGAAATAGTGTGTTCGATCCTCTGCTCCAATGTAAACAAAAAAAATACCACCTTCTCATCTAAGTGCTTTTGGGTCAATCTAGGTTAGTTCTAAATAAGTACATTTTTATTTTAAGAATGAAGTAGAATAAATTGGATAATTATAGTTTTTTCACATTTGATGATATTACTTGATACTTTTCTCCTGGCATAGAACACACTAATGAATTTGGGAGTTAAAAATGCTGATTTTTTTTTTGTCAATATTTGTTACAAAAAATATTATGGTTAAATTTTTTCATAATGCACACAATTAAATCTTAAGTCTCCAAAAGACACTTACATGGTTTATTATATATATATTATAGATCAAGCAATTCTTTAACACAAGCATTGAGTACGTATTTGGGAAATATATATGAAAATATTTTGTATTTTTCTTTTACATTGAAAGTCTTAGATCATATATAAAAAGAACTCAAAATTATGGAGACAATATCTTAAAATTTGTCTAAATTATCACAATTCTTTGATTATGAAATCCTTTTCTTTTTGTATGGGTATTTGATGATGAAATTCTATTAATTATTGGCTCAGTTTGAGTGGGTTGTTGGACCAGTTGTCGTGCTTCTCTTTGCATCTATCAACCTTTACACCTCCATCCTATGATGACATTGTTACAAGAGTGTGATAACTTTGTTACTGGACAAAGAAATTACACATACACTAATGCAGTCAAGTATATCTTAGGTAAATAACAAATGAAAAACTTATAATGTGACAAACTTTAGGGGACATAACATTTGCACTGGTCACCGTGACATATCAAGTATTTTATCTTATGAATTCCTTGTTATCTAATTTGAAGTAACAAAAAAAGTGTAGTAAAATTTAATTTAACTTTATATGTATGTGCGTGCATGCATGTGCGTGCATGTCACTTATGAAAATAATTGAGCACCAACTTCATAGTACTTTGTATATGATACTCAAAATCTCATGGACGACATTGTTTATTACTTCAACAACATTTTTTAATTCTGTGATTTTTGCGAAAATGTTTCTATAATAAAGGACAGAGGAAGTATTATCTATCAAATAATTGAGTTTTTTTGAAAAACTATACATATTAATTGTTTTAATACAACCTCAAGCGAAATAAAATATTATGGAAGAAAAGTTAAATATTACATTAATATTGTAAACTTCACACCAAATTAAAACTACACTAACACATGTAACTTTCAACTTAAACATGCAATAGCTCAGCTTGGGTGGATTTTTGGACCCGTTGTAATAATTTTGTTCGCAACCGTCAACTTTTACACTTCCATCCTATTAACACATTAGAGATAATTCGGTTACGGGACAGAGAACACAAATTTGCAATGTGAATTGTGTTGTTGTTTTTGGGTGTCAGGAGGAAGAAATGTTCAAATTTATGGTCTATTTCAATATGTGAATATTTGTGGAATTGCATTTGGATTTACAATTGTTGCCTCAACAAGTATGATGTGAGTTGTAAAACATAAGTGTCATTAGTTACGGATTGTTTGTTCATAAAATTAATTAGCCTATAGATATGATGAACTTATTTTAAGACAAGAAAATTCTAAGTTACTTATAACACAAACTTTCTTTTTATTAACTGTATTCATGATGTGTTATTAACCTTTCCCAGATGTTTCTCACGGCCATAAAAAGGTCACATTGTTTACATGAGACTCAAGGAAAGATCTTTGTGATATATCTAGGAAGGAGTACAAGTACATGATATTATTTGGATCGGCCGAATTGTTGCTTTCTCATCTTTCAAATTTAAATTGAGTATCTTGCATAAAATGAAACTTTTAAAGGAAGTTTAACGGGAATTAGCACAGACACAATCACTCACACTCAGAAAATATGGAAGAAATTACAAGCTTTAGGGAAATAGCTTTTGCATACTCCTTCTCCATTATATTTTTTACACAAACGCACATTATCACCTTGGATAAATCATGTTTGTTTTGTTGCACAGGACACCAAAAGATCTCCTCCTAGCAAAATACCATAAAAAGGATACTGTGGTGAGCGTCATGAGTACTACAACATTTTATCTATTTTGTGGAAGCTTGGGTTATGCAACGTTTGGAGATAATTGGGACATACCAGCACTTTATGTATCTTAGTACTCTTACCAAGTCCTTGTTGTCTAATTTAAAGTAATAAAAAAAAAAGTGTAGTAAATTTTAATTTAACTTTTTATGTGTGCGAGGTAGCGCATACATGCACACATGCGTGCGTGCTTGCTACTTATAAAAATAACAGGGTATCAACTTCATACTTTGTACAGGGCACTCAAAATCTCATAAATGACCTTATTTATTACTTCTATTTTTTTTAATACCCATCACCTATGCCATCAGCTACGATATGCCTTCACACTTGGTATTTCACGATACCGATAGAGTTTATTCCTTCGTGCACCCGCTCCAATCACCATCTTTGGAATGCGGTCATGTATCACATATAAATCATTAATGTGATCAGTCACTGCTTTCGATCATCCTCACTTTGGTTGGGCGAGAGGGAGTAATGCCATCAATTTCCTGGGCTTCTCACTTTTGACCTTCCACACTTTTGGGTCTTTTTTTGGAGCTAAGTAATGTGAACCATGTTGAAGACACCTTGACCTTTCCTCCATCCACCACATCACTTCTCGATCGCTGAATTTTCTCTGGAACACCCTTTCTAAGACTTTAGTAAATGATTTTAAAAGAACTCAAAATTATAAAAATAACTCAAAATTATGGAGACAATATCTTAAAATTTGTCTAAATTATCACAATTCTTTGATTATGAAATCCTTTTCTTTTTGTGTGGGTATTTGATGATGAAATTCTATTAATTATTGGCTCAGTTTGAGTGGGTTGTTGGACCGGTTGTCATGCTTCTCTTTGAATCCATCAACCTTTACGCCTCCATCCTATGAAGACATTGTTATAAGAGTGTGATAACTTTGTTACTAGACAAAGAAATTACACATACACTAATGCAATCAAGTCTATCTTAGGTAAATAACAAATCAAAAACTTACTATAATTGACAAACTCTAGGGGACATAACTTTTGCACTGATCACCGTGACATATCAAGTATTAAATGTATCTTATGAATTCCTTGTTATCAATTTAAAGTAACAAAAAAAAGGTGTAGTAAAATTTAATTTAACTTTATATGTATGTGCATGCATGCATGTGCGTGCGCATGTCACTTATGAAAATAATTGAGCACCAACTTCATAGTACTTTGTATATGACACTCAAAATCTCATGGGCGACTTTGTTTATTACTTCAACAACATTTTTTAATTCATGTGATTTTTGCGAGAATGTTTTTATAATAAGGAACAAAGGAAGTATTATATATATATATATATATTATCCATCAAATAATTGAGTTTTTTTGAGAAACTATACACATTAATTGGTTTAATACAACCTCAAGCGAAATAAAATATTATGGAAGAAAAGTTAAATATTACATTAATATTGCAAACTTCACACCAAATTAAAACTACACTAACAAAAGTAGTTATACATGTAAATCAACTCGAACATGCAATAGCTCAGTTTGGGTGGATTTTTGGACCCGTTGTAATAATTTTGTTCGCAGCCATCAACTTTTACACTTCCATCTTGTTAACACATTATTACAAGATAGATAATTCGGTTACTGGACAGAAATTATCCATATGCGGATGCTGTCAAGTCTATCTTGGGTAAGTAACAAGAATACAAACTTGCAATATGAATTGTGTTGTTGTTTTTGGGTGTCAAGAGGTTCAAATTTATGGTATATTTCAATATGTGAGTATTTGTGGAATTGCAATTGGATTTACAATTGCTGCCTCAACAAGTATGATGTGAGTTGTTAAACATAAGTGTCATTAGTTATGTATTGTTTGTTGTTTGTTCCATAAAATTAATTAGCCTATAGATATGTTGAACTTATTTTAACAAAAGAAAATTCTAAGTTACTTATAACACAAACTTTCTTTTTATTAACGGCATTCATGATGTGTTATTGACCTTTCCTGGATGTTTCTCAGGGCCATAAAAAGGTCACATTGTTTACATGAGACTCAAGGAAAAATCTATGTGATATATCTAGCAAGGAGTGGTATCAGAGCCGGTTTTGTGAGGATGAGTTAAGCACAATATAAAATCTAATATGGTATCAGAGCCTATCCTAGATCTATTTGTTATTTGTTCTGGAGACCTCCCATATTTGGGCCACCCGTTGTTGTTGATTCCACGCACCACCTCTCAAATTCTAATACATCACAAGCTTTAGCTTCTACTTTATTATTTATATGAGCTTATTCCTTAGTTTACCCGCTCCAATCACCATCTTCGAAATGCGGTCATGTATCACACATAAATCATTAGTGAAATGCACTATACAATCTGATTCATCAATTAATTGTGACACAGAAATCAGGTTGCAGTTTAAACTAGAAGTATAAAGAACATTGCGCTGAGTTTTAAACCGCCATCAAGCCTTATTGACCCTTCTTTAGTGGCAGCTGTGCGTTGTTAATCAGGCAATCCAATCGGACATCCATTCACTTCACGTAAGTCACATAATTTATCTAGGCTTCCACTCATATGATTTGAAGCCCCTGTGTCAATTACGCCGTGCTCTAAGTGAGGTTCGGATTGCTCGTGCCCACTCATCGTAGAAATTATGACTGTTCAGTTGTTCATTATTTAGTGAAAATTCATTCTTGGTTAAGGATTAGCCTCATCCATCTAGGAAGATTTACATGGCCCTCAAATTGATTATGAAGCTAATAAGAATTAGCCCCATCCATCTTGTACAAGTGTGTTCCACAAGGCACGTAGCAGAGGGTGGTGGAACACAAGATTGTGTCATGGCATGGGCCAAGAGTACTGCAAAACCCACATGGAGAACATACCTTGTAGTACCCACCACAAAAAGTTACATTGGAATCAAACAAATAAAGTAATGTATAGACACAAGATCTGAGAGTTAGCTTCAATCATCTCCATTTGCAATTATTTTTTAAATATTGCAATAGGGTCCAAATGCACCTTTATTCATTGAAATGAATATTGATGTTATGCAAGTGCCAATAGAATATATAGTACACAACAATTTTTTCTGTTTACTATAAAGTTACCCCTCTAGGTTGAAATAAACATACTCTCTAGTCTCGTATAATCAACAATTCACTTTTTAAGTTCATTGAATAACTGATAAATATGGTCTATACAATGAACCTAAAAAACGAACCGTTGCTTATATAAGAGACTAGAGGGAGTATAATATAAATAAATATATTTCTCTTTCTATACAATAGAAGATTTTCTTGGTGGTCTAATCCAATCAAGTGTTAATGGGTTGCACCCTAATTGGGAGCTTTTTCTTCATCTTAACAGTTGGAAAATATACTATTTCATCTCTCTCAGCCACCCATCTGCATTGTAGAAACCAATCACATGTTAAAATCTTCTAAGATTATGAAGTAAAATTAAATTAAATTATGGTATAGCTATTATATTACCTGTATGTAGTAACAAGATGGTGAAGGAAAATAGAGAGTTCTAGCCTAGAAAGTTCTAAACCAGGACATAGTCTATGTCCACTCCCAAATGGGGTAAAACAGTTGTTACTAGCCACAACTCCAATTTTCTGCAAGCATAGAACATAGTATATAAATTTACTTCATGTAAATATGAAGCATAGAACATAAGATATAGCTTTAGAAGCTGAATTACCTCCCATCTCCACGGATCAAACTTGAAAGGGTTTTCGTAGTTTCTTTCGTCCATGTGAACGGAGGTAAGCGATGCCATAACACACCAGTCTTTTGGAATTAGGTACCCTACATTCATATGCAGAAAAGTTGAACTGCATTAGTATTTTATTTCTATGCATCAAGACCAAATGCATACAATACCTCTTATTCCTTGTGAATAACTAAGATACCTTTAATTTCGACATCTTTGACTGCTTTTCTCCAAATGCCATTGACTATATTGGCCATTCTAAGAGTTTCACTGATGACCTTTTAGAAAGAAGATGGAATAGAAATCAATGAACATAATGTTAACAACTGATTTTGTATATATATGAAAGCTAACTTTGGAGACTCACATTTTGAGTAAATGGCAGTGACATGTAGTCAGTCCATGTATAATCATCTGAGCAATTAGTCTTCTGCTTCTTCAATTCCATGTTTTCCTCCTAATAACAAACAGTCGAGAAAACCAGATAAAGTTTTTTTTACGAACAAATATAAAAGGCGTGTCTCTGAGGCTATGAGATAATCATTATCGATGTTTATTCAATTTTAAACAATTTCAATAATTTGAAATAATACATAACATGATTAAGTCATGAACATACCGTAAGTTTCGATAGAGCGAGAGGAGAGTCGGAGAGAAATTTGAGGGCCAATGTCATGGCCGTAGGAAGGGTCTCTTCCCCTGGGATCATAAACTCTATGATGTTTTGGCTAATCATTTCCACCATTAGGCTTGAACTTGAGCTAGAGTTGTATAACTCACTCTTATCCCTTAACAATGCATCCACCACATCATTCACTGCACAATGATCGTCTGCATTAATTAGCTTCATTCTCTCCTCCACTATCCTCCTCACCATTTTCATCATCCTTTCCTTAGCCTGCATATATGTATTCACACATAATTACAGACTTTAATCACAAGCAAACTAATTAATTACAACTTAATGTTATTGTTGGTAAGGATTTTGCTATCAATCAAAAAATAAACAGCCATTTGGTTAATATTCATAAATAATACACACGCGCGCGCGCGCACACACACACTCAGATTATATATTTAGTTTGTGGGACCTTTAAGGATTTGTATAGTGTTGTTCCTGGAAACTTGATGGGTAAACAAATCAAGCCTTTGATGTATTCTCCAAATTCTCTTTTCAACAAGTCCAAATCTTCACCAGGACCAATGCTCATCAAAACTTTAATCAAAATAGTAAATGTAATCTGCATAAAAAGAGAAGATAATTAGGAGATTGTATATAAAGAAAAAACCAATGTGAAAATAGTTTGTGACTGAAACTAACAATGTGAATCATTATTCATTGAGTACAATCACTTGTATTTATACAAATGCTAGATTAGGCGTGTCCAAGTGGCGTATACTCCTTGAAGCACGTATACTCCTTGGATTAGGCGTGTCCAAGTGTCGGACACGCCTATCGGTGCCAACGTGTCAGCGTCCGTGTCGTGTCCGTGCTTCATAGAACATAACTACTTCTAGTTAACAAGTGGTTAAACAATTTGCCTACGGTTAACTTAGGTAACTTGTTCATCAAGTTACTGAGTCTATTAATATGAGACACAAATAACATTTAAGTAAAAAATATATAAATTATTATTAAGTAGAGAGGGACCTTTTTGACTTCATCTTGAAAGTATATTGTTTTGTTGGTCCAAGAAGCTAAGCATTGTTTGACAGAATATTGAATATCTGTGGTGATTTGAGCTTTAAACTGTGGAGATTTAAGAAACACTGCAATGAGTGAATGCAGTTTCTTATGCATGTTACCATTCAATTGAAGTATTGAGTGTTCTCCCATTAATTCTCTAATTGATTTTGGATAAGCCGGGACGAAAATGTTCCTTTGATTCTGCAGAATAACCTTGTTTACTTCTGGATCTGTTGAAATTATCACATTGCTTCCCAATATATTTGTCTTAAACACACTCCCATAACTGCATTTACATATTACATTTAGAAAAGAATATAAAATCAAGTTTCCTTTTTTTAATTGAGTGAAAGGGTATGTAGTAATATAATATAATTTTATATAATATGAATATAAAATCAAGTTTTATGATGGCAGTGATCAAATCACATGGATGCTACTACTATTTTGTGCTTCCACACAGTCCAAGGGGCAATCTATGCTGGAAAGGGATCCTCTCTTGTGACATTACATTAGTGAAATCTTAATCTTAGGAAAAAAACAAATATGGTGAAGGGGTTTAAAATATAAAAAAAATGAAACCAAGACATTTGTCTCAGGTGGTTAACCAACTCCCTTTAGAATAAATTGTTCGGTATAACTCAAGTTCAATTTTTTATAGCAACAATTCTTAGTTAAATTTTACTTATTTCGCGGCTGAACTTTGAATTATCAACTCTCTTCTCTAAGAACCGGATGATTAAAAACCAAAAAAATAATATAAAATTATGGGAGTGATCTCAAGTGAAATGCTCATTTTCTAAGTTTTGTAATGACTTAATTTCTAGAAGTATTTGCTTGAAAAATATTATAATTTTTTTTTCCTTTCTATGATTTTATTGGACTTGGATATAGAAACATAAATTTTAATGGATACAAATTTTACAAAATTCACTGTTTGATTTAAAATTTAACTAATATAGATTATTTATGTTAAATTTTACAAAAATTTAAAATCGTTTAATATGTTATTGAGATCGATTAAGATTAATGGTTTTGTAAAAGTTATATATGTGTGTGTAAAATATTATTCCAAATATATTAAGATTCACATTTCACTATTGACAGATATGTTCCTCAATGATGTAAAACTCCAACAACAATATGTTAAAAGGAAAAATGTTGGATGGAATGTTTGGTGAGCATGCATGTGGTTGGCCTCTTGGTGAAATTATGAAAAGGATATGGGAATATGCAAAAAAAAGCAATACTACAATCAAAACATAAATGAAAATCATATAATATCAATATGTGTAGCAGAAAGGATCAAATCGATCTTTATATTCAAATGACAATGCTGATATTATTAGACATAATAATAATTTTTTTATAATTATTCAATTTTAACTCCAAAATATCTTATTTATGTGTGCGAGTTTTCAAACGATGTTTGCCACTTTCATCTAAAGACAAAAAAATAATACTAAGGATAATTAAGATTTTTTTTAAGGCTTACATAGACTTGCGATTTTCCATGAAGATGACAGGTTGAGAAGAATAGCCAGAAGCAATGAACTCAAGAGTCTCTCCAAGTAAAGGCCAACCTGAATTCCCTTTTGGTATTTTATTTCCATTTTTCTCCTTCTTCTTCTTCTTCTTCATCACAAAACTTATTAACAAAACAATTATGCTCACACATACACCTATAAACCAATATTCCATATTTTCAATATCTTTAACTAGCCCACAATTTGACGATATAAATATATCTGACTAAATGCACGGGTCTCTTACTAGTATATGACTCTGAAAAAGGTTCCGGCTACCGATAGCTAGATACCTATTTTATTGTACTTGATTCATCTATCATCAAAGTTTCTGTTTGTTTGGGGAATGAGATGAGAGAAGAGAAGAATAAAAAGAGATTCAGAGAAGAAAATGTACTCTGAAAGGAATATATTCATATATAGTTAGGAAGAAACTTCCCTTTGAAGATCCATATCTACTTTATAAGCATATATATACTATATTTTCTTTTTTTGACTATACACTACCATATAAATAAAAGTGAGTATCTATATATTTCCAATTGTGTTTCTCATAATCATCTTTGTTTTTTTTCTTATAAGTCTATACTATATTTTCTTATTTTGACCAGACTTTATATACTACCATATAATTGAAATTATTCATGTTTGTTTATTTTTAATTATAATTGAAATTATTAAAATATATACAAAACTAGTAAGTTTTTTTTACTAATTGAAATATATACAAAACTACTATTAAAATATATTACGAAATTTGCAAATTGAATATTGGTCAAATTCTTTACCATTATTTTCATGAATTTATTTTATACTATTTAATGATATGGTCAAACTTATGACAATATTTTTTAGGAATGGTATAAAAATAAAAATAATAGGTGATTTTATTTTTACTACATATTTTTTACTACATATGATTATTTGTCATGGCAACGCCAATATACATCCACTGTTTTTTTTTGGTTTACAATAATATACATCCACTGTCAATTAGAATAAAATTTAATATTTTTAATTAAAATAAAATTTAGATGTAATCTCAAATTTTAATTGAAATAAATAATTTTAAGTTTTTTTTTTGAAACATCAATTGAGATAAACAATTTTAAGTTTTTAAGTTAATAATGATTAAATATCAATTGAGCCTATGCCCATGCTTGGCACATGCTACCATTACATTCTCCATCTCTAATCATAAGTGTATTTTTTTTACCACATTAATTTATATATAATGATAAAAAATAGTTAATTAAATGTGTCAATTTTGTGTGAATGTCTTCCTAAATTATTATTGGTAATATGAATACGAAATTAAATTTTTATTTCTAACAAGATAAATTAATAATAGTATTATTAGAGATGGGTGTTTGAACTCTAAATTATTCACTTCACCACACTTAAAATATGTAAGTTTAATTACCAGACTATTTAATTAAAAAAAAGTAGTATTACTTAGCTAGTAAGGTGTATGTAAGTTTATATTTAAGGATGCAACTTTTTTTCAAATGAAAGTTATAATTAGAGAAGGAAAGAGTATTGTAGATATGACCAGCATCTTGTCCAATTTCACCCATGTCATTGCCACCTATTATTATTTATAGTTCTTCCTATTTTGTTTACTTTTTTCTCTCCTTTCCCCTTTTTCCTATATATATATATATATATATATATTCTTCTTTTTGTTGAAATCATCAGATTCTGTGAGCTGATTCAAACCAGGGATGGGTGGAATGAATACAACCAGCAAAGGTGTAAATTACGTTTTATTTTTATCGCAAAATAATATGAAATGAATTAATCGCAAAGAAAAGTGTTGTGTGCGCCTTAAAATTATAAGTTAAAAGAAATGACTTTTCCACCGAATTGTGAGGCGCATCATTTGAAATGCAAGGCCTCGTTGGCAATGTGTTTTTGTGAGCTAGAGCGTTTTTTTTAAGATTCGGTATTCGGTCCAAGGACACATGAGCTAGAGCCCGTGTCTTGCAAGAGGCGTCTAGTGCTAGAGGGTCTCAGACAGTCTCGGTTTGTTTCCGTGCAGGTTTGACAACTTTTGAACAACATTCTAGACATATTCCAAACTCATGAAAACTTTTAAGTGTGTGTTTGGTTATGCGATGACGAGAATTGATTTTGAGTGAATTGATTATGTAGAATTGATTCTGGATAAAAGTGAGTTGAATTTAAAGTGATTTATGTTTCGATATATTTATGTAAAAGTGGATTTAGCAATAAATTTAAGGCTAAAATCAATTGTAGAAGCCAAAAGCTACAAATTATAGCTACAAGTAGAATCAATTCTACAAGCAAAATCAATTCTCCTTTAAATCATCAAAACATGTTAAAATCACTTCTACAACTTCTAGAATCACTTTTGACCCTCTAAAATTGAAACCAAACACATACTAAAGCTAATTTCTTGTAACTTTTTTGTATCTCTTATAAAGACTCTTTGATAATTTATCAGAAAGCTACTTTATATTTCCATGGCAAAAACCAAAATTAACCGTAGCTAAATTTTACAACACCAGCAATAACCACCCTAAAATTAACTGGTAAAATTTATTAGCCGCTGACACCTTTAGTTACGGTTTTGGCTGTGGCTAAAGGACGTGTTTTCTGTAGTGTTTGAGCTGACTTGATAATCAATTTTGATGTATTTGTTGATCTTTACTCTTTATCTTATTACTTTGACTTGATTGTTATATTAGTATTGGTTGAACCATTTAGTTTGATTGTCTTTGTTAGTGTGGTTTGTTGAAATTCACAAGAAAGGTGTGTCTCTTCTCTTCTTTACTACTATCATGCTAGTTACTAGTGTGCTTGCATGTGAGTTGTGGCCCAATGAAGAAGAAACGGTTCTGAACTTTGTTTACGTCTTTTCCATCTTTCATAACTTTTTTCCCATTATTATTAGTGCTTTCGTCTAGTCTGCATCTATCTTTTCTGAACTCTGTTATGTTCTTTTGAAACACTTTTGACTCAAACTTTGTGAACTTAATAATTAATTTAGTGTTTTATTTTTGCATGTGAATCAAAAAGAGGGAGAGACCTACACTAGGGCTAGGAGAGGACCAATATGCTGTATTAATTAATCAGTATGTATTGTTTGAAAATTTCAATGCATATGCTACTGCTAGTAAGGACCATAGTCCCTCTCTTAACTGAATCATGGCCGTGAGTGTAAGAGATCACAGATTAATGCATTATAAATATTTTTTATTTTGATTGCTTAATAGTGTCTAAATATCACATGTTAGTAAGATCCAAAAAATAGTTTATAAAATTTTAAATATTTTTTATTTTGATTTTTTATATTAAATATTTTTTTAATTTAATTTCTTATCTGAAACACTTTGTTAGCATTTGTTTAAGTTAAATAGAAGAACTTGTAAAAAAAATATACAGAAAACAACAGCTTATAAGTCTTTTCTTAACATTTACATAATTTTTCATGTCACAAGATACTCCAAAATAAGCTCATCCAAAAGGTTTCCTTATATTTTTCCATCACGCAGTTTTGAGAAATAACATAGGAACAAGTGGTCAGATAGATAGATAACTAGAAAAACTACTCAAAATTATAGTTTATTGAATGATAACATTAGACTCCTAAGAACTTTGATGTTCTATTTAACAAGAAATTAATATGATAGTTCAAAGGCCATATTAAATCTTCCGTGAGCTTCATCAAATCCCACTTATATCAACCAATGTTTAAAGACAAATATCAGTAATCCTCCAGGCTATTTGATTTTGATGTTGCATTGCGATTTGTGGGTTGTCAATAGGGTTCTCGGTGGTACACTGTACCATTTTCGCGGGTAAATGCAGAATCTCACTCCCTTGCGTAGTTGCAGTGTTTTTCTCATAAACTGCTGTTTAGTCAACAACACAGGGAAAAGCAATTTACAATGACTATATCCAAAAATTGCGACAACAAACTGTTTATGCGGCAAAGTTTTACTTTTACATGCTGCATGCAACAGCTTCTCTTTCCAGATTATTGTAAAATGAACTCAATTTAGTAATAGCAAGTGCTTCGCCGAAGAGTGATGCCCTTGAAGATTTTGTTATCTGAACTTCAACATAATCGCCAACCACAGGATTTCTTTTTGTATTAACATCTTCCCTGTCTGGGATAGGTAGATTGACAAATATTACCCGATGGCCCTTGTCACTCTTGCCTATGAGCTCAGTATCTGGAGCTCTTTTGTTTGGTCCTTCAACTAATACAAGCTGTGTAGTTCCAACCTGCTCGTCGTAACACTTTCCTGTGCTCTCACGGAAAGTCTCAATAAGTTCAGTTAGCCTCCTCTGCTTAGTTTCCTCGGGAACATCATCCTCATAGTTTCTGTGGGCATGAGTTTTCTCCCTCATGCTATAAGCAAACATGTATGCCATATCATAACCAACTTCTTTTACAAGAGTTAACGTGTCAGAATGATCCTCCTCTGTTTCTCCACAAAATCCTGTTAGAATTGCATTTTGCAAATATTAAAAGTCTGCAATCAAAGGTTAATTGCTTATACAGTAAAATATTCGTGTGCGAAATAAAAACAAGGTAGAAGATATATCTAAATATCGATGAACTTAGATATATCTAAATAAACATGCTGGTTCATATGGCATTGGAATATCAACATCAGTATGCTACTTTTCAATAATACTAATAAAAAATTTGATGAAGCCAATAAAGATTTTATCAGTCCCTCCTAGACCTCTTTTAACCACAGAAGAACCTCTTATGACTTTGTTATGGAAAATTATTTAAAATGTAAGTAAATTCAGTAGTGCAAAATTTACACTTGTAGAAGATATGTATGCCAGATGGTCATTGAAAATGTGTAAACAACCAAGGTTATTCCTACTAGGCGGAGTTGACATGGATCAGTCCATACCATAAGGTTCTGATATGTAATAGGCTCAACGATAAACATTTACAACTAAACTTCTCTTAATAGTTTGTTTGGCCTATTTCCTTGGTGTGCCCCTACCTATTGGATTATCCCTTTGTCTATTCTATTCACTTTACCAGTGCTTCACAAGTCTACTCTCCATACATGTCCAAATCATGTACAACGAGAATCTACCATCATCTCTACTTTAGGCCCAAATTATAGGCATTCTTTTGAACAACAATACCCATGTTTGATCTAAAATATGCCCATTTTCTTTTTTGCAATCCCATTTTGTTGTGTTGTTTCGACACAAGACTTGTGCATAATTCCCTTTTTCTGAAACCGAAGTAATAACATGATTGAAGTACTCCTTGCCATTATCTAACCGAAGATGCTCACACTAAAATGATTTTTAATCATTAAGCAGAAATTTCAGAAGATAGTACCCACTTCAGATTTATGCTTCGGTATAAAATCCAAGTGACCCGAGTACAGTCATTTATGAAGGTTACAAACCACCGAGCCCAAGAAACATTCGGAATAGAAGATGGACCTCAAACATCAATATGAACAAGATAAAAAGGAATTGTGCATCTTTTATCACTTAAAGGGAAAGGTGTACGCTTGTGTTGCAATTTCACATACTTCACAAGGAAAACTCAATAATAAACCCCTAATACAACGATGAAAACATAGCTCTGATGACTCCAAAAGGAGAATGTCCTACCCGACAATGGAAAAGCACAACACAAATGAGTGAGAAAAGGTTTTTTTTGGTGTTGTTGACAAATTTGGTTCCTCAAGATAATAAAGGTCATTCCCTTCTCTAACGCGACGAATTGTCCCCCTGAATCCTTATCTTGAGATTCACAATAATCAATGTGAAAAATCACTCTGCATGATAATAAATTACGAGTATGTGTATAGGAACAAAGTTAGTGGAGAAAGGAGAATTTTGGGACATGAAGGACATTTTGAAATGTTATCGAAAGATTAATCTGAATGAATATACCAATTCCATCCGAAGTTACAAGTGCCATCTAAAAAGTAGCTATTTTCTTATTGTTGGGATTAGGGGAGTAAGTGGAGAAGTATTTAGAACAAGGCATCATATGGTCTGTGGCTCCCGAATTTAAAATCCAAAGAATGGTAGAAGGGATTTCTTGAAACACTAATCCAAGTAAAGGTGAAAACATACTTGAATATTCATAGTACAAGTAACTGATGGTTGTTCCATATTGTTGAGAAAAACTCTCATCCTTTCTATCTCCTCACCTTTCAATATTGGGGAAAATTTGACAGGACAAAGGGATGAACAAACAGCTCTAAGAAGGGACATATAGATGCTAAATAAAGAGGTGAAACAAAGAAACCAACCCCTAAACAAGATTCAATGGAGGCTAGTGATCCAAACAAGGCCTGAAATGCCATGGTCAACACCAGCCAACTCCAAGAAATGGTGGCAGTGATGAAAATTGAAAGGTCTCTACAGCAGCGGATGCCCAATCAAGTTCAAACGAAGTCTGACAGCACAAGGTGCATAGTCAGGTGATTTGATAAAGTTGTTAGCGGAAGTAGAGTCCCCTAGATTAGAAGCTTTGATGCCATTTGAAAAATAGAAAGACAATTTTTCTGAATGTGCTTTGAGTTACTTAGCACCCAGCAGTATGCTTGCTTAATTTATATACATGGAAATTACAATGATAATAAATGACAGATGAAATTTATAAGGGAGCAATTAAGCTAACACTACTTCCCGAGGTAATTGAACTTGTTCTACTTGCTATATAGGGAATCTAAAATACTTGGGGAGTGGAACATTATGGAGGTCTAACCGTCTAAGAAAGTGAAACATTAATGAAGTTCTATTTCCAACATATAATTCTCATCTGTGTCAAGCGGGAAAATGAACTCACTCCCCTTGATTCATTTATAAGGAGAAGGGAGAGAGAAACAATCTAATATAATACCCTTATAAAAGCTCCAAAACCATGATTGATATGACTTAGATTGGCTACAGGAAGTTCTTGAATTGAGACTTGCATGGCATAGAAGTAAAGCCAGAGAGCTGAAGCAGCTTTAGTAATATAATTGTTAGGAATACCAAATATAAGAACAGTTTTGATTTTTATTTTAAAACAATTTTAAGGACAGTTTAGTCAGCACGGTCCAAATTTTTTTAGTCATTTTCTCTCCTTTTCAAATTCCCCGTATAGGGGAGAGGAGTGGTGGGAAGAGATTTTTGCATCCTCATTCTCCCTTCCTCCCTTCCAACCAAACACCGAGTAAATCTGATACTCCGACACTCATCAGTTGAAATTAACGCTCCCCACTTGTAGAAGGTCAAATTAATGAATAGTGAAAAAATAAAAACAAGGAGAAAGATACTTAAAAGAGATATTACCGGAAATGAAATCACTGCTTAGGGCCACATCTGGAATAATAGTTCGAATTTTTTGCACAAGACTCAAGTAAGCCTCTCGAGTATATCCTCGCCTCATTCTCTCAAGCATTGTGCTACTTCCGGATTGTGCGGGTAAATGTATCAATTTGCATATATTATTCCTTTCACGCATCAGATAAAGAAGTTCATCTGGAAAATCTTTAGGGTGTGGAGACGTGAATCTGAAACGCATCTCAGGAAATTTTAATGAGAGTCGATCCAATAGATCAGCAAACCTTAAGCCTGTGGTTCTGACCTTCGATATACTGGAAAACCCTTCACTAAGTTTCCAATTGGACCCTGGTTCAGCCTCTTTTTCAATCACAGATGCATCATTGTAGCTGTTCACATTCTGGCCAAGAAGTGTTACTTCTTTCACACCCTCTTTCCAAAGCTCTCCCACCTCTCTCACAATGGAATCGACAGGGCGCGATCGCTCTCTGCCTCTAGTGAAAGGTACAATACAAAACGAACACATATTGTTGCAGCCCCTCATAATCGAAACAAAGGCACTAATTGAATTCTGGGAGATCCGAACTGGATTAATATCAGCATAAGTCTCCTCAAGCGAAAGAAGAGTGTTAATCCCTTTCTGGCCATACTCAACCTCTTCCAATAATCGTGGCAAATCCCTATAAGCATCAGGCCCGCATACTACATCAACCATTTTGTCTGAATCAAGTATCTTTTCCTTTAACCTCTCAGCCATACATCCCAAAACAACTACTTTGGGAGGGCGCAGGGATTGCGACCTTCCAGTAGCAACATTGGCCTTCCAATTCCTCTTAAGAAACCAAAAGTAATTAAGCCTCTGCCACACTTTCATTTCTGCATTATCTCTTATAGCACAAGTGTTGATGAATATTATTTCTGCATTCTCGGGAACAGTCACAATTTCATTGTAGCCTGCATTTTTCATTATAGACAGGACAATCTCCATATCATTAACGTTCATTTGACATCCATAGGTCTCATGATATATTCGGCCAGTTGAAGAAACTTCAGTATCCGCCACAACACTATCCGCACAAATAAAAAACAAACGAATAAGGCCATGATTCAATAAAAAAACTTAAGTAAGTGCTTATAGCATAAGCACTTCTCAAATAAGTGCTTATGTCTAAGCTATTTCTACAACAAACGATAAAATAAAGTCAAACTATTGCCATATAAGCTCTCCTAGATAATTGGATATGTTATAAGTTATTTCCATAAGCTCTCCCACCCAAACAGTATCACTAGTGCTTATGTCAGTAAATAAACTGAAATAAATCAATCCAAACATATCCTAAATAATGAGTGGTGAGTGAAGACATTTCATATTTTCATTACTAATCAATCCTAAGAGAAAAAATGATTGAATTTTGATCATTTGGTCTCATAACATTCTCGAACAAGTAATGAATAAGGATATCCAAAAATTACAAGATATAGACCTTGTTTGGATAAACTAACTTATTTAAGTGCTTATAGCATAAACATTTACTATATAAGTGTCTATGTAGAAGTTATTCCTAAAAAAACAAAGCAAAAATGTTTTGATATAGGTTATAAGTTGTTTTGATAAGTTATGCAGCAGAAGAACTTAAGCAAAGAAGCTAAAAGCAACTTATGGACATATCCTAAACTGTTTGATAAGCCTTTCTTCCAAACAGTGTCACTTAAGTTCAAATAATAATTCAATCGAAACATACCATTAAGAAAACTAAAAGTTTTATCTTTAATTTAAATTCATTAAAATCGAAACAAATAGTGATAAATAATTAGAAAGCAAAAGGGAAATAGCAATAAGAACAAACTCACTGTTGAGGTTGAAGTTGGGAAGCAGTTAAAGAAGCTCTGGCGATGAAATGGCGAAGAGAGGGTTGTTCCGATGATTTGTTGGAAATGGAGAAGGTTCTAGAAGCGGTGATGAGATGAAGAGGGCGTGGAGATGAAGTTGGTTTGTTGTGAATAGTATGTTTGAAGAATCTGAGAGAATGAAGTTTGAGGCGTTGAGCAGTGTAAGGTTGGTTGATGATACATGATAACGCCGAAGCCATATTCTATCGTTAATTCTCAATTCTGAATTGAACTGAAACTCACAACATCATATCACAAAACAAACACCGTTGCTGCTACTGCTATCGGGCTGGATAGGGTCCGTGCGGTGACAATAACATTACATCACATGTAAATTCAATCACACCCTAATTGCCACTTTTTTTATTTTATTCTAAAAATATAAAATAACATATGTTTTCACATCCATTTGATTGAAACTTTGTTGTTACATCTAAAACTTTGTTAATCCATAAATTCATATTTTTCAAGTACTTCTTCATCAATATATTACAAACCTATCAAATATAATAGTACTTCTCTCTTCGATCAAAGATGGATAAAATAACCAACATAGTGTAACACATTTGATAGATATTTGGGCCAATTAGTTATTTGGTTATGGGTTCGATCCTTGGTTAGTGTGTATGGACAAATATTTGTCGTGAGAGGTCAACCCTTTAAATGGATCTCAACGGAGGCGTCTACCGTACATGTGCAACATGTGCTATAGCCTAAGGCCTCATAAAATTAGGAGCCTCTAAAAAAAATTATAGGATAGTAGTATTAGTAAATGAGATGTATAAAATTAGGAATTGTATGCTTCCAAATGAGAGATTGTGGAGTTATGTTTGAGATTTTCTTTATTCTAAAATGAAGAATTTTAGTTACAAAATATCTTAAAAGAGATTTTTCTACTGTGAATAAATTTTTTAGATGTTTTATAGCTAATTGTTATACTATAGTTTTATTTATCAAGTGGATAGGCGTGTAATAGAGATTGTCCTATTTATCAAACTTTTTTTTTATATTAATGAAAAAATGATTATTTTTTAGTGTTATCAATGTTATTTATAATTTAAATCAATGATAATTCTTTTATGTTTTTTTGCATTTTTTATTAGGGCCTATTTTTTAAGAATGCATAGGGTCTCCAAAAAGTTGGAGACGCCCCTGAATCTCAATTACCTCGAAGGGATTACTCTCTGCAATTGCGTGCAGAAGATTTGGTTTACCAAAAAAGTTATGGATAGAAACAACCAAACAAATAGCATAATAGATTGATAATTTTGTTTTGTCTAGTCGATTTTAGTTACCAAGAGATAGATTTTAAGGGACACGCACCCACCTATATACAATCGTTTATGACCGATTTTTTAAATCGTCGACCTGAGAACCAACCCAAATCCAATCGGATGGTTCCATATATTATTGGTTGTATCGATTTTGAGTCGGGTCGCGGGTTCTTGCTCAATCCTAAACATTGGACATTTGGACACATATTGGACATAAAAGGTCATAACTTTGAAAAACTTATTTAACCATTTTTTTTGGGTACATATTTAACCATTTATATAATGCAATAGTTTATATAATGCAATAGTGTTAAATATTGTGAGAGCTTTGTCATAGCCTGTTCAAAGGATTCTTCTATGCAGTTCCGTTGCGTGTAGAAATGCTCTATTCACATTAAAAATGAGTTATAAGAGTGCCTATGAAATGAAAATTTCTTTCAGAAATTGAGTACACCTTAAACTCCTAGTTCATAAGAAAACACCAACAATTAATCACTTATTAATAATCCAAATCACATTCCTCCAAACAAATTTCCTTTTTCTATTTTGTAACCAATTAAACCTTAAGGTGATTACAAACACCAACTAGTAGTAAAACCAAGCTCACCTAAGAGTCTGAAGAAGATGATGAATCGAAATTGCAGAGACACACTTCGCTTCCTCACACGCTTCCATAACCAACACAACCCATCTCTTCTCCCTTCTACAAAAACACCCTCTTCACAATTCACTTCAATCACAAGTTTTGATGAAAATTTCACACATTTACAACCCAATATTGTACCCAAAGGGGAGCATAAAGATTTCTCTTTTTTCAACCCACTAAGAAATTTCTTGAAAAATAAGCAATTGGGTGTTGGAATTCAGCATAGATATTATGGTTCAATGGGTGGGGTGGTTCAAAGAAGTCCCAGATTCTCAGAATTGAATGATGATGATGTTAGATACTTTCAAGAGATTTTGGGTAAGAAAAATGTGATACAAGATGACGATAAGCTTAGTGCTGCTAACATTGATTGGATGCATAAATATAAAGGTGCAAGTAAGCTTATTCTACAGCCATGCAACACTGATCAGGTTCTTTTCTTTTGCTTCTATGGAATAGATTATAGAATAAGCAATTTCCGTTTAGAAACTTAATTCGATTAAGTGCATGTTTGGATGGACTAGTTTGAGCTTATCTACTGACATAAACACTTGTAAGACTATTTGAGAGCGCTTATGAAAATGGCATATGACCCGTTTGGATTGACATATTTTTGAGCTTATGAAAAATAGCTTATGCAAGTAAATAAACTTTTGTGTTAATTCATAAGTTCTCACTAATAAAAATTGTATCTTCATACGATGTTTTTTCATAAACTATCTTGATAAGCTTATAATAATACATAAATACTTATTTATTTGGGTAAGCTAAAAAATAAGCCAATCCTAACGGGCCCTATATGTCATGTTCATAAGTTGTTTTCAGCTTATTTCCAAAAGCTCTATAGAATAGGTTATGAAAACAACTTATATGAGAAAGGTTTGATTTTGTTTTATCATTCGGAATAGAAATAACTTATATATAAGCACTTATATGATTTATGCTATAATTATTGAAATTATATTAGAGTCCCATTATGCCAAGGTTTTCCACCGTTGGATGTATACATGTGTTTGAGAGTGAAATTCAAACCCATTGAACATGGTATCAGAGCCAGGTTAAGGATGTTAATGGGAATTTGACTCAGGACCCACGCTAGGCGTGATGGTGGGTATTGAAGCTGTATTAGAGTCTCACATTTCCAAGGTTCCCGGGTTGTTATATGTATATATGCACTTGAGCACCCTCAACCTTTGACCTAGGTTTTGGGAGTGAAATCAAACAGGCCTTAATTAAGTTGTTTATTCAAACAGGCCTTAGTATTTGAAAAGCAGTTTTCTTTTGTGTTTTATTTGTTTTATTTTTCCGATTTTGCAGGTTTCTCAGATTCTTAAATACTGTAACTCCAGATGTCTGGCTGTTGTTCCTCAAGGTGGAAACACTGGTCTTGTAGGTGGAAGTGTACCTGTCTTTGATGAGGTATACCCTATAATTCTTTCTCTTGCAAACAAAAAACTCAGTATTACATTAAAAGGAACATGTTATACTGTTTTGACCTATCCTATTGTTTAATTCTGCAGGTGATTGTTAGTCTTAGTTCAATGAATAATATCATATCTTTTGACAAGGTAAACCATTTACTTCTTGAAAGCATATTTGTTATGATTTATGAGCTCTCTTTTTAAGTGTTTTCTTTGGTTATTTGATTAGCGTAATTTGTGTTCAGAAATAGAGCTTATGGCTGAGATTGTTTCTGTGTAAAATTAAGCAAAACTATTCAGACCACATTCACGAGTATCCATATGCAACTCACGCACCACAATACATCATTTCTTTATTGTTGTATGAGCAAACATTTGATTCTACAAGTTACCTTGTAACACCGATTTGCATCAAATCTGTAGTATTTATTGAATGGAATTTGTTAGAATTGAAGTCAATGTGAAACATGATAATCGAAGATTTGTATAATTAGTTCTAAAGATTTGCCAATGGATGTTTTAGGTTAGTGGAATATTGGTATGTGAAGCTGGGTGCATATTGGAAAATATAATGTCATTCCTGGACAATGAAGGGTAATCTTTTTCACTTTCTAAAACCATTGCTTTTTGTAGTTTTCATATATCAGTTTCATAATTAGATGTATTTTTTTATTTGGGCAGTCTTATATTGCCTACTTTTGAAAGAAAAATTTACAATACTTACCAAGCTTGTTATTGTGTCCCATATTTTTTGTTAATAGTTATAAAACAGGATTTGTTAATATTATGCTTGAGAAAATATTATGATATCAGGAAAATCGTTTTCCTTTTATTTATTTTTTCTTGAAGTTCTATGCGGTGTAATTGCAGAGACATAACTTAGGTCTTGAAAGTTATAGATGATTGGTTCTCCTTTCTTTGCCTATTTGAGTTATATTCATGAACTTGATGTATGTTTTCTGTATTTATGTTGTGTACACTTTTCATTCAGATTTATTATGCCACTAGACTTAGGTGCTAAAGGGAGTTGCCAGATTGGTGGAAATGTTTCAACTAATGCCGGTGGTTTGCGTCTTGTTCGTTATGGATCTCTTCATGGAAGTGTACTTGGTGAGAAAATACTTGTAAGCCGTAAAACTTAGGTCGACTATTACATGTTTTGATGTTTCTACTTGTTTCTCCATATAATCTGAATTTAAACTTCCAAAATCCATGAACCAAAATTGGATGATTGTATTGATTTAGTCTTTTCTAAAATTTAGTCTAGTTGTAAGGCGGAATAACCTTAGTGACATTGTATATTCACTTCTTTTCTGTTTCCACTAAATTTTTTCTGAAGCAAACTTTTGATTGTATGACAGGTGTTGAAGCTGTTCTAGCAAATGGAACTGTACTTGACATGCTTAAGACATTGCGCAAAGATAATACTGGCTATGGTTTGAAACATCTATTTATAGGTATGTAGATAACAATAATGAAAATCTGGAAACTAATTGATAATGTGATTGTAACTCAACTTTACAATTATGTAGGAAGTGAAGGTTCCTTGGGAATTGTTACCAAGGTTTCAATACTTACCCCACCAAAGTTATCTTCAGTTAATGTGGCTTTTCTTGCTTGCAAAGATTATAGCTGCTGCCAGGTAAACAGTGTTCTTATTTTGAAATTTATTTTGCTTTGTAAATTTCTGAAACTAATTGTTTTATTATGGTTTATATTCTGATTTATTTGGCACTTTTTTGGGTTACCTTAATTTATTTCCTTTTTTGAATTTGCTAATTTTATGCTGAGGGATTGGGAAGCATTATATGTTTTCTTTTTTCCTTGGCGTTTATATTTTCCTTTTATGTCAATATGGACCCTTGTCTTCGAAATTCATTGTGATTTTTTATCATCATACTGACTAGACAGAGAAACGGTATTAAGATGAAGGACACTGAACCTGAATACAAAAGGACTCGCATCACACAAACCACACAATATTCTATCAGTAGTAGACACATTTGCTTTGCACTGCTATAAAAGTAAAAGTTATCTGAAATTTGTATTGTCATGTTTTCTTCTTTAGTGTAGTCTCATACAATTTATGGTCAATTTACATGAAAAGTTTATGCCAATATACTAGTCGCTTTTTTCCTTTCTGAGAACGAAACAGGAATACATCTTATCAGGTTATTTTTGTTTCTGTACTGCTTATCAGAAACTGCTACAGGAAGCAAAAAGGAAACTTGGGGAGATTTTATCTGCATTTGAATTTTTGGACAGCCAGTCAATGAATTTGGTAATCTCTATTGATGCTTTATGGTGAAATTAGTATATGTTTGCTAATTGCTACTTATAAATATATTACAACTGTCTTGATGTATAAACATTTGTTAAAACTAAATCTGGAGAACTTCAATATGTGAATTACAATTATCTATAGAACTTCAAGATGTGTGATTGACACAACACAAATGAGCTTGGATTAACATGTATAGCAAAACCTATGATCTGAAAAATAATGTAATTCATTGATTTTTAATGACATAATAAATTCACATGTATAGATCGTGGAGATTAACTTTGGCTTGCTAATGATATTACTAGCTACCCCTGAATGAAGATGCAGATAATAGTCTATCCATTCTGCATCCAAGAATTCAATCAGGTCATAGCTGACATACCATGCATGTGAAAATGCGTCTGTTTGTACTCCCTCGGTCTCGAATATAAACGAAAGAGTACTCATGTTTAGAGGTCTTAAATACAAGTAAACTTAACTGCTTTTACTCAATTTGATAAAATAGATTGCATTGGTTGAATTATTTCAACTGATGATGGTTAATGATCCATCTCTTTACTATATTTAAATCTATTGGATCAACAATTTAAAGTTTAAGTGGATTGCTCTATGCAATATAGAGAAACTCGTGTATATCTTTCCTTTTCGCACATGCATGTAATTTCACCAACAAAATCACACTACAACTTGTACATCCCAAATATATATTTTTAATATAAAAACTAGGTCAAACAAAATATTAAATATGTGGCAACCTGGTCCCAGCGAGGCTCGAACTCACGACCTTCGGCTCATAAGACCAACGCTCTAACCAACTGAGCTACGGGACCATGTTGTATAATCCAAATATTTGAAGTTAATAGAAGGTACACACTAAAATAGCACACATAAATGGTAAACCATATAAAGAATTTCTGACCAATGTTCTGATATAGGCAGAGTGACATGTCTGGAATTCTGAGTTTGATCTATGGTTTCGAAAAGGGCTTTACAGAGAGTTTCTCTCTGTTAAAGTTTTCACAAGACCCTTACAAATTTAATGTGAATTACCAAGTTATATCTGATCATAACATTCAAACTCTTAGATTTGATTAAAAAAAGATTGACCCCTGTAAAATGTAATTTCCTATTACTAAGAAAATGATCAGAACTTTGTAACTTTATATTTTGTTTCCCCTCAGTCAGATCATATTCATGCTGATCTGATTGGATTTCTAACAGGTTACAAATCACCTGGAAGGTGCTCGTAATCCATTTCCTACGTCACTACATAACTTTTATGTTTTGATTGAGACAACCGGCAGTGATGAATCTTCGGACAAGTAAATTCCCTTACATTTTATGCTGATTGACTTGTTTATTTTAGTAGAGTAAATTACGCTTCCCCTGTTCTGAATTTTCCTAAAATATCAGTATCAGCCTCTAAATTGTAATTTGTGAAACCCTAAGTAGATACTAGTGTAATTTATACCATGTCAATGGATTTAGGGGGACGGATAGGATAATGAATTGCAGGGTCTGATAATAACAGATAATAGTAAGGTTATTTTATACACCTTATCGTCAATAATTTCAATTTATAACATCCTAAATTTATCCAAATGAAAAGTTCTATGCCATAGACCTTGAAGTTGTCAATTCGGAGCATGTAATTAAGATCCTTTATATTTGATATATCTCCAGACAAAAGCTTGAAGCATTTCTACTTGGCTCCATGGAAAATGAATTGGTATCTGATGGTGTTCTTGCACAAGACATAAGCCAAGCATCAACTTTTTGGCGTCTACGTGAGGTTCACATTTTTCATCCTTTATTATTTTTTTTCTGAGCAATTTATGCTCCTTAAAATCAGGAATACATCCCTTATGTACCTGACTTCTAACATTGGCGATTTCATTTATCTGAGACGGTTTTCCAATTTTTTTAGTCAGTAGTTTTGTCATTTATACTAAAGTTTTAGAATCAACAAGCTTGACCAAACCAGTTCAGTTATAGACCTTGTGTTTTGAATTTTGTATACCGATGTCACCAAGAAGATATCTATGTTCCTGACTATATATCCTCTTGCATTCCTATTAAGACTCTCTTTCGCTGTTTTATCCATAGATCATATTTCAGTTATGAAAACAAATTCGTGATGCTTAATTTTTGACTATATCAGGTCTTATTGAATGGTTTCAGGGTATATCAGAGGCATTGATGAAAGCAGGAGCTGTTTACAAGTATGATTTATCGATACCTGTTGAAAATCTGTACAATCTTGTTGAAGAAATGCGCTCTAGACTAGGTAAGAAACAGACTAACGTGTGTCGTAGAAACCCTACATCAGGTTTTTATGTATGTTATTAGTTATATCACAATGGTGCATATTAGGGCATCAGCATTATTACTCATCAACATTATTACAATATTGTTTGTGTGGTTTTCCGGTTGGATTGTAGGTGATGCAGCTAATGTAATTGGATATGGTCACCTTGGAGATAGTAATTTGCATTTAAACGTTTCCGTTCCTCGGTATGACAACAAGGTAGCTCAAACAAACTCAAGAATTTTTGTTATGAAATTATCATTTTTCATTTTATTTAAGACTATTAGAATTAATGTTTTGCAGATTTTATCACAAATTGAGCCTTTTGTATATGAATGGACATCTAAGCACCGTGGAAGTATTAGTGCGGAGCATGGTGTGGGACTAATGAAAGCTAATGAAATTTTCTACAGTCAGTCGCGCGAAACTGTACGTATAGTCGTATACTATTGACTCAAATTGATGCATATATATGCAGATCTGTTTTTTCTTCAGCCGTGTGAGAGAGGAAAAGTAGGGTTTTGCAAAGGGGTTTTATACCAACATGAATCTAGGGTTCAAAGGGGTTTCTTTTGGGTTTCTCTAGGGTTGGGATAATCTTTGTAACACCGGGAAATACTTATTGATTAAATCTCTTGGTCACGGGAAGAGATTTGGGACAAGGGTAGAATTAGGGTTTGCTAATTCTTGTAACTCTTTGTGAGAATCTCATTGTAACCAAGGTTTCTATCAATAGTGGAACGGAGAGCTCTCTCTCCCTCAGAGTAGGTGGTATTAGCCGAACTGAGTAAACAAATTCTATTGTGTTCTTTTACGTTTTCGCGGTTTACTTTGTTATTGTTATTATTGTCAATCCTACTTGTTTTGGTTGCTCAACTGTTTTGCTCCACACATCAAAAGTTATTGGTGTTATTTAATCGAATTCATAACACTTGTGTTAAATTGGACAGGTGCAAATGATGGCTTCAATCAAGAATTTGATGGATCCCAACCACATACTCAACCCATATAAAGTTCTTCCTCACTCTATCACTTCATAATCTTGGTCAGGAAGCATACCTTAGGAGTGATTGATGGCAATAATTTATCATGAGAATAAAATAAAAATACATTATTGTAATTTACTATAAATAATTATTGTAATTTACTATAAGTAATTATGTACTAAAATAGTTTCAATCTTTCAAAATGATTTTCTTTTTTCAGACAAAGAACTTTATTATAAGTTTTTGTAGAAAACTTATAATAAAACCAGAAGTTGAAAATTGTATTATAAAGTTTTGTGGAAAACTTGTCCACATTTACATTCACTTACAACACCAGAAAGTATAAGCTTTTCACCCTCGTCAACTTTCATCATTAACTGAATCAAAATAAAATTTGAAGTCCAAATAACACGGTGGAATTAAGAAATAACATTTTAACATGATTACTTTTTTGGCCCCCCATGATGCTCTAAGACCCAATAATCCAAAAATACCCTCATATTTGGTTCCAGAGTACTTCGGCACCTAGCAACCGATCCCAAACAATTTCGGCACTTCAGTTACCGAAGTCGTGTTCAGTAGCTTTTTAGAAAAAAATCAACAAAATAACTTGCTTCGGTAGCTTTTTGCTGAAAACGCGTAACTCCGTCAAAGAAACAAAACTTTTTGGCATCTACGCAAGGTTGACATTTTTCATATTTGATTCTTTTTATCTGAGGAATACTTTATGCTCTTTAAAATTGATTTTTTTCAAGAATGGTTTTGTCATCAGTATATAAAATTTAAGTTTGATATGAAATTTTCAATGTGTTTATCTGAAAATACTATCTTGATTTTTGGCTATATAAGATTTTTTTTAATGGTTTCAGGGCATATTAGAGGCATTGATGAAAGCAGGAAGGAGATGTTTACAAGTATATATCGATGAAAATCGTTTATACAAATAAATAATTTTTTTTGTTAATTCATAAGTTTCCACTAACAAAAATATTTTTTTTTTTGTAAATTGTTTTCTCCTAAACTATTATGAAAAACTTATGATAATATATAGAAGCTTATTTATTTGCATAAGTTATTTCGCATAAACTCAAAAATAAGTCAATTCAAACCGACTCTAAATTATTTTTTACTAAAAAAAATAGTAAAATCATATCCTTATCAAAAGAAACCATATAAATCATCAATAATTTAAAAAAGCTAGAGGCATATATGTTGTCTTGCATGTGTCGTGCTTGTGGCTCTCGTGCCATATAGCATTGCTGAAAAAATAAATAAAACAAACAAAATGTATTTTTTTAAAATAAATAAGGAAAGATCTTTAGTCAAATAATTTAGCCTCGATCTCTTCTTTCTATACGAACACCCAAAACTTCTTCTCTCACCGCAAATTCTTCATTCTCTACCCCAGAAATCCGTTTTAATTTCAGTCAAAAACTCAGAAATCCTTCACTGGATACCAAAAAATCCTTCAAGTCTTCACACAAAACTCCTTGAATCCTTCTCTTCACTGCAAACCCAGAAATCATTCATCACTGGGAACTCTAACTTCATATGTATGTATAATTTGAGCTCTAAGTTATGCTATTTCAATTTTTGTATATATTATTATTATTATCACTACTACTACTACTTGTGCTTGCATTTGTTTTAGAAAACTTGATTTCGCTAAAGAGAGGAACAACAATCATGGTGAGTCCATGACTAAATGTTCGTCAATCATCTTATTTGTCTTTTTTTTGTGATCAAAACCATAGCCATGTTCAACATGATTGATACATAGTTTTCCTAATCCAAAAAAAAAAAAAAAAGAGAATATATATATATATATATATATATATATATATATATATATATATATAGAAATAATTACAGATGAACTAGAGGTAGACGGACAACAAGCTGCGCCGCTAAATCTTTTTGTGTATTATCTTATAGGTTCATTATTCTTTCTCTAGAAGTCAATAGATTTTTTGCTTCACACTAGGATATTGAACCACAAAAATTAGTATGGTATAAGAGAAAATAGACTATAGTACATGAAGATATTAGGAGACTAATCTGAGCTTAAGTTTTTTTATCCTTTTTGTCCATGTAGGTATCCAAGTATCATTACAATGTTACTAATATGCAATTGTCCCAACACATTGTGAAGATGAGTTATTTATTAGCATTGTAGCTTGTTGTTCTACTAAAATTTGGGCAATGAATTCAGTAGACAAGTTTATGAACTCTCATTCTTCTTTCTTGATATGGTTGTTTTTTTATTTTGTTCAAAATTTAGTAATTGTATTATTTTGTTCAACACTTAGAGTAATGTATATTATTTTGTTGGTTTTGTGTGTGTATTTTAGAATTGTAATTAGTTACCACTTAATCTCTATATAAGTGATACTACCCCTTAATTAGTTGGTAAATTTGTTCTTATGAAATTTGAGTCGAGTAAAATAATTTGTTTTTAGATATTTGGTTAGCAGATGTAGGATTTTTATTTTTATTTTGAAAACAAAATGTTGTTAGCCTCTTCAGTTGAGTTTTTTTTTTAAAATTAAAATACTACTTCTTAAGTCGGTTAATAATTTAACCGACTTAAAAAATCATTTTCTTAAATCGGGTAAAAATCTGATTGTTAGCCTAAAGTTTTATATTTATATTTAAATATTGAATTGACGAGCTGACAATTTGTCACCGTTTTAAGAAAACCCACAATCCTTCGAATGAAAATTCAAAAATGTTTCGAGTAAAGGAGCTTTCTTTCGAAGAATAGAAATCGAAACACATTTCAATTAAACAAGCAAATGACGCTTTGAAGGAGCGGTTACGTAGGCAAAGCAAGGAGCGAATTTTTAGGGAACGTGGGGAGGCACGTTGAAGGCCATCATGGGCCAGAGTGAAGAAATAGCGATTATTTATCATAGGTCTATATATTGTAGTTTCTGATTCAGAAAAATGGTCACAAAATTTCTATACAAACTTTCTCTGAAAATTCCAAGTATTCGTGTTGTTGAAATAAAGGAATTCTATGAGAAAAATGTATGGTTTGTGCACCATTCTTTTGTATTGTCTTTACTTTCAATGAAATTGACTTTCAAGTTATTTACTGTTTTCTTACTTTAAATTCAACTTGTTTTCATCTCTTTTGACTCACTGTTCATCTTCTTTGAGGCGATTCGAAGGGAATAGTTTTCATTGTTTTCTTGCAAGCAAATTTTTATTTTACGAAAAAAGCCAAACATTTAAACAATTTCTGGAAACATTTAAGCACAAAATTGTTCTAGGATTTACTAGTTGATCCTGCAAGTTTAAAAATCAAATTAGTGTTTGTTTACGAATTTTCAGCGTAAACACTGACTTACAAACTCAAAACTTCTTAAGTTACCAACTTCTTAAGTCCATAAAGGTTTCACCTTTCTCTATATCTTTCTGTTTCTCTATCATCTTTTTTGTTTTTCTTGATGTATTTTTATTCTTCTTTCTATTTCTTGAGTTGTTTGATTTTGATTTTGTTGTTTCTTGAGTAAAAATTTCAACTTGGTTATTGATTGAGAATGCTTGTTATTTGAATAATGTTATTTCCACAAGTTGCTCCTTTGACTACAAATCCATAAATGTTTCACCTTTCTCTATGTATCATCATCTTTCTGTTTCTCTATCAACTCTTTTTTTTGTGAAGAACTAATTATACTCTAATATGCTTCGTAATCAGTTTTTCCTTTTTAGCATAACTTTGATTAAGCTTCATAATCATCTAGTTTTAACTTTCCTCTTGCATTGTTTGGTAACTTTCCTTTATGATTTTCATTTCGTTTTATATTTGTGAATGTTGCTTTTTGTTTCTTATTTATCTTATTTTTCATTAGAGTAGACTAAATGGTCAAAAAAGCATTCGTCGCCGGCCTATCTTACAAAGATGTACCTAATAAGGCCACCATTAGGGCTGCTCTTGAAATCTTCAAAAGACTTCAGAGACTTTCTTATCAACGACTTTAAATTTCCTCCCAATAACATCGTCTATATGTCCAATGAATCTAGGGAGGATTGTCCAAAGGATACGGAAATCTTAAGAAACCTATGTTTCTTAGCAAGACTTGGAAAACCTGGCGATGTTTTAGTTTTTTATTTTTGTGGACATGGGAGCCGTCGTCCAGCAGGGAAGATGAAGAAATATACCAAAAAATTGGTAGAAAAAATATACCAAAAAATACGATAGTATGTACACTTGATGAATATAATATATTTTAAAAAAATTATAAACCAATCTACGAAACCGAAACAATTTGATGTGAATTTTTAGTATAAAAATAAATTTGTTTATGTTATGTTAAACTACTTTGTTATATAGTGAATGTTTTTTTCTAATTATAGTTTGAATACTCTGTTAAAAGTTTCACTTATTGTTAAAAACTTTATTTGTTTTCTCTCGTTAATACTTCATTTTCATTTTATGTTTTATGTGATGTAAGTATTTGTTTTAGTGCTTTGCTTAACGTATGCTTTGTTTTTTGTTTTATTTAACATATATTTTGGGTTGTTGTTGCTTCCCTTTTTAGGAAAAAAATATTGTTTAAAGTGTTCTAACTAAGTAAAATAATTTTATATGAATTAAGTGCAATTTATAAGTTGTTTGAAAAATAGACATGAAATAAATGAAATTGATTGCATGAAATGTACTTTTAAATCTTCAAAAGACGTCAAAGACTTTCTTATCAATGACTTAAAATTTTCTTCCGAGAACATCATCTATATGCCCGATGAATCTATAAATGATTGTCCAATGGACAAGAAAATCTTAATAAAGCTATGTTTTTTGACAGAATTGAAAAATCTTGCGATGTTTTATTTTTTTACTTTTGTGGCCACGGTGGTTGTATTTCAGCAGAGATGTTGAATAACAATTTGTCATTTATCGAGTACTTCACAATTTGGCTGACGAATATTTGTATATTTATGTTTCTAGATTATACATTTCGACAAATCGTAGAAACTGTGGAAGAGAAATATCATTTTAATATGATAATTGATGCATATTTCAGAGCTATCATACTGGAGAGAAATGCGATTGAAAGTCTCCTATCGATCTTTAGTTGAGAGGCTACAAGTGATCGCTTTCGATGATAAAAAAACTCAAGTACCCGATTTATATTGTCATCCAACACAAGCAAAGTTGGATTCTTTTAAGCCTTGAAATCACAAAACTTGATCCATTGCCAAAAAATGAGAAACAACCAAATGTCATAATTCTCAACATATTAGTTGATTTAATCCAAAAAAGAGTAGTTTTTTTTACAATAAGTCTATAACTTGGGTTATCCTTGATATATTTTTTATTCATTTTTGTGTAATTATGTTTCTATTTGTGTTTTTTGGGTTACTTCTCCCTTTTGGGCACATGTTAAAGAGATAAATGTTTAAACATTAAACATTCAACATTTTATTGGGCACATATATTCAACCCTATTTTAAAAACTTAGCCGTAAAAATCATATTTTAAATGTCTTTGTTTCTCAGTATGACGACAAAGTACCTCAAACAAACTCAAAAATTTTTGTTATGAAAATGTTACTTTCATTTTAATTAAGATTATCATAATTAATGTTTTGCAAATTTTATCACAAACTGAGCCTTTTTTTTTATATGAATGAACGTTTAAGCACCGTGGAAGTATAAGCGTGGAGCATGGTTTGGAACTCAGGAAAGCTAACTAGTTTTTTACAGTTAAGTGTGTTGGGTGGATCTCTCCTCAAGTGGGAACCACACATAAAATAAAAAGAAATAAATAAATAAAAAATATTTGAAGAAAAAAAAAAGATTTAAACAAAATTAAAAGAGATTTAAACAAAATTAAAAGAGATTTATGTGCTTATATAAAGAGAATAAGGATTGAAATCCCTAGTTGCCATGAGAAGCTACGGTAGCCGCAAGAGAAATTGCAAATTGTGCAATTGTTGTGTTAGTGAAAACACATGCTAGAAACACAATTGTGAATTGTGTTTGTGCGTGGCACATAAGTGGGTGGCGCAGAGTAATTCAAGTTTGAGGAACAGAGAGCATCGACAGAAGAGAAAGAAGAGTTTGGGACTCCGGTGACGAAAGCGTGTTCGGCAAACGTTCTCTGTTTCGGCTGAAATTTGAGTATGTTGTTTCGGTCACCTTGTTAGTTACTTAGATAATTTTTCTGAGTAGTTTTGTCTTCTCTTTGTGTCTGTTTGGGATTACTAGTGTGTGAGGTTGTTAGCTCTCTTGTTATTAGTTTCACCATAGGTGGTGATTATTGATTGTACTCATTATTTAATAATAGTGGAGTTATTTGTTCGGTCTGCAGGACCCGTGGTTTTTTACTCTCACATCGGAGGGTTTTCCACGTTAAATCGTTCAGGTTCCACAAGAAAGATCAATTTAAACGCTTCCGTATTCCGCTGTGCACTCTAATTCCCAAAAACAAATATGTTGGGTCATTACGAGGGGCAGCCAGGGGATCATCCACATTGGGTTCAAGAACAACTCTATAAGTGAGTTGGACACCGCATTGAGACTCAAGTGACAAATACACAACATATGCCCTATAAAGTGATTGAGATTGAAACATCCTGTGAGCAACACTTTACCAAATATTGTAATTGTGCAGAAAATTACCGTGAGTTTAAAACGCAACCCGGTCGTATTCCTGCTTAAGCATTGTTTTCTTCAAGGGGTATATATGCATGACTTAGGCTAATTGCTTTTATCATCTCTCAATCTAAAATTATATTCTAATGTCAAGAGGAAAACTCTACATAAAAAATGAATTTAATTTATATGCACTGTCAGTGTAAAATTATTTTACACATGCGTCCAATAATATATCGACACATCATGTATGGTAATTAAAAATACATGGTGTGTCACATTCATTAAATGATGTGGCAACATATCATTGGATGTATGTGTTGGCTTTTCCCCTATATTTGGGCTTCAAATTAAGTTGTTGTGGAGTCCTATTCTTGGGGAAAAAGCATATGAGTTGGTCCACTCTTTTTCTCTCACTTATCCCATAATCAGATATACACACTTTGAATATAACTGAATTGTGCTTAAGTTCAGCCCCCAAAAAAGTGCAAATACGTTCCAAGACCTTGTGATGGGCAAGACTCTATAAATAGAACGTATTCACACTGTTTCATGGTCACCGAACCTGCTTTCTCTCTTCATCGAATTCACACCATCGAGTTTGAGTAAGTAAGGGTTTGGAACGTTGAAACAGAAAGCTTGCAGCATCAACAAGCAAGGAGACTAAGCAATGGCTGGAGGTTAGTAGCTTTTAATTTTGCTTCCGCTTCTGGTTTAAACATGTTATGTGATATTGTTGTTATATGATATGAAACATGTTTAAATCGATTAGAACTCGTATAAGTTTTACATTTGGTATCAGAGCTTTCTTATACCTCTGCCTTGCTAAATCGTTTCCAACGATGCTTAACTATTTCAATTTTTGGATATTAAAGTTTGTTCCTTTTTAAACTAAATTAAAACCGGAAACATATTGGAAACGATTTACATAATGGTTCTGGATAATTTTTCATCGTTTTCGACATTAAAATTGGCCTGAAACCGTCGGGTTTCCGTGCTGGATCGCGGGTCAAAACCGGGTCAAAAAGGACCCGGATGAAGGTTGAAGATGACACCATATAATTATTGTATATTTAATAAATATTAGGTTACTGATTTAATAAACAATAATCGTCCTAGCCTAGTGGTTTTATTACTGACTTATATGTGAGTGTCCCGAGTTCGATCCTTGCTGGTCCATGTTTTGCGAAATTATTTTTCCTCATTACGCCTGTTTTTCAATTTTAAAACGTAAAAAGGGAAAACTGGTGCCAGGCAGATTCGAACACAAGACCTTTAATAGAAAAACACTTAACAGAACCAGAACCACTAGGCTATGCAGCTTTTATTTATTTTGTTTGCACAAAATAATATTCATTGTGTCTCTCAGTACTGTAACCTATTAAAGGACTGCACTCTTCAGTTTTCTGTGCATACATTCAGGTCCTTATTAAGTTTGATGTTGAGTGATTAATAAAATTATGATTAATTGAGAGTAGCCACAACATCTTTATTTGATTAAAATTTTACATTGAGCTTTAGAATCACTTTTAAAACATCAATTGTAGTTAAACATGCTTATATGATAAAATCTACCCACAGGAACTTTGTTGTGTTTGTGTGTTCAATTAGGATAAAATATCAAATTACATGTCTTGATTTACCCGCAGGAATTAAGATTTCATGTTTGGTAGTTTTATCATAAAGTTGTTATATAAATCTAATATGAGTAAAACTTTAGCTCACAAGCAAGTGTTATGTCACTGGATTTATATATAATTAAGATATGATTTGCATTGGTAAATCATATAATTTATTTACTTTGTCTCAATTATGGTTAATGAGTATGTTTGTTGATTTATGCAGTTGTTCAATCTGCAAATTTCTCTGACTTTAAGTGTGAAATTCCCGAGCTAAGCGGTGATAATTACAAAGTCTGGAAGGAGAGAATTCTTCTTCATTTGGGCTGGATGGACATTGACTATGCCATAAGGAAAGATGAACCAGCTGCAATTACTGCAACCAGCACGCCAGATGAGGTTGATCTTTATGAGAAGTGGGAGAGGTCTAACCGCCTCTCCGTAATGTTCATAAAGACAAAAATTTCTGCCGGCATTCGGGGTTCAGTAGAGCAACACGAGAATGTCAAGAATCTTATCGCTGCCATTGATGAACAATTTGTGTCATCGGATAAGGCTCGCGCCAGCACCTTGATAATTAAGTTCTCTAACATGAAACTCACTGAAGTGAGGGGAGTGCGTGATCATATCATGCGTATGAGGGATATAGCGGCTCAACTTAAGAGTTTGGAGGTAACAATGTCTGATTCCTTCCTTGTTCATTACATCTTATGCACTCTTCCTCATCAATATGGTCCTTTCAAGATATCCTATAACACACATAAGGATAAGTGGTCAATCAATGAACTGTTGACCATGTGTGTTCAGGAAGAGGAAAGGTTGATGATGGAGGAAGGTGAGAAAGTTAATTTAACTGTTCAAGGAAAGAAAAAGAAGGGATCTGCTAAGGATAAAGGCAACATCCCTCCTCAGCCAATCATAAAGAAAGAGTCTAAGTGTTTCTTCTGCAAAAAGAAAGGGCACATGAAGAAAGACTGCATAAAGTTTAAGAGTTGGCTAGACAAGAAAGGTACTCCATTTACATTTGTTTGTTATGAATCTAATATGGTTAATATAAATCATAACACATGGTGGATTGACTCTGGTTCTACAATCCATGTTTCGAATACCTTGCAGGGTATGCAAAACCTCAGGAAACCGGTGGGAAGTGAACAGCATGTCTATTCAGGAGGGCAGGCGCGTTCACATGTGGAGGCCATTGGAACGTGCAATTTAATTTTAAGCAGCAATTTTAATTTAGTTTTAGAAAAGACCTTTTATGTTCCTAGTTTTTCGAAGAATTTGATTTCTGTTTCTAGACTCGCGCCTCTTGGCTATTCATTTAATTTTAAGGATTCTGGTTTTACTTTGGTTAATAAATCTGGAATTGTTGGTTATGGTGAATTGCGCGATGGTCTTTATTTTATTAATTTACAAAATAACGCTGCTTATAATTCAATGCATGTTACTGCTACTGCTGGTTTGAAACGATGTGTTATGAATGAAAAATCCTCAATGTTATGGCACCGAAGGTTGGGACACATCTCAATCGATAGAATTAAGAGATTAGTAAATGACGGGATACTTAGTACCCTAGATTTTGCTGATTTCGAGACTTGTATAAATTGCATTAAGGGTAAGCAATCTAACAAGTTCAAAAAGGGTGCACATAGGAGTTCAAGCCTATTAGAAATCATACATACAGATATTTGTTGTCCAGACATGGACGCAAGTAGTCCGAAATACTTTATCACCTTTATAGATGATTTTTCACGGTATATGCATCTCTACTTGCTTAATTCTAAAGATGAAGCTTTAAAAGCATTTAAGGTTTTCAAGGCTGAAGTAGAGAAACAATGTGAAAAACAAATTAAAATCGTGAGATCTGATAGAGGTGGAGAGTACTACGGTAGATACACTGAGAGTGGACAAGCAACCGGTCCATTTGCAAAGTTTCTTCAAGAGCATGGGATTGTTGCCCAATACACTACACCTGGATCCCCTGACCAGAATGGTGTGGCAGAAAGAAGAAACCGAACATTAATGGACATGGTAAGAAGTATGAGGAGTAATGTCGATCTTCCTCAATTTTTGTGGACAGAAGCTTTAAAGACGGCTGCGTATTTATTAAATCGAGTTCCAACCAAGGCTGTGTCAAAGACACCATTTGAATTATTCAAGGGTTGGAAACCGAGTTTGAACCACATACGCGTTTGGGGTTGCCTGTCTGAAGTGAGAATTTATAATCCACAAGAAAAGAAACTAGACCCAAGGACTTTTAGCGGGCATTTCATTGGATATGCTGAAAAATCTAAAGGTTATAGATTATATTGTCCTTCTCTTAAAACTAGGATTGTGGAATCAAGAAATGCAAAATTTCTTGAAGATCACTTGATTAGTGGGAGTGATCATTTCAAAGATATAATATCTGAGAAAAATCACCATGAGGCTGAATCTTCTAGATCAAGTGATAGGCTGTTTGTCATTCACACCCCTCAAGTACAAAAGGGTGTTAGACAGACAACAATTGAAATTCCACAAAATGTTGGAAATGATCACGTAGGTCAAGTTATTGATGAGGAACATCAAGAAAATGTTGAACAACCTGTTATTGAACCAGTTGAACAACAAGATCCTCAAGAAGATAATGAGATAACATTAAGAAGATCTACTAGAGTCAGAAAGCCAGCAATTCCTAATGACTTTGAAGTGTATCTACAAGAATCAGACTACAATGTAGGAACCGAAAATGACCCTGAAACGTTTTCACAAGCCATGAGTTGCAAGGAATCAAACTTGTGGCACGATGCTATGAAAGAAGAGATGAATTCAATGGCGTCAAATAAAGTCTGGGATCTTGTCACGTTGCCTAATGGTGTAAAAGCCATTGGATGTAAATGGGTCTTTAAAACCAAACGAGACTCACAAGGCAACATTGAAAGATATAAGGCAAGACTTGTTGCCAAAGGATTCACTCAAAGAGAGGGAATCGACTACACAGAGACCTTTTCACCTGTGTCTAAAAAGGATTCTTTTCGAGTAATTATGGCATTAGTAGCTCATTTTAATTTTGAGTTACATCAAATGGATGTGAAAACAGCATTCCTAAATGGTTCACTAGAGGAAGAGGTTTACATGAAACAACCTGAAGGATTCTACTCTAGTGAAGGTGAGAACTTAGTCTGCAAGCTTAATAGATCCATCTACGGATTAAAACAAGCCTCTCGCCAATGGTATTTAAAATTCCATGAAGTAATCACTTCATTTGGTTTTGAAGAGAACGTCATGGATCAATGTATATACCAAAAGGTCAGTGGGAGCCATATTTGTTTCCTTGTGTTATATGTGGATGATATTTTGCTTGCGACAAATGATAAGGGTATGCTATATGAGGTGAAACAATTTCTCTCAAGGAACTTTGATATGAAGGATATGGGAGAGGCATCTTATGTCATTGGCATTAAGATCCATAGAGATAGAAATCGAGGCATTTTGGGTTTGTCTCAAGAGGCCTATATCAATAAAGTTCTTGAGAGATTTAATATGAAAAACTGTTCACCGAGTGTGGCTCCCATTGTGAAAGGTGATAGATTTGAATTAAGTCAATGCCCACAAAATGACTTTGAACGGGAACACATGAAGAACATCCCATATGCTTCAGCTGTAGGAAGCCTTATGTATGCTCAGGTTTGCACCAGACCTGACATTGCATATGCTGTTGGAGTTTTGGGAAGATATCAGAGTAATCCAGGTGTTGACCACTGGAAAGCTGCAAAGAAGGTAATGAGATATCTTCAAGGAACAAAGAATTTCATGCTCATGTACAAACGAACAGATAACTTGGAAGTAATTGGCTACTCCGATTCAGACTACGCTGGTTGCATTGATACCCGAAAATCAACATCGGGTTATGTTTTTATGCTAGCTAGTGGAGCTGTATCTTGGAGAAGTGCAAAGCAGACATTGACTGCTACTTCCACTATGGAAGCCGAGTTCATTTCTTGTTTTGAGGCTACCTCGCATGGTGTATGGTTGAAGAGTTTCATATCTGGGCTTAGAGTTGTTGATTCTATCTCAAGGCCAATAAAGATGTATTGTGACAACTCTGCTGCGGTTTTTATGGCTAAGAACAATAAAAGTGGAAGTCGAAGTAAACACATCGACATCAAATACTTAGCTGTAAGAGAACGTGTTAAAGAAAATAAAGTGGTCATTGAACACGTTAGCACAGAGTTAATGATTGCCGATCCTTTGACTAAAGGCATGCCACCAAAGAATTTCAAGGATCATGTAGTACGGATGGGACTTGGTTCCACGATGTAATTTTAAGTAACTTTTGTTATTTTAATGAAACTCTTATTCAGTTTGAATTTTTCTTCTTTTGTTATGTGCACATTTATTAATTTTGAGAAAAATTCACTTCATTTAGACCAGAAATAAACATGTGGTTATTTCATTAAGTTGGGGATTGATATTGAGAGACTTGATATATTGTAATACATGGAAGATACTACTCATAATAAGAGGACATGTCGCCATGATTCCTATATTTAGTTCCTTGTCATGATCGATTATGGGTTAGATGGACCAAGTGGGAGAATGTTGGCTTTTCCCCTATATTTGGGCTTCAAATTAAGTTGTTGTGGAGTCCTATTCTTGGGGAAAAAGCATATGAGTTGGTCCACTCTTTTTCTCTCACTTATCCCATAATCAGATATACACACTTTGAATATAACTGAATTGTGCTTAAGTTCAGCCCCCAAAAAAGTGCAAATACGTTCCAAGACCTTGTGATGGGCAAGACTCTATAAATAGAACGTATTCACACTGTTTCATGGTCACCGAACCTGCTTTCTCTCTTCATCGAATTCACACCATCGAGTTTGAGTAAGTAAGGGTTTGGAACGTTGAAACAGAAAGCTTGCAGCATCAACAAGCAAGGAGACTAAGCAATGGCTGGAGGTTAGTAGCTTTTAATTTTGCTTCCGCTTCTGGTTTAAACATGTTATGTGATATTGTTGTTATATGATATGAAACATGTTTAAATCGATTAGAACTCGTATAAGTTTTACATTTGGTATCAGAGCTTTCTTATACCTCTGCCTTGCTAAATCGTTTCCAACGATGCTTAACTATTTCAATTTTTGGATATTAAAGTTTGTTCCTTTTTAAACTAAATTAAAACCGGAAACATATTGGAAACGATTTACATAATGGTTCTGGATAATTTTTCATCGTTTTCGACATTAAAATTGGCCTGAAACCGTCGGGTTTCCGTGCTGGATCGCGGGTCAAAACCGGGTCAAAAAGGACCCGGATGAAGGTTGAAGATGACACCATATAATTATTGTATATTTAATAAATATTAGGTTACTGATTTAATAAACAATAATCGTCCTAGCCTAGTGGTTTTATTACTGACTTATACGTGAGTGTCCCGAGTTCGATCCTTGCTGGTCCATGTTTTGCGAAATTATTTTTCCTCATTACGCCTGTTTTTCAATTTTAAAACGTAAAAAGGGAAAACTGGTGCCAGGCAGATTCGAACACAAGACCTTTAATAGAAAAACACTTAACAGAACCAGAACCACTAGGCTATGCAGCTTTTATTTATTTTGTTTGCACAAAATAATATTCATTGTGTCTCTCAGTACTGTAACCTATTAAAGGACTGCACTCTTCAGTTTTCTGTGCATACATTCAGGTCCTTATTAAGTTTGATGTTGAGTGATTAATAAAATTATGATTAATTGAGAGTAGCCACAACATCTTTATTTGATTAAAATTTTACATTGAGCTTTAGAATCACTTTTAAAACATCAATTGTAGTTAAACATGCTTATATGATAAAATCTACCCACAGGAACTTTGTTGTGTTTGTGTGTTCAATTAGGATAAAATATCAAATTACATGTCTTGATTTACCCGCAGGAATTAAGATTTCATGTTTGGTAGTTTTATCATAAAGTTGTTATATAAATCTAATATGAGTAAAACTTTAGCTCACAAGCAAGTGTTATGTCACTGGATTTATATATAATTAAGATATGATTTGCATTGGTAAATCATATAATTTATTTACTTTGTCTCAATTATGGTTAATGAGTATGTTTGTTGATTTATGCAGTTGTTCAATCTGCAAATTTCTCTGACTTTAAGTGTGAAATTCCCGAGCTAAGCGGTGATAATTACAAAGTCTGGAAGGAGAGAATTCTTCTTCATTTGGGCTGGATGGACATTGACTATGCCATAAGGAAAGATGAACCAGCTGCAATTACTGCAACCAGCACGCCAGATGAGGTTGATCTTTATGAGAAGTGGGAGAGGTCTAACCGCCTCTCCGTAATGTTCATAAAGACAAAAATTTCTGCCGGCATTCGGGGTTCAGTAGAGCAACACGAGAATGTCAAGAATCTTATCGCTGCCATTGATGAACAATTTGTGTCATCGGATAAGGCTCGCGCCAGCACCTTGATAATTAAGTTCTCTAACATGAAACTCACTGAAGTGAGGGGAGTGCGTGATCATATCATGCGTATGAGGGATATAGCGGCTCAACTTAAGAGTTTGGAGGTAACAATGTCTGATTCCTTCCTTGTTCATTACATCTTATGCACTCTTCCTCATCAATATGGTCCTTTCAAGATATCCTATAACACACATAAGGATAAGTGGTCAATCAATGAACTGTTGACCATGTGTGTTCAGGAAGAGGAAAGGTTGATGATGGAGGAAGGTGAGAAAGTTAATTTAACTGTTCAAGGAAAGAAAAAGAAGGGATCTGCTAAGGATAAAGGCAACATCCCTCCTCAGCCAATCATAAAGAAAGAGTCTAAGTGTTTCTTCTGCAAAAAGAAAGGGCACATGAAGAAAGACTGCATAAAGTTTAAGAGTTGGCTAGACAAGAAAGGTACTCCATTTACATTTGTTTGTTATGAATCTAATATGGTTAATATAAATCATAACACATGGTGGATTGACTCTGGTTCTACAATCCATGTTTCGAATACCTTGCAGGGTATGCAAAACCTCAGGAAACCGGTGGGAAGTGAACAGCATGTCTATTCAGGAGGGCAGGCGCGTTCACATGTGGAGGCCATTGGAACGTGCAATTTAATTTTAAGCAGCAATTTTAATTTAGTTTTAGAAAAGACCTTTTATGTTCCTAGTTTTTCGAAGAATTTGATTTCTGTTTCTAGACTCGCGCCTCTTGGCTATTCATTTAATTTTAAGGATTCTGGTTTTACTTTGGTTAATAAATCTGGAATTGTTGGTTATGGTGAATTGCGCGATGGTCTTTATTTTATTAATTTACAAAATAACGCTGCTTATAATTCAATGCATGTTACTGCTACTGCTGGTTTGAAACGATGTGTTATGAATGAAAAATCCTCAATGTTATGGCACCGAAGGTTGGGACACATCTCAATCGATAGAATTAAGAGATTAGTAAATGACGGGATACTTAGTACCCTAGATTTTGCTGATTTCGAGACTTGTATAAATTGCATTAAGGGTAAGCAATCTAACAAGTTCAAAAAGGGTGCACATAGGAGTTCAAGCCTATTAGAAATCATACATACAGATATTTGTTGTCCAGACATGGACGCAAGTAGTCCGAAATACTTTATCACCTTTATAGATGATTTTTCACGGTATATGCATCTCTACTTGCTTAATTCTAAAGATGAAGCTTTAAAAGCATTTAAGGTTTTCAAGGCTGAAGTAGAGAAACAATGTGAAAAACAAATTAAAATCGTGAGATCTGATAGAGGTGGAGAGTACTACGGTAGATACACTGAGAGTGGACAAGCAACCGGTCCATTTGCAAAGTTTCTTCAAGAGCATGGGATTGTTGCCCAATACACTACACCTGGATCCCCTGACCAGAATGGTGTGGCAGAAAGAAGAAACCGAACATTAATGGACATGGTAAGAAGTATGAGGAGTAATGTCGATCTTCCTCAATTTTTGTGGACAGAAGCTTTAAAGACGGCTGCGTATTTATTAAATCGAGTTCCAACCAAGGCTGTGTCAAAGACACCATTTGAATTATTCAAGGGTTGGAAACCGAGTTTGAACCACATACGCGTTTGGGGTTGCCTGTCTGAAGTGAGAATTTATAATCCACAAGAAAAGAAACTAGACCCAAGGACTTTTAGCGGGCATTTCATTGGATATGCTGAAAAATCTAAAGGTTATAGATTATATTGTCCTTCTCTTAAAACTAGGATTGTGGAATCAAGAAATGCAAAATTTCTTGAAGATCACTTGATTAGTGGGAGTGATCATTTCAAAGATATAATATCTGAGAAAAATCACCATGAGGCTGAATCTTCTAGATCAAGTGATAGGCTGTTTGTCATTCACACCCCTCAAGTACAAAAGGGTGTTAGACAGACAACAATTGAAATTCCACAAAATGTTGGAAATGATCACGTAGGTCAAGTTATTGATGAGGAACATCAAGAAAATGTTGAACAACCTGTTATTGAACCAGTTGAACAACAAGATCCTCAAGAAGATAATGAGATAACATTAAGAAGATCTACTAGAGTCAGAAAGCCAGCAATTCCTAATGACTTTGAAGTGTATCTACAAGAATCAGACTACAATGTAGGAACCGAAAATGACCCTGAAACGTTTTCACAAGCCATGAGTTGCAAGGAATCAAACTTGTGGCACGATGCTATGAAAGAAGAGATGAATTCAATGGCGTCAAATAAAGTCTGGGATCTTGTCACGTTGCCTAATGGTGTAAAAGCCATTGGATGTAAATGGGTCTTTAAAACCAAACGAGACTCACAAGGCAACATTGAAAGATATAAGGCAAGACTTGTTGCCAAAGGATTCACTCAAAGAGAGGGAATCGACTACACAGAGACCTTTTCACCTGTGTCTAAAAAGGATTCTTTTCGAGTAATTATGGCATTAGTAGCTCATTTTAATTTTGAGTTACATCAAATGGATGTGAAAACAGCATTCCTAAATGGTTCACTAGAGGAAGAGGTTTACATGAAACAACCTGAAGGATTCTACTCTAGTGAAGGTGAGAACTTAGTCTGCAAGCTTAATAGATCCATCTACGGATTAAAACAAGCCTCTCGCCAATGGTATTTAAAATTCCATGAAGTAATCACTTCATTTGGTTTTGAAGAGAACGTCATGGATCAATGTATATACCAAAAGGTCAGTGGGAGCCATATTTGTTTCCTTGTGTTATATGTGGATGATATTTTGCTTGCGACAAATGATAAGGGTATGCTATATGAGGTGAAACAATTTCTCTCAAGGAACTTTGATATGAAGGATATGGGAGAGGCATCTTATGTCATTGGCATTAAGATCCATAGAGATAGAAATCGAGGCATTTTGGGTTTGTCTCAAGAGGCCTATATCAATAAAGTTCTTGAGAGATTTAATATGAAAAACTGTTCACCGAGTGTGGCTCCCATTGTGAAAGGTGATAGATTTGAATTAAGTCAATGCCCACAAAATGACTTTGAACGGGAACACATGAAGAACATCCCATATGCTTCAGCTGTAGGAAGCCTTATGTATGCTCAGGTTTGCACCAGACCTGACATTGCATATGCTGTTGGAGTTTTGGGAAGATATCAGAGTAATCCAGGTGTTGACCACTGGAAAGCTGCAAAGAAGGTAATGAGATATCTTCAAGGAACAAAGAATTTCATGCTCATGTACAAACGAACAGATAACTTGGAAGTAATTGGCTACTCCGATTCAGACTACGCTGGTTGCATTGATACCCGAAAATCAACATCGGGTTATGTTTTTATGCTAGCTAGTGGAGCTGTATCTTGGAGAAGTGCAAAGCAGACATTGACTGCTACTTCCACTATGGAAGCCGAGTTCATTTCTTGTTTTGAGGCTACCTCGCATGGTGTATGGTTGAAGAGTTTCATATCTGGGCTTAGAGTTGTTGATTCTATCTCAAGGCCAATAAAGATGTATTGTGACAACTCTGCTGCGGTTTTTATGGCTAAGAACAATAAAAGTGGAAGTCGAAGTAAACACATCGACATCAAATACTTAGCTGTAAGAGAACGTGTTAAAGAAAATAAAGTGGTCATTGAACACGTTAGCACAGAGTTAATGATTGCCGATCCTTTGACTAAAGGCATGCCACCAAAGAATTTCAAGGATCATGTAGTACGGATGGGACTTGGTTCCACGATGTAATTTTAAGTAACTTTTGTTATTTTAATGAAACTCTTATTCAGTTTGAATTTTTCTTCTTTTGTTATGTGCACATTTATTAATTTTGAGAAAAATTCACTTCATTTAGACCAGAAATAAACATGTGGTTATTTCATTAAGTTGGGGATTGATATTGAGAGACTTGATATATTGTAATACATGGAAGATACTACTCATAATAAGAGGACATGTCGCCATGATTCCTATATTTAGTTCCTTGTCATGATCGATTATGGGTTAGATGGACCAAGTGGGAGAATGTTGGCTTTTCCCCTATATTTGGGCTTCAAATTAAGTTGTTGTGGAGTCCTATTCTTGGGGAAAAAGCATATGAGTTGGTCCACTCTTTTTCTCTCACTTATCCCATAATCAGATATACACACTTTGAATATAACTGAATTGTGCTTAAGTTCAGCCCCCAAAAAAGTGCAAATACGTTCCAAGACCTTGTGATGGGCAAGACTCTATAAATAGAACGTATTCACACTGTTTCATGGTCACCGAACCTGCTTTCTCTCTTCATCGAATTCACACCATCGAGTTTGAGTAAGTAAGGGTTTGGAACGTTGAAACAGAAAGCTTGCAGCATCAACAAGCAAGGAGACTAAGCAATGGCTGGAGGTTAGTAGCTTTTAATTTTGCTTCCGCTTCTGGTTTAAACATGTTATGTGATATTGTTGTTATATGATATGAAACATGTTTAAATCGATTAGAACTCGTATAAGTTTTACATTTGGTATCAGAGCTTTCTTATACCTCTGCCTTGCTAAATCGTTTCCAACGATGCTTAACTATTTCAATTTTTGGATATTAAAGTTTGTTCCTTTTTAAACTAAATTAAAACCGGAAACATATTGGAAACGATTTACATAATGGTTCTGGATAATTTTTCATCGTTTTCGACATTAAAATTGGCCTGAAACCGTCGGGTTTCCGTGCTGGATCGCGGGTCAAAACCGGGTCAAAAAGGACCCGGATGAAGGTTGAAGATGACACCATATAATTATTGTATATTTAATAAATATTAGGTTACTGATTTAATAAACAATAATCGTCCTAGCCTAGTGGTTTTATTACTGACTTATACGTGAGTGTCCCGAGTTCGATCCTTGCTGGTCCATGTTTTGCGAAATTATTTTTCCTCATTACGCCTGTTTTTCAATTTTAAAACGTAAAAAGGGAAAACTGGTGCCAGGCAGATTCGAACACAAGACCTTTAATAGAAAAACACTTAACAGAACCAGAACCACTAGGCTATGCAGCTTTTATTTATTTTGTTTGCACAAAATAATATTCATTGTGTCTCTCAGTACTGTAACCTATTAAAGGACTGCACTCTTCAGTTTTCTGTGCATACATTCAGGTCCTTATTAAGTTTGATGTTGAGTGATTAATAAAATTATGATTAATTGAGAGTAGCCACAACATCTTTATTTGATTAAAATTTTACATTGAGCTTTAGAATCACTTTTAAAACATCAATTGTAGTTAAACATGCTTATATGATAAAATCTACCCACAGGAACTTTGTTGTGTTTGTGTGTTCAATTAGGATAAAATATCAAATTACATGTCTTGATTTACCCGCAGGAATTAAGATTTCATGTTTGGTAGTTTTATCATAAAGTTGTTATATAAATCTAATATGAGTAAAACTTTAGCTCACAAGCAAGTGTTATGTCACTGGATTTATATATAATTAAGATATGATTTGCATTGGTAAATCATATAATTTATTTACTTTGTCTCAATTATGGTTAATGAGTATGTTTGTTGATTTATGCAGTTGTTCAATCTGCAAATTTCTCTGACTTTAAGTGTGAAATTCCCGAGCTAAGCGGTGATAATTACAAAGTCTGGAAGGAGAGAATTCTTCTTCATTTGGGCTGGATGGACATTGACTATGCCATAAGGAAAGATGAACCAGCTGCAATTACTGCAACCAGCACGCCAGATGAGGTTGATCTTTATGAGAAGTGGGAGAGGTCTAACCGCCTCTCCGTAATGTTCATAAAGACAAAAATTTCTGCCGGCATTCGGGGTTCAGTAGAGCAACACGAGAATGTCAAGAATCTTATCGCTGCCATTGATGAACAATTTGTGTCATCGGATAAGGCTCGCGCCAGCACCTTGATAATTAAGTTCTCTAACATGAAACTCACTGAAGTGAGGGGAGTGCGTGATCATATCATGCGTATGAGGGATATAGCGGCTCAACTTAAGAGTTTGGAGGTAACAATGTCTGATTCCTTCCTTGTTCATTACATCTTATGCACTCTTCCTCATCAATATGGTCCTTTCAAGATATCCTATAACACACATAAGGATAAGTGGTCAATCAATGAACTGTTGACCATGTGTGTTCAGGAAGAGGAAAGGTTGATGATGGAGGAAGGTGAGAAAGTTAATTTAACTGTTCAAGGAAAGAAAAAGAAGGGATCTGCTAAGGATAAAGGCAACATCCCTCCTCAGCCAATCATAAAGAAAGAGTCTAAGTGTTTCTTCTGCAAAAAGAAAGGGCACATGAAGAAAGACTGCATAAAGTTTAAGAGTTGGCTAGACAAGAAAGGTACTCCATTTACATTTGTTTGTTATGAATCTAATATGGTTAATATAAATCATAACACATGGTGGATTGACTCTGGTTCTACAATCCATGTTTCGAATACCTTGCAGGGTATGCAAAACCTCAGGAAACCGGTGGGAAGTGAACAGCATGTCTATTCAGGAGGGCAGGCGCGTTCACATGTGGAGGCCATTGGAACGTGCAATTTAATTTTAAGCAGCAATTTTAATTTAGTTTTAGAAAAGACCTTTTATGTTCCTAGTTTTTCGAAGAATTTGATTTCTGTTTCTAGACTCGCGCCTCTTGGCTATTCATTTAATTTTAAGGATTCTGGTTTTACTTTGGTTAATAAATCTGGAATTGTTGGTTATGGTGAATTGCGCGATGGTCTTTATTTTATTAATTTACAAAATAACGCTGCTTATAATTCAATGCATGTTACTGCTACTGCTGGTTTGAAACGATGTGTTATGAATGAAAAATCCTCAATGTTATGGCACCGAAGGTTGGGACACATCTCAATCGATAGAATTAAGAGATTAGTAAATGACGGGATACTTAGTACCCTAGATTTTGCTGATTTCGAGACTTGTATAAATTGCATTAAGGGTAAGCAATCTAACAAGTTCAAAAAGGGTGCACATAGGAGTTCAAGCCTATTAGAAATCATACATACAGATATTTGTTGTCCAGACATGGACGCAAGTAGTCCGAAATACTTTATCACCTTTATAGATGATTTTTCACGGTATATGCATCTCTACTTGCTTAATTCTAAAGATGAAGCTTTAAAAGCATTTAAGGTTTTCAAGGCTGAAGTAGAGAAACAATGTGAAAAACAAATTAAAATCGTGAGATCTGATAGAGGTGGAGAGTACTACGGTAGATACACTGAGAGTGGACAAGCAACCGGTCCATTTGCAAAGTTTCTTCAAGAGCATGGGATTGTTGCCCAATACACTACACCTGGATCCCCTGACCAGAATGGTGTGGCAGAAAGAAGAAACCGAACATTAATGGACATGGTAAGAAGTATGAGGAGTAATGTCGATCTTCCTCAATTTTTGTGGACAGAAGCTTTAAAGACGGCTGCGTATTTATTAAATCGAGTTCCAACCAAGGCTGTGTCAAAGACACCATTTGAATTATTCAAGGGTTGGAAACCGAGTTTGAACCACATACGCGTTTGGGGTTGCCTGTCTGAAGTGAGAATTTATAATCCACAAGAAAAGAAACTAGACCCAAGGACTTTTAGCGGGCATTTCATTGGATATGCTGAAAAATCTAAAGGTTATAGATTATATTGTCCTTCTCTTAAAACTAGGATTGTGGAATCAAGAAATGCAAAATTTCTTGAAGATCACTTGATTAGTGGGAGTGATCATTTCAAAGATATAATATCTGAGAAAAATCACCATGAGGCTGAATCTTCTAGATCAAGTGATAGGCTGTTTGTCATTCACACCCCTCAAGTACAAAAGGGTGTTAGACAGACAACAATTGAAATTCCACAAAATGTTGGAAATGATCACGTAGGTCAAGTTATTGATGAGGAACATCAAGAAAATGTTGAACAACCTGTTATTGAACCAGTTGAACAACAAGATCCTCAAGAAGATAATGAGATAACATTAAGAAGATCTACTAGAGTCAGAAAGCCAGCAATTCCTAATGACTTTGAAGTGTATCTACAAGAATCAGACTACAATGTAGGAACCGAAAATGACCCTGAAACGTTTTCACAAGCCATGAGTTGCAAGGAATCAAACTTGTGGCACGATGCTATGAAAGAAGAGATGAATTCAATGGCGTCAAATAAAGTCTGGGATCTTGTCACGTTGCCTAATGGTGTAAAAGCCATTGGATGTAAATGGGTCTTTAAAACCAAACGAGACTCACAAGGCAACATTGAAAGATATAAGGCAAGACTTGTTGCCAAAGGATTCACTCAAAGAGAGGGAATCGACTACACAGAGACCTTTTCACCTGTGTCTAAAAAGGATTCTTTTCGAGTAATTATGGCATTAGTAGCTCATTTTAATTTTGAGTTACATCAAATGGATGTGAAAACAGCATTCCTAAATGGTTCACTAGAGGAAGAGGTTTACATGAAACAACCTGAAGGATTCTACTCTAGTGAAGGTGAGAACTTAGTCTGCAAGCTTAATAGATCCATCTACGGATTAAAACAAGCCTCTCGCCAATGGTATTTAAAATTCCATGAAGTAATCACTTCATTTGGTTTTGAAGAGAACGTCATGGATCAATGTATATACCAAAAGGTCAGTGGGAGCCATATTTGTTTCCTTGTGTTATATGTGGATGATATTTTGCTTGCGACAAATGATAAGGGTATGCTATATGAGGTGAAACAATTTCTCTCAAGGAACTTTGATATGAAGGATATGGGAGAGGCATCTTATGTCATTGGCATTAAGATCCATAGAGATAGAAATCGAGGCATTTTGGGTTTGTCTCAAGAGGCCTATATCAATAAAGTTCTTGAGAGATTTAATATGAAAAACTGTTCACCGAGTGTGGCTCCCATTGTGAAAGGTGATAGATTTGAATTAAGTCAATGCCCACAAAATGACTTTGAACGGGAACACATGAAGAACATCCCATATGCTTCAGCTGTAGGAAGCCTTATGTATGCTCAGGTTTGCACCAGACCTGACATTGCATATGCTGTTGGAGTTTTGGGAAGATATCAGAGTAATCCAGGTGTTGACCACTGGAAAGCTGCAAAGAAGGTAATGAGATATCTTCAAGGAACAAAGAATTTCATGCTCATGTACAAACGAACAGATAACTTGGAAGTAATTGGCTACTCCGATTCAGACTACGCTGGTTGCATTGATACCCGAAAATCAACATCGGGTTATGTTTTTATGCTAGCTAGTGGAGCTGTATCTTGGAGAAGTGCAAAGCAGACATTGACTGCTACTTCCACTATGGAAGCCGAGTTCATTTCTTGTTTTGAGGCTACCTCGCATGGTGTATGGTTGAAGAGTTTCATATCTGGGCTTAGAGTTGTTGATTCTATCTCAAGGCCAATAAAGATGTATTGTGACAACTCTGCTGCGGTTTTTATGGCTAAGAACAATAAAAGTGGAAGTCGAAGTAAACACATCGACATCAAATACTTAGCTGTAAGAGAACGTGTTAAAGAAAATAAAGTGGTCATTGAACACGTTAGCACAGAGTTAATGATTGCCGATCCTTTGACTAAAGGCATGCCACCAAAGAATTTCAAGGATCATGTAGTACGGATGGGACTTGGTTCCACGATGTAATTTTAAGTAACTTTTGTTATTTTAATGAAACTCTTATTCAGTTTGAATTTTTCTTCTTTTGTTATGTGCACATTTATTAATTTTGAGAAAAATTCACTTCATTTAGACCAGAAATAAACATGTGGTTATTTCATTAAGTTGGGGATTGATATTGAGAGACTTGATATATTGTAATACATGGAAGATACTACTCATAATAAGAGGACATGTCGCCATGATTCCTATATTTAGTTCCTTGTCATGATCGATTATGGGTTAGATGGACCAAGTGGGAGAATGTTGGCTTTTCCCCTATATTTGGGCTTCAAATTAAGTTGTTGTGGAGTCCTATTCTTGGGGAAAAAGCATATGAGTTGGTCCACTCTTTTTCTCTCACTTATCCCATAATCAGATATACACACTTTGAATATAACTGAATTGTGCTTAAGTTCAGCCCCCAAAAAAGTGCAAATACGTTCCAAGACCTTGTGATGGGCAAGACTCTATAAATAGAACGTATTCACACTGTTTCATGGTCACCGAACCTGCTTTCTCTCTTCATCGAATTCACACCATCGAGTTTGAGTAAGTAAGGGTTTGGAACGTTGAAACAGAAAGCTTGCAGCATCAACAAGCAAGGAGACTAAGCAATGGCTGGAGGTTAGTAGCTTTTAATTTTGCTTCCGCTTCTGGTTTAAACATGTTATGTGATATTGTTGTTATATGATATGAAACATGTTTAAATCGATTAGAACTCGTATAAGTTTTACAGTATGTGCAAAAAAAACTTTACACCGACAGTGCACAACAATTAAACTCATAAAAAATTAACCACAAAAATATATAATTATCAATGGACTTATTAACTACAACACACTATAAGAAGTCTTGAACTAAAGTAAACAATTGGTATCGAACATATTGAATTCAATTTTAATTATGTTATTAACTTTATTATTGTTAGTTACAGACTTACAGTTAGTTTCTAAATTCTGTTAGCACACAGTTGGTTAGCTCATTCTCTGCATTTGTCAACACAAAGAACATACTGATGAAGACAACATTATTTTGTCTTAATTTTCTGCACATTTACAACATTTGGTTAAGTGTTGCTCACATGATTTTTCAATTTCAATCACTTTATAGAGTACAAGATACCTTCATATGCTGTGTATAAAAAAATATATATTTGTCACTAGAGTCTTATATTATATTGGTTACCTATAATAAAATATTGTCCACAAATCCTAGCTCAAATGGTAGAAATACCGAAATTGCTAGTGTCGGACGCTATGACCAGGGTTCGATCCCTGGTCACTCCACTTTGTGTGTGTGAGTTTCCAATGGCTTTGCCATTTCGTCTATCAACCAAAAAAAAAAATATTATAATCCAAAGAATTACGTACAAAATAGAAGGGTTATAATTCCGGATTTTAAAATAAAGAAGGTAAAATTCCAATTCAATCAAAATATGAGGGGTAAAACTGCATTTAAGTCAAAAGTAATTTAATGTGTACCTAAATATAAATTGGAAAATGCTAACCAGTGCCTCCGGAGCACGGAGGCACTACTGGTTAAGATAACTAAAGATAGTAACATTATCTTGGAAATTGTACGGTCAAAATCTTGAAAGTCTAAATTTTATTTTTTCAATGCATATTTGTTCTTTTCTTTCCATTTTTAATTTCTTAACTAGTGTCCCGGGACACTAATTAGCATGACCCATATAAATTATTCGTAGTTATATCCATATAAATATTTCTCTCAAAAGATTAACATGGTCAACATCAAACCTCTCAAACAACAAACTCCATGAGTGTGACAAATTTAAAAAATAAATCATGAAATCAGTCACCAACTCTATAAAACCTTTTAAATATGTCGTTGATTTTATGAATATGTCTAAAAAGTCCATTACTCTATCGAACTGTTAAATTGGTTCCTATATTTGTTTTTTTACAAAATTGATTCCTATATTTAATCACTTACTATCTATTAAATCTCTATCTTTTATAACTTACTAGTATCAAACTAGTTCTTATAATACATCCGTGAAATATTTGAGAGTAATATTTTCGACAACAATTTCAGTAGTGATTGACGCTGGATTTAGTAGCGGAAATTACTATTGATCCCTCGCAGCTATGATCGGAAGGGGTTGAAACTATTTTATGACAACGTCATTCCCGCCATAAAGGCACTCAATGCGATTGGTTCGTTACTTCGTTCTCCTCTGCGGTTTGAAAATTCGAGTGTGATTATTTGCAACTTTTCACTTTCAGGTATTTTCATTGTTTTTCAAATCTTGTTCATAATTCAATCTCTTCTATGTTGCTTCGAATTATTGAAATCTTCTCGGATTTTAGTCTAATTCGATTTAGGGGAATTATGGTTTTAAACCTTTGAATTTGGGCATTGTTAGGGCTACGAGAGATTTTGAGAAATTGAGTATGTTTTGATGAGTTATTGGATTTTAAACTTTGTTTTTGTCTGCAGATTAAATCTGGGTTTTAGGAATAAAATAGATTGTTATAAAAACATAACTTATTATTATCATCAAATTAAATTTGTCGGTTTTTTGTTTTTTCATATTAGTTCTGCTATCTATTGGAATTTAAAGGAACGTTACCACCGGCAGATTCTCTCCTCAATCATGATCATCTCGCAAGGGCCGCAAATGGGTAACTCAAATAATCTCTTTTTCATTTTAATTTTTACAATCCAATTGTATGTTTTCTTGTCTTATGAAAAAGCAAGCTCTTGATTGGGTGTTAATATATGCACATAAGTTGGTTTGGTTTATCCGATTCTTTGTATTTCGAAATATCCGATTCTTTGTATTTCGAAATATCCGATTCTTTTATCATTGTTATAACCAGAATATAAGTGTAGCAAATTTTGGTTTTTTTTTTATCCGATGCTTAAAATGATGTTCTTGCTTCAATCTTTGTTGATGCAAATTGCAATTGAAGTTGGTTATCGCCATTTTGATTATGCTTCTGTTATGGAACAGAGGAAGCTATAGGCATTGCCTTAGCAAAAGCTTTAGAAAAAGGGCTTTTTTTGGCACAACGTTTTAAGCATCTTTTTAATTCAAAGTATGTGATTTCTTTATTTGTTTTTTGTAAAATTTGGTTTTGAAAATTGAAGAGAAATATCTGATTTTATGAAATAACCAGTTTTTGAATTGAGAAATAACTAGTTTTTAATTTGTATTTAGAAAAAACCGTTTTTAAACCGAATTTAAGAAAATAACCAAGTTTAAACCAGTTTTATAAAAATAATCGGTTATGTAACCATACCCAGATTTACAACCAATTATGTAACCGGTTTGTAGAAAAATGTGGTTATGGTTATCAATCCAAATCCATTTAAGTGGTTTTGGTTTGGATATGGTTTGCTTTGTTAAAATACTAGTGTCCGGACCCGTGCCAAGCACGGATAAAAATGCAATCACAGAAAATACATTTTAAAATTATCAAATGAAAAAATAAAAATTATAACATAAAAAAACAACATGCTTAATAAGTCATAGTACATAATTTTGTCTTTAAAATGTATCAATAAATATTGCTATGTTATAAATTAAAATACGTGTAATTATGTAATGACTCAACTCAACAAAAGTTAAATTTGGGGGCAAACAATTATAAAAATAAAAAAATAAAAATGGGGGCCAAACAAATCAGGTCTTGAAATAAGAGACCTAAATATTATTTTTATGGGAATATGGAGACCAAATATACATTTATACTTATTTTAATTATTAAAAAAAAACTTAACACAATTTAAAAATTTTCCACACAACATGTATCATTTAGTAGTTAAAACAATATTATTATTTTTCAATCTAAATAATATTATCTTTTTTTTTAGTTAAAACAATAACACTATTAATTTGCTTTTAAAAAACAGAAATTAATAGTTTAAAAAAAATAGATGTTAGGAATAGGATTTTTTTATGGTGAAGGCCAACCAATCACAATACAGAACAATATCTCTCAAGCAATAATAATAATAATAATAATAATATAATAAAGAGACATGGAACTCATGACCAAAAAAAAAGAGACATGGAACTTTTTTTTTCTTTTTCATCACCATGTGTTTTGACGTTTTGTATTGCAAAATATATTGTTCATTACATTCTCATAGAAATAGGAAACCATGAAATTGTATGGCAACAAATTTGTGCTCATGGATCGAGGACAACATTGCAGATCAAAGTCAACTTTATCACTAAATCTCTTCTGCAAGTTTAGTCTTCAACTTCAGTGTCACATAAGATAATAATTTTTTTGAATTAATCGTTATATAGAAAGTGAAATTTCAAACCTATCGTTATTAATATTTCATAACTTGATCCCAAAGTCGTTCATAGATCTCACATTTATGTGTTACTTTTTGTAATTTTGTAGGTAGAGAATATGAGCGGTCTATTGAAGGCCGCTAACATCACCATCAAATCATATTCGTCAAGTCTATTTTGTAAGCTTGTTCAGATTAAGAACATTGACGACCTTGCTCTAATATAGAATTGAATTCAAACACTGTTTATTATTATAAAAAAAAAAAATCCAATTATGTGAGTAGTACGAATTGTCAATTGGTAATTACTATCCCTTTTAAAGGTCTTCCAATTATTTGCAATTTTGTTTGTTCTTATTTCGATTAATTTATTCACCACATCATATTCAAATAAATCCAACCATATCCTTGAGTAATATTTAGCCTGCATAATTTTTAATAGGAGCCAAGGCAACTCTAACATTCTCAACACCAAGTTTCAAACAATCTAAATACGGGTAAGAATAAGATTGAATAAAAATTTAGCTAACATCATCAAACAATATACTACCACTCGGTCTTGACAAAAAAAAAAACCATGTATATGGATCATTTTATAATCTAAATACATATATTATTCAATAAATATAAAAAATTATTTTTTTGCTTATATTCAAATCTAGAGTAATATTCTATAAAAAAGAAACCGGAGTAGTATTCATAAAACAGTATAGTAGTATATATTAATGTTAATCTTTGTGATATATAATTCTCATCCATGTAGATTTGGCTTGGAAAACATAAAAATGCATTGTTTCCGGATAAAATGAGAACTTACAACGGGCAACGGGGATGTGATAATCGAGAACCTGCTAACAGTAAAAAAAAAACCACACAGTTCAATTATTATATAGTAGCTGAAGATAAAATACTTAGGCGTAAAAAGCTAAAAAAAACAAAACATATGTAGCAAATAAAACTTGTGCAATAGTTGATGAAGTAGAATGTTTGTTGATAGGTATGACTTTATATAGAATTTACATTTAAGGTTTTGTTGGCTACCAATTAATTCATTAATTCACACATTTGAATTTGGAAGTAAATTAATTTGTTTACTTATTCTATAGTAATTTCAAATTTCAAATTTGGTTTTGGAAGGACTTTTAATGAGATTGTGTGTGTGGTTATTTTGCAGAAGAAGAAAAAACGGGTGAACAAATGTTGCGGACTTGCGGCTAATTTGCAGGAGTTTAACTAAACACAATGATTGAATATTGGGCTTGATATGGACCATAATTTGGCTTATTGTGCCCATAAGAACACGCCTAAATAATGTTTATTTCTATAATTGTATATTAACTATTGTCACTGTAATAATAGCATTTAATATCAAATAAAGGAGAGAAAAGAGTGGGTGAGAGGCAAGAATTTTGAAGAGAGAGAAAGACAAATAGTTTTGGCTTTTTCATATTAATAGATTCGATCATGCACACCCCTATCCTCAATCATGATCATCTCGCAAGCGCCACAAATGGGTAACTCAAATCACCTCTTTTTCATTTTAATTTTTATAAGCCAATTGTATGTTTTCTTGTCTTGTGAAAGTGCAAGCTCTTGATTGGGTGTTAATATATGCACGCAAGTTGGTCATGTTTATCTTGCTATTGTTGGTGGTTTGATGTATGCAGTTGGCTGTTGTGCCTTGTCTTTTTCTTTTCTTTTTTAACTCCCGGCCATATTGAAATGTTCTCACCCTTTTGTTTTCTTATTTGATCAAAACAATAAATAAACAAAAGCTGCTAAGAAGCCCCATTCAAAAAACAAAAACGAAGAAGTTGTTATGTCAGTAGAGAGCCCAAAGGCTTCTTCTGATCCTTATGATGATTCTAAGATGCAAAAAGTAGAGAGCAGAGAGGGAAAGCCTTGTGTGACAACCAACCTGTCTCTTGCTGAGAAGCAAGAAGTAGAAAGTAAGTTCTACGCGGTGTTTCTATTGTTGTATTAATATGTTCTTTGCGGTTGAATTAATTTACACTTCATCCATCTGTTATGTTTTAGATTTTGACATAAGAACCATGGGAAGATACAATTCTTTTTTTTCAAAGTTAAATTAAATACGAATAGTAAAACAAAATAATGATGTATAAAATCATTTTTTTAACTATAGTATAGACAAATAAATAAATAACTATAGTACTATACTAAAGAGGTGGTCTATCATTTTTTTTTCCATAGTAATTTAATGTAATATGTAACATCTTTGGAAAGAATTCCATCTTTTTTTTATTGCGATTGGATATACAAATCCTTCTTTTTCATTTAATAATCAGGTTATGTTTATGTTGCTATTGTTGCCAGACTTGGAAAATTGAGCCCATTTTGGTTGTTTTTGTTTTCTATTATTTTTTTGCTGTTTTGTCTGTCTTCTATTATGTTTTTGGTGGTTTGATGTATACATTTTGTTGTTGTCCCTTGTCTCTTACTTTTTTTTAACTATTGTCCATATTAAAATATCCTCACCCTTTGGTTTTCTTATTTGATCAAAACAATAAATAAACAAACAAAAGCTGCTAAGAACCTCAATTCAAAAAACAAAAACGAAGAAGTTACTACGCAAGTAGAGAACCCAGAGGCCTCAAATAATTCTTTTGATCCCGATGATTGGGTTGATGATGATGATGCTGTTGTTGAGCATTGGCCGTCTGTAGTAATCGATGAGGCAATTTTTTCTGGATATCTCAACGAAGTTTGCGTGGCCTATAGCAATGCTTTTGATAATCACATAATTTAGTTTCCGTGTGCATATTGTTTTAATCTTTATTTTAAATCTCTAAACTAGCAGCTGCACCACTGCAATGATGGGTACAGTGATAGTGACTATGAAACATATAAGAAGTGGAAAGAAGAGCATGAGGCCAGGTACCTTGATAGTGATACTGACGATGAAACACATACAAAGTCGAAAGAAGAGAATGAGGACTGAAGTTTTTAATGTAGGAGCAGTTTTTATGTACTTTTTTATTATATCATGTGTGTGAGTGGGGTATTGTCTCTATTTAGGATAACTTATATTTTTAGCGAAGACTGCTGTGAAATTTTTACAATAAACTTTTGGTAGTTTTGCTGTACGGTTGACTATTCCAAGTTCTTAAATAAAGTTTCACAGCAAATTATTTTGAATGAGTGTCTCAAAACATGCCACAAACTCAGTCAACATACCTTGAGAGATTGTAACTTTTGTGCTGATTGACTTGCCAAATATGGCTCTAGTATGAATCAAGGTTTAATGGTTTGGGAATCTTATCCTCCTGCTCTATCTATTACCCTATTGAGTGATGCTATTGGTCTCTATTGAGAACTAGACCTTAGATTATTTCTTTTTTCTTGTTTATGTTCTTATTGATAAAAAAAATTAATCAAAATACTACTTTCTTCCCATATAAGACCCTTTTGAGAAAATTACGGACATTAAGAAAATGGATTGTAGTATTAAATTTGTTGAAATTGTTATTATTTTTACAATTTTATCTTTTATGAGAGGCAATGGAATTAGGGGTATTAAATTTTATCCTTTACAATTTTCTATTTGTCCATATAATTCAATGTTTTTTTAGAATATTTATTACTGATTGTATAAAAAGATGCATTATAATTCGCGTTATGTTGGTAAACAAATAATTAACGCATAGGGTTCCACACAATACAAAACCCATCACAAAATCGGTCATACATTATTACTTTGCCACATATGAACTCGGAAAAAAAAACAGTCATTGAACCGAAACAAGCTGTAATCGAACCAACCTTTATTCATACTCAATACAGCCGAACCAAGGCCAGGTTAGGCTGCAACGAACCGAGAAGTATCTAACATGGATATTCAAACAGAGAAGAGAAAGAGGGAGGAGGAAAGTAAGGGTGGAGTTAACAATATCAATACAAGGCTACATAACGGTGGAGTCTTACATACATAAATGAATATATATATATATAAAGACAGGCTCAAATAAGTATTTCTTCCAAAAGATTAACGTCGTCAACATCAAATCTCTCGAACAACAACTCCATGAGTCTGACAAATTTAAGAAATAAATCATCAAATCAGTCACTTACTCTGTAAAACACTTTTAAATATGTTATTGATTTTATGAATATTTCTAAAAAGTCATATGTCATTGATTTTATGAATATTTCTAAAAAGTCTATTACTCTATTAAAATGTTAAATTGGTTCATATATTTAACCACTTATTATCTTTTAAGGCAAATGTTAACCAGTGCCCCTGTGGCAGTAGTGGGGCACTAGTTAAGATAACAAAAATATAAATATTGCTTGGATATATGCATTTAACTTTTTCAAAGTAAAAAACTTGTTGATTTCAATGCAAAATTGCTTCTTTTAGATTCATTAACTAGTGCCCCGGAACACTAGTTAGCAAGACTCATCTTTTAAATCTATTTTTTATAACTTACTATCAAATTAGTCCATATCTATGATGCACGAGTATTCAATTTGAATGAGAGTATCGGTAACGATTATGTATTCGTACCAGTACTAAGTACATACTCGTACCTTAATTTATATCCATACACATATATTAGTTTTTCTAAAAATGTTGTACCCCGTATCGGGTACCGGTACCGTACCTACACTTAGGCAACATAGGTCCTTAGAATATTTGAGAATGTCTTACAAAATTTTTGAACAACAACTCCTTAGGTAAAAATAAGTTATATGCTAATTGACAAACTTGTTACCAAACACTTACATTTTTTCAAACACATTTATAAGTTAGTCCAATAAGCTAGTTTATTGGACTTACCAAACACACTCAAAATCATTGAGGGTATAATAAGAAGATACTCCCTCCGGTCTCATATATAAGAAACAAAAAAAAAAATTACAAAGTCTTAAATATAAGAAAAAGTTACTACAATCATTACATTTATTTTGAATATTCCAATTTTACTCTTTATTTTACTTTTCTCAATAATAAATAATAATTTAATTTAAACAAAAAATAAGGGTAAAAAGTAGAAATGACATGTTTTTCCTAATCATTTACTCCACTTTCTTAAAGGGTGTGTTTTTTTTTGTTTCTTATATATGAGACCGGAGGAAGTAAGATATAAAAATACACTTTTTAAAATTGTTGTTACTATTCTAAATGGACACTTATAAAAACCGAGTAACGGTCGATAATAGTACCATGTCATTCCCGTCATAAAGGCACTCAAGGATAAGGTTTGTGTGACTTTTAGGCGGGAAAGTCAGCCTGCCTTCCAGTCAACTACAACCATCCGATCAATCTAATGCTTCAAATTAAGCCACGTGTCCACTTTACTGTTTTTCTTTTTCTAAAACAACTTTATGCATTATCAACACGTCGCACTGTTTCTTTGTCGAGCTGTCGCCGTTCTCCACACCGGCGTTGATATGTGCGCCGCCAACTCACCACCACACATCGTTTATTGTTGTTGACCAGCCATCTGCTTGCTAGTGAAACCTGTTATCGGAACTTGTTTGCAACAAAACTCTTCTCTGTTGTTGTGTTACACATGGAAGAAACATGGATATTTTTTATGCAAGGAAGAAATGGATTGGATCTCTGTTTTTATTTGTATTTGATGCAAGAATTGGAGTCTGAAAAAATCGATTGCTTGCTTTTGATGAACGCCGACATACAGCAGATCGGTGACGGTCGACAACGGTGGATTTCATTCTAACGGCGACATGGAAAAGTGGAACGGCAATGGCGGAACAACACGGTGAAGAAGATGCTCAGATTTTTTTTTAACTTTTTTCAAAATTAAAAATACACGTGTCATACTTAGGTTGACTCAATTGATCAAACGGACGAAAATTGCCTAACGTCACCGTGACTTTGCTGCGTTAAAGTCACACAATCGCGATCCAGGCACTCAATAGGATTCGTTCGTTACTTCGCTCTCCTCCTTCTTTACCGTTCTGCGGTGAGTGTGATTATTTGCAACTTTTCACTTTCAGGTATTTTCATTGTTTTTCAAATCTTGTTCATAATTCAATCTCTTCTATGTTGCTTCGAATTATTGTAATCTTCTTGGATTTTAGTCTAATTCGATTTGGGGGAATTATGGTTTTAAACCTTTGAATTTGGGCATTGTTAGGGCTACGAGAGATTTTGAGAAATTGAGTATGTTTTGATGAGTTATTGGATTTTAAACTTTGTTTTTGTCTGCAGATTAAATCTGGGTTTTAGGAATAAAATAGATTGTTATAAAAACATAACTTATTATTATCATCAAATTAAATTTGTCGGTTTTTTGTTTTTTCATATTAGTTCTGCTATCTATTGGAATTTAAAGGAACGTTACCACCGGCAGATTCTCTCCTCAATCATGATCATCTCGCAAGGGCCGCAAATGGGTAACTCAAATAATCTCTTTTTCATTTTAATTTTTACAATCCAATTGTATGTTTTCTTGTCTTATGAAAAAGCAAGCTCTTGATTGGGTGTTAATATATGCACATAAGTTGGTTTGGTTTATCCGATTCTTTGTATTTCGAAATATCCGATTCTTTTTTCATTGTTATAACCAGAATATAAGTGTAGCAAGTTTTGGTTTTCTTTATCAGATGCTTAAAATGATGTTCTTGCTTCAATCTTTGTTGATGCAATTGAAGTTGGTTGTCGCCATTTTGATTCTGCTTCTGTTATGGAACAGAGGAAGCTATAGGCATTGCTTTAGCAAAAGCTTTAGATGAAATTTTCATCACTTCAAAGCCATGGAATACTGATGCAGATTCTTTTTAAGTATGTGCTATAACCAGAATATAAGTGTAGCAAATTCTGGTTTTTTTTTTGCACAACGTTTTAAGCATCTTTTTAATTCAAAGTATGTGATTTTTTTATTTTTTTTGTAAAATTTGATTTTGAAAATTGAAAGAGAAATATCTGATTTTATGAAATAACCAGTTTTTGAACTGAGAAATAACTAGTTTTTAATTTGTATTTAGAAAAAACCGGTTTTAAACCGAATTTAAGAAAATAACCAAGTTTAAACCAGTTTTATAAAAATAATCGGTTATGTAACCATAACCAGATTTACAACCAATTATGTAACCGGTTTGTAGAAAAATGTGGTTATGATTATCAATCAAAATCCATTTAAGTGATTTTGGCTTGGATATGATTTGGTTTGTTAAAATATCCGACCATGCACACCCCTATCCTCAATCATGATCATCTAGCAAGCGCCACAAATGGGTAACTCAAATAGCCTCTTTTTCATTTTAATTTTTATAAGCCAATTGTATGTTTTCTTGTCTTATGAAAATGCAAGCTCTTGATTGGGTGTTAATAGATGCACGCAAGTTGGTCATGTTTATCTTGCTATTGTTGCCAGACTTGAAAAATTGAACTCATTTTATTTTAATTTTTTTGTTGTTTTGTCGGTTTTCTATTATGTATTTGGCGATTTGATGTATGCATAATTGTTGTGCCATGTCCTTTTCTTTTTTAACTTCCAGCCATATTAAAATATTCATACCCTTTGTTTTCTTATTTGATCAAAACAATAAACAGAAGTTTCTAGGAAGCGAGAAGTAGAGAGTATAGACGGAGTGCCTCGTGTGACGACCAATCCGTTTCTTGCCGAGAAGCAAGATGTAGAAAGTAAGTTTTATTCAATGTTGTATTAATATTTAAATTTTGACCTTGCCCCATGTGAAGATACAATTCTTTTTGCTTCACTGTTTTATGAAAATGCTAGCTCTTGATTTAGTGGTAAAATGCACATAAGTTTGGTTATGTTTATCTTGCTATTGTTGCCAGACTTGGAAAATTGATTCCATTTCATTCTCTATTAAAGTTTCAGCCATATTAAAATATCCTTACCCTTTTGGTTTCTTATTTGATCATAACAATAAACAGGAGTTGCTAAGATGCAAAAAGTAGAGAGCAAAGAGGGAAAGCCTCATTTGACAACCAACCTATCTCTTGCTGAGAAGCAAGAAGTAGAAAGTAAGCTTTTACCCGATGTTGCTATTATTGTATTAATATGTTCTTTGCGGTTGAATTAATTTACACTTCATCCATCTGTTATGATTTAGATTTTGACTTTAGAACCATAGGAAGATACAATTGTTTTTGCTTTCCTGTTTTATGAAAATGCAAGTTCCTGATTGTGTGTTAATATATGTACATGAGTTGGTTATGTTTATCTTGTTATTGTTGCCATACTTGGAAAATTGAGCCCATCTCGGTTGTTTTTGTTTTCTATTTTTTTTTGCGGTTTTGTCCGTCTTCTATTATGTTTTTGGTGATTTGATGTATGCATAATGCAGTTGGCTGTTGTGCCTTGTCTTTTTCTTTAACTCTCGGCCATATTGAAATATTCTCACCCTTTTGTTTTTTATTTGATCAAAACAATAAATAAATAAAAAAAAGCTGCTAAGAAGCCCCATTCAAAAAACAAAAACAAAGAAGTTGCTAAGCCAGTAGAGAGCCTAGAGGCCTCAAAGAATTCTTCTGATCCCGATGATTGGGTTGAGGATGATGATGATGATAATGAGCAATGGCCGCTTGTATTAATCGACGAGGCAAGTTTTTCTGGATATCTCAACAAAGTTTTGATAATCACATAATTTAGTTTCCATGTGCATATTGTTTTAATCTTTATTTTCAATATCTAAACTAGCAGCTGCACCACGGGTACAGTGATAGTGGGTACAGTGATAGTGACGATGAAACATATAAGAAGTGGAAAGAAGAGGATGAGGCCAGGTACATTGATAGTGATAGTGAAGGTGAAACGCATACGAAGTCGGAAGAAGAGAATGAGGACTGACGTTTTTAATGTAGGAGCAGTTTTTATGTACTTTTTTATTATATCATGTGTGTGAATAGGGTATTGTCTCTATTTAGGATAACTTATATTTATAGCGAAGACTGTTGTGAAATTTTTACAATAAACTTTTGGTAGTTTGGCTGTTCCAAGTTCTTAAATAAAGTTTCGCAGCAAATTATTTTGAACGAGTGTCTCAAAACATGCCACAAACTCAGTCAACATACCTTGAGAGATTGTAACTTTTGTGCTGATTGACTTGCCAAATATGGCTCTAGTATGAATCAAGGTTTAATTGTTTGGGAATCTTATCCTCCTGCTCTATCTATTACCCTATTGAGTGATGCTATTGGTCTCTTGAGAACTAGACCTTAGATTATTTCTTTTTTCTTGTTTATGTTCTTATTGATAAAAAAATCAAAATACTACTTTCTTCCCATATAAGACCCCTTTGAGAAAATTACGGAGATTAAGAAAATGGATTGTAGTATTAAATTTGTTGAAAATGGATTGTTAATCACATAATTTAGTTTCCCTGTGCATGCTTGAATCTTTGTTTCCAATCTCTAAACTAGCAGGTGTACTGCCGGGAAGACGGGTACGTGACTAGTGATAGTACTAGTGATAGTGAGGATCCAACATATAAGAGGTTTACCATAAATAATTATTGTAATTTACTATAAGTAATTATGTACTAAATTAGTTTCAATCTTTCAAAATGACTTTCTTTTTTCGGGCAAAGAACTTTGCTTATATTACTAAAACCAACGGTCAAAAATTGTGTTATAAGTTTTGTGGATAACTTGTCCTCATTTACATTTACTTACTTTGGGCTATACATAGGTCGTGTTGGATCAGTTTTGGTTAAAACCGTAAACTAAAGTTACTAAACCATATAAATATGCAAAATGTCGATGCAATCATGCCACTTTAATTTTAATTTTAATCTCTTTAAAAAAATTCGTTCAATTTGACCGTGAAATTTTAAAACACTTTAATTTTAATCATTTGATTTTTTTTTATAAAGTAGACATATAAAGACAATGTTTCAATTATTATTATTTTAAAAAAAAAAAAAAAAAGAAGACGATGTTTCACGTGTGTGTGACTAGACATAATTTTTGTTAACTCATTAAAATACAATACTAATCAACTAATAACTCTAAGAATCATTCTTTCGATAATTTCTTCCATCTAATAATGCATCACCTCTGAGGCTCCAACCCAAATCTTAATCCAAAAAGAAAAACAAAAAAACAAAAATCTTCATTACATTGTTTTTTCCCTTCCCTTCAATAACTACTCTTTAACACTTTCTAATTCCCTAATTCAACCCATTCTTTCACCTCTAGATTTCTCTTTGGGAAAAAATAAATAAGAGGGTTATGCAATGAGCGGAGTTCAACTATACAAGTTTAGGAAGAGAGATATCTTTTATCAAACAAGTTAATTTTGTAATGAGTTGAGTTCAATTATAAAAGTAAATAGGGTTATGTCAGCTCTACTGATTTGAGCTAAAAGTTAAAAGAGTTACGATGTAAAAGAACCAGAGTTTAAGTTCCAATAAAAAAATAAAAATTCATTCACATGCTTCACCACTCCAAGAAGAGGTATACCTGCTTGGACACAACCTCAAATAATTTCTCCTTAGACACATATACATACATAAATGAAAAAATATAAAAAAAAGACAGGCTCAAATGAGTATTTCTTCCAAAAGATTAATGTCGTCAACATCAAATCTCTCGAACGACAACTCCATGAGTCTGACAAATTTAAGAAATAAATCATCAAATCAATCACTTACTCTGTAAAATACTTTTAAATATGTTATTGATTTTATGAATATTTCTAAAAAGTCATATGTCATTGATTTTATGAATATTTCTAAAAAGTCTATTACTCTATTAAAATGTTAAATTGGTTCATATATTTAACCACTTACTATCTTTTAAGGCAAATGTTAACTAGTGCCAAGATAGCAAAAATAGAAGTATATTGTTGGAATATGTGCATTTAACTTTTTCATAGTCAAAAACTTATTGATTTCAATGCAAAGTTGCTTCTTGTAGGTTCATTAACTAGTGCTCCAGGGCACTAGTTAGCAAAACTCATCTTTTAAATCTATTTTTTTATAACACACTATCAAATTAGTTCTTATCTACGATGCACGGGTACTCCATTTGAAGGAGAGTATTGGTACCGGGTACGTATCTGTACCAATATTGGGTACATACTCGTACCTTAATTTATGCTCATACACGTATATTAGTTTTTCTTAAAATGTCGTACCCCGTAAGGGTACCCGTATCAGGTACCCTACCCACACCTAGGCAAAGTAGGTCCGTAAGGGTACCTATATGCTAATTGACAAACTTGTTACCAAACACTTCCATTTTTTTCAAACATACTTATAAGTTAGTCCAATATGCTATAAGCTAGCTTATTGGACTTATTTGACTCTGTTTGATAAAAATAGCGGTGAGCTGATAAGTTAGCTTATAGCTTATAGCTGATAAGCTAAGTGAAGTGTTTGGTAAAATTAGCGGTTTAACTAGCTGATAATGTAAAATTACATGAAAGAGCATTATCACTTTATAATAAAATTTATATAAATTAATATTAAGATATTATTAAAATTATTTTATTTAAAAAAATGATTTTAAATATTTTTATCTTTTATTAAAAAAGTAAACATTACAGTAAAATATATTTAATATGTATATATAAATTATATTATTGTAAAACTTAATTGCAACTTATACAATGAATAGATAATAATAATATTATACTAATATGATTCGAGATTTCACAATCTATGTGAGTTTTTTTTGTACATTATGTGAGTTGTATATTACTTTTTAAAAAAAAAAGTAATAGAGTAAATTAACTGGTTTGTACAGATCTGTGGGTGCAAAATTATACTACTTTTACAAATAAAAAGTCAATTTTGTGAACAAGTCGAAAAAATATACAGCTGCTATGATTAATTGGGCTAAAAAGTCAATTTTATAAAAGTAGAGACTGAAACGTTAGTTCAAAAAAATTGTGAGGATGTTTACTCGTCATATATAACACAAGTGTTATATAAATTTTGCAATAAAAATATAATAAATATTAAAATAATATTAATTATGCTTGTTCAAAAAAGATAATTTTGACTAAATTATATTAATCAAAATAAGTACTAAAGGGTAAAATTGGATTTTAGTTAAAATAATAAAGGTAAAAGTGGAAGAAAAGACAATAAACTATAAGCTATAAACTAATTGAAATAACGTTTGAAAATAAGTTATAAGCTAATCAAGATAAGTTATAAGCTCGTAATGAAAAGATCATTACCAAACCGGGCTTTCAACTTATAAGCTAGAAGGGAGCTTTTTTATGGTTACACAGAGGCCAGAGCCTTTGTGTATTAGATTAGTAATAGCACCATGTCATTCCCGCCATAAAGGCACTTAATGCGATTCAGGCAGCCTGCCTTTGGCCCATCTCCATCCGTTGGATCAATCATGCGCTCCAGGTATTGCCACGTGTCAAGCTTTTTTATTTTAAAAAAGAATTATGTAAAAACAGAGACAAAAATAAACACCACCCACACTCTTCTTCTTATACTTCCACGGTGGTGAACTCTTCTTCTCCTTCGACGGCGACATCGCCCCGCTGCAGGCTTGCACAGTTTCACCGACCACCAACAAATGAATATCGGATCTTCAACGGACGAAATGCAGTACGACGGCGGCAGAGTGAAACACGACAGCAACACACGAAACGAAGGAGATGTGGTAAGACGGTGGCGTGCTAGTCGACGATGGGTTACAGGGCAGCAGGAATCAGATCTGAGATTTGTATACTCTGAATCTGATTTTGGCAGCAAGAATCAGATCTGGGATTTGTATACTTTGAATCTGATTTTTGTTTTTTCTTTTATTCAAAATAAACTACAGATCAGAACTATTGATTTTTGAAGGAGGTATGAGGATTGTGTTAAACATAAGTTAACCCTGTAATTTAAATCTTTGTTAATTTATTTCCCAAAAAAAAAACAAAGAAATCTTTGTTAATTTAACCATGGAAGCATAAGAAGAAGAAGATAAGAAGCTGTGCCTGGTGTTTATTTTTGTTTATGTGTGTTTCATAAATTTTTATAAAAATGAAACCTTGGTACGTGGCAATATCTGAAGCGCACGATTGATCCGACGGATGGAGATGGCCCAAAGGCAGGCTGCCTTTCCCGCCCAAAAGTTACACAAGCCTTGTCCTTTCGTTCTCCTCTGCGGTTTGAAAATTCGAGTGTGATTATTTGCAACTTTTCACTTTCAGGTATTTTCATTGTTTTTCAAATCTTGTTCATAATTCAATCTCTTCTATGTTGCTTCGAATTATTGTAATCTTCTTGGATTTCGGGGATTATCTTGCGAGAGATTTTTAAGAAATTGAGTGTGTTTTGATGAAATTAATCCCTCAATCACACTAAGTATTAATAAAATCTGTTCTGTGGTGGTTGGAATTTGGAAATATTCAAATCCTCTCGTATTTTGGTTTAATTCGGTTTGAGGGATTAGGGTTTTAAACCTTTGAATTTGGGCTTTGTTAGGGCTACGAGATATCTTGAGAAATTGAGTATGTTTTAATGAAATTAAACACTAACTTCCCTTAATTTTTAATGAAAGTATGTTAATTTCTCCACTTTCACTATACATTTTTTGACCATTTTTCTCCATTGTTGTGCCTCTTGCTTCCACCTCCCCGTGTTTTTAATGGTTGTATGTTAAGTGTATTGTAGGCATGAATCTGGATTTTCAAATTTGTCGAGTTATTGGATTTTAAACTTTGCTTATGTCTGCAGATTAATTCTGGGTTTCAAATACTGTTCCTTTAAGCTAGATAATTATAATTATATTGAAAGAAAAACTAGCAAACCACAAAGCAACCAAAAAAATAAGGAAACTAGAATCTAACATTCATTCCTTGATCAAAGACCATTGCCTTTTATATAGATTGATGCCTTTTATTTGGTCACTGGTTTTATTCGATCAAGGAGGGAGGGAGAAGGGTTAAACCATGTTTTTCGGAAGAAACATATGGATGGAAAATATAATTTTTTTGGTCTAACAGGAGTTTAACATTGTCAAGTTGAGGGGAAGTGGCTGTTACAAGATAAACTAGAGGGTGTGTTTGTGTAGTTTAACATTACCTCTGGGGAGATTAAGTGTAATTTACACTTATTATTATTATTATTATTATTATTATTATTATTATTATTATTATTATTATTATTATTATTATTATTATTATTATCATCATCATCAAATTAAATTTGTCGGTTTTTGTTCTTTCATATTAATTGTGCTATCTATTGGAATTTAAAGGAACGTTGTCATCGGCCGATTCTCTCCTCAATCACGATCGTCTCGCAAGCACCGCAAATGGGTAACTCAAATCACCTCTTTTTCATTTTAATTTTTATAAGCCAATTGTATGTTTTCTTATCTTATGCACATAAGTTAGTCATGTTTATCTTGCTATTGTTGCCAAACTTGGAAAATTGAACCCGTTTTATTTTAATTTTTTTGTTGTTTTGTCGGTTTTCTATTATGTATTTGGCGGTTTGATGTATGCATAATTGTTGTGCCATGTCCTTTTCTTTTTTAACTTCCAGCCATATTAAAATATTCATACCCTTTGTTTTCTTATTTGATCAAAACAATAAACAGAAGTTTCTAGGAAGCGAGAAGTAGAGAGTATAGACGGAGTGCCTCGTGTGATGACCAATCCGTTTCTTGCCGAGAAGCAAGATGTAGAAAGTAAGTTTTACTCAATGTTGTATTAATATTTAAGTTTTGACCTTGCCCCATGTGAAGATACAATTCTTTTTGCTTCACTGTTTTATGAAAATGCTAGCTCTTGATTTAGTGGTAAAATGCACATAAGTTTGGTTATGTTTATCTTGCTATTGTTGCCAGACTTGGAAAATTGATTCCATTTCATTCTCTATTAAAGTTTCAGCCATATTAAAATATCCTTACCCTTTTGGTTTCTTATGATCATAACAATAAACAGGAGTTGCTAAGATGCAAAAAGTAGAGAGCAAAGAGGGAAAGCCTCATTTGACAACCAACCTATCTCTTGCTGAGAAGCAAGAAGTAGAAAGTAAGTTCTACCCGGTGTTTCTATTGTTGTATTAATATGTTCTTTACAGTTGAATTAATTTACACTTCATCCATCTGTTATGATTTAGATTTTGACTTTAGAACCATGGGAAGATACAATTGATTTTGCTTTGCTGTTTTATGAAAATGCAAGTTCCTGATTGGGTGTTAATATATGCACATGAGATTGTTATGTTTATCTTGCTATTGTTGTCAGACTTGGAACATCTTGGTTGTTTTTGTTTTCTATTATTTTTTTGCGGTTTTGTCTGTCTTCTATTATGTTTTTGGTGGTTTGATGTATGCAGTTGGCTGTTGTGCCTTGTCTTCTTTTTTTTTTAACTCTCGGCCATATTGAAATGTTCTCATCTTTTTGTTTTCTTATTTGATCAAAATAATAAATAAACAAAAGCTGCTAAGAAGCCCCATTCAAATAACAAAAACGAAGAAGTTGCTAAGTCAGTAGAGAGCCCAGAGGCCTCAAAGAATTCTTCTGATCCCGATGATGATGCTAAGATGCAAAAAGTAGAGAGTAGAGAGGGAAAGCCTTGTGTGACAACCAACCTGTCTCTTGCTGAGAAGCAAGAAGTAGAAAGTAAGTTCTACCAGGTGTTTCTGTTGATGTATTAATATGTTCTTTGCGGTTGAATTAATTTACATTTCATCCATCTGTTATGTTTTAGATTTTGACATAAGAACCATGGGAAGATACAATTGTTTTTTTTCAAAGTTAAATTAAATAGAAATAGTAAAACAAAATAATGTTGTATAAAATCATTTTTTAAACTATAGTACTATACTAAAGAGGTGGTCTATCATTTTTTTCAATAGTAATTTAATGTAATATGTAACATTTTTGGAAAGAATTCCATCTTTTTTTTTTATTGCGATTGGATATACACATCCTTCTTTTTCATTTAATAACCTGGTTATGTTTATGTTGCTATTGTTGTCAGACTTGGAAAATAGAGCCCATTTTGGTTGTTTTTGTTTTCAATTATTTTTTGGTGTTTTGTCCGTCTTCTATTATGATTTTGGTGGTTTGATGTATGCATTTTGCTGTTGAACCTTGTCTCTTACTTTTTTTAACTATTGGCCATATTAAAATATACTCACCCTTTGGTTTTCTTATTTGATCAAAACAATAAATAAACAAACAAAAGCTGCTAAGAACCTCCATTCAAAAAACAAAAACGAAGTTGCTACGCCAGTAGAGAACCCAGAGGCCTCAAATAATTCTTCTGATCCCGATGATTGGGTTGATGATGATGATGCTGTTGTTGAGCATTGGCCGTCTGTAGTAATCGATGAGGCAAGTTTTTCTGGATATCTCAATGAAGTTTGCGTGGCCTATAGCAATGCTTTTGATAATCACATAATTTAGTTTCCGTGTGCATATTGTTTTAATCTTTATTTTAAATCTCTAAACTAGCAGCTGCACCACTGCAATGACGGGTACAGTGATAGTGACTATGAAACATATAAGAAGTGGAAAGAAGAGCATGAGGCCAGGTACCTTGATAGTGATACTGACGATGAAACGCATACAAAGTCGAAAGAAGAGAATGAGGACTGAAGATTTTAATGTAGGAGCAGTTTTTATGTACTTTTTTATTATATCATGTGTGTGAATGGGGTATTGTCTCTATTTAGGATAACTTATATTTATAGCGAAGACTGTTGTAAAATTGTTGCAATAAACTTTTGCTAGTTTGGCTGTACAGTCGACTATTCCAAGTTCTTAAATAAAGTTTCGCAGCAAATTATTTTAAACGAGTGTCTCAAAGCATGCCACAAACTCAGTCTCCATAATGGGATGAAACATATAGTGGATGCAGAGCAAGATATGATACACTGCTTTATACACTCTTGTATCATATTGATGCTCCGGACAAATGATACACATAACCAAATATTGCATTTCTTGTATCAACACATCCTGCAAAATCTGATTCTGAATGTCTAATCATTAATTTTTGTTTAAGTTCCAATTTATTTTATGGACATTTCATGAGACTGAATTTTCTCCTTAAAAATGTTGAACATTTATCCATTTTAAACTTCTCAGTTGAATGATGATGATGTTAGATACTTTCAAGAGATTTTGGGTAAGAAAAATGTGATACAGGATGAAGATAAGCTCAGTGCTGCAAACATTGATTTGATGCATAAATATAAAGGTGCAAGTAAGCTCATTCTAACACTGATCAGGTTCTTTTCTTCACTTACTTTTTTTGTTTCATTTTCTTTTGCTTCTATAAAGTGCATCTTTAGATTGACTAATTTGAACTTATCAACCGACATAAAAACTTGTTAAGACTATTTGAGAGAGAGCTTATAAAAATGATGTATGACATGTTCATGAGCTGTTTTTAGAAACTTGATTCAATTAAGTGCATGTATAATTGGTAGCTGATGGTGTTCTTGTACAAGACATAAACCAAGCATAAAAATTTTAGCGTCTACGCAAGGTTCACATTGTTCATCTTTGATTCTTTTTATCCGAGGAATACTTTATGCTCTTTAAAATTGCTTTTTTCAAGAATGGTTTTGTCATCGGTAGATAAAATTTAAGTTTGATATGAAATTTTCAATGTGTTTATCTGAAAATACTATCTTGATATTTGGCTATATCAGACCTTTTTTTTAATGGTTTCAGGGTATATATATTAGAGGCATTGATGAAAGCAGGAAAGAGCTGTTTACAAGTATGATTTATCAATACCTGTTGAAAATTTGTACAATCTGAAAATACTATATCAGTAAACAACTTTTTTTTTTCCCTCCATTTAAGTGGATAAATTCATACGAGAATGGTTTTTAAAAGTCACACAGAAAAAGAAGCTCCTAATATAAATTAAATGCATCTTTTCGTAAATCTTTCACTAATAACTTTAAAGGTCTACACTAAAATTTAATGAGATTTTTTTATTAACTTTTTCTCCTCAGAAGCATCATGCTCTAGAAAGCTAAAATGAATCAATCACCCGTGGCCGTGGGGTGTAAGATTTTCCAAATGGAGCCCTTTGAAAGGAATATGATAGAAGATTAGTAGCAGTTTAATTAAATAAATATTAGCTAATAATTAATTGAGTAATTTAGATATTAATGAAGTATAATATTCATATTATTAGTTTGATATTTATGTTATGTTATTGGGTTGTCTAATTGGGCTTATGTCCTTAGGCCCATTACAAGTCTTATATATGTAGTGTTCTTGGACATGTTAAAATGAATGAGTGAAAATGAATGTCTTTTATCTTTATTTTATAGTCTTTGCATTTACTTTCTTTATGCTTTCCTTTACATTTCCAGCAATTAGTTTCTAGCTTGCTATCAGAATATAGGCTTATCTTTAGTTATGGGAATATGCAAAATTTAGAAACTTAAATAAATTCATTGATGCTCAACTTGGACAAGCATATGTGAATGAAAACATCCTAATGAAAGAAAAATAGTAAAACACAAGCACGTAATTTTTTATTGTTATTTCAGAGAGGATTTGGATTTGATGCTGTACAAAAAGCACACAATTGTACGCTGTACTGCATCCCGACCGTCCGATCATCATCGAACGGATCAGATTAAATGCAGTAACATGATCCTTATTCCTTAGTTCATTTATATTTTTGTTAGTGTTAACTATCGATTATATGAGAAATATTTTCAGTAATTTGAAGTTTAACTGCGCACTAAATAAAAATTTATTTTCACGAAAAATTAAACTCAAATTCTGATTTGATGTTCAGGTGACCATGACCCTTAGTTTAATACTTATATCCAAAACATTAACCAAAAAAAAATACTTATATCCAAAAAATTCATTAGAATAAATTCGGTGCAAATCCAACGGCGCCGTTTGAAATTGGAAGGTTTTCGTCATTTCATACCTCTTTTTGCCCGACACAAATTTCGTATGCTTCCAGTTTCACTCTGTGTGTACAATTTTGCTCATAGTGGTAATTTCACTATTTGCCTGAGAGATATAGTAAGCACTACAAATTAAATTTACATTGTTACTATTTTTATTTGAATTACAATTATGCCTGAGAAAACGTGAATTTTTATTTTATTTTTTTTATTTTAGAGAGAATTCATTTTCTATATAATCATGGTGATCTCTCATTGTATCGACATACAAATAAAATTTTATCTTTTGATATATCATCACTCCACTCTTATAAAATTAGTACCAGTACTATGACATAGACACGTTATTTTACACTATTTATATTTGTCCTTCAAAGCTTCTTATTATTATAAGTTAAAAGATTAAAGATAAATTTTTTATCTCTTAACTCATGTTGAAAATAACAATGCTTACATTTTTGAAGAATAAAAGATAATTTTTAAGATAAAATTTCTACATTTTTTATTCCTTAACTATATGATTTTAGAACATCATTAACTCTATTCTACATATAATAAATAGTTTAGTCAATAAAAAACATATTCTTAATTCTAATATAAAATTTCTATTTTTTGTTTGTCAAGTAGCCAATAAGATGATTAGGGTTCGAACTTCTACGGTTCTACCCCTTACTGTATAATGCAAATTATGCAATGTCCAATCAATTTATTTTTTAGGAAAAAACAGTAGTAACAGGCGTGGGGCTATTAAAGTTTCCTAATCCGTCGTCACGGTCACACTCACAAACACAACTCACGGGTCATTTAATAACTCTCACACACACTATTAAATCTTCATCTTCATTATTTATTCACTCTCTCTCTCTCTCTCTCTCTCTCTCTCTCTCTCCGCATCATCGCAACAACAATCATGACCAGTTCTTCAGCTGCTTCTCGCAAGGTAACCCTAACTTTCTCAATTTCATGAATCTTTTTTCCAATTTCACTCTTTCTTCTTGAGATTCGCTTATTCCGATCCCTATTTTTCAGAATCTCAGTAAGATTGCCTGCAATAGGCTCCAGAAAGAACTCGTCGAGTGGCAGGTTAATCCCCCAACTGGTTTCAAACACAAAGTCACCGACAATCTCCAAAAGTATTCTCTTCCAAATCCCTTTCAATTTTCAATTTTTAACCTTTTTTCACTTTTTTTAGTTTATCATTCTCTTTCAATTTCGTTTTATTTTCATTCGATTTAGTTTTTGTTACATTCTTTTTAAAAAAAAATTGTTTTTTTTTCCCACTTTCTGGAAGGTGGGTTATTGAAGTGACTGGAGCTCCTGGGACACTTTACACCAATGAGACTTACCAGCTTCAGGTTGATTTTCCTGAGAATTATCCAATGGAAGCTCCACAGGTTATTTTCTTTTCTCCTTAATTTATATGAATTTACCTTTTTATAGTAAGTTTTGGTGTTTTACTGATGCAATTCTGTTTTAACTGCTAACAACAGGTGATATTTTTGCATCCGGCTCCGTTGCATCCTCATATCTACAGCAATGGCCATATTTGTTTAGGTATGTGCGTTGGTTTCATGTACTTCCCCCCGTATACATCGGTTATTTAATGATCCTAAAATGTGAATTTTTTCTTGTAATAGGAACCGGAGGGATTAGTATTTTTGTCGTCTAGTCTTATGTAATACTAATTTTGTTGATTTGTGTTATATCCATTTTCTTAATTCATGGGTTGGCAGAGCCTTCTATTGCTAGGTTTTGACTTTTGGTGTTTGTTGCTTGTGTTTGTTTGCATTCACTTTTAGGTTATTCATACATTCTTTGAGATACTGATTTTACCGACAGTTTATTCTTTTCTTGTAATTTGCTACTGATTTTCCTTTGAAATCAAGACATTGAAAATTATAATTTACCGACAGTTTATTCTTTTCTTGTACTTTGCTACTTATTTTCCTTTGAAATCAAGACATCGGAAATTATAATTGTATTTGTATACTAAGACTTTTTGGAAAATAAGATGCCTGCGGGTTGTTTACTTGGTTAAGCTTCTCTGATGCATGATAAATATAATTTACTGCAAAGCAGCAAAACTTGAAAAGAATAATTCTATGTCATCCTAAAGTACCACTATAATAACCCTTCTAAATACAAAAGAAAGTAGTAAATGTGTCTTTCAAGTTTTCAAGATATTGAATGCTAGTGTAATTTTGATTCTTATTGTTTAAGCAACAATAATAATTTGTTAGGGTGGGTATAGCATTTAAAATTTAATATAATAATTAATAATAGCTTATGTTTAGAAGTAAATGGACCTTAAAATTATGTGGAAGTGGAACAAGAGAATCTTGGACCGGATGGTCTTGGTATTTGTGCGGTGTACATCTTCCTGATTTGATATGTCAAGATTCCGTCGGAACTAAATACTGGTTCAAATCTGCTAGAAGTGTAATTTAAGAACTTAACAGTGATCAAGCAGAAGATACAAATACTATGTTATAACATATATCAGGGGAATAGAAGGAAGTTTGAGTCTCCGCTTTCTTACTAAGTGCTTTTTCTTTTTATGCTGTATCTTGTTTTGTGTGGTCTTTAGAGTCGGAGAATACAATACAACTTGGAAATCCAGCTAGCAATTGGTTTCAAGTGTTTGAGTTGTGTGATACATGTATGATCAGTGCGATGTTGTGTTACCATATGAATTACAAAATTCAGCGGTTCTTTTTATATTTTTAATATTAGTATTTATTTTTGAGTTGTGTGATGCATGTATGATCAGTGCAATTGGTTCTTTTGTCAATTCTTGCAAGAGAAATGGAAAGTTTGAAGAGGCAAAGATTATTAAATGAAAGGGAACTAAAAGAGTGCTACTAAATGCACCCCATTTGATTATTAATTCCATTGCTCCTATTTTCATTATCAAACAAAGGCTTTGCACAGTCACACATTCACTCAACTCTATACGCACCTTACTTGGCTTTAGGATTGTACTATGTTCTTTTTGAATATAGGCTCAGAACTATCACTTACTGAGAGTCCTACCTTTAAGAATAGGGGGAACATGATGTTACTGTAGAAATTTCCACGGTTTTTAGCGATGGGTTACACTTAGGAATTAGGATAAACTACATTCAATATGCTAATTGGTGGCTTCTAAGGTGAGGGAGCAATTAAGTCCCTCACCAGAGTGCCATCAATTATATACCATTAGATTTATTTAAAATAACTGAAGGGTTTGGATTTGTTGAGAACAAAAAATAAAACCTATTCCTTTCCTCACTCTCCTTTCCAGGCGTAACACTTCCCCATCAAGCACAACCTCCAACTATCCAAGTTGTCACTTTCCTCTATACAGCTCTAATCACTTCTACGAGGTTCTCTGCCTCCATCACTGAGTCTAATGGCCATCGTCTCCAAGTCAACTCGCCGTTGCCGAGTCACTGCGAGCTTCCCCTGAGCCATAATGACCAGTGCATTAGTGCGCTCATTCAGGGGATGAATGTATCCTCCGACAGTGAGAGTGAAGTTGAGTGATTAGAGGCGGCGGCGCGGTGACCCATGATGTAAAGGGGCCGGGTCCAAAGGATGTGGACGGACGGGTCTGTGGTACGGGTTTCCGTTTTGTTGCAGGTTTGCATTTTTGGATTGACTTATTTCTTATTATTGTTGTTATGGGCTGCAACCTTCCCAGGTTTTCTGTTGAACAATATTGTGTTACACAAAAAAATGGAGTCATGAGTGAACTTAAATGACTGGATAGATTTATATCATAATATAAAAATTATGATTTTGTTTTTTTGTTTTCAATAGAGAAAGTTCAAATAATCGAGTCTGGAAATGCTGGTAGTTGAAAAATTGTCATAGATTTTCTAAAAGGTTCGAGTAAGTTAACTATATTAAGTCTGCAAGTATTCATAGCAGATAACAAATGGGTAAACAAGGAAGACGAGAAGCAGTTTTGTTGGGAAAAAGAAAAAATAGCATGGATTGGGTCAGGAAAGGAATAGGTGTTACTTTTTGTTCTCAACAAATCTGAACCCTTCACTTTTAATAAATCTAATGATATATAATCGATGGTACACTCGTGAAGGACTTAATTGCTCTCACCTTAGAAGCCAATTTATTTAGGTATTGTTTGCACGAGATTTTAAAGTAGGACTACCAGCTCTGAAATCTATTTTAGTCTAGATACTTTATAGATAGCCAATTTTTTTTTTAATGCTGGTTTTTGTTGGTGATCTCATCTGACATTAATATGCTTGGAAATATGCAGATATACTATATGATTCATGGTCTCCTGCAATGACTGTTAGTTCTATCTGCATTAGCATACTGTCAATGCTTTCAAGCTCAACTGCAAAGGTGTGGATTTAGTACTACAAAGCTTTTATATTCCTTATCATCCATTTATGCAGGTTACTGATATTTTTAGCTCAAATACATTCTAAACTGGCCAAGTTGCCATATATGTGAAATTGTATGTCTTATGGGGGTAATTATTTAAGATTCTCCCGGTAAATTTAGGTGGGTCGGCGATCCATCATCAAATTGGGTTTCATTATGACTTAACAATGCTGACTTGATTTCTTTTGCAGCAACGCCCTGAAGATAATGATCGCTATGTAAAGAACTGCAGAAACGGAAGATCGCCCAAGGAGACAAGGTGGTGGTTCCATGATGACAAAGTATGATAACTAGTTATCACTAATAAGTTCACAAAACCAGAGTAGAGGATTATCCTTCTAAATGGAATATCAAGTCATGGAAAAAAAAACATAATGAGAGACCAAAATCCCTTTATTTAAATGGATAATTACTCTCCTGTAAATTAAAATTTGCCTGGTAATTTGTAAAGGAAGAGGAAATCAGGAAACTATGTGAGCAAATTTGAAGATCAAACAAACACAGAACAATTGTTGTTAATCTCATTGATATTTGGATGTGGATATAGATGGCTGATTAACCCTCATATTTGGTGAATCGTGTTTAATATTTTTCTCTCTGAAGGATTATGACTTATATGTGTTCTCTAATTGACAATATACATGCATAATATTTGTGGCTTAAATAATGGTATACAGCAAAACTCATGATATTTACATGTTTGGCAGAAAAATTGAATAGTTTTGTTTTCTTCATGTAATAATCATAGGTTTTCAAATGGTTCAACTTAATCTTACTTTTGATCTTGTTTTATAGCACAAGCATGTTGTGCATTTTGCTCCCATATTTTCTCTGGAGTAGAAAATTGTTTGGAATGGTTATGAAGACACTATTTCGTTTAACCTATTCTACTGTTATTTTTTAGGAACGAGTAACTTCATATCTTCATAATGAATCAGCCTCATATATCATACTATGATTTTTTGAAGCAGTTAAAATATTAATGGATATATTGTGGTGGTATAGATAAATTTCATAATATAACATTATGTTAGTCTTGGTGAAATTAGATTCAGATTCTTTAACCAAAATTTTGATTATACTTTGTCAATATAGGAGGGAAACTCATCTAAAGGTGGCCACTTAGTTCTTTGCAGAGATTAGCTATTGACAAAGTTTATACTTTGAAGCAATAACATTGTTATGAAATTTATAGTTATCTAAGCATATCTTACTAGTCATTATGATCTTGTTATGCTTTTTTTTACAAAATGATCTTGTTATTTTATGTTTCGGAATTAAATAAATTTCTAATCTTTGCAAATGTTCCAAATTTAATTTTTATTTCATCTAGAAAATTTCAGTGAAGTTACCAAAATGTTTTTCGTTGCGATTTTTATCTCTATTTTTAAGTTAACTCGTATGTATTCTTGAAAAAAAATTCCTCTTTTACCCAAAAGACATAATTATCATGCATTAGATGATATGTGTTATCATTAAAAATATTGTTAGATAATAAGACTTTAGGTAATGAGCTTTATACGTTAGTAGTTTATTCCATTATGTATTAATATAAATTATCTTATAATACTTATTTTGTTATGTTAAGCAATGCTAATGTAATATTATTGGAACCCTAGTTATTTTCTCTCTTTGTATTTTGTATCTCTATTGTTAACATGATATCAAGAGCATGGTTCAATCTGCTTTAACCTACTACCTCTTGACAATAATCATCTAGTCTAGTTTAACCACTAAACTACCTATTCATTTTAATGTTTTCACGCGACATTAAATATATATAGTATAAAGTAATTTTGTTAAAATACCTGGGTATATTAGTAATTTCTATTTTTTTGGGGTGCATAGCTCCGCCACTGCTCTCTCATATTGTTCACCTCTTTTGGATGTTGATTGTTGCTTTTGGTCACGATATTAGTTGGCTAATGCACCAAGAGTCCAAAACACACCTAAAATTTTCAATTTAATTTTAAAAATGTTACATCATTTTTTAAATTGGTTGTTAAACAATTGATTAAACTCTTAGGTAGGGTTTGTTCCGAGGCTAGTCAATGCGGTAACTCATGTTCTTGCAAGGGAAGCTAAATTTGTAGCTAGTTTTCAAATTCCCGATTAATATTCCAAATTGTATTCAAATTATAATTATAATATTAGGAATGAAATTATAGAATGCATGTTTCACGCTTAGGGTCCGTTTGACCTAGTTTTTTTAGTTTTTAGAAGCTATCTGAAAATCTAGAAATGAAAATAAGAGCTTTAAAAAAAAGATAAAAAGTTGTTTGGTAAAATATATTTTCAAAAAAAAAGATTTATAAAAAAAAAATTAAAAAAAGATAATAACAACTAATAATATTTAAATGAAAAAATAATAAAAAGAGTCTTCGGCAGGAATCGAAGCGGGATTATTGCAAAAAAAACTCGGATTTTTTTTCAAAAGTAGGTTTCAACCTCTTTACCTAGAAGCTTATTTAATCCAATTTTGCACATAAAAAAAATCTGCTTCTTACGGTTAAGAGTTTTATTAAAAATGTGTTTGGCCTAACTTTTAATTAAAAAGAGAATTTAAAGCTAAAAAAAGCTGGGTCAAACGGAGCTTTAGTAGTGGTGTGCTTTGAACGTGGTATGAGCTTTTGTGTTTGGGCAAGGTCCTACAACGAGTTCCCAAATGTGGGCATACATATGAAAGTGGAGGACATAAGTTTGCACAAACAAATGCCACATGACATTTTGACTATTTGATCCTTCAATTGCTGTAAGTCTCTTAAGTTTTGCTTCATAATAACTGTCAATATTTGACTCATGTTCAATAGGATGAGGTTTTTTGTTGAAAAGAAATAAAAGAAATGATAAGGACACATGCTAAACATATTAAAAGTAAAAATATATGACTTTTTAAGGAATATTTTTCATAATAAATTCTTTAAAATTTGTGAAAAAAACATATGATATGATTTCTTAGTAATACTCTTTTGTCCTTTATTATAAGTCGAACTCTGATATTCTCTTTTATTCATTTTAAAAAAAGTAAAATTCTAATCATCAAACTACCTAACAAAAAATGTAATACTATTAACAAAGGATGTGTTTTAGTCATGTAACGAGAAAGAAAAAGACATGTTTTAGTAAAAATACACATAGTAATTTATATATTAGTTTATATTATTTTTTTGTATTAACCATCTAGTTTTTAGGGGAAGGGATCCCAGTAATCTAGGCCGCTACATAAGTAAAATCTGAAGAAAAAAAAATTTGTTTCCACCAATATCTGGGTTCTTCCGAACGATTGATTTTTAGAGGTACAACTTTTTTTAAAGAGGACTTTATAGACGGTGCGAGTATATATTTAGGATCATCCAAAATTATGTAATCTATACTTTTCTCGTGTTTTATCATCTTGCATTGATCTCATATGTTCACCTATCAATTAAAATCATTGACTATATATTATGGATTTGGATTGCATGCAGTCAGAAGAGATTTGACCGTCCGATTAAAAGTAATGATACAGTCTAATTAAAACTGCCTTAAATCTGGATCGTTTGATCCTAATCGGACGCCCAGATCTGTTCTGACTGCATGCAATTTTTACTGCTTGCAATTCAAATTCATATATTATTATAGAGTGAGATAAATGCGCGGGATTGTAGCAACATTTTTTTTTTTTGAATAAGTTAAATTGATGCCGAATCAAACCTAAAACTTTAAAGAAAAACATACTTTCAAGTTTCAAACCAATATCACCGAACCAACTCAAGTAAGTTTGCAGCAACATTATTTTACGGTAGAGAGGATTTATACCCAAAACTTTGCGGTTACAAACAAACAATCAAATTGAAATGGTAACAAGTCTCAATAAATAGCTTACATATAAATTGAGATGACGGGATTGATTGATTAGTTTAAGAGATTTTTGAGTAAGAAGCAGCTTTGGTTAAGTAAGTTGAGAACTTAAGCTATAATCAAATCATGAGAAGCATGTGAAGAAACTGAAAAGCGGCAATTAGCCAGAAATATAAGACAGAGAAAGATTTGACGAGTCCTATACTAGCAAACAACGTTAATATCTTCGAACTCTCTCAATCACATTGTCGTGCTTCGATATTGATGATTCCGTAAGCTGAGTAGCACAGCCACAAGCTAGATAGTACATCTATTATTATGACATGACATGTTGATACGATCAAATAGTACATTGCTTAGTACATCTGTCAAAGAGTTTGCTGATGAAACACCCATCTACGGATAGATTTTAATCCATCTCAGAGACCACTCTAATTTTTATGCTTTTTGTTTTAGATATAGTATGAAGTTTCCATTGTTGTTCAATGATGATTAATTTATGTCGGTTATTAGGGTGAGTATGTCAGAATTATGGTGATCTATTGCGGTGAGTAGATCAGAATGATATGTTCACCGTTAGGTGGATTACCATAATTCTTACATGCTCACATTGATATCAAACATAGGCTTAAAATCAATTTTGTTTGTGGTAATTACAAAAGGATTGAAATTTCAAATTAAATACCGAAATTACCCCTCAAAACTATAATTTACCATTGAAATTTAATAAACCTTTAAATTTGTATGGAGTACAAATTTAATGATCTGTTTTTAGCACGTTTTGATAACATTGCGTCTCAATTGAGCTTTAATGAATTAACTAGTTAATGTTTGAATTTAACTACATGCTAACCCTTTTTCACTTTGCAGATCTTAATTTGGATTGTACTTATTCGATTGAAGCATGTAAATATGCATTGGAAAGTTAAGAAGATGAACTACAACTATTATATTGATAAAAAAAAATGCGTATTACTCAAAGCTAAAAAGATTAATGTGGATATTAGGTCACTTAATCATGTGTTTAACCACAATTGGGTTAATTAGCATATGTTAAGCCCAACTCATGTTCATAATTCAGGGCTCTAATCTAAGTTGTTTCTAGCACCCCTAGATTAGCGCGCCCCGAGATTTATTTTTTTCTTTTAAATTTTGATTAATTGAATTTTAGTTTATTGATTAGGGATAATTTTCAGAGTATTATGTATGGTTAAATGTTTTATTAGTTAGTTTTAAACTAAAATCATGTCAAAACCATTTTGTTGTGGAATGATTTCATTGATTTGTACTTCAAAACCATTTTGCTGTGCAATGGTTTCAGAGATATATACTCCAAAATCATTAGATGTACTTAATCATGCCAAACCATTTTGCTGTGGAATGGTTTCAGAGGCTTATACTCCAAAACCATTGGATGTACTTAATAGTTTTTATGTTAATTGTGATAAATTAAACCATAATTATAGTACATGTTTTAGTATATAATTTTAAATTAAAATATAGCTATATAATCATCCAACACAGTTAATTGAAAATGGGTTCTTATAGTACGTACTTCAAAGGAACAAAAGTAATTATTTAATTGAAAATGGAGGGCGCGCTAGAAATCTGGGGGGCGCACAAGACATATGGGGGCCGCGCTAAAAATATGGAGGAGGAGAAGAAAAAAAATTGTGTATAAGGAAAAAGCTTATTTAATTTTCAACATAATATGAAATTAATGATTTTATTTTTAATTTAAAAATATAAGTGTTATGAATATTAATAAGAAAATATGACAAAATCAATATACTATTAATTTTAAATTAATTATTAGATAATTCACATTTAATTGATTTTTTCTCATTTTCATTAAATATGACTAAAGTCATGCATTTCAATAACAAATAACACAACAACTATATGCCCATAATATATCTTGTAAATAAATAATATCTCTTAATTAACCAAAAAAAAAAACACTCTCATTTTTTTCATGTATTAAATATGATTCTTTAAATCATGCATGTCATGTGAGATTGAATGTTGTATATGATTGAAATACAAAATTATCATATATTTTAACTCCTAATGTTTTATTTTATTTTTACAAAACCCTATTAAAAATTATGTATTTTTTACAGTATTTATGTATCTATTATTTATCAAACAACTTATTATATTTAAATGCCCACTATATTTAAATATCCACAAATATCCGCTCAATTGGCAGAAATGTCGAAATTGTTAGGACGAACATCATTTTGTCTATCTACAAAAAAAATTATTATATTTAAATAATCGCATAAAATTTTGCTATATTATATTATTTGATCAAAATATAATTTCTCGCTAGCTTTCATCTACAATATTTGATAGAGTTTTTTTGTTATATTATATTATTTCTTTTTCACACACATGCATAAAAATAGGAGACATTGTTAGGAACACGGGATAACTACAAATTATTATCTATTAACTCTTAATGTTCCCCCTCCATTCATCCGTCCCCTTTTATAATTTTATAAGCAAAAATTCTCCTTGTGTAATTGAATAATGGGTTTGTCTAACATGTGCAATGCACATTGCACATGTTAAGATAACTAAAAGTAGTAACTTTTTATTAAAAAACAACAATTAGTTATTAAAATATTATACATTTAATATAAAATACACAAGTTCCAATACAAATTTGCACATGATAGAAAAAACCCTTGAATAATTAATGTATTTGATATATAATATAGATCAAATAATATAAATAATTGTTAATTCTATAATTATTAATATGAACCATTATAATAAATTTAGCGTTTACCCAGATATGATATTGTATTTATTTCTAATATGATAAAAATTGAACTTTCAAATTGACCAAAAAAAATTAAGTTTTTAAATTGTTAGGTGAAAACATGCGAGTTTAATTGATTTTACAGGGAGTTAAATCGTCTAAACTCGTTTTGATTTCAGATTTCACTCAAAATGATTTTAGGTTCGATTTAACGCAAAAGTATACCTAAAAACGTAAAATTCATAGAGTTTACGATTTAAAACGACATTTTAATAACATTGGCCGCATTCTCATTCCTTATGATGATCTTTTGGAACTTTTGCGGGATTGATAATTTTCATTTTGATATTTTCTATTTTTATTTTTAGCTTTTTATTTTTATTTTTGCTTTTTGTTTTTTAATTGTCTTTCTTTTAGTTTTTAATATACATTATATGAGCTAAGAGACATAAGATATGTGCTACTAGATGTTTCTCAGATGTCTATTAAGGGAAGGGATCATGATAATTAATACAAAGTAAGGTCATGAAGTAGTAAATATATTTTTTGTTTTTATAAAATTTCAACATTTTTTTTAGTTTTGTCACCGTAAAAAAATTCTTCAACTTTTGATCCTTACAGATTATCTTGCAAACAGTTCTAGTGTCTATTGAAACGAAACATATTTAATTATCCTTCAACTCTTAATTTTAGAAGTCATATTTCGAGCTTTACAAAAATCAATAAAAAATTTAAATTAACTTAACACAACAAACTAAGACTGTTGGCCGAATAATTTTTTATAATTAAACACAAATTCAAATTCATTTTTAAGAACTAATAATTTTATATTTATTCAATTTTTTAAAAAACATTTACCAACAAAACTACTCTAACAAACTCTTTACTAAATTTCCCTATATCACTTTTTCATACGGTCGCACCACTCTTTCACTCTCACAGATCGCACTAACTCCCAAATCGCACACACACACTCTCTCTGAAAGTTTCCTCTCCTTTCTATCGAGATATAGAGGTGCACCAACTTCTTTAGGTCATCCAGCCAACTTCGATGATTGCACCGCCTGTTTCGATCACATCGCCTCATATGATTATATTGAGGTTGGCCCTTCAAAGGCCCCACTCATGAATCTTGATAAAGCAACGTTCCACGTGACATATAATTTGAGTTGCATTTACGTTTTGACTTACACTGCTATATTGAAGAAACAAACCAAAATCTTATTATCGTCCAAACGACCAAAAGTAAGTAAGAGCGATCGACAACCTCTCTGTTTCAACAAAAATCCAATTTGTTTGGGTTGAGAAAAGAAAAGTAAGGATCTTCAACCATGAAATAAATGCTAATCAAATAAAAAGCATTGACTACACAATAAATTTATTTCTGAACACTAAAGCCAGAAAATAAGGTAGTGAATTACATCCTATCAAACTAAGCAATGTTTCATTAACCTCACATAAATAATGTAATACCTTAAAAACATCATTGAATTTTCATAATTCTTAACATTTAAAGATAGTTATCAATTTGACATTCATATTGAGTTTTTATCTAAACTCGTTTTAACTAGGTGAATCAAATCGTAAGCTCATACAAGTTTACCTCATAATAGAATAATATTAAAATTATCATACAAAAGATATATATATATATATATATATATATATATATATATATATATATATATATATATATATATATATATAAAATACTATAACTAAATCTATAAGTCAAAATTTTAGCTTAATTATTAAATAATAACATACTAAATCAACATAATAAAGTGTCATGCCTATAAACTTGTAATCAAATAACTTAAATTATCCCACCAAATCATAAAAACATATAAAAAAAATTTGCTCAAAAGCAAAGAGTTTAATAAGTTTTTAAAGTTATTAAAATTTAAAACAAACTAAAAAAGATAAAATCAGGTAAAATCAAAATAAATTTTTTGAACAGATAAAATCAAAATAAATTAACTTGATTTTACCACGATTTTACTACGAGTTCAAAATCAATTTTTTCATGAGTTTACTAAAAAATGAATTTATCATCGATTTAACTCGATTTTCATACCTAAAAACGTAAAACGGGCGATTTTACGTGTTACCACGCGATTTTAACAACCCCCCTCAAAGAGGAGAAAGAATTGAACACTAAGACAGGACATACACAAAGAGGACCTCCGGTCATCCAAAACCAGTAAGACCCAAGTCCACAACCTAACAATGGCTAGGTTTTAGTGAAAAGTTTCTTTTTTTTGGAATACAAGAGGGCATAAGCCCGAGGTCTTGGTGAAAAATTTAATGAATATGTAATCTCAACCATCTGATATGAAATCAATAGTTGTTATTTAAAATTTTGTAAAATTTAATTCCACCACGTTTGAATCTCATTTTTACGAAATTAAAAATTCTAATAATATTAAAACAAATAATTAATGCCGAAAAAATAAAAGTATGTCATCTATAAACAACATTGGGTAGTGTGTACGGTTCTCTCATATCATTTTCGTAAATTGACCTAAAGTTGTTTTTTTATTTATTTATAATAGAGTTGAGGATCGAACAAAAAATCTCTAACATACCACTAAAACTCCTTACCACTAAATTAAATATAGTGGTTTAACCTAAAGTTACTTAATTGGAGTTATACAAGGGATCCATATACATTGCAATAAATGAATTCATATTCCCTTATTTCTTATTCTTTTCTTTTTGGTACAACATTTTCCATATTTCTATTTTATATTTAGAGTGAATAAACACATAGTTGATGATAAATTTGTGATACCATGTTTGCAGTAATAAATATAACATTCAGAACTGGGGACTCATCTCATCACCACCATCCATCATGACTGAAACAATGCAAGCAACTCATATAGTTGGTTTCTTCGAGTAAATGAGTAACGACAAACAAACAAGACAAATTGTTAAGAGTCCTAATCAGATAAAATAAGGCCAAAACATTGTTTATAAGTGAGTGCAATTCTTTTGTCAAAAAAAAAAAAGTGAGTGCAATTCTTATCTTATAAGTTGGTAGGATTAATTTTTCTTTTTTTACTAATATAAGTTGGTAGGATAGAGATAAGTTAAATACAACTTAAATTTTAAATTTTAAGATGATATATTATGAAATAATAATAAAAAATTAAGACGGTATTACTTAGTAAATATCCAAAATTTTGAATGATTTGCTATCAATTTTTTACTAGTGACCAGTATGCTTCAGATGTTTATTTATAAAAATAAGTTAGATCGAACTCAAATTCTAATATAAATAGCCTTCAAGCGCTCTCACAATCAATTCAATCAAATGTATAGGATCTCCATTTTTGCCAATGCAATTGGAGATTAATTTTACCGGACTCGCATTTTGGCGATGATATCTGGTTGAGAAAAGCTAATTAAATACAATGGGCGCGAGAGAAATAAGTTTGATGAGTGGAAATTATTTTTTTTATGTTTTAAAAAAATGATATATTTTAGGTGTGGAAAACGAACAATTTGTCGACAAAGCGTGACGTTAAGCTCCCGATCGTTCGAGAGACAAACGAATGTATACTCGTCAATCTCCTCTCTAATCCAAGTTTTTTATTTATTTAAAATTTGTTTCGAGTCAAATGATTTAAAAGAAAAGAAAATTAAAATTGATATTTTTGTGTTGTGTTTTTTGGCATTTTTATATATGGCACCTTTGTTTTGTAGTTCATCTTTTATCGGTCTCTATTCGTCTTGTGCAATGACCTATTTATTATGAATAATATATTTATCATTAAAAAAATCGGAGATTAATTTTTTACCATATTATCGGTATGAAATTTTCCCCATTTTTTAACTGAGACTATTTTTCGCCAAAAAATTTGTAAAACATATAAGGTGAAATCTCTCTTTTTAATCAAATTTTCTTATATTAAAAAATCGACAATCGAACTTCTGACCACTTAATTAAAGGAGTATTAATTATCACTTACAACAATTCATATCATTGATTTGTTAATTAATGCATCTAAGTAAGCACCATCTCAACTTTAATTTAGGCTACACAAGCATGAGTGTGTCCTCTAAGGGTGCAACCTAACAAACAAGAAGAAAACTCATTAAAACAAAATTTAGTTAACATGTAAACAAAATGATCAAGATCATTATATATGATGAAGACTATTGTACATGATGTCCTTAGCCTAATAAATAGAAGTAAGAAGAGGTAGCTGGGAATTAATTAGATTGTGCCAACTGTCCATCCAATAACAATAATTCAAAGTATTGTAGTTTGCTTCTGATCACACATTACTTTCACTTTCACACCAATTTAGAATCTATTTTCAGTTACATTCCAATCCTACTTTTTCCTTTCATAGCACATAACATATTTCCATTTTAAGAAACTCTCTTCACTTTATGACTCACACCACTCAGTAATAATCAGTATAGTACTACTACTACTGATAACTATAGACTCAGATAATTATAACACTGTTTAGTTTAGTTTCATTGTAATCTTAGTTAGTTACTCTTTCTTTCTTTCCTATCTTATATTAGTATTGTAAAGGGAAAGAGAAAAAGTGAAGAGAAGAAAAGAAACAGAAGAAGAAGAAGAAGAAGAAGTACATTGAAAATGGGTCGTGGGAAGATTGAGATAAAGTTGATTGAGAATCCAACAAACAGGCAAGTTACATACTCAAAGAGAAGAAATGGTATATTCAAGAAAGCTCATGAACTTAGTGTTCTTTGTGATGCTAAGGTTTCACTCATTATGTTCTCTAAAAACAACAAGATGCATGAATACATCACCCCTGGCCTTTCGTAAGCATCATTTCATTTCTTACACCTCTAGTCTCGTAGGTTCATTGAGTAACTGATGTATCTGATTCGTTTTATGAACCAGATACATTAGTTATTCAATGAACCTACAAAAATAATCTTTGTTTATGTATGAGATCGGGGGAGTATTATAGATACTCTTTTTCTTTGTATATCTTTTTTTTTTTATTTATATGAATTTTGTTTTTGTTACTTTTGAGGCAGTACAAAGAAGATTATTGATCAGTATCAGAAGACTTTGGGGGATATTGATCTATGGCGTTCACACTATGAGGTATAGTTTTGGTTTTTGATTTATTATTTATTTATTTTTTTAATTTATTTTTGTTGAGTTTTTAATTAATATGGATGGATGTGAATTTATGGTTACAGAAAATGCTTGAAAACTTGAAGAAACTGAAAGATATTAACCATAAACTTAGAAGACAAATCAGGTAATTAATTAATTAATGATGTAACAAAAGTTGATGTATCTGATTGAATCAGGTTAAACGGTTTGGTTTAATCGAATAAATTAACTTTTGTTGATCCAACTTTTTCTTATATTTCGTGTTACATTTATGAAACGTCGCTGATCGGCGGAGTTGTGATGATGAATTGAAATGAAGGCATAGAATAGGTGAAGGTGGTATGGAATTGGATGATCTGAGCTTCCAGCAACTTCGCAGTCTTGAAGAAGATATGAATTCTTCCATTGCAAAAATTCGTGAGAGGAAGGTAAAATAATGCTTCCAATCTTACGGATCTTCAAATTCTCTAGTAAAAATTTGTTGTTTTTTTGTATTAGTTCCAATTTCATTTGAATATGGTTTGTTATTATAGTAAATTTTCAAGTATCTAGCTGATTTGACTAGCTGCATAATCTCTTTTATATACTACTAAAAAAATTAAATTCTCAACAAAACTTTAAAACAGAAAGCAAAAAATGAAATTGATTTCCAACAATTTAGTTAGTATTATAAAGGCAAAATTATAATATGGACCACTTTAAATTCTAATATCAAATTTAGTTAGAAATGTTAGTTAGAGTTTGTTAGTAGATATTTAGTTTGTTGATCGGTAGTTGGTTTGTTGATTTTCGAGATCTTTATGCATAGAGTATCTCATGTACTCGTTTACTAGCTTTTATCGATCAATATGAAACCTAACGCAACGAGTTTCTTTTTTTCTCAACCAAAATTCGAGCTTATTTTGTCTATGAATGAATCTTCATCGCTTTGATCATGTGATTTGTAACGCTTAGCGACGAAATTTGATACCAATTTTATTTCTTGTATTTTGTTTCACAGTTCCATGTGATCAAAACTAGGACTGATACCTGTAGGAAAAAGGTAAGCAATATTTCATCAATTCTGCTTCTCGAATCTATGATCCGATTTTTTTTGTTGCTCGTGTCTATTCGATGAACCAAACTTTATGAGAATAATAATATGCAGGTTAGAAGCTTGGAGCAAATGAATGGAAATCTCCTTCTTGAACTTGTAAGAACCTTTTTTTCTTAAATGTAAATGCTATAAAGATAGAAAAGTTGCATTTTTGTTCAGATTCTAAATAATTTTTGTTTCACTTTTGTGAATGGAATACCAATAACAAGGAAAAGTGTGTGATCCATCCACAATTTCTTTTCCACGACGAAGGAGACGAGGAATCAGCTGTTGCACTGGCTAATGGTGCTTCTACATTGTATGCATTCTGTCAGCACCATTCTCAAATGAATCTTCCTCATCATCATGGAGGAGAAGAAGGTTTCAAGAACGACGATTTGCGCCTTGGTTGAGTAGTTGAATTAAAGGAAGCAATGTGATGTTAAATTTGCTTGAATTAGTGTTGTAAATTAATTAATCAGCTAGCTAGCTAGCACTTGTTAAGTTGTTATGTATGGTTTAATTAGTCTGTAATATTACATTAAATCTGAATTATGTTTGTTTCAAACTATCCATCTAGGTAGAGAAGTTAGCAAGCTAGCTTATTGTGGTTAATTTGGCAAAAGTGTGGTCAGAAAAACAGAATGACTGTTTTATCTATAAGTTTATATTGTTTGTTTGGTGAGTATGTTATATCTTGCTTGCTTTAATTTGGTTGCTCACTTGTTTGTGTAAGATCATATCACTTGCATAATTTATAATGTTTGGATTTATTTATGTGACTTTCTTTTTATCCTTCTTCTGTAATATCTATTGTTAACACTAATATCATTGTCTTCTCTTGACTGTTACTCTAGGATAGGTCATGCCTCCATTACAACAAACTGGTTTTAGGGTTGTAGTATTAATAAATTAGGGAGTGTAAAACTTAATATATTACAACAAACTACAAGGTCTAGTAGCTAGCTGGGGCGAGTTTCTCAAAAGAAAAAGAAATGTAGAGATATAAACGATATAAACGTGTGTGAAGAAGATATTAGAATATGAATATTTCTATGTTAATTACAAAGATGATTATTTTTTAATGTTATAAAATATTATTTTCTCCAAAAACTAAGGTTCAACCTTGTATATCATGAGCATTGGATTGGTTGTGTCCTAGTGGTTCGAATATGTTCGGGTTGGATCAATGGATCATGTTACTCCATTTATTTAAATTTTGTTTAAAAATATTACTTTGGTTTAAAAATTGATATAAAAATTAATGATTAATTGATTCAAGTAATAAAAATAATAATTTCTTTAAATAGATGGTTAGAAGTTCAATTTCAGACTTCTAGAATGAAAAAATCTGGTTGAAAGGAGAGGACACATGTTGTGTATCTCATAAATTTTTCCATTGGGATTAATCACCACCAAACAGCAATTAAAACTCTTTAACATGGGTTCAATTTTAGATTCAAGCGGTACACAACACCTTACACATACGAACGAAGAAATAGGGATTTGAATTTGATGCTCTAGAAAAAACACACAGTTTAGTGTTGCAGTGTATCTCAACCGTCCGAGATATACCAAGTTGATACAAGATATTTTGTGATAGGCAAGTTCTGACAAGCAATGCTCATGATGCTGAAGAGAAGTTTAGCATCAAGGATCAAGGACAAGAATAGAGTGCATGTGTTGTGTTGTCCCGGTGGCAGTGGGACGAACCAATAAATAACAAATTCAATACTTTTATCTTAGAGAAATGAATGCGTACGTCATATTTTGAGACCACTAATTTGCTAACTATAATTTAAAGAGATTCTTATGTACATATATATGCGTTAACTTGATGCAACAATTGCATATAAGTGACAGGGGATGAGTGCAACTGAAAATAGAAGAGATTGCTGGATAAAAAAAAGTTAAAAATTGAAGGTATATATAACTTAAATGGGATAATATTTGTTTAGAGAGGAAAGAATTTGCACAAAAGAGAGGAAGAATTCACAAAAGAAATCGAAAGCGTGTAATTTAGTATCTATAGAAAAATGTAAATGGACAATAAAAATCATTGATATTTTACTTGAAATAATATTGACTGAATCAAGCTAAACTAAGTTCACGAGAAATGGTATATTTATTGATAATTTCACGAGAGGAATCTGATAATGTAATATTCGGTCGCGAGATAATTAAGTACTGATAAATTGTCTACACAATCATAGCTCAGTTCGAACTATTGCATTATAATTTATATATGTAGGAGTCGGAGTTCGAAGCACAGACATTCCATTTATTCACCTTTAATGTGGAATTTCTAGGCAGCAAACTACTTAAAAAAAAATATTGAAAAACTTTTAACCGAATGAGTGGCTTGATCTAATTATTAAATTAGTTGTCCATTAAATGATTTAATTTTAAAGGTTTAATCTACTATTAAGAGACTCAAAGATTAACTCACCAAAAAAAATTTTAAAAAAAAATCAAAGATTTAACTAATAATGGATCGATTCAAGTAGTAAGAAACTTAGATCTCTTAAGTAAATGATTATGGATTCAATCTTTGACTCATGAGTATAGAGAAAATTCATAAATTGTTTGAGAAAAACTAATCACTCACTGTTAAATAATGGTGAAAACTTTGTATCACCGACTCATGCATATGATAAAAATGACTGATTTTTCTGAGTCTTGGATAATTTAGAAGGTGGAAGTTTATCATACATATCGTGTATATGTCCGTCTTGAGTCTTGATTAATTTAAGTTGCTTGCTGGATTCTATTTTGATTTTTTGAGTCTTATATATGACTCAAATTAGTCATTTATTTTTAGCTAGTGTTGTTGGAAAAACTCTCTGTTTGTTGTTGTGCATTCTTTTCCTTCAGATTTAAGCTCAGCTCTCTTGCTCATGAAAAAAAAGTATCATAAACAATTTTTGGGGTGATGATTAGTTTGAATTTTAAGTAGCTAGTAAAATTCAGAGACTTAAAACAGCATACTTTTATACTACCTTTATCTCCCTTTATAAATTTATTTTGTAATATTCACCCGCGCGTATATTGTGTTAAAAAAAAAAATCTACTTAGTGCGTGGATTAAAGGTTGTTAAATTCAAGTTTTTACTTCAACAAATTTTTATTAGCTGAGATGATTGGGGCTTAATGTCCCTGTCAACTTAATTAAGTTTGCGGGATAAAATCGTATGTGTTTATCTCATTAAAGTAATATTAAAATTATCAGTTATATATAATATTTGAAAATTGTTTCATCAGAAAATAAAATTTGAAAATTGTATTAAGAACATTTTTTAAAGAACTTAAGGGATAGAGGAAGTAATTGTTGTTTTATATGTTGCAAATTAGCAATCATTCAGCTGACGATGCAGTGACTTGCCTAAATATTCATAGTTCATCCATTGAGCTTTTAATTGCAATATAATATCCCTAGAATAAGTTGGTTGGAAGCACCAATAGAAAATTATTTGCGTAAAAGATAAGCTGACCCCATGCACGACTTTACCAAAATTTGAAGTTTTACTTGTTTTGAAAAGGTTCACAAATTTCTGAAGTTAGTTATCCATAATAGAAACTAATTAAGATTCTAAATATGTACTAGTAGTATAAGAGAAGCCTCTTATACCTAACAAAATTAACAGAATTTTAGATTATAGAGACATTATTGGAGAATTTTAGATTATAAGATTTTTATGAAAATGTCACATATGTATGACAGACCGGACCGGAAAAATTAAATGGGTTTAGTAAATGTATTAAAAATTAAAAATTTTAACTTTTTAAATAAACAATTTTTTTAATTACAATATTTAAAGAGTACCTCAAAAATACTCCCTCTGTCCCATATTATAAGGGAAAAACCCTATATTTTTTGTCCTAAATTATAAGGGAAAAAACTATTTTCAAAAATGTTTTTTTCATACTCTCATAAAATTTGCATTTAATTTTCTCTCTCTCCCCTTTTATCAATAAAAAACAACCAATAAAAATTGTTTTTACATCTTCCCTTGCAATTTATTCCAAGGAAAACCCACAAAAACGTATTTCAAATTATCATGTTTTACATTTTCTTAATAAGTGTGATTTTTTTATTTTCCCTTATAATTTGGGACGGAGGGAGTATATTAAGAGGACTCATATAGATAGTGCATTAAATGTGTATTCAACCTTTTAGTAGGATTTTTTTATACAATTTTTAGTAGTTTGAAAATTGTTATTTACAATTTAAATCATCTGTTTAATTTGTACTTCCATAACGTAAGGATCCTCTCCATTTTCTATGATTTTCATTTCTTCCATTACCAAAATTTTTTAGTATTTCAAGGGATATAATAGAGATTTTGACTTATTTAATGTCACACTTTTGTATTTATATTTCCAAACTATATAGAAATGGAGGAAATGAAATAAATGCAAAATGGAGTGCACTTCAATTACTTATGCAGACCCTAATAAAAATGTTTTTTTTGTCAATAGATTGATTCAAGTAATAAAAGACTTAGATTCTTTAAATAAGTGGTTAAAAATGCAGCCACAAAGAGAAAATTTATCTTGTATATTTAAAATGTTGTAACTATAATATGATAATTAAAAAAAGGGTCATGTTAACATGTGCCCTAAGGGCACATGATAAGCTACCTAAAAGTAGAAATTTTGCATTTAATGATACAAATCATTTAATATTCAAGTAGTTAATTAATACACAAGATGGAATAAATTTTTACCACATTTGTATTCTTAACATGTGCCCTTAAGGGCACATGTTAACATTCCCCTTAAAAAAATGTCTTCTTTAATATTTGGATGAAACAAATGTTTGATGAACATATAAATGACTTACTTTGGGACCCGTTGCCAAAACAACACAACACTTTGCAACCACGGTCAATGTCATCGCATAAGATGCCACAACATTGGCTGGCATTTGATACTTAATCTCCACCAACCTTATATAATTTCTTCTACCTTGCCACTGACTTTTGAAATAATGTTAAATAAATTAATTTTATAAAATTGATTTTATTTAAAATACTTGTAAGCAGTCTTTAAAGGGTTTAAGCATCGGATGAAAAAAAAGATGATTAAACCTCATGTCAGTTGAATAAATGCTTAAATATCATATTAACTACTCCCTTCGTCCCAAATTATAAGAGAAAAAACTTCATTTTTTTGTCCCAAATTATAAGGGAAAAACCATTTTCAAGAATGTTTTTTTCCTTATTCTCATAAAATTAAATGCAAATTATTTAATTTTCTCTCTCCCCTTTTTTCAATAAACAACAACCAATAAAAATTATTTTTACATCTTCTCATACACCTTTCTAAAGAAATCCCACAAAAATATATTTCAAATTTACATGTTTTACTTTTTCTTAATAAATGTGTTTTTTATTTTTTCCCTTATAATTTGGGACGGAGAGAGTATAATTATAGTCGCACTTCTTAAGCAAGATGAAGAAGGGGAATTTGGATTGAGTGCATTCAAGGTGATTGATAAGGTAGAGAATCAACCAAGTGATAGGGAAGTTGTTGATAAGATTAAAAAAACAAAATTAATTTAACAAAGTTCTCTCTTCTCTTAATTTCTAACTCTAGCCGTCATTTTTTTTTTCCTTCTTCTTAGTTTATCAAAGACCAAATTATTTTTTCTTTCTCGTTATTAAATAAGTGTGAATTTTCACATATTTGTTTGGTTTTGTGTTTTTTGTTGTCGCGTCTTTGTGCGGTGTATTTCGTTGTGTCGTCTTTGTGCGGTGTATTTTGTTTTCCCGTCTTTGTGCGGTGTTCATTTGTTTCAGGTTGAAGGATTAGATCCGATCAAGTGCAAATTCATCCAATGTCGACTTTTGTGTCATCAACGCTACAGATCTGGAGGCATGGACATTCGAGACATTTCAATATAGTCATATTCGTAGGCTTATGTAATTTGTCGTTTTATTCTATTAACATGTGTTGGGTTTTTGGTTGTTGGCATCATTTTGTTAAATCAATGTTATAGCAAGATGTTGAACTAGATGTGGTAATATTGTGTACAACATCACAGTGTACGCCCTTTTCGCGTTTTTTGGAAGATTTATTTTCGTGTGAGATCCCAGAAAGATTTGGTTGAAGAAATAATTCACGCAAACTTGTGTGCCAAGACTCATGTGTTTTCCAGAATATTCAGAAGGCGGTTGATTACCTGTTCCGCAAGATAAAATATTAAGGAATCAAGAAGATTTGATTTTAAAATATATCTTGTGAAGATTGTTGCAGAGAATATAAAAGATTTATTTCAAATAAATCTTTGTGCTTCAAGAAGATTAGAAGATTTAATTTTAAAATATATTTTCAACAAATATATTTATGGGAGGAATATTTTGATGCAAAGAAGATTTAGTAAAAATATATATTTTTCCTCTAGAAGATTTCTTGGAGCTGAAGCATTGTGAAGCCTATATAAAGGAAGTTGATAAACCAATTGTATCAACCGAAACTTGAATCAAATTAGAATATCAAAGATGTAGTCTTTTAGGGTTTCGTGTTCGTGTAGCCACTCTCTATGAGAGTTGGTGTAAAGTGAACCACTCAGATTGTGAGATGGTCACTGTGTAATCACTCATAAACTTGTAGATAATGAGTGAGTATTGTCATTGGAGGAAGCTTGTAAGCAACTCCAAGTTGTGTGCTTAGTCAAGAGTCCTGGCTACGTATTTGTCATGGAAGTGTGTCTTCTAATTTGTTCACAGTGTTGTTAAAAAAATCCTTGCGGGTTAGTAAGGTGGTAGGGAAGTGAGACGGTGCGTCTCATATCTAGGAGTTCCTAGGTAGAATTGCATGAGGTAGTGCCTAGGCGATAAAATAGAAACGGGGCGTTTTGGAGTCTTTGAACTAGAACTATATTAGTGGATTCATTCCTGGATTGGTATCCCCATAGTAGGAGAGGTTGCTCCGAACTGGGTTAACAAATTCACTGTGTTATTTACTTTACTGTCATTTATTGTTTATTTTTCATATTCTGTTAGTCTGATGCGGTAGAAGATGCTACAACATTATATAGAGCATCTTACCACTGCATGCCAGAATTTCAACATGGATGCTGTGAGTTTATTTGCAGATTCATCCTTTTTGTTTCTAGGGAATTTGAATTTGTATTGCATCAATGTACTCTATCAATTTGAATGAATAAATATCCTTTATTTTTAGTAAAAAAGAAAAAACAAAATTAATTTAAGAACTTAAATGTGAGACTAAATTCAGTCACTATATCAAATAATTGAGAAAAATTTAATTCATTTCAAACTTCTCTCAAACGATATTACAAATACTTGTTTAAAGTAAAGTTTATCCTAAATAGAAATAAGCTATAACTAACATCATTCTCTAAGTTTATATTAGTTACTATAGAGGGAGGTGAAGTTTGAGCAATACTTTAGGCTATGTCAGAACTCATAAGCTAAGTATCCCTATGAGATGTAAATATATCTCCGAATTTTTTTCCAATTATTAATGATATTATTACTATTATTCATCATGTGTTAGGGCGGTCAATTTATGTATTTATTAGGAAATAAATGAATTTAATTGCTCATAAACTGGTTAGAGCGATCAATTTATCCATTAATTTGAGAATATTAGCCTTTGTTATTTGATGAAATGAATTAAGTTAGCTATTGAAGTGTATTTAAAAATGTTATTCTCAAAGGAAATTTAAGAATGTTGGATAAGAAGCCTACATAACCGTTAGCCACCAAACAATTTATTTATTTATTTTTACAAAGCCACCAAATAATATTTAAAAATAACCGTTAGCCACCAAACTATTTATCTATTTTTACAAAGCCACCAAATTAATATTTAAAAGCTAAAAATACAGCTATAAACTAAAAAACAAAACTTAACCCATTATTCATATCATTCAATCAACACGTATTACATACTAGTACATACCTCAATTTATAAATACTGAAAATGTGTCCTTAAACCAATACTCCCATAGGGACCCAACACATCAAATAAAGGTTATCATTATCCCTTTCTTCTATCTCAAAAAATTAATTTTATAGTAAAGTTTCATTTCATAATTTCATTCACACCCGTGAACCCACTCATCATAAAAATCTCTGACTCCTAACTCCTTTGAGTGGAAAAGAAACAAAACATTTCATAAATTCACTTTTCATCTCTCATTCCACATTCAACGGCCCAGATTCACTCTCCCTTAATAAGGGTCCCTTATAAGTTATAACTCCAATTTCAAACACATTTTCTCTCTAAATCTTTAACAAAATCCCAAAATGAAATCTCTCAATTTTCTTCTATTTTCACTTTCACTCATCATAGTTTCAACATTACTAAAATTTTCAGAATCAAAAACCCATTGGGAAGACATAAAAGCTCTAAAACAATTCAAACAAAACATAAACCCTGATTCAGTGAAACCAGGTTCATGCGTGAACACATGGAACTTCACCTTCGACCCATGTGAAAATCTCTTTAGCGACAAATTTACCTGCGGATTCAGATGTGACATCACCGTTTCAAAACTCAGTCGAGTCACCGAACTCACTCTCGACCAAGCTGGTTACACCGGTTCACTCACTTCCATCAATCTTCCTTACCTAGAAATTCTCGAACTTTCAAACAACTACTTCGCTGGTTCAATTCCCGATTCTCTTTCAAATTTAACTCGTCTGAGTCGACTCAGTCTATCATCTAACTCGTTCACCGGAGAAATACCTTCTTCCATTGGATCTTCACTTTCAAATCTCCAAGAGCTTTATCTCGATAACAACAATCTTCAAGGAACGATTCCTTCAACTTTCAATAATCTTAAAAGCTTAACAAGACTCGAACTTCAAGAAAACAACCTCACCGGAAAATTTCCCGATTTGGGTTCTCTGCAAAATCTCTACTACATAGATCTCAGTAATAATAAATTCTCCGGTGACCCATTTGAATTTCCGGTGACATTACCAGTTTCTTTAGTTCAGATTTCAATGAGGAACAATAACTTAACCGGTTTAAGTTCTGAAAGTTTCAAGAATTTGAATTATTTACAGGTTATTGATTTCAGCTCAAACAAAATCAATGGCAATGTTCCTTCTATATTCTTTCAGCTTCCATCATTGCAACAGTTAACGCTTTCATTCAACGAGTTTTCATCAATTGAAGCACCTTCGTTTGGAACAGAATCACTTCAAAACGAGCTTATAGCCGTTGATTTAAGCAATAATCAGCTTCAAGGTTTTTTACCATCTTTTTTAGCTTTTTTACCTAAGCTATCTTCTTTATCTTTGGAAAATAACCGGTTCACTGGTTTAATACCGGTTCAGTTTGCATTAAAAACGGTTTTTCCAGAAACTGGTATTGCTCCATTTGGGAGACTTTTATTGGGGGGAAATTATTTGATTGGTGGAATACCTCGTCCTTTGCTTATTCTTAAACAAGATTCTGCTAATGTTAGTTTAGTTGATAATTGTTTGTTTAGGTGTCCTCATGTTTTCTTTTTTTGTCAAGGTGGAAATCAGAAATCTTCTACTGAATGTAGTAATGTAATTATTCCATAGATTATGAATTTATTATGATGGTGATTTTACATTATTGTTAGATATTGTAGGAGTTTGTTTTGTACAATATCTAACAATTATGATGGTGGTTTTTATTTTAATTAATTTCATACATGTACATTTTGGTTTGTTTTCTACTATGTTGTTTGTTCTAATCAATTGGCACTATTATTTTGATTTTTTTTTCCTATGTTGTTTTTGCTAATCAATAGTATAATTATTGTTTTTCATTTATACAGTAGTTTGGAATGTGTTGATTAATTAATGTAGTTATGGAGTATGAAAGGGATATAAATTAGATTTTGATCAAAAATAGGTTTCCCTGACTCAAGGCACGTGTGAACGAATTTAAAAGTAGATATTAATTTGCATTAAAAGAACAATATTGTACTTTTAAGAAGTTACATTATTTAAATGAAATTCTTAAAGAATATGTCGAGATACTCGTTAGCAAGGCTCTTAAAAAAAAAAGTTTTCCTAACTTTAGGCACATATGAATGAATTTAAAAGTAGATATTTGCATTAAAAGAGCTATTTTTGTACTTTTAAGAAATTGGTTATACAATTTTTTAGTCTTGTGTACTGAAAGCATGTGTTAGGATTTAGAAAAACAATTACCAAAAGCAATCTCATGACTACATGATTGCATGAAAATAATAACGTCACAATCTTGATTTGGAATTTAGTTGAGTATGCAAAATGATAATTATGATAATTATTTGGTCGGTATGCAATCTTTTGCACACGCAATCCTACCATTAAGGAAGATAGGAAGATATGACTGTTTGATTAAGACCGAACAATTTTAATTTATACTAGTAAACTTGTACTCTATTTATTGTTTTTTACTATTATTAAAATTGTTTAAAATTGAACTGTATGACCAAATTTCTTGACTGCAGTTCTGCATCATGTCTGAGTTTAGAGTGGATGCAATCTTAAATCCGAGGATGAGGTGCTAGATTTTGTGTCTTTGTTGGTGACGTTGTAAGTTAAAAGGAGTGCATGTGAGTATGGGATGGGGAAACTCATGTTTGGGACCCTCATTGTCAGTTAAGTTTGCCCGTTACAATGATCATCACAAAATAGGTCCGTTACTGTCAGACAATTTGGACACAAAAATTAAATGAAGATAATAATTTGATCTAGTAGTGCATGGCATTACTCCTATTTGGCATGAAAAATAATAAGAGAAGCCATTTCTCCTCTCAATTTGGTTGGGCTCTTAGTCTAAACATATTTGGAATTTTATATTATTACTTTCTTTGGTCTATAAGAAAAAGTTTACTCTTTAGATATATCGAAAGATTGAAGGATTTATATTATATACTTGAGCTGTTTTTTATTAATAATTTTGTAGCAAAGCATTGGCATCGCTCTTTCTTTATCATATCATATTGAGTTCTAAAGTTTGTCTAATCAACCAACTACATGAGGAGTTTCAATAATTCAATGCTATTTCATATGCGAGCGAAGATCCATTTCAATGTTAAGTTAGACTTACATTTTTATATTCGAGACAAATTAGTTATCTATTATAATAAATCGATGACTAATTTATCCACAATATAAAAATGTCAGGGATAAATTTGAATTTTATTTTTATCAAGAATATAATTACTCATTCATAAACATGTGAGGAATCAAAATGGATTATCACTCTTCATAAGCAAGAGCTCGCAACAATTTCATCATATCATACGATTGATAACTCATTGGATTCATCATTCCCATCAATAAGAATGAGTCTTTCTTAAACTCCAAACTACCAAAAAAGGGGCCAACTATTAGGCAGAATCACTTCTACTCTTTCACTCAAAGTTCTACTTTACTTTGACAGCAAAGTATTTTTATGTACACTCATTATTAGAGCACTTATTTAGAAATGATTTAACCAATAAAATACTCCCTTTAGTCCTTAATATAAGAAGATATTGATACATTGAAAAGTAAATATATTTAGTCTATAATATGGTCTAGATACATTAATTTCTCAATGTATCTAAAAAGTAAATTTCTTCTTATATTAAAGACCGGAAGGAGTATTTCAACTTCGCGTCTCATACTGTTGGAACAAGGTGAAAAATAAAGTGAGAGAAGTGATTTTTTTTTTAAAAATGCTAATTAGTATTTAGGATATTAGTTAAAGATATTTAATATAATAAAATTACATTAAAATTTTGTCTAGTCGATATTTTTAAAATATAAAAAATATTACTTTCAACGTAAAACTTACATTTTCTTTCATCCAAATGAAAGAAAAGCAAAAACAGATACCAGTGAGAAAAAAAACCATTTTTACTGAAGAATTTTTATATCGGTGGACTAAATACTTATAGAGGAAAAACATAAATATGTAGTAGATTTCACATCAGTTTATAAATTACTTGAGGAAAAATATGAATGTGTAGCTATGATGTTAATAGCGGCGCTATATCGGGATAGCATAGCAGTAAACCCTCTCTCCGCTATGCTATAGGTCCGCTTTCCGCTATTTAGAGAAGCGGAAATAGCGGCCGCTATTTGCACGCGAATAGCGTTTTCGTAGTGGATTTGTAGCTCTATCGACCGCTTTTGCCTTTTGGGGGAATTTTTTTATGAGAACTCTAATTTTTTAAATAAATCATAAAGTTAGGGGTATTTTGGTCTTTTCCGAACCCCTTTGGTGTCCTAAGTTCTCATATCACGTGACTTTGCGCCAATTCTCCCAACGTTTCTCAAATACTTCAACGCTCGCTTTGAAAGTATGATTTACATACATTTAGAACTTGTCATTAAAGACTTGTCATTTTGTGTACTTATAGAACTTGCTTATGCTTTATTTTGATGGGATGTCATTTTGAGTACTTCTAAAACTTGATGAAATGTTATTTAGTCTTTTATTTAGAACCTATTTTGATCGTAAATGATAATATTTAGTATAATTATTAAGTAGGAAAGTCCCTTTAATTTTGTATATTTATCTATTTTTTAGTATTTATGTATGTTGTTGGAATTTATGTTTAATTTATACATGAATTTTTTGTCTTCACAATAGCGGTTATTCCGCTATCCACTATACCACTATAGCATTTACTGGAGTCGGCGCTACGCGCCGCTATCTGAGATTAACAACATAGATGTGTAGTATATTTCACATTGATGGAGAGTGTACCTGAGAGAAAAAACAAATGCGGAGGTGCATTGATGGGAGAAATAAACTTATGGGCCTTAGACTTGTCATTCAATCCACTAGGACTAGACGTCATACCCAACTCACTCGTGTCTTTAATTAACTGGTTTTTTTTAACAAAAAGAAAGAGGATTTTCTTTTTTTGGTGTGAAATAGATTGATTAAGTGAGTTGGTTAATTTTAATCCAGAAAATATAAATTTATATTTGGATCAATCAAAGCCACCCTTGAATGGGCCATCCTTGTAATAACCAATATTGTCATCTCTGTTTTTTTTTATAACCAATATTGACATCTGACTCATCTCTATTGATATATATATTTAGATTTGTATTCCTCTTGTATTTTAAGAACTTGATTGTCAATATAACTCCTTTGTTTTTTAACAGGAAAAAAAATACGCTTAATCATATAATTTAATTTCAACTAACAGTTTGATGTTTTATCTTTTTACTCGTCCTTTTCGTCATTGGTTTATCGTTCATTTATGTTTGTATATGAATTTCCAAACTTCATATATATATATATATATATAGGGTTTGCTAACTTAGACCCACCTAAAAACATGAAGGTCTAAGTTAGCAAGATGCACCTTTTCACTTTGGACAAAAATACCTCATTTGCCTCTATTTAAATCAATTTTCACTAGAAGGCTAATTTAGTAAGTATCCACTATTTGTTGGCAAAAAAAACCGTTTACAAATTTCCCAACTCATACATGGTAGTATTCATGTAAACTAAACAAATGATTGTCTTCTTTTTTAGTGTTTTTTTACATATCAAAATTTTGGTATATAAAAAAAATTAGTAGCACTAGTTAAAACTCTTATTATACAGTCTGTTCAAAGTTATTTTATACGTGTATTTATTATTTTTTGGAAAAATGCCAATTTCATAGTCACAAAAGAAATAGAAATTTAATAAAAAAAAATTGATAGCTCACGATTTAAAGAAGTTAAATCATCTAATAACAAAATTAAATTGGAATATCCGTAAAAAAAAAAACTGGAATGACTATTGAAATTTTGTAACACCTGAAAGCTGGGATCAATGATAAAAGCTACAGTAACCATTAGGATTGATCACCAAAAAATAAAAAAGTTAAGTGCCAGAATTTTTGGGACTATTTGTCATTTTTTCTCAAACATAAAATTACAATGTTATCCCTCAAATTTTCTATTGTTTTAAAAAGAATGGTTGGACATTATTGTCCAAAGAGAAAATGTGCACCTTGCTAACTTAGACCTTCATGTTTTTAGGTGGGTCTAAGTTAATTAGCAAACCCCTATATATATATATAATCTCTTATGGCATAATATATATTTATGATTTAGAGCGCACAAAGAAATAAAATCATTGAAGCTTGAAATTTATATCTAAATATAAAGAAAAAAATAGACTAAATTATCACGAAAAAGGATAAAGTACAAAAGTTCCTTTTTTATAATAAAAAATTGAATTATAAGGAATACAATCTATCCTCAGATCTTACGATTCAAAAACACATTTAAATGCTATGAAGGCAATGCTAAAGGGTTATTGCACCAACCAATAACAATAGGAATAATTACTCCCAATTCTACCAAGAAACCAAAACCACGAAATATACATAATTTGATCAATAATTACAAGTAAGTTCGGGAAATCACCTCTAAAAATAGTATTATTTCGAATACGTCAAATACATCATGTTGTAGTAAAGCCAAATCAAATGCCTCACCTTAGCCCATTTCTTGTCTTTCACCAAATTGTCAAATAACATCCACTTACATCGAATTATAAATTTTCCTCCACACTACACTACGGCACATGTTGAAATTAAGTTGAGTGACTAATAGAGTAATTTTGCCTTTTTAATATATTAGTTCTTACAACTTTAATTTCTCAAAGGTGGACAGTGGCGGAGCTAGGATTTTCTTTTTGGGTGGGCCGCTAAAAAATTACTTCAATATATAAATTAAATAGGAAAATTAAATTGATATAATAATTTAAATTGTAATAAGTACAAAGTTGATCACTCGAGATGAAATGCCATAAGTTTGCTAGTGTAAAAAAAAAATTGGTCATTAAAAATTAAACTGCCTACTTTAAAATAATATTTATGTGTACCAAGCGACTCAAAATAGTAAATAATTAACTTTGAACTAATACTTACACAAAATTTGATCATAAAAAATTACATTGTTTATTATATTACATATATACAAAAAAGTAAAAAGAGAATGATATAATCCAAAATAAATAATATTAATCAAAAGAGAATTAATTTTTTTAATTGATTAAAAATTGTGTTTATTCACACAAAAAATTAGAAAAAAAATATGAAATTTTTTTTTACAAAAATAATAATGTGATTGGTTTAGTGACTTGAGACATTAATTTTTACACAATTGATTTATTTTTAAAAAAGAAACAGAAAATTTAAAGAGAATGACTTTTTGAAGAAAAAATAGAGAAATTAAAAAAATACATTAAAGCAGAATTTGAACCTGCAACGTTAGGTTATTTACATACAGCAAGCCAGACTGCTAGGACCAGTACAAAGTTATAATACTTTAGCGCATCCATTAATATATCTATTCTACCTTCATAATTTTATATAACTACATAGGTATCCAAACAATTTTCAATTTTTTGGGGTGGGCCGCGGCCCGGCCGTGCCACCCCTAACTCGGCCACTTACATATTGCTACTTTCCTTGTAAAAATTAAATGAGAAACACATTAGCATATAATTTGGAAGTCAATTAAATAGAATTATTATATGTAAGTTTATGTAAGTCACCTAAAAACATCATTAAATATCTCAAACGAGTGAAGTGTTGAACAATGTAAAATGCATATGATCAAGTGATTTTCAACATAACAGCACCAGTGGTCTAGTGGTAGAATAGTACCCTGCCACGGTACAGACCCGGGTTCGATTCCCGGCTGGTGCAATATTTTAACCATTTTTTTACATTTATAACCTATAGCTTTGATACGCTTGTGCGCATCAATATACTATTTGGACCACAACCACTAATTATTTTAATTTTGTTGCTTATAGTTTATGGATTCTCTATTACCAAATTTGTGTTAGAATTGAAGTATCCAATATGGTTTAATATCAAACTCAAACTGCAATTAATGATATATTAAGTTACTAACAATATAAGCAAGTAAGAAAATATTTGCAGAGTTCATTCAATATCACACAAAGCATACAATATAATTATCATTCAAAGCACCATTTGCAGTGACTACACAAACTCCTAACTCCCTGTAAATATTGATCACATGAGCATACCACATCATATAATAACTTCAAAGATCTTTCAGAAAATTTTAATGAAGTTTTGGTAAAAACTAGAAATAGACATAAAAGCTAGTAGAAATGACACAGTAGAGAGATAAGGTTAGGTGGCCAGCACTTTGAAATTGGTTTTTGAGTGCGTGTCACACACACACAAACACCAACGTTTTTGGACCAAATTAATTTGTTTTGCCTTTTGAGAAAGTCTGGCCTGGTTACAAGAATTTAGTCTTTTTTTTTCTTACACTTACGAAACGGCAAAATCATTATAAACTTACACACATAAGTAGAAAGTTGGTTATAGTATTTGACCAAATAATTTCGGCATTTTTTGTCAGTTTAATTAGGGTTTGTGGACAAAATTTGGTTTTTCTGTTTGAACACGCATGTTGGATAAAATATAAAAAGAAAAAATAATTAAATCCTGTGTATTCATTTGTGTAAGTGTAGCCAAATGAAGTAACTAAATGCTAGTCTCTAAAAATTCCATCTAAGTAGTTTTCTTTGCTTGTTTCTATTTTCCGCTTTATTATATACTCCCTTTAGTCACAATGATAAACAAAAATTATTTTATTCATTAAATAATTCATGTATTTGGCCTATAATAAATAATAAAGATCAAATACATCAATTGTTCGATGAATAAAAAAAAATAAACAATAAGATAGTGTAATGTTAAATATAATTGTATGAGTCTTTGTGTTTTTCTGTTATGTATCCAAACCACAGAAAATTAACTAAGGCCAACTAGCTAGTCTCTAAAACTTTAACTATTTAGCCGCATGGTGGGGACCAACCATGCATATTGATATCATATATACTAGTTGTGCACAATTGGATGCACACTTATGTTATATATATGTATGTTAAAGGATCCATATCCCACTATTGAAATTAAAACCTACTCTAGTTAATTACTTATTTAGATGAGTGATTTTAACTACCTTTTCAATATTAATCATGACTGGCTAATAGTGTCGAGATTCCACATCGAAAGATAGTGTAAAAGGATTGAGAACCACCATAAACCATATAACTATCAATGATCAATCTATATCTTTATGATCAAGTCATATTTAATTTGATATGTGGCTAGTATAAGAAATGAACATATATTGGATATTATAATTTGAGAAAGCATAAACAAACAGAAGTAGCAATCACTAGCTCCTTGTATGTGAATAGTAGTTAAGGCATGAATATAGATGAAACATGTTAATTAGAAATTACTGGATGATCAAGAATATATATATCACTTCTAAAAGTTCCAAAATTTAGCTAGCTTTGGTAATGTGAAACTCTAATATAATTTTAACACGCACATTGTTTAGATTTTCAGACTATTTAAGTGTGTAAATTTGTTTGATTACCCTCATCTTTAACTTTTAAGATAAAATTCAAACTCATTTAATGTGATATCAATGTCTGTTAAAAATTGTAATGTGAAAATTGAACCTAAGACTCATGAGGACCTCTAAGAAACTCAAGGACAACAAGAGGGTGTGATTACTATAAATAAAGCTAATAATAGACGCCAAATAGAGAATGGAAGGTTAAGTGTTAGTACTTTGTTGGGTTTGAAACTTGTTGGAGTGCCCAATGAAGACAATTTATTTCAAATGTTGCTTATTCCTAAGGTGATCGAGACATAGGCTACACTTGAAGAATTGATATTAATTTATCTAACAATTAATGAAAATTAGCTAAATTTGCAAGTGATACATGCCCATAAACTAATTTTTAATCCACTCTAAATTTGTTTATGTGGTTAATTTTTATTGGTTGTTGGATAAGTCAATCTCAATTCTTCAAGGGGTAAACTAGAAAAAACTTATTCCTAATTATGAGACCTAATGGAAGTGTAATAAAACGCCAAAACTCACCTTTTATATCTTTGGGCTAGATCTTTTTGTTATCGGGTCAATTTGGTTCATTTTAAGCCCATTGTATAATTTGGGAATATTAGTTTATTTTAGTAATATAGGAAGTGTGTTTAGCATTTAGCTTACAAACATATAAATAAGATTTTATGTACTATTGTAACTAGCACATGTAGTATATTCTGCTGACATAGGCTAAATAAGAGACCTAAAGTGAAGAATCTAAAATGATAGAGATAAAATATAAACTTTTTTAATAAGGATTAAAATCGGGTCACTCAATTTTATAGGGGTCAAAAGAGGTATTAACCCTCACAAGTTTCATACTTGTGTGAGGCAAAGAATTCCTTTTGAAGATTTTTGGTCGAACCAGTGTGAATCTTTCCAAGAGAGTTTTCAAATCTCTTGTGGCGATTACTCAAAACATTTGATCTTATTTTCATCATGGAAGTGACATTCATTTATCTTGTTATTCATCTTCTTGTCTAATCCACTTTTGTAGGAGTTTTCAATGGCTTTTTTAGTTCTTGATTTGTGTTCTAGGACGTTAAGTCTTGAAAAATTGAATTCAATCATGTTAAAATAATCTATTCTTAAATGAGTGAAATATCAAATACCTCTTGAAATTTCAAAATTTGTCAAATACCCTCATGAAATTTGGAAATAGACAAATACCCCTGAAATTGTAAAATGTCAATCAAATTGTCTCCTGCTTCGTTTGCTCCATCAATTTTAATGGCGTGGCTGTTAACTGAATACGTGTCACATCATATGAGGGGGGTAATTGATCAGGAAACACGTCATATGATGATAATTGGCTAAAATTTGCAAAATCAAGGGGCTAATTGACTGAAATTAGAGCAATTAGCTCCCTAGTTTTGCAAATTTTAGTCAATTATCCATTGTGACTTTATCCTAATCAATTACCCATATACGCGGCACCATGTTGGCAGGTACCACATATGTCGTTAACCGTCACGTCATCAAAATAGACGGAGTAAATGGAGCAGGGGACAATTTGATTGACATTTTACAATTTTAGGGGATATTTGCCTATTTCCAATTTTCAAAGGGGTATTTGACAAATTTTAAAATTTCAGGGGGTATTTGACATTTCACTCATTCTTAAATCTTCATAGATTCACAACACCTAAGACCCATGTTAGGCGTGAGGGTGACTATTAAAATTGTATTGGAGTCTTACATTGCTCAAGTTTTTTGACTATTGGATTCATAAATGTCATTGTACACCCTTTGTACAATACATTGCTTAGGATTAGATCCAAACATGTTTAACTAGGGATTAGTACCATTTATTCAATACTTGCATTCTATCATAATTGTAGCCTACTTTTGTTGTTTCTCTTCTCCTTCTTCTCATGCGGATTCATATTGTTGACAATCTCCGGACCAATTCCTTGTTTGATGAATACTACAGTGGACCACTTTCACAAGTGATCTACTAATACTATGGAACAATTGTTGGAAAAATTAGAAGTCGGTAGTACAAAACAGAAAAGCTATCACTAATTGGAAGTTTGTTGTGTCGTGAAAAATCACTGCCTCGAAAGCAAAATTCGGCTAGACCTTGATGCAATCTAGATTGCCGATTGCTCCCCAAGGTTAACACAACAAGCCTATGAACACGTGCACTGGTGGCCTTAGGCTATGGAAATCACAGAACAATTGCCCAAAATTTTAGTAGTAGAAATTAAGAAAAGAAGTGAAAGTAAAGAGGAAATTTTCTCTATGTTTTTCAAGACTATGTCAGCTCTCTTTTATAGCCAAACAATGAGAAAAACGTATTTTCTCTTTTCCTGTCAACAGCTCCTTATTATTAGCTACACACTTTAAAATTTGACAGTTATAAAATTGCTAATAAAGTGGAGGTTATGCTATCTGGTTTATAGCTAATGAAGAGCATTAAAAGGAAAGATTTGTTAAAAGGAATAACAAGAGAACTGATTTAAATCAGTTAAGGAAATTGGGGAAAAAAGTAAAAATATTTTTTACCAATGTGGGACATCACAAGGCAACAAATAATGGCTTCAGTTTGCCATTGTCCAACAATCCCCCACCAATAGTAAAACTGGAGATAAATAAGAGCAATTTCAGGGCAAAGGAGAGAGTAACACTTAAGTATCAATATCATAGTGATTGAATTGATACGTAGTGAAGTAAGGCAACAATTGTGTCTAGGTAGTGAATTACACTTGAACTACCAAGTTTTCAAATGAGACCCTTACAACACATGTATTTCTCTAACATCTGTGATTTCCGCGATAATACTAACAAACGCTTTAAATGGCCAGGCGCTCACCTTGGATACTAATGAGTGCTCTAGAAAGACAGCCCAATTCTTTCATAGAAGGCGGCCTACCTTCAAACTCACGTAGGAGAATCCATCAAGTGCGTCTCAAAAGCACCACCAAAGAGGCTATGGATTCATTAAAAGCAAAAGAATGCTCATTTTTCAAAATAACAAGCGGTGAGTCCATCAAGTCCAATTTATACGGACCACCCAAAGATTATGGCTATGGACTCATTAAGAACTAAAAGTTCAACCTATCATCAATGTATTACAACATGTCATGGAGATGGGAAATGTAATACAACAGAGTAATCATATGGTTTCGTTTGAACATTGATGGGATCCACCATACTTTCCTCAACACAAAGGCTTAAGCCTCATCCCCCTCGACGATTCAAGTATTACTTTCTTTGTAAGACCTTTAGTGAAAGGATCCGCCAAGTTGTTCTCAGATCTAACAAATTGTAAAGAGATCACACCATTTTTCAACAATTCTCTGACTGAACTGTGTCTAATGCGTATGTGTCTACTTTTTCCATTATAAACAATGTTCATAGCAACTCCAATAGTTGCTTCTGAGTCGCAATGGAGAGAAACCGGTATAGACCGTTTTCCCCACAGTGGCACATCTGACAACAAGTTTCTCAACCATTCAGCTTCTTGACCTGCTAAATCAAGAGCAATAAATTCTGATTCCATAGTAGAACGTGCTATACAAGTTTGCTTGGAAGACTTCCATGATATGACACCTCCACCTAAAGTAAAAACATATCCACTGGTGGAACTTACCTCATCATTATCAGTAACCCAATTTGCATCACAAAATCCTTCTAACACAGCAGGAAATTTACAAAATTGCAAACACCAATCCATAGTACCTTTAAGATACCTGAGTAAACGACGAAGTGCAGTCCAATGTTCATTACCTGGATTGTGAGTATATCTGCTTAGTCTACTCACAGGATATGCTATGTCAGGTCTAGTACAATTCATGAGAAACATAACACTCCCTATGATTTTAGCATATTCAGTTTGTGAAACACTAGAACCATTATTTTTCTTAAGATGTATGCTAGGATCATAGGGAGTTTTCACAGGTAATTCATCATAACAATTAAACTTTTTTAGTATCTTTTCAATATAATGTGACTGACACAAGGAAAAACCAATTTCACTTTTTCTCATTTTAACTCCAAGAATTACATTAGCTTCTCCTAGATCTTTCATATCAAAATGAGAGGATAAAAATAATTTGGTCTTTTCCACTACAGTCGCATTAGTACCGAAAATTAACATGTCATCAACATATAAACATATTATCACACATTCTTGTCCAAACAATTTTGAGTAAACACAAGTGTCAGATGAATTCACAACATAACCATCACTTACCAAAGTTTGGTCAAATTTTTCATACCATTGTTTAGGAGCCTGTTTAAGGCCGTATAATGATTTTCTCAACTTACACACTTTGTTCTCTTGACCTGGAATCACATAGCCCTCAGGTTGTTCCACATAAATTTCCTCTCTCAAGTCACCATTAAGAAAAGTTGTTTTCACATCCATTTGATGTACTATAAGTCCATAAATAACAGCTAAAGCAACTAGAGAACGAATTGTGGAAATTTTAGTAACCGGAGAATATGTATCAAAATAGTCAATTTCTTTTTTCTGTGTGTAACCCACAACTACTAATCTAACCTTAAATTTATCAATGGTTCCATCAGTTCTTAATTTCTTCCTAAATATCCATTTACATTTAATTGGTTTGCTTCCCTTAGGCAAGTCAACCAAATCCCAAGTATGATTAGACATGATAGAATCTAGTTCACTATTAATTGCATCTTTCCAAAAGTTGGCATCAATAGAAGTTACAGCCTCATTATAGGTTTTAAGATCTTCCTCAATGAGAAAAGCTGATACAAAAGCATCATTTTATTTTATCAACATCATTGTTTTCAACCAAGAAGGCAGTAACAAAATATGGTCCAAAACTACTTTCTATTCTCTTCCTTTTACTTCTTCTAGGTTCACTAAGTTGTTCATTTAAAACAGAGGAAGAAATAGGCACATGTAAGGGCACTGAAGTAGTATTAGAAGAAGAAATCAATTCATTAACATGTTTTGTTAAAGGAAATTCTTGTTCAAAAAATTCTGCATTTCTAGATTCACAAATAGAATTATCATTCAAACGCAAGAACCTATATGCAACACTATTTTGAGCATATCCAATAAACACACAATCAAAAGTTTTTGTTCCTACATTAGTCCTCTTGAAGTCTGGCAAAGCTACTTTAGCTAGACACCCCCATACCTTTAAAAAACTTAAATTTGGCGCAAATCCTTTCCATAATTCATATGGAGTTTTATCTAGTCGTTTATGGGGAACCCTATTTAGTATATAACAAGCTGACAAAATGCTTTCCCCCCACATTTGGGTAGACATACCAGAACTTAATAACATAGCATTCATCATTTCCTTAAGTGTTCTATTTTTTCTTTCCGCTATGCCATTTTGTTGAGGAGTATAAGGGGCACTAGTCTCATGGATAATCCCATTCTTTTCACAAAAATCCTTTAGAAAAATAGTTCCATATTCACCACCCCTATCAGACCTAAGTCTCTTAATTTTACGGTCTAATTGGTTTTCAACTTCTGCCTTATATTTTAAAAACATTGCTTCAGCCTCATCTTTTGTCCTTAGAAGATAAACTTTGGCATATCTAGAAAAATCATCTATGAATGTAATAAAGTATGTTTTACCTCCTCTACTAACTGTGTTTTTAAAGTCAGCCAAATCCGTGTGAATTAATTCAAGCAGTTCTGTAGTTCTATTTGTGACAGGTTTAAAAGGCTTCTTTGCGTACTTAGCTTCGACACGTATAGGACACTTAGAAAAGTTATTTATATCTAGCACATTGATTAGATTCATATTTCTAAGTTTCTTATTGGAATTCACATTCACATGTCCTAACCTACCATGCCACAAATTAACAACTCGAAGCCTGCTGCACCATATGCTCCACAAGCACATCTAGCAGAAAATGATGAAGTGATAGCTGCTGTGGTAGTGGAAGCAAATCTGGTTGACAACAAGGTAGAGACTGGATTCTGGATACCGGTGCTTCTAAACACTTATGCGCCAATAAAGAGCTCTTTCACCAGTTTGAGGATGCTGTTGACGGAGAATGCGTATTCATGGGAAATTCTGCTACAGCTGGAGAGCTTGGTAAAGGAAAGATTCTCCTTAAACTTACTTCTGGAAAAACATTATCTTTGAGTGATGTTCTGTATGTTCCATCTCTGCGTAGGAACCTAATTTCTGGTAGTTGTCTAAATAGAGCTGGACTAAAATTGGTTTTTGAAGCTGATAAAGTAGTTATAACTAAAAATGGGAACTTTGTGGGGAAGGGATATCTAGCTGATGGTTTATTTGTATTGAACACCATTCCTAACGCATGGTTACTAAAATTTCCACAATTCGTTCTCTAGTTGCTTTAGCTGCTATTTATGGACTTATAGTACATCAAATGGATGTGAAAACAGCTTTTCTTAATGGTGACTTGAGAGAGGAAATTTATGTGAAACAACCTGAGGACTATGTGATTCAAGGTCAAGAGAACAAAGTGTGTAAATTTTATTAACCGAAGAATATGTATCAAAATAGTCAATTTCTTTTTTCTGTGTGTAACTCACAACTACTAATCTAGCCTTAAATTTGTCAATGGTTCCATCAGTTCTTAATTTCTTCCTAAATATCCATTTACATTTAATTGGTTTACTTCCCTTAGGCAAGTCAACCAAATCCCAAGTATGAATAGACATGATAGAATCTAGTTCACTATTAATTGCATCTTTCCAAAAGTTGGCATCAATAGAAGTTACAGCCTCATTATAGGTTTTAGGATCTTCCTCAATGAGAAAAGCTGATACAAAAACATCATTTATTTTATCAACATCATTGCTTTCAAATTGTTGGAAAAATTAGAAGTCAGTAGTACAAAACATAAAAGCTATCACTAATTGGAAGTTTGTTGTGCCGTGAAAAATCACTGCCTTGAAAGCAAAATTCGGCTAGACCTTAATGCAATCTAGATTGCCGACTGCTCCCCAAGGTTAACACAACGAGCCTATGAACACGTGCACTCGTGGCCTTAGGCTATGGAAATCACAGAACAATTGCCCAGAATTTTAGTAGTAGAAATTAAGAGAAGAAGTGAAAGTAAAGAGGAAATTTTCTCTATGTTTTTCAAGACTATGTCAGCTCTCTTTTATAGCCAAACAATGAGAAAAACGTATTTTCTCTTTTCCTGTCAACAACTCCTTATTATTAGCTACACACTTTAAAATTTGACAGTTATAAAATTGCTAATAAAGTGGAGGTTATGCTATCTGGTTTATAGCTAATGAAGAACATTAAAAGGAAAAATTTGTTAAAATGAATAACAAGAGAACTGATTTAAATCAGTTAAGGAAATTGGGGAAAAAAGTAAAAATATTTTTTACCAATGTGGGACATCACAAGGCAACAAATAATGGCTTCAGTTTGCCATTGTCCAACAACAATATTTAACATCATCATAAATTCTAATGATTGTCAAGAATACACTTTAAAAGTAACGAATCTTCTAGTCTTTATAGAGACTTCATCCCAGTGAACGTACCATCATCGAATCTCATCTTGTTTTTACCGTCTTGATCCATTAACATTACACGACTCCATGAATTGATAAATTTCACTATCAACAACTGAAAATTTCAAGAGTCTTGTCTCGAAATATGCAACAGTAAGGATTGTCTGTTCAAAATGATAGATTTCATTGTCAACAATTTTATTTATTTATAGTAATAAAAAATTATTTCACCCAAATTAAATTGGATATATCCGTATGACAATTTTTATTTTTTGTACATATCCATTTATGCATTTTTGAACCTAGTTGTGGATGTATAAGTAATTCAATAATTGTGAAAGCAAAGAACATTTAGTAATTTACAGCGGTTAAAAACTAGGAATAAATTAGGAAGGGGTGTGGTTGGGGAATAATGTCAGTTTGGTTACTGAGAGACAAAAGCTGATCTGGTGTCATTGCCTAGAATCGCTTTTACTCACTTTGCTTCTAAGGCATGCCATGTCCATTGTCCCAAATCCAAACACCTTGTATCTGTTTCATCATGATCAGAGGGGTATTCACGGTATTTAAATCAGTATTACTATTTCTAGTAAACCCTAAACAATTTTGTTAGACCATCTTGAATGGGTGCTTACCCCATAGGAGAAAAAATAATTGGTTCTTATGGAGGAGAGGTGAGAGCATTTACAATGAAGAAATTAAATTTTGGTTATTTAAGTGGATTTTATGTGTCCATATTATTATTTATTTATAATTTTTTAATAATTGTATTGAATAAACACTCAATTTCTTTAATCAAGTACCCAATTTTTTTTTACTGAATAAGACCCAACAATAATTGTATATTATCTATCAATATTTTTTTATATAATTTATCAATAACTCTATATCATCCTATTTCAATTTTTCAATATTAAAAGTATAAATTTCATGAAGAGAATACTTACTACTTCTTTTTTGGTAAAGTGAGAGTGCTTACTTTAGTAAATCTTCTCAATAAACATTCAGTTTTGTTTTGCTCCAATGATAATAGTACCTAATAGATACAATTTTTTACTATTCACCAAAAAAAAAATACAAATTTTCACTGAAATATGTACTACCGTTGACAATGGTTAGTACATTAACCATCCTCTCTATCTCTATGAGGTCCATCATATTTTAATATTAAAATAATCTTTTGATGTTGAAATATATGAGGTTTTTTAAATTGAATAAATTTAAAATTTTAGCCAAGAGATTAAATATTTTTTTGAAAGTTGCTGAATTGAAGAGATGGATTGTTTGTCATTATTAAAAAATTATAAATAAATGATGTGTACAAGTGAGATTTATTGAGAGTTCCATTTGTGTAAGTTCTTAGGTATAAAGTATGAAAATAAATATGCACCAAAAAAAAAGTATGAAAATAAATATAGAAATTTTAACTTAAAAAGACCGAATTTGATTTTTTAAAATTGTTGTATTGAAAGAAATAAGTTTAATTTTTTTTATTGGAATCCTTCAATTTTATGAAGGGTTAAATAAATTTTGTTTACGGTAAACATATTATATTTATTATTTTTAGTATCTTTGATTTTATTTTATATTTATACCCGTCCGTCCGCACGGGAGGAGTGATGTTACCGCTCTAGAATAGTTACTATGGTAAATGATTGGGTAGTATGCATGAGGAGGTTCACTTTCGGTATAAGAACAATAGATGAAATAGAAAGAAAAAAAACACACAACGGAGGTTTTCGTCATGATTTTGAAGAAGAAAAAAAAGGAAATAATTGACACCGAACAGATAAAACACACAAATAAAAGATTAACTTTAACTAGCAAAAAAGGAAAAGAAAAAAAAATGAAGAATAAGAAGAAAGAAAGAAAAGACATCATTCTACCTTCCAAAAGATTAATACAAACACCGAAAGTTAAAATATGCCTATGTTTCCAAACAAAAAGGATTGAAGAAGAAAGAAAAGAAAGAAACAAACACCGGTAGTTGAAATAGAAAATAACTGACATTTTTTACTAACTTTTGAATAAAGCCACAAAATAACCCTGAATTAAATGATGTGTTAAAAAATGAAAAGGGGGCAAATTAGAGATTTTATATGTATCTTCTTAATATATGTAGATAGATATGAGTTCTCAAATATTTTTCACGAGCAAATTTGATGTCCATTGTTAAAATAAGTTAAACATGACAATATGCAGTGTGATATTTATCGGCAAACAATAATCGTTTTAGCCAATTGCTTGACTATTTGTGTGGGTACATATTGTCTAGTGCATGATTCCTCCCGTTGTTGAGCGTATGTGGCGCCCGATGTTTGGCCCGATCTTCCCCTTTTAGTGCATTTTTTATTTCCTCTATCCACGCGTACATTGCCTTCTCATAATGTGTCTTACGCTAACAATCATTTCCGTTAATGATGCTAAAATTGATGGTATATCATATTGAGTAAAAGTTTCACATTAATTAAATGAAGACTTAGTGTCGAATATAAGTAAAATGGTTTATATGTCTAATATTTAAAAATATCTTGTATCCCATAAATCTTAGCTCAACTGATAAAATGCCGAAATTGTTAGGTCGAACGTCGTGACCTTGGTTTGAATCCGAGATCTTACAATTATTTGTGAGTTTAATTTGAGTGGATTACCACTTCATCTAAGACAAAAAAAAAATAACTTGTATAAAATTTACGTATACATGTTATATTTAAGGTAAAATATAATAGTATAAAAAAATTAATATCTTGAAATGACAATTATCGATTAAATTTGAAAATATGAAATAGTATAAAACATAGATTAAAATTGAAACTATAAATAGTATTAAAAATTAAAAACCAACAATTTTAGATTATTGCAATATAGCGTGCTAATTAAAATAATAAATAAGTTTTAAAATATATGTATCCGGTTTGATTTAGATTGATTGTAAAAAATCAATCTAAAATTTGATTTGTTACAACAGTTTTCTCAAAGTGACACTCAAATACATCTAAGTTTTTTTTTTGTTGTTGTCGTAAATTAGGTATTCACTACACACAATTGCAAAGATTAATTTTTTGAGTTGTGGGAGCAAAATGAGCGGAAACACATTTTCTAAGTTATTCCAAGTTCATTTATTGATTTCTGTAATTTTCTTTCCTCCCACTTTCTACCCACTCAACCAAACAAAGCCTAAAATTTATAACACCGCTACATGTTCAAGGTGGCAGAGATGAAACTTAAAATCTTAATTATATCTAATCTAAGCACTCTTTTTCTTTTTCTTTTTCATTTTTTCTTGTCAATCTATGGTTTTAATTTACATCGGTTTGAGTTTGAAAAATCTAAAATAAACTATTGAAAAGTTGTGAACAAGAAGCAAATCCAAAATGAGCGGCAATCAGCACAGCAAAATGGGCAACCAACAACAAGACATAAGAGGTAATTAAGTGAAAGATTTGTCCTAACTAATTTTCAGATTTCAAATCCCTTCTCACCCAAAGAGGAAAAGAAAAGTTAAAAAGTCAAGAATAACAATAATCATTTTTTAAGATAAAATAGAATATCGTGGTTTCCTAGGTCTCACAAATTTTGATTTTCTAGTAGAAAAAGATAACACAGATTGTCACATACAGTGAGTGAGACACACACAAGACACAACACAACCCTAACTTGTTTCATTTCATAAATAAAATCACAAACAGTTTTAAATTTGTAGATACGGTAACTACGACTCGTCCTATTCCTACAAAACATAATAGGGAATCCTCAGCTCGAAATTTCTTGTTTATGTTTAAATCTTTCACTAATTTATTACTTCTACGGTTATGTATCAAACCATATAAAAACGTATATTTTCAAATGTTACTTACATAGGAGTATAAATATAAATATAAATAGGGTCATGTTAATCGGTGCCTTCAGAGTACTCCCTCTAGTCTCATATATAAGAAACATTTCACTTTTTAGATTAATTATAGAATTAATGTATTTAGACTATATTATTGTCCAGATATATCAATTCTATAATGAATCTAAAAAGTCAACTTTTTCTTATATATATGAGACTAGAGGGAGTACTGGTTAAGGCAAAAAAAAAAATTAAATTAAAAAAAAAAAAAACTTATTAGATTTTTGAGAAATTGACTGCACAAACTTCGATGCCATATTATTACTTTTTCTTTCTTAAATAGTATCTCGGACACCGTTTAGTATTTTCCATATAAATAAATAAACAAAATACTCCTTAAGAAAAAATTGACTTTTTAGATTCATTATAGAATTGATGTATCTAGACAATAATATAGTTTAAATACATTAATTCTACAATAAATCTAAAAAGTGAAATATTTCTTATATCACACTAGAGCAGAGCAGGGTACTTTAGGATATAGTGAAAAAAAAAAGTGAAATTAAATTAGAGGGAGTGGAAAGAAAGAGAAAGAAGGAAACGGGCACTTTATAGTAATAATAAATTCCTTGACACTTTCACCCCTTATTCAATGCTTTACCAAACTCCCTATCCTCTTCTCTTTCAATTTCATCCCTTACCTTCATCTTCTTCTTTCACCATTCCTCTCTCAACCATATCACAACCCCAACTTCCTCTCACAAAGGTATTATTATTGTTATTATCTCAATTTTTCAACAAAAAATCAAGAAAAATAAAAGTTTTTTTTTTGTTTTCTCGTTTTTAATATTAATACATGTTATTATTTGTTTTGTTAGGCTTCAAAAACAGAAATGGAGTGCGTTGAAACAGCGTTGAAAACAAGTTTAAGGAAAGACATAACTCCTCAAACATTTGTTGATGAGCTTACAAGTCTTAATGCACAAAATGGAACAACCTCCGACGATTTTTTCGTCGACGACCTCCTTGATTTCTCTCATGTTGAAGAACAACAACAACAAGACGAAGAACAACAACAACAGCAGCAACAACAACAGCAGCAACAACAACAAGACTCTGTTTTTGTCTCTGTCAAACAAACCCATGAAATTTCAAACCTCAACAACACCAACAGCAACAGTTTTTCTGTCAAAAATGATTATGCTTCTCTACCCACTAGCGAACTCAACGTCCCGGTACGAAAAAAAAGAAACTTTTTTTTTAATTTTTTTTTACCCGACAATATTTATTATAAACCTTAAAAAAATCGAAACTATGTTGTTTTTTTAAGGAGAGTTTGAATTTTTCTTTTGCAGAGTGATGATGTAGCAGATGATTTAGAATGGCTTTCACATTTTGTTGAAGATTCTGATTCTTTCTCGGAATTTTCTGCTGTTATGCCGGTTGTAACTTCAACAACAACAGAGAAAAACCCAAAGGGTGTTGTGGTTTCTGAGAACAAGCCCAAGAATGAAAACCCAAGCCCGGGCCCGGTTGTTACTACTTTCAAAACTCCGGTTCAGACAAAAGCAAGAAGCAAAAGGACAAGAACCGGAACCGGTGTTCGGGTTTGGCCATTCGGGTCAAATACTACTTTAACCGACTCTTCTTCAAGCTCCACAACTTCATCTTCAACTTCTTCGTCTCCAACTAGCCCCTTGTTGATTTACACCAACTTGGTTCAAAAATTTGACTCGGTTCCGGTGAAAAAGCAGAAGAAAACGACAAATTTTAATGGGTCAGGTCATGGCACGGTGGTTGCAGCGGCGGCGCCGCGACGGTGCAGTCATTGCGGTGTAACTAAGACTCCTCAGTGGCGAACTGGTCCTCTTGGTGCAAAAACGCTTTGTAATGCTTGTGGGGTCCGGTATAAATCTGGTCGGTTATTACCGGAATACCGACCCGCTTGTAGTCCTACATTTTCAAGTGAATTGCACTCTAACCATCACAGGAAAGTGATTGAAATGCGGCGGAAGAAGGAGGTTGCTGGTGGTGTTGAAATTGAAACTGGTTTGTCCCCTTCTCCGGTTGTTCCAAGTTTTTGATTAATTATCATCTAATTAAAAAAAAAGAGAAAAAAACTAGATAGAAAAAATGTAGTGCAGATTTTAGACCCGGTTCAATAGGACCCGACCCGAACCCAAGTCAGTGTACACATTTTTTTCCTTGTATTGAGTGCGGTAGTTAATTAATTAGGCTTTTGTAACTGTTTAGGAGACTTTAATTTGATATATGCATTATGCTTATGCAACTCCTTAATTTTTAACTTTGTTTCTTCTTCATTATTATTATTTTTTATTTGGAAATTGTTTAGTTTACGTTTTAATTTTTTTATTCAAGTGGATTAATAGTTACAATTTCACTTTTAAGAAAAATAAGTAAGACTATCGGAGATCAAACTTCGATCTGCATATTACATACAATGTTTCTACCAACTAAACTACATTTACGGGAAACTACGTCTCAAATTTAAATGAGGTGTGGTGGGTGTGTGTTAGTGATGTAGTGGAAGTGGTTTCAATTCAAAATGAAACTGCTTATGGCTTTGTTTTGGGGTGGCCGTTGAAAGGCATGAATTTCATGAACCAAACAACACACACAAAGAGAAGTGGTGTTAAACTAAACGGCTTCTTTGTTTGTGTCTTAAGATAGAAGCAAAGTAAAGTTAAGTACTTTTATGAAATTGAATCATTTGGAAGCTTCATAAGATAGATGATGGTATAGTATCATCCAAATCGTACGGCCCAAATTTTTTTGGACTTAATAATCAGAAACTTGGTTTGAACTTTATTCAACACTAGATTTTGGACTGACATTATTCATGGGGTACCACCACCTTTTATCAGTTTCAAGCAAGTCTCTTGTGTTTTTTTCTTCATACTATATACTTTTGTTTTCACTTGGCTTTATCTTTTCAACACAAAGGATATTCTCTCACAAACAAATCACAGCATTGCAAATTGGAATCTCCGTATTTTTAATAATTTTAATTTGGTTAAAATAGTGGCTATCATATCATATCTTGTAGATTTTTTCATGCATATGCAATGCAATCCATGAACATGTGTATATCAATCACCATTAAAATTAGGATTGTACCGTTTAAATTTTGTGTTTTTTCGATATTCCACCATAACTAGGATTTTTATCTTGAATGAGAAAATATTTCTTAATTATAGATTTCACTCCAGAGCGAGTGGTGAAAATCTACAACATTAAAACAACATATTTTTATTTTTTTTGAATTTTTTATCATCAAATCTAGAGTTCATATTTCACTGCATCATATATTGACTAGAGATGATCCTTAATATTTGAGTAGGCGACGGAAGATCGGAAGTTTTGAACAATTATACCGCCCAAATTTTAATTTAGTTAAATCAAAATATGATTTGAAATTGGGAGTGTTCATGATCTAACAATCATCGACGTAATCTAAAGAGAGAGGATTCTCTCCCGTACATTTTGTGTCCAGTCTCGTAATCCAATTTCATCATATATCTATCTTTATTATTAATATCATATACATATTTTGTAAGTTACGTAGTAACTAATTTTCATGAACATAATTTAATTGGTAGACACATCACATTTTATATGTAGTGTCAGGTTCTAATTTCCAGCACTCAATTTATTAAAATTTTAGCTACTAGATTATTTAACAAAAGAATACATACATATATGGTAAGTTATGTGGGTATGGAGGGAAAACTATATAGCAAAAGAACACATTTCTGTGTAACTGAACCCACACGGCAAACTTATCAATGGTACCAAACACAAGAAGGTATTCACAACATCGACATTTCTTTTTCATAAAGTTTAGCAAAAGGACACAACATTCAAATTTATTTTGAAAATTGAACACTCAAACAGTTACTAGTACAAATGTTTGGAGCGCAATACACGTGCATTGCAACAGCAAGATATTTTAGCATATTTCATGTAGAAGTAGTTACATCATAAATATATATGATGCATAAGGATATATAGTTGATTTTTCAGAAATTAATCAAATGAGTAATGCTCACTCTCTATATTCCCTTTGTACCATTTTGCTCACGCATCAATTATAAGAGTCTTGCTAACGAGTGTCTCTGAGGTACTATTTCAGCATTTAATTTAAAGAAAGCAGTATTATGTTATTTGTTTTGCTAGAGAAAATTGTGATGTTATGTATTTACAGGTCCTAATGCAATTTGTCAAGAAAGAAAGAAAGTCCTAATGCAATGTTAAATAAATTATGACAGATTTAATTAATGGAAACTTCTATCTTTTTTCTACTAGACTCTCTTTAAAAGGCAATCAAAATGAAAAAAAAAATTGATTTTTTTTTTAAGAATATGTAGATTAAAAATAACATTAACTAATATTTTGTGGTTATTGAAACCATTTTTTAATATATGGTGCTTTATTGTAACTAAATACATATAAATTGTCAGAAATTATAATTAATAAAAATTTTCCTTTCAATTATTTTTTTATAAAAATTATCTTAATTTCTATTTAAAATAATATGTCAAATTTCTAAATACTAAATACTTAAATAGAAAAACATTGGACCATATAGAAAATCTCTTTTAAGTAACAAAAAAATCTTTATGTAACCAATGGGGTATACAAAAGGGATGGAGGGTTGTACATTGTTTTCGAACTTACTACATTGTGTTTAACTTGAGGAGGAGCAGTTTATTTGGATTGGTATCTAAATTGGTTAGGTTTTGCTTTAGTAGGTGATCTTTCAAATTTTAATATTCAATGCAAACGAACCCGTTTGGTTATTATGGTGAATAAAGTTCTTACCTGACATTTTCGTTCATACTTTTATGAAAGTGATGCCACGTCCTAGGATCATTATAATTTATTAGGGTAAACGTAAAGCTCACACAATAATTTCACTTCATTTTTTTATCATGTTGTCAATTTTGTCGATCACTAATTTCTATCATAAATTTTGACGACTATTTTTAAAAAGACAACTTTTAGTTATATATGAGGTCGGAGGAAGAAGTAACATTTATTTAAATCAATAAAATTTGAATTTGAGATATTGTTTTGAATCAGTTTTTGTTTCCTGCTCATGTGCTTTAGCTTAAATAGCCTACTATCGTGCTTGCTTGCATGGATTCTGTACGACTATGATATATCTTCGCAAGGGATTGGCATTTGCGAGCTTTGCATGATGTTGCTGTAAACCCGGACATAAGGCATATGTTTAATTTCAATGCAGTGGCTCACATAGCGAACTGATTGTGTTGCAATGCAAGGGCTAACATATGTGACTCCTTTCATTTGCACTAGCTCGCAAACTTCAGTCATGAGTAAATGCATGTATCGAAATGCATGTAGGTTTTTTCCTTAGAATAATACAAAACAAGTACGCAAGGTTTAACGCACATGATAATGTTGATATTGTTAGATAATAAAAAAAATGTTTAGTTGTTTTATATATAAGAAAGCCATGAACAACCGATATTTGTATAAATATTTATTTGTGGTCAACCCTTATTCCTGAAAAATACTTATGGAACAATTCAATTCTTGCATTATGAAACATTTCTTAGTTTTAACAATTCAAACCTTATTATTTGTGGTCAAACCTTATTTCTTAGTTTTAAAAAATACTTATGGAACAACCTTCAATGAACAAAAAATGAGGAACCATGAGATTTACTTCTGTCACCCAACGGGTCTCTCGTGTGCCCTATATATTTTCTGTTTTACCTTTTCGCTATTTAGTCGATGTTATAAAATGATAAATTTTTGAAAAATGTTGTCCGCTACTTAAGTACCGGACATTATAAAAAAACAAATTCGGTAAGGTGTTATGCTACTTAAGTAGCGGACAAGGTATTTTTGTAATTTTATAGGATGCACGAGAAAATGAATAGGACGACAAAAGTAAATCTCTCCCTGCACATCTTAACTCACAAACTCGGTCCACTGAAAATCTCACATACGACGTTTTTTCTCATATTTACCCATCTATTACTTCAATAGCAGATGAATAAATATAGGGCGCGAAAAACTCGTAGACTCGCAAAATAAACTCTTCATTTCCAATAGATACTAAAAAATGGTCAATGACGTGGTTGGGCAGGTTTGCCCGTTTTGTAATCCCTATGTCAAGCTTAAGCCTCAAATCCATGAACAATTTTGGCTGTCCTTTTCCTAGTGATGCAAATTCTTCTTGGACTTCGCATTTTTTCCAAACGTACCCCTTGAAAGTTGAAACATACTGTTGTAAATAAGGGTAGATTTGAAAATGATGCCTAGGCCCTTTTCTTTGTATTCATAGATTTTAACTGTGCTAGTTTCAGTTGTTCTGTCAATTACTACTATTACATCTATGCATTGTATTGTTTGAATGAGACATTGCGTATGTTGATAGTTTGGCCACTGTTGGAGCTTCAAAAAATTTACCTCTTACATTACATCCACAAACTATTTGAATTACCTTAATTACTCCCCATCCTTATAAATAAAAAAAGTTGTTTTCAAAAATCATGTTTTATTACTTTCAACCTTATGACGGAAGTGGAGTGATCAGGAGGTCAAAGATCTGATTTCCTCTCCTCACATAACATTTACCGTTTCAGAAAGACGAGAAAAAAAAACCATGGAAGTATACAAGTTTAACGTGTTGAAGAAGCTAATCATTCAATCCTCAAGTTGAAGAAACCCCTTACCGGATCTTACAAGATCGTCATGGGTGCTGTGAAAGGCATGAACACAGAAACCTTTTACATACATAACCCTTTCAGAAAGATTCTGATGTCAACAGATTTAATGTTTTGATGGCAAAAACAAATGCTATCCATTTGTAACTGTTATTTTCATATCAAAATCTGCTAAATGATACTACAGACTACAGAGTACACAAGAGCGTGACACATCTTAAACGTCTTCACCGTTGCTTTCCCCCAATTCCATACCCTTCAAGCCTTCAGCCAGCATCTTCTGTCTATTCTGTTTTTGTCTTTCTACAGCAACCATATACAGACCTAGACAGGTATAGTAGTCATCCATAATGAGAAAAAAAAATGATTATACGAACAAAATTTTATACGAAAAGGGAATATAAATATAACATAAAAAGTTATATTATGTTAGTTTGATAACAATGCCTCATGGAAGAAAATTCCATTGAGAAAAAGTCAAGAATATGCTTACTAACAGCACTTCCAATAGCACATGCCCAAAGAACTCTCATAGACCACTTGTCCGTAACCACTCCTCTGGTTCCCATGGCATCCAGTAACGGCCAGCAACTTTAATCTGAAATCAAGGGTAAGGTGTGAAATTTTATGTACAACAAGTGTTGAGAATAGGATCCTTTCTTTGAGTAGGAAAGAATTCATTCTCAGAATAGAATAATATTGAGTAATCAAAAGAATGAAGATTGCAAACGAGATACTAAACTTTTTTTATTTTACAACAACGGGAAAAAACTCAATTATTCAAAGCTATCCCCTCCGCCTCCGCTATACCAATTGAGGGTTATTTAACAACTACCTAACAAACTAACTTCTCTGAAAGTCTTAACTACTCTAATAATCTTTTGATCTACATCCTAACAAGCTTTAGCCAAAGAGAAGAAACATTCATAATTTGTTGAACTACTGATAAGTATTCCATCAATTCAAAACAAACCATTTGAAAAATCGAAGAACATATAGACTTTTCTAGGTTACCACCAAAGATACCAGTTCCAGCTAAAGCATTCAGAGACTATATTTAGGCCTTAGGGTGGTGGCCAATCCATCCCTGAATTTTGCAGTTTTCTTATCCTGCCTCTAACTTCACGGCAATCTAAGAAACAGCACCAAACCACTCAACCTTGAAAACAGAATGTAGGCCATTAGCAACCAATAGTTGACACTCAATGGCTCACTTTTGTCCTTCAAGCAACAAACACTTCTATAATAAGACAACCATGCTACAATGCATATTGCAGAAAACCACTTTCAACAAACAGAAATAGACTTCTATCCCAAAGGATTTTTCCGATAAAGTTTTTAATGAGGCATTTGAGTTGACGCAACATTGTTTCCATGGATTTTGGGTAGTCCGCCCAAGTCTTATTAAAGTGCTGCAAATGATATGTGGTGACTTTACGGTGCTAATATAGTTGGGATGTCACAACCATCATGTGATGCCTCGCACTCTAATTTCTTTGCTTATAAAAAAACCAAACAGAAATAGATTGTTACATAGTATGTGAGAAAGCCACTGCAGACTCCATTCATTGTATGCCTATCTCTTCCAACACTCAACTAACAAACATATATGATGCTTGCACAGACACCACACGAATATCAGATATATCAATATAGGCCCTGTTTGGATAAACAACTTATTTGCAGCTTATAGCATACACACTCATCATGATATGCACTTATGTTATAAGCTCTTCTTCTAGAAAAAGAAACAATAAAATTTTAATTTTTTCGTATAAACTATAAACTATTTTCATACGCTATCTTGAAAAACTTATGAAAATAAGTTGAAAATAGCTTATGAATATCTCATAAGTTGTTTTCATAGGTTCTACTTCTCTCAAACAACTTATTTTAGTAGAATGACATGGGTGAATTGGAATGACCAAAATGTAGAATGGCTACAACAGAAGCCAAACTGTGAAGAATTGATTCCATTTCCCACCTAATTCTGTATCAAATTTGTCTAGAATGCTTATTTTTGTACAAAAAAATAAAAATAAAACAAAATTGCAGAACAAGAAGGAGGGGGTAATCCAAGCATCTAATGCTAAAGCGATACAAATTAAGAATTTTTCGAAGCTACCCAATGATTATCCAATTAAAAATCAATAATCAATGAAATGAACCAGATAAATAATGAGAGAGGAAGAGGTGACGAAAGAGTACCCACTACCTTCCTTGGAGCGTTTGCCGGTGCCGCCCTTCAACTTCAATAGCAGAAAGACAGAGCTTTGCTTACCGATTCAGTCCACAACGCAACGCATTTTTAAGCTTTTATTATTATTTTTTAAAGAATCTATTTATGTTAATAATGTTACTGAAAAATCGTTAAATAAGTTTTTTTTCCCTTCCCTTAGTCAAAAAAAAAAAAAAGTTTTTCCTTCCTATTCCGTAAAAAAAAAAAGTTTTTCCTTCCTATAAATATACTCCCTCCGTTCCAAAATAACTGACCTATTTTTTTATTTTGAGTACTATTCATATGATCTATTTTGACTATATTTTTCTACTAATATATGTGCAAATATTACCATATCAGACGTTGTTTGATTTGTCTCGATGAGTATTTTCAAAATATATAATTTTTATAATTTTTAATAAAATATAATTTAAGATATTAACAATTAAAGTTGTACATTGACAAACGTGACAGTGGTCAACTAGGTCATTTATTTTGGGACGGAGGGAGTATAATTTTTTTCGTCTCTAAAATACTCCCTCCGTCCCAAAATTCCGTTCCAAAATAATGGACCTATTTTTGACTTTGAGATGATCTACTTTGACTATATTTTTCTACTAATATATATATATATATATATATATATATATTAGCATATGAAATGTTGTTTGATTTTGTCTCGATGAGTACTTTCAAAATATATAATTTTCATAATTTTTAATAAAATATAGTTTAAGATATTAACAATTAAAGTTGAACATTGGCAAACGTGACAGTGGTCAATTAGGTCAGTTATTTTGGGACTGAGGGAGTAACAATTATATATACCAGGGTGCATCCAGTATATCCACCGGTCGTTAGTTGGTTCAGTGGTGATTGACGCTGAACTTGGTAGGGAGGACCACAGTTCCATCCCCTGCAATTGCGATCGATAGAAGGCTGGAACCACTTGATGTCAAAACTGACGCCCAAACCAGATTAAACTGGTGGTAAAAGTCAATTCAGTATCTTAAATTTGAGTTTTAAGAGTAGAAAAAGGGAAATATGAATGTGTGCCCTAAAAACACATGTTAAGGAAGCAAATATTTCTATTATCTTGGAATTTGTACATTTAATGTTTTAAGCATTAAATTTTCTATCATATTAAATGCTAATTTTCTATATTTGGATATCTTATCATGTGCCATAAAGTCACATATTAACATGACCCATAGAAAAAAGACGGTCAAGAAGAAGACACTATTCAAGATGGTCAATTAGATTTTTCAACGGAGACTAATCATCAACAAAGATACAATATTTCGAATCACACTTAATCTGGTAGCCGAAGTCGCGAAGTTAGAGAATTAGGGTTAATTACAAATACACTTCAATTCTATGTCTATACTCTATATATATATATACAGAACCTTGTGTTTTTTTAACAAATATATTGGGCTTTTTTTTGTGGCTATTGGGCTTACAACTATTTTTATAAAACTAATACTACTATTATTATTTGAATGAATTTTATTTATAAAATTATTATATATGAAGTTTAATATTATGTTTATTTATTATGGACCAAACTTATGTACAGTTTCATAAGTACAGTTCTTACTGTACTAAATATATGGAGGTAGTTATTCAAATTTAAAAGCAATTTTCTTTTATTTTTTTAAATAAAAAAAATGAAAAATTACCTTTTTGTGAGAGGAACAACAAAAAATGCATCTAAAGAAATGCATATAAGTTTTGTCCATTTATTATTCAGGTCCAATCGGTTTAATAACGGTTCAACCGATTGAATCGGTTAAACCATGAACCAGAGGTCACAACGGTTTAACCTCCGGTTCGGTTTTTAAAACATTGATAAATTCAAAGATAGTCAATCTTGACCATTAATTCACACAAAAAATGAATTGGCTCCCTTTACTATTTAATGACTTTTGTAACTTCAATATATGGATAAAATAAATTACTCCGTCCGTTCCAGATTATATGTCACTTTGAAGAAAAAATTTGTAATAAATTATATGTCACTTTACATTAGCAATGAAGCATTTAATGCAACTTTTTCTATTATACCTTTAACTATTTATTACTCTCTCTTCTTTCAATTCTTCAATTTATTTTTTCAATACCATAAATGAATGACAATTTTGTAAATCAACTCATAATTTCTCTTTTCCATACAACAAAGATTACATTTCTTAATATGTGTAAAAATGTCAAAGTGACATATAATTTGGAACGGATGGAGTATTTAAGTAAGATATTAATTAGTTTAGAGAGATATATACAAAGTTACTAAAGTCATCAAAAAGATTGTCAATCACGATCATGATCTATTTCACACATGTCATTCTTTGCTAGGTTGAACGTGGAATTTGGATTCCGTGTTGTAGTTGTTTCACACGGTTATACACAGTAAACAACTAAACACTTGATTTACAATTAGACGACTATAATTCATGCACTGATGATTTGAGAGATCAACATAATTTTCATCTCATTTATTCATTTTTTATTGGACGGTTTAAAACAGATATTGCATTGACACGTAGTAACTAGTAACCGTGAGAAATCAAATCTCGTTGAACGTGTTCAAATCAAACCCAAACCAAACCTTATTGATGTCGATTCTCGATAGTACTAAGGAAAGTGTAGGTAATGATGTTGAGACAAAATCCAACATGTTCATATGAATAACAACAAAGTGTTGCAGCATGGTGATTTGGTTGAATCGGATCATGCTACAAAGTGATATCTTGCTACATATTTTGAGACTTAAACTGAGTGTGGATTTGCAAGTTTTGAGATAAATTATACACTTGAAAGAAAGAAGCCAATTTGGTCCATAAATTATAGATGCTACCAAGTGATGTCTTGGCTTCACTTCTTTCTTTCCTCTTTGCTAAAACCAACTTGAAGGACCAATTTAAAACGTTGCATAATTTAAAGACCAATTTATCAATAAAAAACGTAAACAATAAACTGCATGGAACTGTTAATGCACCCAACCAAGAAAAGAAATAGAACAAATAAATTTCAATCTTATGCCAAAATATGAGTTTAACACATTATATGATGGCTAATATTTTTCTCCTTTACATACACATTAGCTTCTATAAACTATCTATAATCTAAAGCATCAAGTTAAATAAATTGAAATCTAAACTCAACTATAATACTATATCACTATGACTAACAAAACTGAGAATAAAAACAAAGCTAGAGCAAAATAGAGTTGATGCTAGCTACAAATCTGAATCTACATAGCTCCATGGACCAGCACAACCAATTTCTCTTGCTCAATCCTTTATCCTAGGCTTTAACCTGGTACACATACACCCTTTGTTATTAATTTGTAGAAATAATTGAAAACACAGTGATTAGAGACACTTAATGAAGAAAGTTGGATATGTTAATTACTTGTTCTGTGTTGGATTTGGTCTGCTAGGTGGAATGTGTTTAAGACTAGCAACTACTTCATGCTGATCTTGAGTTGATTTTGATGACCCTTTATGTGAGAAAGATTGGAATGATGAAAGCATTTTTGAAACATGAGATGAAGATGGGTAAGTCCTAGCTTTAACAACATTTACCTCAAGTGAAAGGATCAATGTTATGGCAAAGATCACAGCAATGATTAAGGATTTCATTTTGGTATTTGTTGACTTGGAGGGATGTTTTTCACTTGGTTGATCTATGTTTGTAATGATGAGTTATGGACATACTATATATTATTAACTCTTTCATATGTGTGTGTAATGTTTTTTATATGAAATACAGTAGTATATAAAATATGTACCTTGTAAGTATCTAGTTGATCATATCTTATTACTATGTAACAAAAGCTGAGCATGTGCCTTGTAAGCAGAACGATCTAATTGATTTGTATATATAAAACTAAAAATTTAAAGGAGTTACCAATTCATTGTAATTCATATTGAATTTAGTAGAGAAAACTACGGTTCGATTTCGCAACTGTGATTGAGAAGGAACTGAAATCACTTCATACTAGAACTGATTGTTGAATTAGATTAAGCGGTCTAGTGGTCATGATACTAGTAGTGAAAATCAAATAAAATAAAAATTTAAAGGAGTTGAATATTTTTATTATACTATGGTATAAAAAGAATTGTGTTATTTTGACACAAATTTGACATCAAATTTTAACAATCTTAAAGAAGTTTATTTAATAATTAATTAATATAGTGAACTGAGGCCTTGAGAAATGAATATATTTGATGGTGATGATTCAGCTGGTAGAATTTATGGTTGATGATGGTGAGATGATTCTTGGTCTTTTAAGGAGAAAAAGTACCTATAAAAATATTATCACTTCAACACTCAAGTCAGTATTTGAAGGAGGTAAAAAGAATGTTATTTTATTTTTTTGGCTTTTACCACCAGTTTAATATGGTTCCGGAGTTAGTTTTGACATCAAGTGGTTCCAACCTCTCCCAATCGTAGTTACATGGATCGAAACGTGGTCCCCCTTCTAAGTTCAACGTCAATCACCACTGAACCAACTAACGATTGGTAGTAAAAAGAATGTTAATTGGAGGCGCAAATGTCCTACTTTGGGGTTGGTGTATGAATGCTTATATAGAAGAATAATGGACCAACTTGCAACTTTTAAAAGATAAGAACCAACTTAAAATCTAAAATAAAGATAAATGACCAAAAATATAATCAAGTGGATAATAAAAATATGTTAGTATCGTCTGATAGTTTGGACTAAAAATGTGAAAATTCAACAGGGCATACTACATTGCAGGTGTGATCATGTGCCAAATCTTTGACTAATTCAGCTTACAAGTCCCAAAGCTAAATGAGCACATGATTAGGTTTACATTGATTTTAATTATTCTGGGGCGTCACGTGATGTGGAACGTGATTTATTGGCAGCTTTGGATGCTACTATTATTTCAGAGATTTACAATTGCTCTCTACTGATCATTGTTGATCAAACCAAGGTAATGCAAATGACTTTAGTTTAAAAGGACTGATGAAAGATTTTAAAATAAATATTGTGCTCGTGATTTGGTGTGTGATAAGAAAATACTCAAAATAGTACTCTACATTTTGTTAGTTTGTTGTTTTCATTTGTTAATAGTACACATTTTGTTAATAACAGTTGTCTAATTTGTTTCACAATGACAAATTAATTTACTCTAATTTCATTCATCACCGTAAACAAAATAAAAGGTGGGATAGAATCAAAGATATGAAATATGATGACTAATATACAATTTTGACATTCTTGTTAAATTATAAGCAATATAATTTAGTTGAGACTTTACAAAATTTATCTCAAAGTTTAGAAAAAAGGGTAAGACAAACTTGTGTCTCAGAAGCACTAGATAAAAAAGAAACTATAGAAATATTTTATTAAAATGTGTGTATTTAATATTTTAAAAGTTTAAATTTTGATTTTTGTTTTAGACAAAAATCTTCTTTTATTTTTCTTCTTTGTTCCTTAACAAGTGCTTTGAACACACTTATTAGCAAGACTCGTGAAATAAAAGCAATCGGCACATTTTCAAGATGTTGCTAAATTCGGTGCAATTGCTAGAATTATAAAAAGGTCATGCTAAACAGTGTTTCCGGGGCACTTGTTAAGCATGCAAAAAAAGGAAATAAATGATAAAATTGATATGGAAAAGACAATTTTTTATACTTTCGAGGTATTGAATGCACACATTTCGAAACAATTTTTTTATTTTAATATGCTTAATCAGTACCCTAGAGGCGAGTTGAAATCCTCTCTATTTCTTCAAAGAAATGACAAATGCAATTACTATAGTTTTGATGTAAATCAATAATATAAATACACGTCTTTTGAGAATAATTAATATCATTTGAATATTTATATATTTAAACTTTAGTACTTTCATTTGTTATTTCTTTTAAGAAATGAAGAGGATTTCTACTCCCCTAAGGCACTGTTTAACATTTTTCTTATAAAAATATACCGTCAATCACCTGCTTAGTTGGCATTCTAGATACTTCCATCTCACCTAACCATATTATAGTTTCTTTCAAACTCAATGCTCTCGCTTCCATAGTCGAGGTGCGCTTTCAAACCACATTGTCTTTGCTTTGAGAAATTTACTTCTATCATTGTGAATACACACAAACATACCAATGCCAAACCCATGTAACTCACTAAAAATTGGAACACCGACGTTACACTTCACATCTCCTTCTGAGTGGAGGTTGGCACTTATTGTCATTGTCGCTACCATATTATGCAGTCTCTGCTGCCTCATTACGAACCAACTATCATTGCAAAAAGACGGGACTGTTCCTTTTCATCATATATCTTCTGGTTTTGTCTCTTCCAAGCCTATTGCTAACATGAACCACATGAATAGGTCAAGTGGTCCCCATGGAACTTAAATCTCTTATATTATAAGTTTGTTCCGTTTTGCTATTCTTAACCCTAATTTATTTCCCGCTCATTTTTCCTCTCATTTGACCCTAACATTAATTCAAATAAAATGTTAAAAAATACCTCACCAAGAATCGAACCCACAACCTTTAACTCACCATGTTTTTTTTTATAATTTAAAAATTTATTATTATTAGCTTATTATTATTATTATTAATTCAAATAAAATATTAAAATATATACCTCACAAATAATCGAACCCACAACCGTTAACTCATCATGTTAAATATTTATTATTATTAGTTTCTACTACTATTATCATTATCATCATTATCATTATATATATAAAAGTAGTTAAGTCTCCAAGTAACCCTAATTTAACCCTACTTAAACCCTATTTTAATTATTAAAAATGTTAAAAATTTCTTCACCAAGAATCGAACCCATGTCCTCTCAAAATTATATAGTTCATTTACCACTAAGCTATTTAAATTCATTTGATATATTTTGATTACACCAACTAATAACTACGACTTTCAATTATATATATATTTTTTCAAATCCAGGATATATTTTTTCTTAATAATAATGTCTGATTTTGTTTACCTCAACTCCATTTCTTTTTTTAATCACACATTTAATCTATTATATCATTATATATACGACTAATAACTACAACTTTCAATGTCTAATTTTGTTTCTCTGAAAATCAACTCCATTTTTTTTAACACACATTCAATCTTTATTTTTTTTCTTTCTGATCCAATTATTTTTATTTGATCTACCTGATTTTTTTTAAATATCCGATATGTGTATATATATATATATATATATATATATATATATATATATATATATATATATATATATATATATATATATATATATATATATATATTTCCTTAATTAAAATTTAATATTAATAACATATAAAAATATGTTACGAATATTAATCGTATGTACTTTGTCTTTCATCTATATTCCTTTTATTTGATCCACATTCAATTTTTTTTTTCAAATTCAATATATATATTTTCTTAATAATAATGCCTGATTTTGTTTACTTGAAAGTCAACTTCATTTCTTTTATCATCACACATTCAATTTATTTTTTCTAATCGAATTATTTTTATTTGATCTACCTTAATTTTTTTGAATATTTAATATGTATTATTTCTTAATTAAGATCTATTATGAATAACATATAAAGATATATATATATATATATTTCTCGAGTTCACCCTAATTAATCCAACTTTAACCCTATTTTAGTTCAAATAAATCGTTAAAAAAATATCACACCGGGTTTTGCTATACAGATATTTAATTTATTTAAATATAAATCCACTTTTTTATAATGATATGTTATGAATATTATCGTATATGTTTTGTTTACGTTCACTTTTTTTTATACAACCTCAATTTTTTTTGTTTAAATAGAAATCAATTATACATATGCTATGCAAATATTAATTTTATTTAAATAGAAATCCATTTTATTATAAAAAAAAAAAATCCCTTTTTTTAATAAATATATGTATGAATATTTATTGTACATGCTTTTTTTTATAAAGATACATACTTTCACAAATTTGTGTTTCCATTGCTACTATAAAGATCAAAGTATTTCAATTGAATGTATTTCATTGTATTTGAGCATTTCACATTGGTAAAGATTTAACACTGTTATTTTTTTTTATTTTATGGCATATTCATGTTACAAAAAATGTTTGCATCTGATTTTCGTTACAACGTACATCATTATGCTACACATATTTATCCAAACGGAAATCAATTTGAAGTATTAGTTGAAAAAATTAATAGCAATATATATTTTACACACGGATGGTTTGCATTGCGTGATTTTTATAATATTCAGTATGGTGCTTGAGTGATTTTATTATGCACTGGGATGAGTTGGTTTGAATTGATTTTAAAGGACATATTTGATTGTGTTATTCATCCTCCTATGAAATTTAATTTGGATAAATGTAATGTTTTATCATATTTTCGTCATGATCTTCTGAAATTTACTGACATCCTATTGTTTTCTCACAATTGCTGCAATTTTGCCTTAAAACTAAAAGATCAACTAACTGAAAATAATGTGAAAACTGGATTTTTTGTGAGTTTTTTTTTTATATATTTTTTTAGTTTTAGTTTTTATTATATATTTGTATTTTCTAACTTTTCAATTTTTTTATAGATGGTGTAATATAATGGTTTTGGTTAATTAGCATAATGTTTAGTAGTTATTTTGTAAACTATTTATCTAAATTCGTCTTTCTACCAAATATTATCATTTTTATCGTCACTATGATTTGAATATTTTTTTTTGAAACTTTTATTTTAATTTTTTTATTATAATTCTTTTCATATCATATATGAAAATCTACAAAACCCGTGCGATAGCACGGGTCGGTGTCTAGTTATATATATAAAAGTAGTTAAGTCTCCAAGTAACCCTAATTTAACCTTACTAAAACTAAAATTTAATTATTAAAAATGTCTAACCTTTTTGTAAAGGTTTCATATATTAGTCACTATGACATATCAATTGTTTTGAAATGTTTTTGTAACCAACATGTATTGCATATGCAATCCAATCAATTTTTTTTCCTGTACTAATTTAAACTATATTTCATATAATTAAACTATATTTAACTCTACTAATTTAAACTATATCCAATCAATTTTTTAACCCTACTTAAACTCTAATTTAATTATTAAAAATGCTAAAAAAATTCTCAGCAAGTGTTGAACCCACGACCTCTCACAACAATTTTATTAATTTACCGCTAGGCTACTTGAATTCATTTGACATATTTTGATAATGATAATGTCTGATTTTGTTTACCTGAAAATCAACTTCATTTCTGTTTTTTTCATCACACATTCAATCTATATTTTCTAATCCGATTATTTGTATTTGATATACCCGAATTAACTCCATTTCTTTTTTTTCATCAAACATTCAAAGAATTTTTTCTAATCCAATTAATTTTGTAATCAACATGTATTGAATATGAAATCTAACCAGTTTCTTCTTTTTATTTCGTTGTTAATAATTAATTTCTATTTTTTATACTACTCCAATTTTTTATGTAATACATGTTCAATTTTTTTATAAATCTCCAATTTTTGTGTACACCTACCTCGGTAGGAATCGAACCCATGACGACTCACAATAATATATAATTTAATATCCAATATATTTTTCGATGTCATGCAAATATTGAATTTGTTTAAATAGAAATTCATTGTGATGAATGTCCCAATGAGCTTAGCTCAATTGGTAGGAACATCGATTGTTATTGTTTTTATTTTATGGCGCAGTCATGTTTCCAAAAATATTTGCATCTGATTTTCGTGACAACATACATCTTTATGCTACACTTATTGATCCAAACAGAAATCAATTTGAACTTTTAGTTGAAAAAATTAATGGCAATATATATTTTACACATGAATGGCCTGCATTACGTGATTTTTATAATATCCAGTATTGTGCTTGGGGTGATTTTATTATACATTGAGATGCGTCAATTTGGACTGATTTTAAAGGACATATTTGATTGTGTTACTCATCCTCCTAAGTTCAATCCTCTTATGAAATTTAATTCGGATAAAAGCAATTGACTGAATATGATGTAAAAACTAGATTTTTGGTGAGTTTTTTTTTATATTTTTTTATTATATATTGATATTTCCTAACTTCATTTTTTTGATAGTATTCTACAAATATTATTTGAATGTTATATATTATATTTTAATATGTTTACATTAAATAATAAAACTAAATTGAATGTGATATATAATATTCTAAAAGACCCGTGCATCGCACGGGTAGTAGTCTAGTTATCTAAATTTTAATAACTGTCGACGATACTCTTCAGAAATAAAAACTCATCACCCTCATATTTTTTTCGACTTAAACTACGACCTAATTGATTACAGTTCAATATCAGAGGTCACTACTTTTTCTCTTCTTCTTGATCCACGAGAGAGAGGTGATTTAGGGTCAAATTAGGCCTAAAATCACCCCTCCAAATCGTTTTTCTTTCTATTTTGATTAAATAAGTGGATTTTTCACATATATTTAGGATTTTTTTTCCGTTTGTTTTTGTGATTTCATCACGTTGTTTGTTTTGATTTTCCCGTCTTAGTACGAAGTATTGTTGTCCCGTCTCAGTGCGGAATATTGGTGTCTTGTCTTTGTGCGGTGTTCATTTGTTTCAGGTTGAAGGATTAAGTTTGATCCAGTGCAGATCCAATCAATGACTTTTGTGTCTTCAACGCTACAGATCCGGAGACATGAATATTCCGGTGACTTCAATATAGTCAAATATGTAGGCTTTTGCAATATGCCGTTTTATGCTATCAACACGGATGGTGTGAGTTTGTTCGCAGATTCATCCTTTTTGTTTTTAGCGACTTTGAATTTGTATTGCATCGATGTACTATTCTCAATTTGAATGAATGAATATCTTTTATTTAGTCAAAAAAAAAAAAAATGGTATCAATTAATTTATTTTTGACATTATCAAAATTATAAAAATCATTAATCTCTAGATTTAAAAAAGAATATTTATCATCATAAATATTTTAAACATTTTTAGAGTCCACAAGAGACTGAAATATGATACATAGGGATGGGAGTGTTTCTTCAACCCAACAACCATTTGGATTACTAAATCATGTTGGGCCAAAATATGGGCCACTTAATTTCCCATCCTACTAAACCCAACAGAGTTAAACCTACTCCTAGTAGAGATTTACTTTTACCACCTCCCAGCTTGTATGATTATCTTCTTCACCCCCCTTAGGCCTTAGAACATAAGCGAAATCTACTGCCTTCAACATTCCATACGCCGTCTCAGCCGTTACTGCATCCGCAAAACCCTCCGTCAGCCAACTAGCCGCCGCGACCACCTCTTCCATATTTATCATTTTTCATCTCTCACAGTCACACTCGTCACGCTACTATGGAAGTATTCCAAGAAGGGATTGGTTTAGTTTTGAGCCGTTGGTCGGCACTCCGAACCGCCGTTGAAAACGAATGGGGTGGCCGGAACTCTCACATCAAAGCTCAACAGTTCGCCGCTGATATATTTTCTTGGTTCACTCAATCCAAAGGTACTATTAATCACTTCATTCAATTCCTCTAAAAAAATATTGAATTTTTATTGTGATTCTGATTGTGATTTTTATTCAATGTTTTTGCAGACCCACTTTATATTGATGACCTAGAAACTTTACTCGATGAAGGCGCGCTTGCTTTCAATCTACAGATTGAAGATGGTAGTGTTGAAGAGGTGGGCATTGATTTTATTTTGAAGTATTTTATGTTAAGTGCATATTTGGTATCACGGTGAAATTGCCGAAATCATGAGACACTATTATCTTGTAGAAGCTCCAGAGTGTAGCGTTAGTAAAATCACGGTGATTCTGTCAAAATGATTGATGTGACAGAGTCAATTGCAGTTGCAGAGTCATGAAAACAATGATGTTGTGGTCTAAATTGATGTTAGTGACTTGTTGAAAATATATGCATGTATGTGTCCGCATTGTTCACTTGTTCTTACTTTTATGTACATTTTGATGATTATATAGGTAGCTGAAGAACTAATGATTATGCATGAAGAATGTTTAAGTGGTAATTTTGGCTCTGTTGAGCGTCTCAGGGAAGCTGGTCAGAATCCAGCTGCTTATCCTCGTGCGGAACAGGTAAATTTTGGCACAATGCATTTGATTGAAATGGACATGAACTGTTTTGTTGTTAGATTTGCAATGTAGAATTTGTGGGGTTATGTGTTTGATTGATTTAGGTTTTCCAATCTCTACATGTTCGGGTATTTTAGGATAAAAGGATATTAAATTAGTACTTGACGTGATGCGTGATTTGGTTGTTTTATAGTCTATATCTCTGCATGATACAAGACTATTAAGTATTAAGTAATGTAGTGCTGCCTCACAGTAGTATATGATATTGGGTTTGATTAAAAGAGAGTGCAAACTTTACTCAGTTCTCTATGATACATTAGTCTCATTGGCATCTTTTAGTGCTCTAGAAATTTTGCTTTTATGCTATATGTAGATAGACACAAAAACTAGTCTTATTGGGATCCTTTGTTGGAGTACACTAGATATGTGCTATACTATTTTAAAATTGTGCCTTCCCTGTCAATTGAAAAATCTTCAAGCCTTATTATGTTGCATAACGAAACACTACTGATGAATTTACATTTATTTTGGCACTTCTAATGTTCTGTTTCCTTGCTTGGTACATCACATTTGTCATCCATGGAGGTTGGAGTGCTTAAATCTATTCACAAATAAGCCCAGATTTATTGTATTTTTCTATATTAGAAATAAGGTAAAAGTTACCACGCTTCTTGCGAGTAGTAATTGATACGTTCCTTACTTTCACTCATAGAAACAGTGATGATATACAAATGCGTATAGTATTATTCAAGTTTGATAGTATGGAAACTCCTCTAAAGATGAGGATTCGCCAAGACACTAAGATTAACATTCACAAAGACACTCTTCTGTCAACATAATAATTTTAGACAAATTTGTCTGTACTCTGTACCATACCATTTCCTACCAGATTTGAGATTTCCCTCCCATATTCCTTCTCACGTCACTTCCCTCTCCTATGTGTTTAAATGACATGCTTCTAAATCCCCCCCATGTTTCAATTCCCACCCTTTTGTCTAACACCTCTAGCATCTTTGATATACACTTTGCTTAAACTTAGGCTTTAGGCCAAAGAGCTACTTGAGCTGTTGACAGTTGATCCATTTTGGTTATTGAAAGCCATATTTCGGAATCTGATGAAAGTTGTGATCTTTTCTACATGATATTTGTGAAACGATATACACTACTCTTAGAGTATGGTTCTATTAGGATGTTTGGCTTTATTGAGTATTTAGGTCTAGAGAGGTCTTCACCGCAAAAGTTTGAGTTGTCGTTGCACCCTTGCTTAAAGGAATATTTCAAGTTTTATGGGGTTGGGATGGGAGAATATCCCGCTAGAAAAGCACTCAGAATACTCGTGCTCCATTAAAAATCTACTCATGCTTCCTTGCCTGCATTCTAGCTCTATTAAAAATCTTTATTTCTTTTTAATTCATGGTCATCAGTCCATCAACCCCACTCCTCCCCTCCAAAAACCAGTTTATATCACAAACCCTTAATTAGATGGAAATGTTCTATATGTGAACTTAATAAACATTGTGTAATTATAACTTTGGTTGTTCTTATGTTCTATGTAGCCAATCCCAACTTGTAAGAAAAAATGTGGTCGTTGATTTTCACACAAACAACATTTATGTTAATTTCTTTACATGGGACTAAATGATAGCAATTGTAAATTTGCCATGTATGTTAATTTATCATGTTTGGTTGATGGGTGTACACATTTCTTCTTGATCATACAATTAGATACTTTCTTTGAATTAAATGTTGAAACATTTTATGTTGTACTAGTTTGTGAATGGCAACGAAGACGATGATGATTCCGATGAAAACATTATTGATGAAGATGATTCAGCAAACATGGATGTGGACATTCAAAAATCTGTATCAAACTCGAATTCCATGAACAGGACAGTTAATGAGCCTCAACCAAAGGTTGCAGATGAAGCAGATGAAGGATGGACTTCTGTCTCCAGGAGGAAAAATAAGGGTAGAAAGAATTAGATGAAAAACATTTATATTACTAATTTTTAAGGATATGTGTAGTCTCCAATATTTTGCCATGCTTGTAAGCCATTTCAAACCTTCTTGGGTTGTGTAATTGTGATTTATGCAAACTTTTTGTTTACTTATTTAAAGGAATCCATCCTATGACATGGACATATATATGAAAACAGATAAGTTGAGTGAATGATTTTTGAGAATGTTGCATCACTTTTTTTTCTTAAACATTTCGATACATTTCATAGTTTCATATTGAATTTCTTAACATGTGCTATAAGGGTACATGTTAGCGTTCTCTTATTATTATAAATGTGGGAGACAAAAGTGAAAATTAAGAAAAATATTGAGCTTTGAAAGAATAGTTGATGAGGGATTCAAGTAGAATATTGTTCTCTTTTTTTATGGGAAAAAACCATCATATAACTTTATAATTTATATATGTTGAATTTTATTTCAATTAAATTAAAAAAAAGTTAATCAAGTATTTTTCAATTATGTAAATTTTATTTATTATTATGGTCAACTAAAATATTATTTTTAAATTTAGTAAATTTTTTATGGTAGAATAAATTAAAAAAAATCTATAAATACTATTGATAAAATATATTCTATTTATTTTATTTCATTTCATTTAACAAAATAAATACATTAATTACTTGTTCAAAAAAAAAATTACATTATTAATTAAATTGAACTGTTAAAAATTATTTTATGGTACAAAATATTTCCACAATTTAAAAACACATTGGCATAAAGTACTTTTTCAACCATATGCATCAGCATCACACTGTTTTGAATATTTTTGTTTTGTTGACGAGAATGTTTTGAATACTTATTCGCTCTAATTTCTTCTCACGTTAAGAGAAAATTCTCTAATTTCTTTAGCCGGCAGTTTGGTGTGTGAAGGAGGATGAAAAAGATAAGAAAAAAAAAGAAAAACTCGTAAAGAAGAAAACATATGATATGATACGATTGGTGCATTATTAGATATTGTCTTTTTTATAAGCTATGATATAATTATTTGAGATGGTAAAATAGGACTTAGGGACAAAATCATGGATGAGCTCAACATAATAAATTTATTTTTAGTAAAAAGTAAAAATTGTTTCGGTGGATGAAGGTTTCTAAGCATATGAGACCTTTAGGTATATCAGAACAGTTGCCTCTAGTTGAGGCTAAGGGGAGGCGTAAGCCCCCTCCTTCTGGTGCCAATGTTCTGTTTTACCTTCAAGTGCGACATACCACGTTCCGAGGTATTGTCCGTTTTGGACAGTGTGTGATCCCTTACGGCTTTTTTCTTTGGAAAAGGCACCTCAGTGAGTTAAGATGTGTGAATGTTGTATATAAACTACCATTAACCTTAGTTTTTAAGCATGGCGAGACTTTTAGGTATACTGAAACAAAACTAATGATAATGATGAGGAATACATTTGAATTTTTTTTTTTAATATATGCATCTAAAAATTTATAAATAATCTTTTATATAAAAGGTCCTATAATTAAAGATAGATGGAATATAATTTATAAATCAAGGTGATGCATGGAGAGATATCACATAACCAATGATAAGTTTGAGCAAGGTTTGGATGTAATAATCAGATATTGGTTGGTTCCATTCCATGTTTCGTTGAGGATGAGGAAGTTTAAGCAATGGATTTAAATGTAATCATGAGATTGAGGAGTAATCACTAAATGACACATAAGTTGAATTGAATGAATTACTACTTATATATGTTACAGTTTAGCTGAGATTTATGAGGACGACTTATCAAAACATACTACAGTATTAACTTTGAAAATTAGTTAGTATAGTCCTTTCAAACTCATGGAACTGTGGCAAATAGAAGGAAATAAATATCCTTCAAACTCATGGAATTGCTTGATAATGATTTTTCTAAAAAAAATCTTTAATATCAGTTTCAAAAAATGAAATATTATTTAATTTTTATAGTTTCATTCTCTTTAATTTTCTTTTCACCTTTTGTAATATTTCGTTGATCTTAATGAAATATTTATTTTAATTTTTGTTTTTTTACCATATCAAATGATTGCTTAAGATATTTATGTCATTTTATACCCTCATATTTTATTTTCATTTTCTCTTTTTTTAACTTTGTTTTCTTTCACTTTATTTTGTCATATCTTTCTTTCATCAATCAAACAAAGTAGAAACTTAGTTGCGATTTTTTTTGAAGTCTAAAATGTTGCTATTATTTTTTTTTAATAAATAATTTGAACCTCAGAGTTAGAGATTAAAATTGGTCGTCAAACTTTATTTTAAAATTATGAAATCTAGTTATACTCATTATGTTCTAGAAAGATTGTCGTATACTCGTATGAGATCATTTTACACAACTTAATAATGAGAAGTTTATAAATGAGTGAAAAAAAATACTAACAATTTTATCTAATCTGCTCATAAATTCAAAGTGAATAATAACTAGGAAGTACTCCACCTTTGCCAATTTCTGAATCAAATACGGTAAAACAAAAGTTGTCCATTTCAATCTTCGGATTTTTATCAAATCAAATGCTCCCATTTAAAAATACAGTATTTTATTTTGGGCTTTGTGTTAACAAGACATTTACGGATTTACCTATTTTTGTCATAGTAAGAAAGGAAACTCCTTTTTGCTTGCTGGTTCACATACTTTTCAATGTTAGAAAATTTGTTACTTGTGGTAATATGAAGTAATAATTATACAAAATTAATACACAAAGTCGTAGAAAAGCAAACATGCATGTTTGAACCAAGTAGTACAGTACATGCATAGTACTATATGATGATGACCGTGATAGGTCCATCTTTTCAAACGTGAAAATTCGGAAATAAATAACTTTGACTAGTTTCATTTAATTTTCTTTATGAGAAATGGTGTTTGAATTTTTTTACACTATACTTTTTCAGCGTAAATTTTTACTTTTTAAATTTATTGAAAAACTAATATATTTGACTTAATTATAGATTATATATATTAATTAGACAATAAATATAAAAACTGATTTTTTTTTTATAATTAAGATCAGATGGAGTATTTAATTGTGAGAAGAAGTTGAGATGAGAGAAATATATAAAAAAGAAAAATAGATAAGAAATAAAATAATTGGGAGTATTGTTGGATAAAATAAAAAGATGAGAAATAGAAAAAAAAAAGAGTATTATTTGATAAAATCCAAACATGAGTGTATTTTTCACTTGTACCATTACGATAATATAGAGTATATGATTATTAAGTTTTTTTTTATTGAATGAAATAAGGTTGTTTGATTGTATAAAACATCAAATTAATGTCGACTTTGGTATTATCAACGCTACAGATTCAAATACGTGGATATTTTGGACATTTCAATATAGTCATATTTATAGGCTTGTGCAATTTTCTGTTTTATGCTATTAACATAGATGGTGTGAGTTTGTTCACAAATTTATCTTTTTTAATTGTAGCGACCTTGAATTTGTATTGCATTAATATACTAATCTATTAATTTGAATGAATAAATATTTTTTACTTTTAGTAAAAAACTTTATATGTTAGTCACGGTCTATAACACTTTCAACTATTGTTTTGACCGCGACTAAAGAACAATTTTTTTTTGTAATGGTGATTAAATTTTAGATTTATTAAAGTGTCCTAAATATTTCTTAAATAACTAAATATAATAAAATTATTTTAGAATTTTTATAGTCAAAATTTTAAAATATAAAAAAATACTATTTCTTTTTTTAAGAATTACTTTTTATGTTTCTTAACTAGTGTTTTATAAGCACCATTAAGCATGAAACTTTTTAAATTAAATATATTGCTATAAAAAGTTGAAATAGCGATATAAAGTTAGAAAAAAAAAAAACTAAAATCCTTCTTGAATTTTGTTGCTAAGTGTTAGAAATGGCAAATTTAATTAGCAACTATTTTACTTAATTTTCTTAATTTCTCTTATTGATTGATGATATTATAAGGTCTAAAGAGGCTAAGACTTATATGTTTGTTGGAGACGTCTTAAATCATGACAAATAAATTTCGCTTATTTATGTTGAAGCAGTTCCTGTCTGTGTTCAAGATACCTCATCTTCAAGTGGCATTACTTCTTCTATTGTTGGAGATGTCATGAATCTTGCGAATAAAGTTTTCTGTGAAGAGCTGCACGAGGAAGAGGAAGTGGTAGCTGACTCGTTCCTTTGGAAAATTAGGATAGGTCCGTAGTGGTGTCAGATCCTAGTTTGTCAAACTTTAGTGCAAATGTTATTCGTAACATGCAAGTTTTAGAGCTTCTAAGTGCTCTCACTGCGACCCAACAAACTATGGAATTTCTGAATAATTTTTGGGCTAATTTGACTCAATCTGAAGAGATGGTCGATTCGGTTGGACACACGAATCAACAATTCCAGTTGTTAGTCCCCAAAAAAGGAAGAACAAGTTTAAGCAGAAACAAGCTGAGGCTAGTAAAAGGTTCAAGGTTGGTGCTTCCAACCGTTAGTCATCTAGGTGTAAGTTGTTCCTTATGTGTTTTTTTAGTTTTTTAGTTTTTATCTTTTCCTTTTCCCTTGAGGGTTTTGGTTATGTCCCCCTCTTTTTATACTTTTTATTTCTATTAATCTATGTTTAGGGTGTTGCAGCAGGTGTTTCCTCTGCCCCTTTCTTTTGCTTAAAAATAATAAATTTGTCTTTAGTGTTATGTCGTTATTTCAACATTTTTTTATTTATTAAATAATTTTTTTATTAAAATAGCAGAGAGTATTGGGAACACTTATTCTCTTATGGGGTAAATTGATTAAAAAAATATTGAGTCAAATTCATGTAAATCTCACTATTTTATATAAGCCTCATTTCTAAATAGGGGGTCCTCCGGAAAATTTTGTCTAATAAAAACATAAATATTAAAAAGAAGAGTTAAAATGAGTGTTTCTAATACTTCTCCGACATTAGAGAAAAACTTCATTCTCTTTGTATACTGTTGTTTATCTTTTGAATTTTACAAATACATATTTTGAATCCTCGATCTACTCCTTATTTTTATATTCCAATGAAATGTCAATAAGAAAATTGTCTATATAATCCAACACCTCTATATGCACATAATTCACACTATACCATATGGATTCACTTCTAAAATTCCCTATCATAGATAATTTTAAAGAAGAACCATTCTTTATGGCAATCATGTTCATCGTACCACTAATACTTCTTTTGGGTTTAGTGTCACTAATCCTCAAAAAGCCAAAATATCCACCTGGACCAAAAGGGTTACCTTTTATAGGTAACATGCTAATGATGAACCAATTAACCCACCGTGGTTTAGCCAACTTAGCCAAACAATACGGTGGCATTTTTCACCTACGAATGGGATTCCTCCATATGGTAACTATTTCCGACGCGGATACCGCCCGTCAAGTTCTCCAAGTTCAAGATAACATCTTTTCTAATCGTCCGGCAACCCTAGCCATAAAATACCTAACTTATGACCGCGCTGACATGGCATTTGCTCACTACGGTCCCTTTTGGCGCCAAATGCGAAAACTCTCCGTCATGAAGCTCTTTAGCCGAAAGCATGCAGAGTCCTGGCAATCTGTTAGAGACGAGGTTGATCATGCTGTTCGAACTGTTGCAAACAACGTAGGCAACCCTGTGAATATCGGGGAGCTCGTGTTCAACTTAACTAAAAACATTATCTATCGAGCGGCTTTTGGGTCCAGCTCGAGAGAAGGACAAGATGAATTTATTGCGATATTGCAAGAGTTTTCCAAATTGTTTGGTGCTTTTAATATTGCTGATTTTGTACCTTGTTTTGGAGCTATTGACCCACAAGGGCTTAATGCTAGACTTGTTAAGGCTCGTAATGCGTTGGATAGTTTCATAGACAAAATCATAGATGAACACATGCGGAAAAAGAAGGATGTTGGTGATGATGAAACAGATATGGTGGATGAATTGCTTGCTTTCTATGGCGAGGAGGCTAAATTGAATAATGAATCCGATGATTTGCAAAGTTCCATCAAACTTACCAAGGATAACATCAAAGCTATCATCATGGTATGTGTTAGAAATAATATAAAACCATTGATATAGCCTTTCCTAACAGCTTAAGCTGTTAGGAAATGCTATATCAATGGTTTTATATTATTTCTAACAGCATGTATTCATAAATAACAAACATACTATTGTTTTAGTACAAAACCCAACACTAGATATTTCTTGTTGCAACGTGAACATGTTAATTAAATCCTTAAATAAACTAATAAGTTGTCATTTTAATTACAGGACGTGATGTTTGGAGGAACGGAAACAGTAGCTTCAGTAATCGAGTGGGCCATGGCTGAGCTAATAAAAAGTCCAAAAGATCTAAAAAGAGTCCAACAAGAGTTAGACGAAGTTGTGGGCCTAACCCGTCGAGTCGAAGAGCCCGATTTCGCGAAACTAATTTATCTCAAATGTGCTCTTAAAGAAACCCTACGCCTTCATCCACCAATTCCGTTGCTTCCCCATGAAACATCAGAAAATACAACGGTTAACGGTTATTTTATTCCAAAGCGTGCACGTGTGATGATTAATGCGTGGGCGATTGGGAGGGACAAGAATTATTGGGAGGAACCCGAAAGTTTTAAACCGTCGAGGTTTTTGAAACTTGGAGTGCCAGATTTTAAGGGGAGTAATTTTGAATTTATTCCGTTTGGGTCGGGTCGTAGATCTTGCCCTGGAATGCAGTTGGGTTTGTACGCGCTTGATTTGGCAGTGACTCATTTACTTCATTGCTTTACTTGGGAGTTGCCAGATGGAATGATACCGAGTGAAATGGATATGAGTGATGTGTTTGGACTCACTGCTCCTAAAGCTAGTCGACTCGTTGCTATTCCTATGAAACGTGTCTTGTGTCCTTTGGATTAGAACAAATGGGAAAAAAATTGGGAACTTTTTTTTTTCTATTATCTTATTATAGAGTAAGTTGAAATATTATGCGAAGATATAAAATAAGACAAGGAATAAGGATGTGTGATTGGAGAATAATGATTTCTTTTACTCTACCCAATGTAAACTTCTGTTTACAAATATCATCATGTATTATCCTATAAAAAAACAATTTCTTTCATATTTTGTTCTTATCTTATTTTGATCAAATACATTGTTGGACTATTTGCGTTTGGTGAAGGGGAATTTGGAGGGAGGGGAGAATATGAGAAAAAAATTAGAGAATTCTTTTACCTTTTTAGATTTTTTTTTTGTTGTTTAGAGAACGATAAATAAATTCTTATGATTAACATATAGAAGATTTATGTATTATAAAATAAAGAAAGGACATCGGGAGGGGCTGAAACCACTTGATGTTAGAACTGACCTCCGAACCAGATTAAACTGGTGGTGAAAACCAAAAAAAATATAAAGAAAGGATATAAAGATGGTTTAATTTTCAATGACATAAAAGAAAGTGGGGTTAAATAAAGTGACGTGGTGAAAAACATGATCGTAATTGGTTGACAGTGTAAAATTATTATACATTATCATTATATATTCTTTTTTCTCTAAAAGAAAACCCTACAAAGTCCTCTCCTCACAAAGTTTTTCACTCCTTCAACTTCATTCTTGGTCTTTTTTTCAAAATCATCATCTATTCATCTCCCTTCCTAAACTTTCAAACAGATGTTATAGCTAGCTAGTTTATTCTATCGCCTATTAAACTAAGCATATATCTTTGCTGGACTTAAATTCGCGCTTGCGGAAGTATCTTAATTGAATAGTGAAACTTAGACTATGTAGCGGGTTTTAATATGAAAAATGCCAAGAAAAAAACACTATTTACATTAGAAAAAAATCCTAACCAAACCGCGAACACTCCTACTAAATGCAGTTTAACAGACCAAATCCTAAAGATAAAATAGACCATTCCATTAATAAAGGGTATATTAACACACATCTACGAGATCATTTTTTTTTCTATTTCTTTTCATCCAATCTGATTTTACAAATATAAGATATTATAGCATACCTATCTCCAGAATTTAATTATATCAATCTTTGCACCGATCTTATATATAAGTAACATATCTAATGGAACCTGTCAAGGAAAGACTATACAGGCCAGTAACAGCATCATGACAAATAAATGTGCAATAAGTTGCGCCGCTAAACATTTCTATATGGCAAAATTCAATCTTTGAAAAACTACATTCATGAACCTAGACGACATGACATTACTATGCATGACTTTTTGAACTCTTTTCAAAAAATTTACAGCCTCTGACCTCTGGTGCTAGGAATCCAAAAATGTCGAAAATAACCCTAATTTTATCATTGACTGAATTTTGTTTTAATTTCTTCTATTTTGACGGATCTAAATAAAAGTTTAAATTTCTTCGATCCACACCACACCTATACAACAATGTTTAGTCATAAGGCATCTCATAGTTTCCCCGTTTCTACTTTGGTTAGATCAACTATGTTTTCGAATTTTTCTCTTCCTATCTCCCACGTTTCTTTTCTATCCCCAAAACGCGCATAAAACTTCGGAAAACATTTTCCAAAGTATTTTTTTCAGTGTAAATTTCAGTAAAATTTACACTAGCAAAATTTCGAAAAACGTTTTCCGATTTTTTTGCGTGTTTTGAGGGTAGAAAAGAAACATGGGGGTGGGAAGAGAAACTGTCTATGTTTTCAAGCTTGGGCCAGTTATATTCATCAACCCGTTTCTGTTTGTTCTAGTTGGGCTTTACCTTTTCTATGCTCACTAAATTTTCAAAGATATTCTACATGGAATTTAGAATTTAAACTTCATTTTACACATTTGAATTTTAGAATTTGAACACTCTCTATATATGGTTCAAAATCCTCTTGTAATTTTTTAATTTTACAATTCAAAATCAGTTTTTACTAAGACAATTCTATTTCAAAAATGGATGCTCCTCTTGATTCTCTCACTGATGCGAAGTCATAAATTATACATAAAATTGTGGATGGTGTTATTGGTGTGAAGTCAACATTGCAACCATCCAACGAAAGAATCAACAATTTTAGCACTAATATCTGACTTCGCATCAATAAAAGAACCATCCATATCTAAAACAACATAAATAATTTTAAAAAATATATAATTTTCTAAAAGAAATAAAAAAATGTTTCAAATTCTAGAAATAAAAAATAGGTTTCATATTCTAGAATTTAAACGTGTAAACTTCTAAAATTTCATATATCCAAACAAAGTACTTTTATAAATTCAAGAAGGAAGCTTAGGGGGTCAAAAAGACATTCACTTGCAAAACATATCCCTTGTCAAAACAAACAAAACTTCACTACCATTCTCAATTTAATTAAAAAAAAAGGAAAAATTGATATTCTCTTTTGAAGAATTTGCTTGGAAGTCCTACACCTAGTGTCCGTTTTGATTAGCTTATTTTTGAGATTATGCAAACAACTTATGCAATTTTTATGTATTTTTATAAGTTTGTTAAGGTAATTTATAATAAAATAGCTTACAAAAATACAATTTTTACTAGTGTAAACTTATAAAATAGCATAAAACCTTATTTATATTGCATAAGCTAAAAAATAAGGTAATCCAAAAGGACCCTAGTCCCATATGCAATTCAAAAAGTCTTTTTAATTATTTCAATTAAATTAAAGAATTTTTTATTTTGTAAATTTATTTATTAGTCTAATTTAATTTATTATTTTGGCCAACTAAAATATTAATATTAAATTTAGTAAAATTATTTAAATGTCATAATTAAATCAAAAAACATTTCTAGGAACTAAATTATTGATAAAATATCTTCTATTTATTTATTTACTTATTTCATTTAATAAAATAATGTAAAACTTCTTCAAACCCAACCCCACAATCTATTTGTCAACAGAGAACTCCCCCTGCCTCATTTTTTGAAAAAGCATGGAAGTACAACACCGCAATCCGACCGATTTTAAAAACAACAATGGCATAAATGACTTTTTCCACTACATGCATCAATGTTTTGAATACTTTGCTCTAATTAATTTGTTCTCACATTAAGAGAAAAGTCTCTAATTTATTTTCTCTTTAAATAATTTTAAAATTTGGAGTGGATAGTATTTCTTTAGACAAAAGTTTCGATTGGAGAGAGAAATGAGGAAGAAAAAGAGATAAAAAAGAAAAAAAAAGCATAAAGAAGAAATCATATCATATGATATAAATGGTGCATTATTATTTATTATAGATGGTTTATAAGCTATGATGGAATTATTTGAGATGGTGAAACTAAGACTTGGGGACAAAATCATGAATTCTTGTAATATGCACAAGTGACACATCTTTGATTTTTATAAAATAAAATCATATACATAGTTCAATATGAACCACTTTTTTTGTTTTGTTATTGAGACATTCAACTAATTAATGGACCACCTATCATTTTCTGAAATAAGCATGCAATATGAATTCTAATTCCTTTGAACACAAACTTATCCTAGAGCGTAACGTGGACTGTGGACGGAGGTAATATATATTGATATTATTGACGTACATAATTTTGATAATCTAAAAATTAATAAACACTATTTATAAACCTATCAGAATTATCTACCTTCATAAATCCTATTTAAGCCAACTTCTTAAATCCTGCTAATTGTGTCTATATGATATATAGTTATATGATAGGAAAATAAAAATATTGTTGTCAAAGTACCATTTTTTAACGAGATTAATGGAGATGCATATATGCACTGACCGTGTAAAATAAATTTACACTCTCATCTAAAAAAATTATTAATTTGTCATGTCATATGAAAAATGGAATAATGACGTGACAAAAAATATAGTTGGTGTAAGTTGACAATGTAAGATTATTTTATACTGTGTATTTCCTTTTCTCTTTTTTAGTCCAAATTGGTTTACATGCATATATAGGGACCAGGATTTAGTGCAGTGCATTTTTCACGCAGTTTCAAACAATTTTGCACTACTAGAAATTTGCTGATTTCATGCGGATTTGGATCCAAAATCTGTGGATCTGGATTCAAAATCCGCAGGAAACCCAAAGATTTTGGTTCTCAGCTAATACATCTTTGTGTCTTTGTGGGTAATTGGTTCCTGCATTATTCTAAATTCTTAGAGATATTCTAACAAACACCACATATGCAATGGATTTTCATCAACATACATCCTCTAACCTAATCAATAATCCAAAATCTGAGCTCAATACAATCTAACACCTAACACATGAATAAGCACAATCTACTGGAAACGGTTCATTTCATCAAAACAATCTAACACCTAACAAAACTATATCCAAATTATTTTCAGTTTATCAAATAAGTACTTGTGAAAATATATAAATTCGAGCTCAAAAATGATATGGAAATTAGGTCATAGCATGTTCAAGAGTACAGTTCATTTCATCAATAAATTTCTCTACTGTGTGTGAGAGTGAGAGAGAGAGAGAGAGAAGGGTGTCGCGGTGAGATCGAGGATTCGCGACTGTGGAATGGTTTGATTGTTTGCAACGAAAAAAGGGTTCAACGTTGATGAAGGGTTTTTTTTAGTTTCACAAAGGTTTTTTTTTAACAGTAAATCAAATTTAATTTTCTTTTTGATAAATCTTATCATAAGTTTTAAATTTTTTCAAAAAAAAAATTGAAAAGTTACCTGTGGAATTTCCTGAAATAGTAAAACCTGCAGGAGATCATTGGGAATACCTGCGAAATTTCCTAAAACAAAAGAATTCGCAGTAACGTTCTCTGAGTGGCAAAATCCGCAGGAAGATCATTGGAAATACCTGCGGATTTTTCTGAAACAGAAAAATCCGCAGGAAAAGCCTTAGGAATACCTACGCCCCACTTATATTTTTGGATGTGGATCCTCTCCTTCACTCTCCTCTCCATCTCTCTCCTTCCTCTCTATCTTTTTCTTGATTTCAATCTCTCTTTAATAAATTTTTTTAAAATAATAATGGGGAGCTCCATTGTAAATGGTTATAGTTTTATACACTATACCCTTTTTTTTGTTCGGTAAAGTGTGACATTATATATATAATGTGAATATCAAATATATCTCTATTATCATTCAATATATATATATGGGTTAAATATGTTTTTAGTTCCTATAGTTTCGTCGAATTTTGTTTTTAGTCCCTGAAGAATTTTTTCACACTTTTTAGTCCCTGAAGTTTTGTACATCAGTGTTTTTAGTCCTACTTTTCAATCAACTCGTGCCTATCATTCGAAACTTAAATTTTTTCTGCGGTAATGTTTAGTACATTATATGAATCTCTCTTACAAAAGTTTAAATTTTTTTAACAAGAGATGAATTAAATATGAATTTTTTAGTTTTTTGCATATAAAAATTCATAAATAATTCATCTTACGTTAAAAAATTCTAAATTTTTATTGGAGATGTTATTATAATATTATAAACATGAATACAAAAAATCATTTAAAAATATAAAAGTATACAAGATATACAAGAGTTTGATTAAAAGTATGGACTAAAAACACCGATGGAAAAAACTTCAGGGACTAAAAAGTGCTAAAAAAATCTTTGGGGACTAAAAACGAAATTATGCGAAACCATAGGGACCAAAAATATATTTAACCCTATATATATATATTAATTCAAGAAGTTTAACACCATCTCACTTTTTTATATGCTTTTTAAGATACATACTCGTGTATTCATGAAATATCTTATAATTAACCCTCCAATAATAAAATAATATTAAAAAAAATGATTATAATATTTTTAGGGTATGTTTGTGTGAATATCTAATTGGTATCGGTATCTGATATCTGATACATATATAGTATGTTTTAGAGTATATATAAGAACTCCAAAGATTTTTATTTTATTTTATTGCAAAAGTAAACAAAGATCTTCGCTTATACTCGCTCCGTCCCATTTTATGAAACCTATTTTGACTAAATGAATTATTTATATGTTTTGTTTTGACTGTATTTTCTAAAAATATATAAATATAACTATTATCATATAAAATCTTGTTTGATTTGTCTCGATTAATATTTTCAAAATATCAAATTTCTATAATTTTACTATTAGACAATTAAAGATATTCGTAATCAAAATTATATATTGGCGTACGTACAACGATCAACGAGTTCTTATATTTTGATACAGAGGGAATAATATCTATATAGTGTCTTTTATTTTTATTTTTATTTTTATGTAGCACATTTTAGATAAGCACAACCCATGCCACAAGATATCCGGTCTTACATATAGATTATTTATTACCTAACCCATTTTAGATACATTTTAGATAAGCACCAATTTTAGGTAAAACCAATCAAGTTATCACTCATCGCTTTCATTAATGTTGATTCTTTCTAACTCAAAACATTATAGGATGGAAAGATTAATTAATTGTTAAGAATAAATATAATGAATAAAAAAACAAAAGAGACGATGCAAGGAAAATATCATATTACCAATGATAAGTTTGAGCAAGGTTTGGATGTAATAATCAGATTGGCTCCATGTTTTGTTGAGGACGAGGAAGTTTAAGCAAAGAATTTAAATGTAATCATGATGCAAGCTTGGCATCTAATTTGGTCTATAAATAAATAATTAATTAATGACAAGTTGAATTGAATGAATTGCTATTATATACGACAATTTAGCTGAGAGTTGAGGAAGACATATCAAAACATATTAACTTTGAAAATTAGCTAGTATAGAATCCTTTCATCAAACTCATGGAACTGTGGCAACAAGAAGAAAATAAATATCTATTTCCCTACCTTGTTGCTTGCTTGAGAAATAGAGCAAAATGGGAGGTTTTGTTTCTTTAAGTAAAGCTGGCAAAACGACATCATATCTTTTCCATAAGCTGATAGTAAGTAATAAGTCTTACATTAATTTTCAAAAAAGAAATATAGTCTTTTATTAAATTATAGTATAAAGTTTGAAGCCCAAAAAAAAAATAGTTTTAAAAGTGAAGACTTACAGATATTGAAGGTGAAAAACACAAGAAGGGGGGGTTGAATTGTGTTTTGAAAAAAAATTCTTTTCTAGCTATCAGATTGTAAAGCAGCGGATAAAAGAAGCTAGTTAGAATGCAAAACACAAATAAGACAGTGAGAGAGAGAGAGAAGAGAGTGCACACTCAAAATTTATACTGGTTCCTCTCACAAAACGAGAGTAGTCCAGTCCCCTTGCACTTCCAAGGGATTTCACTATAATCTCACAAGATTACAATTCTAATGCTCTAAGTCACACAAGACAGAGAGACTTCATTGTTCTAAGTCACACAAGACAAAGAGACTTCCTTACTCTAAGTCACACAAGACAAAGAGACTTCCTTGCTCAAATCACACAAGATAAGAGACTTCACACACTAACTTAATACACAGATTAAGTAGGACTGAAAGTTCTAAGCTAGACTCTCTTAACAACAGTTCAGAGCCTAACAATATCAAAAGATATTTGACTTAGAAATTACACAAGAAAGAAACGATTCACAGCTTGAATACAAAGTAAATCTTTCTCTGAGTTTCAATATTTTGCAGTAGTCTTTCTTCCAGTTGCTTTCAGTAGTCTTCTCTCAAGTAGAATGTCTTCTATTTACACTCTAAGTATAATGACGTTGAGAAAGGACCGTTGGTAGTACAATCTTCTTTTGCTGAGCTGGATTTGATTATTTCTTCCAGAAGGAGCAAATCAATTCCACTACTTCTCTTTTGTCAAATGGCGCTTCAGTAAATTAGGTAAAATAGTACAGAGTACTGCACGCTCTATTTGATGATAAGATTGTTGTACTATTCCATTAGTTATGAGCTGGCTTTCTTCAGAGAGTGTTCATTCAGAATCTTGTAATTACATTTCATTGATCTTCTGAATGGCGTACGCAAGCTTTAGGGCATGTTTCTCTCTTTGGCATCTGAGGACTTCTTCAAAGGCTCTGAAGCTTCTTGCTTCTCAGAGTCTAAACGCTTCAGACTGTGTCCTTCAGAAGCTCAATTGATGATCTGAGTGAATGAGATTTTTACTTTGTTCCTGCACACTAGATCATTAATTAGTAATACCGATTGTCCATTTAATACCTTGTTATCATCAAAACTTAGGGTGTTTTATAACTAAAACTCATTTTGTTCCGACAGATATTACATTTTAAGTTGATTTTATAGAGTTAAAGATAGGTCATTCATTAAGATGATATACTCCCTTTATTTTTAAATATAAACATGCATTTGAGAGAAAAAAATCGTTCTTAAATATAAGCTCATTTTTAAATCACTAGATCCATTTATTGCCTCTTTTACAAATAAGTTTATAGTTAATATAGTTATTTGTCTTGGAATATTTTTTTTAAAGCAAAAGAAAAAGCTTAACAGAATACATAAAAATATTCCAACTATGTTGACACTAATTTTACTCATCCCACAAATAAGCTAACTCACAAATAAAATAAAAAGAGAAAAAAGATGCAAAAAAATTTGGGGGACTATGCCAATATCTAGAGTAGAATCGGTCTCAATCAAGTGTAAGTTCACACATTTTCTATTAGCAATCTCTATAGCCAACATCATCAGCCTAAAAAGCTAAGTATGGTCGTATTGCCTTGTTGAATTTAATCAACAATTTCCGGCAACAGCACAAAAAACTTGATAGAAAATTAGCAAGTGAAGAGTTGTCGAATCCATAGGGATTGTGTTAAATTCAATTGATACAAGACAAATTGGATATCTACTTAGAAGAATTACAAATGACAGGGGGTTTTTGCATAGAAATTAGTTTTGTTCATACAAAATGCAATGTAAATGTAAATTTTTGGATTATATCAAATGTAATGCTGATGATTGGATCTTTTGGTTCATCTACTTACACATTGTTTGATAAACATTTATATCTCAATGAATTAAACAACTAGTTTCAAGATTGGATCAACCAGATTGACTTGTGTTTTATAGGAAATTAGAATAATTAGTGAGTAAAGGGATATAATAGAAACGTTGAGTTGGACTTTGATATTGGGCATAAAATAAGTGAAGAGTAGTTTGGTAATTAGAGGTAAGGTGTGACCTAGATATAAATAGGTGTTTTTAGAGAGAAAAATTCATTTGTGTTGATTTTGGTGGAGGTAGAAAGAGAAAGAGTAGAGAGAAAAGAAGAGAAAGAACAAGAGGAGTAGAGAGAAAGCTAGAGAAAGAGGAGGAGAGCTAGAAGAAGAAGATATAGAGAAGATTCTTCATGAGATAAGGTAAGAGATTAGATTTCATAACTTTTTGAGTGATTCTAGAGGGGGGGAATGTCTATTTCCCCTTACCCAAACCCTCTACACTCATTTTCCTTGGGATGAGTGTTTTTATGAATCAAAATTGAATCTTTTGTGTTGTTTTGGTTTCATATGAGTATTGAGAAGCTAAAAGTACAATCTGATGATTTTGAAAATGGGAAATTGTAGATGTTTATGTAGATTTATGTGTTTTATGAGTTTTTGTGAAAAAACATGATAAATCTTTGATTATTGATGATTGAGGTGTTTTTATGTATTATAAATTGTACTTTTATGTGTATAACTTAAATTAATCATCTTTTTGTAACTGGAACATGATTTGAGTGATTTTGGGTGAATTTCGTGTTCAACCCGAAACAGAGCACCAAATCCTGGATAAGCTCGCGGGGCGAAAGTGGGCGAGAGTGCTCGCCAGTTCTCGCCGGGCCGGAAACCCTGAAACTTTCTGTTTTATTTTAGCTGGAGCTCGCCGGGCGAGAGTGGGCCTGATCCAAATTTTATTCTATGATGATTTTGATGTTGATGATGGTTAAATACATGAGTTGTTATGTTCTTATATATGTATACGATTAATGATGATACTTATAACATGTTTAATAAGTATGAATGAGTATGTTGCAATGATGATGTGTTGGAATTGTGTATATGTACATATGCATTACGTATATGATTGATGATCATTGATGATAATTAGTGACGATGTTGTTGAAGTTGTATATATGTACATTTGTGTTATATATATATGATTGTTGAATATTATGATGATTAATGATGATAATAATTGTTGTTGTTGATTTATATATGTATACATATGTTATATATATATATATATGATTGGTGAATGTGATGATGTTGTGTTTACATACATGCTATGTAAAGTTGATTAATGCTATGTAAAGTTGATTAATAATGGATGCTGAAGTCATGTATATATTTATCACATGCAATGTTGGTGAATAACTATGGTAGGTGAAATATCATATGTTGGTGTTGATGTTTCATGTATTCATAAGTCGTGTCTAATGAATGATGATTGAATTTTATATTCAAAATGGATGGCGAACATATTCTAGTATCCGAAAATGGATGGTGAACGGTACTGCATGTATATAGTCGTGTCTAGGGGTCATGACATGAAGGTGACATTAGTTACATTAGGAAAGTGTACATTAATTACGATATGTGCTAATTGTTGATAAATGAATATATGTGCATTCAATTGAGATACGTTCTTCCCTTTATTTGTTGATTATGATACATGACATATATGAAGTAATGAGTAGAGTAGACATGTTGATTTACTTATTAGACTTGTGAGATAAATGCTAGTACTTTCTCGCATTTATTGTTTTGTTGGTTATGTATATCTAATCTCTGTTTTGTGTGTTTGCGGACCGTTGGGTGGTCCAGATCCTTAGGTGTTGTGTTATGTTCGAGTTTGTCAGTGAAGCTCCGCTCTGATTAGGACACGAGAAGAGTTCATGTATATTTATGTATATTGAGTCTTTTATACTTGCATTGTATTAAAATGAGTATTTTCTTGTACGACCAGTGAATACTATTATTACTATTTTGTATTATTTTTGGAGAATGTAATACTCAAACTAGTGTTTTATATCTTGTTTTGTTTCAAAGCAATAAAGTTTTATTATCCGCTGCGAGTTTTTGAATAGAATTTCCTTAATTTAGAATTTTATGTTAATTCGAATTTGGGTGTTACAGACGTGGCAGCATCAGATTGGGTGACTTTTGCCCTAGGCACAACATTTTCGCCCCAGGAGAAGCCACAATCCTTCAGCCCAGATTTGCAACCCGAGCTTTCGCCCCAGGCACCATTAGTTTCACCCCAGGCGAAACTTCTAGAGATTGGCTTCACTTCCTAGCTCAACACTTTCGCCCCAAGCAAAATTTCCAGAGAGAATCCTTGCTTCCACTCTTCAGATTTTCGCCCCAAGCGCAACCTCCTTAGCTTGGGGCAAAATTTTCAGACATTACATCCATTTTTGCTCCATTTTCTTCCTTTGCAAGTAACCTCGATCATTTCTCATGTATTTTCTTCAAAACTAAGTTCAAAATCACCTAAACTTCTTGAATTTGGTAGCTTTTAATATGTAATAACTGGGAGTTATTAGAAAACAAAATTGGATGTTGGTGAGACACCATTAGTAGCGGTGGGCTTGTGCAAAATTAATGTGTTTTTTGAAAAATTTGACAGAGAAGACCACTTTGACTGACGAAGATAAACATAAGGGACTTAGACGAAACTTTTTTTCTTTAAGGGACCAGTGTGAAACCAAAAATATTTTTAAGGGACCAATATACTAATTAAGCCCGCCAAATATTATCATGAATAATGTGCTTAACTTTAGCTTGAAGATGGATATTAATATCAATATTCATCATATCAAACAAATGAACATCAAGCCAACAATCTGTCCAAAAAAGATTAATTTGCTCTCCATTACCAATCTACCATTGAGAATTCTCTTGGACAATATAAATATGAGCTTTGATGGAACGCTAAATGGATGAATCAATATGATATCAGCTTAGAATATGATATCCTGAACAATTCATCTTAGAATATGAAAAGTCAAAATTAACTATATATATATATATAGTTCTTTCTATTTGACCCGAAACCAATCGATCTAGCCATAAGCAGGTTGAAGAGAGCTCTAACAGGCCTTGGAGGACCTATATATATATATATTAATTGGGACACTAGTTAAGAAAAATTAAAAAGATAAATTTTGTATTGACAATAACATTTTTTTTTTTTAGAAAAGTAAACTACACAAATTTTAAAATTATTTCACTATATTAAATTTTTTAAGCACAATTTTTCTTCATTATTCAAATTGGCAGTGGAGTATTTTTTTTTCTTATTTAATTTCTATATTCTTTTGTATTTTTTTTTTCCAATACACTAGTTTGTATTTTCCTAAATCATACAGTTAAGGATGGAACCTGAATTTATGAGTGGGGCATTTTAAGCTTATTCTTTAGACCCATGTTAGATTTAACCTAAATTCTAAAAATATTATTACATCATTATTTTGAGTATGAACAATACGATCTAGTTCACCAAACACGACAACAACATCTTCCATATCTATTAATAATATGTGGCTTCATTTTCTTCCGTATTCTAATTAGAATATGATTTTTTCTTTGGGCATTGACAAACAAAGATTTTATTTCGGCCACAATTACGATCTCATCAATTTAAGAACGAAAATTACATTTAAAATTGACTACTTTGCAGACGTTTAATTGCGGCCACTAATTTGACTATCGACCAATCTGTTACTTAGTTGGCGAACACAATTTGCAAGATAAGTAGCAGATGAAAATTTTCAAAAAAATTCGTTTTTATAACATTCACTATCTAAATAACGTGAAGAGTAAATTTAAAAACCAGCACGACACATGATAATGGTGCCCCCCTAAAGAAATAAAAATCTCCCTATATTATGAACTATGGTTTTCATTTTAGGCTTGCAAAGTATTGTACGCTTTTATCACCACACCTTTGATGATTTCTGCTATATATAAATAAAATTGAGTCAATAAAAATTGATATTTGTTCGTATTTAGGATATTTACAATAATCAAATAACATAACTCTTAATAACAATGAAAGTAACTTTATGGTGCACAAATTTATTTAAATTAATAAGGCTCTTTGTCCTGTGAGCTTAACTCACTTGGTAGGACATCATATTATATATGTAGGGGTTGGAGTTCGAACTCCGGTCATCCCACTTATCCACCTTAAGGGTTGGATTTCTAGCAACTAGGCTACTTGACAAAAAAAAAAGTTTTTCATTTAAACAAATAAAATATCGTGTGTTAAGATGTCTCACATTGGTTGTGAGATGACCTCGACAAGGATTTATAAGTAAGAGACAATCATCACCTTACAAGTCGGTTTTGTAAGGATGAATTAGGCTAAATATCCAATTCTAAGTTGATATCAAAGTTTCTCCACGATCTGTTAGACCACATGTTATCATGTTTCCACTATTGGGCCACACACCAACCCAAAATTACTAGGTGTGAGGGGGTGTGTTAAGAAGTCACACATCGATTGCGAGATGGCCTAAATGTGTGTTTATAAGTAAGGACAATTCTCACCTTACAAGTCGGTGTTAAGAAGTCTCACATCGATTGCGAGATGGTCTGGATGTGTTTATAAATAACTTACTTATAAAGTATATCGCGTGTTAACAAGTAAAACCGCTCGATTTTACGTTTTTAGGCATGAAAATCGAGTTAAATCGATGGTAAACTTGTTTTTTAGTAAACTTGTGAAAAACTCAATTTTGAACGAGTTAACTCGTAGTAAAATGGATAAAATCGGGTAAAATTGAGGTAAAATCGAATTAATTTATTTTGATTTTAGCTTATTTTATCCAATTTTGAAAAAATTAACTTATTTCTTTCTTAGTTTGTTTTAAATTTTAATAATTTTTAAAACTTATTAAACTCTTGGCTTTTGAGCAATTTTTTATTTGTTTTTATAATTTGGTGGGATAATTTAAGTTGGTTGATTACAAGTTTATAAGCATGACACTTTATTATGTTGTTTTAGTATGTTATTGTTTAATAATTAAGCTTAAACTTTGAATTATTGATATAATTATAGTATTATATAAGTATATATAGATCATTTGTATAATAATTTTAATATTATTTTAATACGAAGTAAACTCGTACTAGTTTACGAGTCAAATTTATGATTCGATTTTACCTAATCAAAACGAGTTGAGGTAAAAACTCGAGTTTGACAACCTTAAATAAGAGACAATCCCCACCTTACAAACTGATTTTGTAAGAATGAGTTATGATCAATCACATATCTAAAATGGTTTCAAAGCCTCTCCACGAGTCGTCGGGCCGCCCACCGTTTATATTCACGCCTCAAGCCCAATAGCGCTAGACGCGAGAGGGTATGCTAAAAAGTCTAAGATCGATTGCAAGATAACCCCCTTATAAGTCAGCTTTATAAGGATGAATTAGACTCAATATAATGGCATTAATTTAATGGGTGAAATTTATTTATACCGTAACAAAAACAAATTCGTACTTGATAAAAGACACAGCTAACAATGAAAATGTTTGTTGTTGAAAGCACTCTATGCAAGAATGGGTAAAAGTTTGGTAAATTGATATTATATAAGTCGCGCTTGCATGGTAGCTCCACTTTTAAGTTTTGATGTTCTTTTTGGTTCTATTTCTCTCAATTTGGAATTTTGGATAAATGTTTCCACGTCACTTATCACAAATATAATATTTTAAAATAGATGGTTGTAGTAATAAGTAAATAAATAAATTGAGTCAAAAAAATAAATAAATATTAGGGCCGATCCCGACTATTTGGATGCCTAATAAAAAATTACAAACACAAAAAATAATTATCATTATATATAACAAGAGACATATTAAATTAAGATTAAATTTGATGCAAAGATTAAAATGGATTAGAATTATATATATTGGGGTATATCAGGTGAGAATACCCATCTTATATGAGAACGATGAGAATAATTATTAGCCTTTAACTTAAACCGTTGGAACAAGTGTGCTCAAGGTAGTAACTTGTAGGTAGAACTTGGTAGAGAATAAACACATGTGAGTGTGAATTTGAAAACATTCACATTTAGTCCTACATTGGTAAGGACACATCTTGGGATAGTGTTTATATATTGAAAGCTCATTACTAGGGGTACGCCCCAAGGGGTACCTAGTTTTGTAAACAGGGGAGACCGCATACCATGTCGAATATCACACGCGCACCGCCGTCCGGCCGGCTCGGTTCGGGCTTATATTAATTTTTTAATACAGAAAAATAATTATTATTATTTTTATGTGTGTGTGTCAAATTAGCCGTTACAAAAATTCGCACATGTTTTTTGTGCAGTTGAACAAAGTCAAAAATGGATTTCAAATCCGTTGCCACCTCATCTCAGTTAAAATTGAGTGGCTAAATATCAGGCCACGTTTTCTTGTGTGCTGGCCTGATTAGACTCCCATTAATTCTTCCACTTCAGTTCTTTATTTCCTCTATAAATACAGCCTTTAACTGTCAAATAATTTTTGCTTCAGATTTTGCATTTTCTCAACATCGTTCATTCTCTCTCTCTCACACAAAAACTCTCTTCTTCTCAGAAAATAAAAATTCTTTCTTGTTGTTTCAGAGAAGTAGTTGTTGTCACTACGAAAATTGATATTGTTATCGATTTCTTGACTGGTTTATTAAACCATCGAAGGTGTCTTTCTGACCGATTTCTACAGTGCAGTAGATTTTCAGTGAATTGGTTGTTTTATCCTGAGGACTTCACGGTTGTTAGTCTACCTTGCACAAATTTGGATAGTGCCGTGAAACGTCTTAAAGAGAGCGTATCGAACCGCGACTCGGCCAGTAATTTCATCAGTGCTGTTTTTTCTAAAACGAATTTTCTAAACCGAAAAATAAGTAAACTTTAATGGTCAAGATTAAAAGATAATTTTAAGCCTCACACTTCAGTTATTTCTCCTAATCCCTTTTCACCTTCTTCAATCCATTGTCCAGCAAAACCTGCCGTTCCCTGTTCTTCAGAGCCAAAAATTAGTTTGGATAGTTCTTAGTTTGAAATCCCACTCATCTTCAAGGCCAATAAAATTCCAAACTAAGAACTATCCATTTGTAGTGGTGGAATTAAAATTCCCATCTTATTCAATGCTCACAATTCATGAATTATACCCACGTAGTTGCAAAAAATAATAATCCCACCCACCTTAGAAAAATCATAGCTTTCATTTTATCTATCCAAGAATATCTTTCAAATTAACTTCAACGTATGCAAGCTTAAATAAAAGCTTTGTTTTACGGGTTTGAATCCATGTCTTGTATTGATAAAGAAATTTTCGAAGATATTGACGGAATCAATGTTCCCGCGGCCCAGATTAAGCAATTGGATGCTTTGAAAAGTTTTGTTTTGGTAAAAGTTAATAAACAAAAAAAATAAATTAAAATGAGTACGTGCACACACAGTGAGAAGCGATGAATTGATATGCTGAGAAAAATCAAGAGAAAAGCTAATTGGATTTGGACATGGGGTATTTCAGTAGAAGAAGATGGAAGGATGAGAAATTAAAACAAAATAGGCAAATGACGCAGAAAATAGAGATCCATGGGAAGGTGATAAAGAACAACAAGAAAATAGAGATCAGATACAGATAGGCAAATGAGTGTCTAGTGTTATCTTTTAATCTTAACCGTGTATTTTTTATTGGATGGTTAAGATTTATTCTCATCATTCTCATATAAGACTATGTACAATGGAAAAAAAGTTTCAACACCCTTCAACACCCACTTTTTCACTCCACATCATTTTCTCTTTCATCCACATAATCATTCAACACCACACTCAACTTTTACCCTCTCCAATAGTTTTTTCATTCAACACTCTACCCCACCACTTTCTCTACCCCACCACTTTCTATTTCATATTCTTATTTAAATTTAAATTTAAATTTTTATGATTAAATAAAATTATAATTATCGATTAAAATTAAATTAAAATTATACGATACAAATAATCGATTAAAATTATAATTATCGATTAAAATTAAATTAAACTCCCGAGACAATTAGAAGAATTTTGGGTGTTCAAAGGATTATTGGGATCCATTTCACTTAAAAAAAGACTAAAACTTCAAGATTAACACTAATAAAAAGATTAAGATAGTGAAAAAATGCGTTTTTTTTTCTGTGTCCAAATGAAATGAACCAAGTCTCTATTTATAGAGGAAAAAAAATCACGAATTTTGGTAAAAAAATAAAAAAATAAAAATTTAATTTTCAATGAGATAATTGAGTTTAAAGGATAAAAATCAAAAAAATCCGCCGGACCAATCACAGGCAGCCACGTGGCTGCCTTTTTATCCAAAAGCTTCTTCTCTCTCCGCGGATCAGAGCGTCACGCCCCTTGTCGGCGCGTGTGGCGCTCGCGCCAGTGCTGGCCGAATGGCACGCTGCCACGTGTCCCCCCATGCTGCAGTTTCAACCTATTGAAAGCTTTCATCTTCTCTCTCCGGTTGAAGCCATTCAACATGGTACTTACAATGGTTTAAGTAGTTGAATTGAGCATTCAACACCCAAAAAAACTACCATTGTAAGTAGTCTAAGATGGATATTCTCACTTGCTATGCCCTATATATATATATAACTAATCTAATGATTCTCGTATAGTATTTTATGAACATCAACAATATATAACTATCATTTTAGGGTCTCAAAATTAATATATTAATACACATCTGATATTTTATGAGTATAAATAATATATAACTGATATTATAGGATCTCAAAATTTTGAGATAAGGCCCTAAAAATTCGAAGACCCGATGTCGTCGCACACACTGCACATGTGTGCAGGCCGACTCTAGAAATTATGCTTGCTTAACTTTTAAGTTAAATTGAAACTTCCAGGCAAATTCATTACTAGATTTGGTAGTTTAAGAGCCTTTTTGTTATATTTTATTTAAAAAAAATAATTTTTATAGCGTGTTTATGTTATAATTTTTTTTAAAGAGAATGATTTAAAAAAATTCAAATAAGAAATTGATTAAAATAACTTGTCACTTTTTTTTGCATTAAAAGTAATAATGTGTGCATTTAATTGTCTATTTTTAAATGTCATGTATATATTAATTTGAGACGAATTTATTTTTTTAAAAATGACATTTATTTTAAAAGTGAATGAAATATTATATATATATATATGAAAGAAGACAAGGCTCCACCTAAACACAATTTCAGAATGTAGGCCATTTTGAAATGTTTAATATTCAGTTACCTGTTTGTAGGTCTCACCGATGGGGATTGGATTTTATGCTGTAAAAATCCATACAGTTTTGATGTTGTAATTGATCACAGTCGTTCGATTAAAATTGAGTAGTTGAGATCTCAAACTGTGAGAAATTATAGAAATCCGTACTACATGAATGAAACCATCCAATTACAGATCAACGATTCAGATATAAAACAGCACCTAACTGCGTGATTTTATTACTTTAGGCAATCTAAATCCCACGTATGGTAACTATTTGGTTTATGAAGATACCCTACATATTGGTTACTTGCAACACTACCTACCTTCTCACCTTGGTTACTTGTTTTTTATGTTAGAGAATTTGGTATTTTTTATGGCAAAATTAATACACAAAGTCGTAATACAGAAAAGTATACATTTTGTTTTTTAATAATGAAAAGTAAACATTTGCAACACGTACATGATGGTGATAGATCCGTATTTTCAAACGTGAAAATTAGGAAATAAAAATACTGTGTCATTTTCTTTATGTAAATGTCTCTTGTTCAAAATAGAAAGTGTCTCCAATCCACAAGTTTAACCGATAAAAAATATCGAAATTATTAGATCGGATATTATGATCCGAGTTCGAATCTGAACTCTCTCACTTATGTTATGTGTATATATATATATATATTAGGATCTCAAGTTCTCAACTCCAAAAAGTTAGTTCATAGGAGGTTGTCCTCACATATTCATATTATTTTAACCCGACTATGATACATGTTAAATATGTTTGAATTTCAACCTCAAAAATTAACTCATATAGTAAGATTGTCCTTACATATTTATACGTTCAACAAGCTAACAATTTAAGCGATAAACATTTATTCCAACAACCCAACTACTTATTCAACAATATATGATGTTATATATTTATCTTTTCACTTTACCCATATATTTGGGATCCCCTACCCTTACGTTTATCTTCCAATCAACTGTCGATAAGAAATTTGTATATATAAGACTCCAACACATCTCCCTCAACTTAGCAACACTCCTCATAGTTGCAAACAATACCTTCAAACCCCAAAAACATATATGCACATCCATAATATTTAGCCATATATATGTATATTTAGCCATCCAAAATATAATCATATGGATTCACTTCTAAAATTGCCAATCATAGATAACTTTAAAGAAGAACCATTCTTTATGGCAATCATGTTCATCGTACCACTAATACTTCTTTTGGGTTTAGTGTCACTAATCCTCAAAAAGCCAAAATATCCACCTGGACCAAAAGGGTTACCTTTTATTGGTAACATGCTAATGATGGACCAATTAACCCACCGTGGTTTAGCCAACCTAGCAAAACAATACGGTGGCATATTTCACCTACGCATGGGGTTCCTCCACATGGTAGCTATATCCGATGCGGTTGCGGCACGTCAAGTTCTCCAAGTTCAAGACAACATTTTTTCCAACCGACCGGCGACCCTAGCCATAAAATACTTAACTTACGACCGTGCTGACATGGCATTTGCTCACTATGGACCCTTTTGGCGCCAGATGCGAAAACTTTGTGTCATGAAACTCTTCAGCCGCAAGCACGCAGAGTCCTGGCAATCAGTTAGAGACGAGGTTGACTATGCTGTCAGAACTGTATCAGACAACATAGGCAACCCTGTGAACATTGGAGAGCTCGTGTTCAACTTAACCAAAAATATTATCTATCGAGCGGCTTTTGGGTCGAGCTCGAGAGAAGGACAAGATGAGTTTATTGGAATATTGCAAGAGTTTTCCAAATTGTTTGGAGCTTTTAATATTTCTGACTTTGTACCTTGTTTTGGAGCTATTGACCCACAAGGGCTTAATGCTAGGCTTGTTAAGGCTCGTAAAGCATTGGATTGTTTCATAGACAAAATCATTGATGAACACATGCAGAAAAAGAAGGATGTTGATGATGAAGAAACGGATATGGTGGATGAATTGCTTGCTTTCTATAGTGAGGAGGCTAAATTGAATAATGAATCGGACGATTTGCAAAATTCCATCAAACTTACCAAGGATAACATCAAAGCTATCATCATGGTATGCATTCATTTTCAAATAACACTTATTATTGGTAAATTATTATATGAAAATGGTCGACCGTGGATCATATCGGTGAAAATATTTAAAACATCAACGATGATAAATGTCGTGTCTTAAATTTAGAGATTAATAATTTCCATAATTTTTAGAATTAAAAAAATGATTTAATTGATATTGATTTGATTAAAACAACCAAAACAAATATGCACCTGGTGATGATTTATCACTTTATAAGGTGAGGTCCCGACCAGCTAATAGTATTTAATAAAACTATCGATAGTTAGTTGGTTCAACAGTGATTGACGTGGAATTTGATAGAAAGGGTCACGGTTTGGTCACCGCAACTGTGATTGGAAGAGAGCTGAAACAGTTTGATGCCAGAGCCGATCTCTAAACCAGATTAAACGGTACAGCGTGCCGAATATTTGAAGTAAAAAAAATTAATGAAAATTAACCTTATTTTCAAATGATATCTACAAGTTTATAAATTTTACATGCAAATTACCATGTCACATTAATGATCTCTAGATATATTGAAATGACAAGTGCATATATAGTGCATCTTCTGTTTATGAATTAAAATTGACCGATCGAAAAACACATTTGATAATAAAATTGATTACTCAAAAATATTATTTGAAACCAAAATAATTAATAAAAAAGATACTTGAAAATGTAATTACACCTTCAATACATTTAAAGACGAATGTTCAACGAGATACACTTTTAAAGACCAAATTTTATACAACATGCAAATCTATTATCGTGATTAATTTTCATGTCCACAATAATTTAAAGGTGATTAAGAAAAAATCATTTTTAAATTATTTAAAAGGTATTTAATTTTAGTTTTATCAGTTAATCTAGTGGTAAGAAATTCACATCTTAAAATAAATGAGTGAGGAATCTCAGGTTCAAACTACAGCCACTTTTAATTTTCTCAATTCATACATTTTTTTTTTGTATTAAGAAAAACTCAAATCTCTCTCACCTAGAAAATATATAAAGCACATGATAAAAAAGATATAAAATTTTATAAAAGTTTATAAAGATCCTTTACATTTACAAATTGATTATAAAAATGAATTAAACTTAATATAAAAACTTAATATGATATGAGTCTATTGATGGACCGCTTTTCATTTATGAGAAAAATGAATATGTACTAACAACGTAAAATAATTGCACACTGTCAATCAATAACAACTATGTTTTCCGCTATATCATCTCACTTCACCTCACTTTCTTAAATTGATGATTTTTTATTGATTGATCGTGTAAAACTATATTACACAATCAGTGCATCTCCATTAAACTCTTCATTTATATACGCATCAAATTCAAGAGCGGAGCTCAGGTGTATTGGAAAAAGTTTAACATGTATCAAGCCCAATAATACACCTTTCATATATATAAAAATAATTAAAATTAAATATATTTTTTGTGACAATCAAATGCTTTTAATGTCCTGAAATTATAATAAATCTATGTAAGCATAAGATCGAATCCAAACAATGCCTTTTCAAAAAAAAAAAAAAACAAGCATGTGAATGTGTGAAAATAAATTAAAAGCAACCAACCAAACATACAGCAACATGCGGTTGCATTTTCTATGGTTTGAGTTGGTAAAGGGTGTCGATTCCTGATCCATATATCCACATTTTCTTAATTTAATTACACTCAACCTTTAATTTCTAGTCCAAAACCCAACATTAGATATATGTTGTTGGAACGTGAACATGTTAATTAAATCCTTAAATAAACTAATAAATTGTCATTTTCATTATAGGATGTGATGTTTGGAGGAACAGAAACCGTAGCCTCGGCAATTGAGTGGGCCATGGCTGAGCTTATGAAAAGTCCAGAAGATCTAAAAAAGGTCCAACAAGAGTTAGATGAAGTTGTGGGACTGACCCGTCGAGTCGAAGAGCCTGATTTCGAGAAATTGACTTATCTAAAATGTGTTCTTAAAGAAACTCTACGACTACACCCACCAATTCCGTTGCTTCTCCACGAAACTGCAGAGGATGCTACCGTTAACGGTTATTTTATTCCAAAGCGCGCACGTGTGATGATAAATACATGGGCGATTGGGAGAGATAAGAACTGTTGGGAGGAACCCGAGAATTTTAAGCCTTCACGGTTTTTGAAACTAGGTGTGCCTGATTTTAAAGGGAGTAATTTTGAGTTTATTCCGTTTGGGTCGGGTCGTAGATCTTGTCCTGGAATGCAACTTGGTTTGTATGCGCTTGATTTGGCGGTGGTTCATTTGCTTCATTGTTTTACTTGGGAGTTGCCGGATGGAATGAAACCAAGTGAAATGGATATGAGTGATGTGTTTGGACTCACCGCTCCTAGAGCGAGTCGACTTGTTGCTATTCCTACTAAGCGTGTTTTGTGCCCTCTGGACTAGAAATAATGGGAAAAAATTGGATTTTTTTTATTATCCTAATAGATATAAGTTGAAATATTATGTGAAGGTAAAATAAGACTCAGTAATAAGAACGTGATAGTTTAAAAGAGTGGGGATTTTCTGTACTCTTCTTGATGTAAACTTCTATTTCAAATATCACCGTGTATTATCATATAAAAAATTATTCCTTGTTATTTTGTTCTTAACTTATTTTGATCAATTAATTCTCTTTCTCGTTGTTGGACTATTTGCACACTTTATACCGGATATATTAATGATTCAATGAATCTAAAAAGGTAAAATGTCTCTTATAAAAAGGATCGGATAGAGTATTATATGTGTAATTTTAACTTTTCATATTTTCCAAGATAAGTTAATAGTATTAACAAAAGATACGTAAAAAAAAGGTATGCTTGAAAAATAAATACTAAATGGTTTTTTTCTAAACTATCCGTTCATATAATTTAGGAGTATTTAATGAGAACAAGACACATAAGTAGATTTGCATATGAAATAAAAGTTTATTACAAGTTAGTTGTGGATACCAAATATAAATTCACTTATGTGACTTGTTTTTATTGGTTGATAGGTAAATACCTTCAATTTATAAAGAGGTAAAGTAGGTGTCACCGGGACGATTAGAGTATTATATTAGTTACATTACTTGCATTGACCAATATATTATAGTTTGATGATTAAAAAAAAATATATTATAGTTTGATTCTCATAAAAATAAATTGTTATCGTTCGAACATATTTTGGATGACCTAAATGCCATTTTTTTTACTACTAAATGCGATTTTTTTAACGAGTTAGATTTCTAAGTTCAAACCATGCTACTTGCTTTGTCAAAAATAAAGACCTAGCAACTTAAAGAAATAAACATGACTTGACTTAAAGTTGTTATAAGCTAATTAAGAAAATCAAGAAAAGAAACATGAGTAGTAGTATTTGTCAATATGGACTTGTGCACATGAACCAACCAAATCTTACTATACATTAATAATTAGTCGGACTAAAAGAAGTAATCTTAAAAGACGGCAACAATATTCATTTATTTTCTTTCTGACCTATAAATTGATTGTGTTCAAAATGACTACTTATTATATAGGGTAAAAGTAAACACATCACATATATAATATTAATATGCCCCTAATATACTATATGCAAAAATATGACTAAATCTGAATAGTATTACAATTTTAGTTAAGAAAATGCAAACTTTACACCTAATAATATAAAGAAATTTGATTTATGATAATATTTTCTTACTAATAATAAATAATAACGTGGCGCACACATGTAACACATACTATTTTGTTAGATTTACGATGATATACGAAAGCAAGTCTTGCTAAGTCACATCTCTAAATTAAACAAAAAAAAATGTGCTTTGGTATGTGTCCAAATGCTTTATATTAGAAATTGTAACCAAACAACTGATTATTAGTTGGTTCAGTGGTATTGATGTTGAACTTGATAGAGAGAATCACAGTTTAATCCCCTACAATTACGATTAGAAGAGCGTTGAAATTAACAAGAATTGACTCTCAAACCAAATTAAACTGATAGTAAAAAAAATTGTGACCAAACAAGTCTCACTCACCAAAAAAGAACTATTATTTCTTTACGAATCCTGCTTCTACATGTTTTGTTATAATAATGAGCGTCATAAATGTTACTCCCTCCGTTCCATAGCAAAAAAAATACTTATTAGGAAAAGTAAAATGTGATATGTCTTTTTGTGTTTTTCTTGAAATAAGTTTCATCGGAAGATGTAAAAAGAATTTTGATTGGTTATTGATTATGGGGAAAAGAATAGAGAGAGTAAATTTTATGAGAATAAATAAACGTAAACCTTGTAAATGGTAAAAGTTGGTTTTATTTACTTATAATTTAGGATAAGAAAAAGTAGTTTTTTTGCTTATAATATAATAATATAGGAGGGAGGGAGTAGTTTTGTAAGTCTAGGATATGATTAGGGCCCATTGTAACACACCCTTTGTATTTTCTTATATATAAAATAGATGCTATATAATGATTAAGAATAATGATCCTTTCATCCACTCATAGAGTTTTGTATCTCCTATTTTTATCCACTCATAAAGCTAGTCTCTCTATTTTAAAATTATTAAATAAAGATTCTTTTATCAAATTTTTATCCATAAAAATAGTGATTAATTAGTATATTTTAAATGACATACAATACGATGTGATGATAAATATTCATTCAAATGAATTAATTATTTATATTTTATTAATTAAATTATAAAAATAAAATTTATCTATAAAAAATAAACAAATTATAAAAAAGAATAATTTATGAAATTGAAACTGAAGTTTTTAACAACTTTTCTCGTAACTTCATAATTTTTTGTCATTCAATATGATTATGTTGTATGTCATGTCACATTATTTAAAATATATTAATTTACTATTTTTTAATACATAAATCTAATGGAAAGACTAAAATTAAGTGAATTTAAAATAGAATGACCAATTTCGTGAATGACCAGAAATAAGAGGAATAAAATTTTAATTAAACCAAATTATATCCAAAGCAAGATATGAAAATCAACGTTCTCCCTTTCCAAATGTGACAGGCTTCCTCTAGGTTGAAGTTAAATATTATCATAGACTATAAGAGGTTATCCTTAATTATAAACGTACAGATGTGTCCGGTAAGTGAAAGAGTGAACTAAATACAAGGAAGGATAACCGAGTAAGATGAGAGAGCCAATTACGAGTAATATGATTTGAGTTTCAAGTGTGAGTAGTTAAATTTCATATGGATTATATAAATAAAATGTTGAATTTATTAGAAAGTCACTCATTAATTTAATGTCTTAGATTTGATGTAGAGGTATGATGGTCTAACTCTTTTGTGATACTTAAACATTTGACTCGATGTTTCTTTTAAGCTTCCCCAAATCCCCCAACATAACATAGTAAGATGACTGAGACAATATAAGTATAATTTTATAATGCTCTAGTCCACAACTCCAAACATAAGAGTATAAGATCTGCAATGACAAAATGTTTAATATAATAAATTTAAATTAATAAAGAAATCTAGCTATAATGGTCCACCTAAAATTAGAAATTGTTGTAACATGTATAATATAACGATAAATTAAGTGACACACACACATGACACGTTCTCTTTTGTTAGATTCAAAATGATGCAAATGAGAGTCTTACTTGATCGATCACAAATCAAACTATATATTATTTACTTATGTAAAATAACATATTATTAAATATTTCTTCCTTCAATTTTTCTAAATTATATGTGTCATGTGTGCTTAAATCCTTTTCATTAGAAGTCATGACCAAACAATTTTTGCTCTATAGACAAAGTATTATTTCTTTGCAAACGTTTGCTTCCACATATTTCTTTTGTTAAGTCTATAGAATGTGATCATTAGGGTCCATTGTGTCACACTTTGTAACAGTCCCCAACTATATCATTTACAAGCTGTTTGAAATTTCCTCTTATTAGATTTATATTATATGGTTGGTATACATTCAAATAGGACCACCCTTATCTGTCATGACATTTCACCTACGTTGCCTTGACATACCGTCCATGTTGCTTGTCGTCGTACCAATTCATTGACCTCTTGCTATCCGTGTGAGGACTTTCTATTTCTACAACGTGATATAATTATTTGGACAAAACTTATGTGTATTTCCATACATGCATTTCTTACTTTTCCTCTCACAAAGAGATAGTTTTTTTAATTAAAAAATAACATTTTTTTTTTCAAAATGAAAAAAAACAAATAACCACCTATTTGTGAGTGAAAAAGTAAGAAATACAGGTAAGTTTTGTCCTAATTATTTTCAACATTAATAATACTAATTTAGGTAAGCTTTTCAATGTTTTCTCATTCTCCCCCACATACTTTAATTCTTGTTTCCTTATTTGTGTATTGAATAGGACTACATTATTATAAGTCCAGTGATGATTGATGCTGGATATTTTAGTCCAATTAGAAAATATGTGCATTGTTAATTTACACCTTCATGTTTTTATGTGGATGTAAATTAACAAAAATTATCAACACCTAATGTAGTTTAATCTTACCATATTTTTCCTGGATCTATTACCACTACTTTTTTATACATAAAGTTAATACCATTCTATGATCAAGAGTCTGAATGTCTGATGATTAAGTCACCGAAGCGTGATCATGAAATAAACAATGAAGTTGGATCAAATTAATTTTTACAGAACCAAAAAAAAATCCATCACTCAATTAATGAGAGTACTATAAAAAGGTTGAATAATGTCCATGAAAAAGGAACCGAAAAAATTAGTTACCGCAAAAGTAGGAAACAATTTCTTGGATGTTTTATTTTATTGAAAATCAAAATTGAATAAATTTGCCAGATTATCCCTTAATTTAAAATTTAAAATTGGTTTAGACTAGTGGACATTTTTTTTTTTTTGTCAAATAGAAAAGTAGCGCATTGCTAATTTACACCTTATATATATATATATATATATTAGTCTCCTTATTTTGTATTTTTTTAATTTTAAAATTTGACAATTTAAGTCCTCCATCATGTTGTTGAACTAAAAATTGGTGATGTGATTTGTTTTAAATGACATTATTATGATACGATAATAACAGAAGATAACATCGATGAAATTGTAAGTAAATATTCTTAAACTTCACTTAAAATATATCACTTCACTATATATTAAATAAATAAATAAAAATATGGATGAACCATAACTGTCAAATTCTAAAATAGGAAAATCAATTATAAAAATCGCGAAAATATAGATCAAAAGTACAATTAAGTTTATTGGATTGAGATTTCAATGGATTTTAAAAGACTTTTTTATGTTAAAAAATTTCATTGGTATTCAATGAAGACTTTTATAAAATCAAATCAAATCTTGTGGTATTCAACTAAGATAATTAAGATTTTTTTCAGGGCAATGAAATCTCTGTTATTCGATTGAGGTTTCCCATGACTTAAATGTCACTTGGTATTCAAAAATCAATAGATTTTAGTGGATTTTTTCATCTAGTGGATTTCGTGAGACTTTTTAGTTAAAAATACACTTGAGAGTCTCCAACAATCTCACCAAAAACCTTGAGACTTTTTTTGCTTTCAGAGTTCATCATCATTGTACTAGAATTTTTCTTATTCTTTTCTTTCTTCACTTGCTTATCAAATATGGTTTTTGCAAGTTTTCTTTTTGAACAAATTTTGCAACTTTTTCTCATATTGGATTCAACACTTTTGCTATTTCTTTTGTTATTTCGGCCGTCGAAGTGAGTTATGCAGTTGGTTTAACAATAAAAAATTACATTTTTTTATATATAAAATCGGTAATCGGTGATTCGCTCTCTCCTTCTGCTTTTATTTTCAACATCGTACGTAAAAAGAAAAACAGAACTTTTCCTCGTATTTTTTTTGTTGTTGTTTTGGATTCCCAAAAAAATATAATTTTTTTATTTATTACTCTTATAATTTCTTTTATTAGAAATTATTGAGTCTTTTGAAATTTTCCTAATATATAAAGTATTGTGAAATCTTGATTGTAAAAAGTCTTTTTAAAAAAATATCTCAAAATCCATTCAAAGCATGTGTTAAAAATCTTGATTGTAAAAAGTCTTTTGAAAAAATCTCTTAAAATCTCATAAAATCAATATAATATCACGAAGTCATTTAAAATCTTCAAAAAAAAATTTGTCAAAATAATCTCTCGAAATCTCAATCCAATACCCTCTAAAATTGCACATTTATTTCTTAAGAATTAAAGTCAAAATTGATTTCCGATTTTAATTTACTTATGAAATTGATCCCTTTATTTCAAAGCCACTCAGTTTAATCTTTTTATCAAATTTTTGTAGGTTTAATTAAAGTTGAAAGTTTTTAATATGTTTTCTTATAATTTTTTGAGTTGTGATCACTCCATATCATCGGGTTGCATGTTGACATATCATTTAAATATGTCAAATTACTATTTTTTAAGTATAAAAATATGGTGGCATGGCATAAAATGAATGATTTAAGATGAAGAGATCAATTTTGTGAGCGAAAGAAAATAGAAAAGTACATAACTAAATTGGTGTTATCCGGAGTAATAAGCATCTTTGGCGGTCATGAATTCGATTGTATAACAAAAATTCACAATTTAAAAATTAAGATATTGGGTTCAAGTAGTTAATGGTCCCCCTTTAGGACAGGTTGTTCGAGATAACTTTGAAGGTGTGAAAAACAAGGGTGAAAACACAAGAAAGAGGGTTGAATTGTGTTTTGATAATTTAAAATTCTTCTAGATTCATACAATCTATCAGAGTTAGAAGCAGTGGATAAATCAAATGCACAAACGAGTCAGATGCTAGAGAGAGAGGAACATGCAGATTTTTATACTGGTTCCCCTCACAAACTGAGAGTATTTCAGTCCCCTTGTACTTTCAAGGGAGTTCACTATAATCACTGAAGATTACACAAATCTCAACCACACAAGCAAAAGACTTATACAAATGCTCAAGCACACAAGCAAATGTTCATGCACACAAGCAAGAGATTTTCATAATGCTCAAACACACAAGCAAGAGACTTCACAAAGTTGTTCAAGCACAAAACAAGAGACTTCTAATCTTATACAAATAAGATGAGTAAATAATTGCACCTTAGACCTAACTCTTTTACATGAAAGTAATCAAAACAAAGTGTCTTGAAGTTGGAGTTAAAGCAATCAGAGTTTTAATCTTGTGTTGATGTTTTTCCTTTCAGTTTTGTGAGTAGTTCGAACACTTGTTGTAGATCGTTGTAAGCGTTTCTTTGTATATGTGCTTTTTGATAGTTCGACGCGTTTTCCATTCAAAGATGTCTTGTATTTATAGGCAAATAAAATAGAGACGTTTAAATGTGACCGTTGTAGGAGATCAGTTTGTTCGTTGTAAGAGATAGAAGATTTTAACTTATTCCAAAAGAGGCAAAAGGCTCCTGCTTCATTGTTCTTCGAAGATAGTTGTTTGCCCAGAAAGAGTAACTTTACTTTTGTCCAGATATTCCTTTTTGATTGAATAAGATGACATATGACAACAACCATTTGGTCAAAGCATAGAGTTTGAACGATTGAGGAGATATCTTTCAGACGCGATTCCATCATAGAGGTTGAATTGTCATTTTGGTGTATCTTCTGAGTGTACACTTGAGATGCCTCTGATAGACTCTTTTGGCTTCTAAGACTCTTCATGCCTCTGATAGGCTAAGCAGCTCTTGGTTCATTCAGAACCTCCGAGTCCTTCAGATGCTGATATAATATTTTAAGCTTCTCAGAACCTATCTTCATAAAAACTGCACACTTGTAATAGATCATTAGTGTTCCCAATTGTACATTAATACTTTGTTATGATCAAAACTTCATAAAGTTCTTGGGATTTATTTAGAGAGTCATTCTTGTTCCAACAAACTCAAGTTCAATTCCTAGTGGAAACAATTTTAGACCAGATCTTCCTAATCACACAGCCGAACTCGAGATCACCGGATCTCTTCCCTTGGAAACTAAAGGGCTAATGTCAAAAAAAAAAAATTCACAATTTAGAAGAGATAACTCTTATATGTGCGCTAGATCTTTGAAGAAATTTGTCTCTCTGCAACCACACATGTAGGGTTTCCTAAACAATAAAATAAAAAACGTGTATAAAATATATAACACCATAGATACAATCTAACCAATTAAAATTGAGATATCATTTTTCAATGGACGAACATAAGCCATATCTTCATTCTATATACAATTTAATATATTAAAGCATTAATGGATGGTTGGGATTCATTCTTCTCTTTCTTGTTTTTACCCATTCTTGCAAATAAGCATTTTCCTATATTAAATTTGAGTTTTCTTTACCAAAAAAGAAATAATATATTAAATTTGAGTTTTATTTTTAAACCGGGTGAATATAAGCCATATCTTGATTTTCTTAAAGTCACGCATGTACTTGCCAACTTGGGGATTTTATATACCGGTATACTACATAAAATTTGTATAACTATGAAGTTTTAAGATTGAACCTGAATGAAAAAGTTCAACATAACAGTATTGACATTGTCAGATGAGTTAGATGTTATAGAATATATTATATTTATTATACCACACTAAAAAATGATTCACTCTTATTATTACTTTCAATAATTTGATAATTTCATTAAAATATTTGCCCATCTTTTATAAATGATTGAAGAAAAACCTATCTTCAATCAAATCATTATCATAAAAAAAATGAATAATTGAAAAAGGCCTACCCTATCATGTGCTAGATAACCAGACAACACACAAATCACAAGTACAAAAGTTCTCAAGATATCAACCCTAAACACTTTAAATGACTACAAGTGAAACATAACTCATCAACTAAATGGCTCTCCATTGGTGAATATTGAGATTTGTGTCCCTTGGATTAGTCGGTCAAGACCTTGAGCCGAATACTGAATCTTGAAAATAAAAAGAAATAAAAAAACTCGTAAACTAATAGAACACCATGACCTTGGTTTCATTGCAATATATGGTCACACAAATAGTACAAAGATGATATGAAGATCACTATAGATTAAAACTAAGGCTTTTATGTATTCTATATAGTTATACTCATTAATTATATGTTAAGGTACAAATTGTACAAGTACTCATAAGCAACAGAAGGCTAGTAAAATAGTTGGCCTACTGTCACACTGTATTGAAAAGAAGAAAAAAAGACAAATAAATCAAGAAAAATTATATGTAAAGAATATGGGCTTTGAAAAAAAAAAGGGCCCATTTGATATCTAATGGAAACTACTTCAGCTCCACCAGCACTGCAATGAAGTTGTTTCTCTTACAGAACATACATCTTCCAAACAGCTGCTCTAGTTTTCTTTACCTTAATCTTGTTAGTGTTAATCTGAATACATTCTGTTTTACATCAAGATACGAATAACGGCAAGGCCAACGGCAGATATTGAAACAAGGGTTCCTATGCAGTATTTTATCACATCATACTTGGCTGCTTCTAGCTGAGCCCTTAAAGCGTGGATTTCCTGAACATTGTATTAAAATTAAAGAAATCAGAATGACAACGAACAATAATATGTAGATAACTACTCCCTCGGTTCCAAAAATATGTGCCGTTTTGCTAATCCGTGTGAAAAACCTAAGACGACAGTTATTTTGTACGGGAGAGTACTATTGTACACTAATTTGCTTACCCTATCAAGTTTGTTAGTCAGGTTATTAGTTTCAGCATTCTGATTAGCTAGCTCCTCCCTTAACCTCCTGCAATTACGGTAAAACATCAACAATCGTGGTGGAAAATATGATATTGCAATGAAACGCAAGTTCTGTAATGTTTAACATTCATGATTCTTACCCCCTTTCAAGGTTCAAATCCAACCGCTGTCCAGCAGTTACTTTATCTATCTCATACCTACACGACAATCCAGAACAATGTATCATAGAGATTATAATTTGACAAATGAAAATAGTATATGATCAAGGACAATCGATGAAAGCATGATAACCAGACCTTAATTCACTACGCATCTTCTCTATATCATTCCTAAGCTTCTCAGTCTCGTGTTGCAGCAGAGAAAAGTGATGTCCCTGCATTATAATATTTTCATTATATGACCACATCAGGCAAACAAAATCCAATCTCAATTCAAATATGAACATAGGAAAAATTACAAGGACAAACAAAAACAAGGAATGAAAAAAGGGTTAATAAATTTTCACAACTAAATGCAGTTTAACAGACCAAATCCTATAGATCAAATATACTATTCCAATAAAGGGTAGTATATATTAATACACACAAATCATCTCTTTTATCCATTTCTTTTCACAACTAAAATGCAGTTTAACAGACCAAATCCAAAAGATCAAATAGATCATTCTAGTAAAGGGTATATATCAACAGACGCATCTACAAATCATCTCTTTTTCCCATTTCTTTTCATCCAATCTGGTTTTACAAATATCAGATACTAGCATACTTAGCTCCAGAATTTATATCACTCTTTGCACTAGTCTTATGCATCAGTAACATGAACATCAAAAGGAAGCAATCAAGAAAAGACTATACAGGCCAGTGACAGCATCATGCCAAGCAATACAAGAACAGCTGTATAATAAAAGAAAGGGAAGGAAAGAAAAATGGAAAAGTGTCAAAATAGTAAAAAGGTAGGGAAATGGTGGTAACTAACTATGTGCTCTGCTTGAAAATTTACGCCTTTATTGAATGAGCTTTTTACTTTCAGAAAACTCATCTAAACAATGGAATTAGAATGTTTCATTTCTGTACAAAACAAGTAGTTTTAAGGAAGCCTCTCCCCTTTCTTTGGTTTTTCTCAGCTGTAACAAAGAAATTAAGACGTAGGAATAGTATTAAGTTAAACTTTTGGTCTGATACTTGGCTTGGTACATGTAGCTGGCAATCTTTGCTACGAGGTTATTCCAACTATCTAAAGATATGGAGGCCTTCATTGTGGACATGGTAGAGTGGAAGGAATGACAGATGATATAGTATGTAGGTCTTGGAGGTGGAGAATGGAGAAGATCCTTTCTTGCATGGGAGGAAGACTTGTATAGTGAACTAGGCACGCTGGTTGCTTCCATTTATTCCTCTGAAGGAGAGAAGGATTATATTGGTTTTAGATGAAGGATAGTCTAAAAATTATATTATGTCGCTCTGCTTATGTATTTTTGAAAATCGTCAATGGTGTCCTCTTTGGTTTCTGCCGATGCTATTCTTAAAAAAATTGGAAAAGTTTGACTCCTTTGAAAGTACTTTCTTGGTGTTTGATTTTGGAAAGGTTGCCCTTGCCCCCAAGGGCTGCTCTAAGAGAGGTGTTTTTGTTAACTCTGCATGGGCTTATTGCATCTCAATGGTGCTAGACTTACATTGTAAAAGGGTTGGACTAGCCTTGTACTCACAATTTTTTATTCTTACGCTTTGCTAATAAAAAAACAAGTAAATGTAGTAAGGTTTTTGTTATGATCCGCGTGGCTTATATTCAAGACAATAATAGTAGGGAAAAATTTACAGTACTTGCAGTACATATATATGCATACAGTCCTTCAAAATCCACATATAACACGACTTCTCAATTAATGAATACCTGTGAGCTTTGCACTTCTGCTTTGAATTTGGACAGGTTGGCTTCTTGTAGCATCTCAGTCTTGAGACAAAAGCAGGAATCAAAACAGCTAAAATCAGTACATAATTTTTGTATCACAGTTCTAAAGCCAATAAAACTTGAAATAACGCAACACAAGGAAAATCAAACATTCATGGAATTGTAAAAGGACAGTAAATATGTTTCAAAAGGGCATTATTACCCTTTGCATTTCTTCTTTTGATACCAATGACTGAGATACATTCTCCAAGCTATCGTTCAAAACCTCAGTTATAGCAGCAGTTATTGCCTCTGCTTGCTTTAAAGGCACTCCTTGTCCCTCAAGTCTCTTAACCTACACAATACACAACAACAAAGAGTACCAAAATTAAGCCTTTCTTCACAAATACTACAATGGAATAAGACAATGTTTTAAAAACCGAACCAGACATTTCAACCAGTTGAACCTTGAACAGCCCTTTACTACGGTTCAATTATTTAAACAGCTCGATCGCAGTTTCATCCAAGTTCAAAAAACTGTTTAAGACGGTTGAACCACGATCCAGATATCTCGCTGGTTCGATGTCTGGTTTTTAAAACATTGGAATAAGGACATGAAATGTTAAATAACAAAGTATAAAAAGAGAAATGTGAATTACAAGAGCTAATGTATCAACGAGAAATAACCGTTGTCCATTGGATTTCAGCAATTGAGAAAAGTGCTTAGAGCTAGAATTATTATTATAAATGGAAGGTGAAAACTTCAAAGCCCTATTTCCAAAGGCTCCTCCAAATCCAGTTAAACCAATTCCAGAATTGGTCCCTAAAATTCCCAATCGTCTACAAGCCGCCACCGCGGCCATTTGATTCCAAACAACAAAAACTCTTATTCAAACCAGAAATTCCTCCAAAAATTCCAAACCAATGATCACACAAACTTTATAGCAGCAACAAAAAGTCTAACAAAAAAGAACACAATCATGAACCCCATAAACAGAAAATCAATCAATTAAAGCTAAAACCACAAAAATTTGATCTTTATAATTTCATCTTATGGGAAACAAAATAGGAAAAACATAAATATGTTTGAGAAGAGTTTACCTGAATGGAGGAGAGGTTAATTGTGAAGCATGAATGAATGATGAAGGATGAGATAAAATGAGGATTAGGGAAGTAATTGGTGGGAAATTAGAATATAAAAAAAGGGGATTACGCGGTTGGTTGGTTCCTTCCTAGTTTATCAATCATCCTATTTTGAATCAAAAGTAAAATGAGATTAGATACCATTACGATTACGACACGATTTTGTTGGTCCCAAACACAGATACAATGCCCATGTGGGAATTGTTTTATTCAGGTTTTTTTTATTTATAGGGTCAACTAATGTACGGTTTAGATTGTGTTTTGATTTCATAAGTTACATCAATTGTGTTTGATTTTAAAAATGATACTATTATATTTAGAATTAGATAAAGTTTTTGTACCAAAAAAAAAAGACAAAAACTGAAATTATTATTTGTAGCACAATTTTTTATCTGAAGTAAAAATTATATAAAATTTTAAAATAATATTTAGTACACTAAATATCGTATAAAACAATAAATTATTTAATATTTAGTAAAAAAATTATTCAATTATAATATTTTAAATTTTTCTCCAATTTTTATCTTTTACAGATCGATGTTCGATCCAACGAGTGTATGAAGTTTTTTTAAGTACTATGAAGAATAATCCCTTATTGTAATTAAAATAATGTTTGTGTCAAAAATAATAATCAAACATGTGTTTGATATAGCACCCAAACCCAAAATAATAGATTTAGACTATGTTTGGATTGATGAAATATAATGGAATGAAGCGGAGTGAGATAGAATAAAATAATCTTTCATTGTTTGGATTTGAAAAATAATAATTGAATGGAATGAAATATGATGGAATGAATTTCATCTCATACCACCACTTACCTTCAATTTTGTTCATCTCCTTTTTAAAATATCCAAACAATGGAATGAAAGATTTATTTCACTCCATCTCATTTCACTCCCTCTATTCCGCTCCGCTTCATTTCAATCCAAACATAGCCTTAGGGATGAGTTGATGGCAATTTAACTCATATCCAATGGGTACCCGCAAAAAATATCCACAATGGATAGGGTAAAAATCCGCATTTTGGGTACGGGCACGGATATGAGTAATTATAGTATCATGGGATTATAATATCATAGATCACACTCATTATTTAAGGGTTGGGGTTTAGGTTTTAGGTTAAGGGTTAAGGTAGTAAAGGGTTAAGGTTAGGTTTAGGGTTAGGGCTAGGTTTTGGGTTAAGGATTTCATTTGTCTCCATCTGTCTCTCTTCATTTGTTATCTCTCTCCATCCAACTCTCTCTATCTTTCTTCATCTGTCTCCCTCTATCCGTCTTTCTCTATCTGTCTCTCTCCATCCAACTCTCTCCATTCGGCTCTCTCCATCTCTCTTTATCTCCATCTTTCTCCTTATATATCAATTTTCATCTTTAGTCCCTATAAGTTGTTTTAGCACATAATTATGTCACACATTTACTCTTCTTAGCCGTGCAATCTAAAATTGATGGTGAGGTTGTTTATGGTTAATTTTATTGGTGCGTAATATAAATCATATGTTCTAACAACTAAGATGTAAAATAACGTGTAATTGTACGCTTTTTTTAATACTCAATAGGTTTATGGTTTATGGTAACGGGTTAGGTTTGAGGGTTAAGTGTGTTAGGGTTAGGGTTAAAGACTAGGGATAGGGCTAAGGGTTTTTTTTTTTTGATAAGCAAATATTGAATTATAAGGAGTACAAGGGGTACTCAACCCTTACAATTCAGAGAAACAAAGTCTTATGTACTCAGTAAACAGGCTAAAGGACTAATACACCAATTAGAGAACACCAAATTGGTATCATTCCATATACGACTTATAAGCCAAAACCAAGAAAAATAAATAATCTGCTCCGTTAGAAATTGAACATCTATTCTTGCTCCTCTAAACAGAATGTTATTGCGCATTCGCCAAATACACCAAGTTGTTGCCAACCAAATAATATGTCGCTTCTTTTTGCAATTACCTCCTTTCACTAATTTCCCAAACTGTAAGAAATGATTTATAGTACATACAAACTGAATATCAATTCTGTCCATCCACTGGAAAACGTTGTGCCATACTTGTGATATAACACTACACTTAAAGAAAACATGTTGTAAATCCTCTACCTCATTGTGACAGAAAACACAGTACCTATCATTATTCATGATGATTCCTTTACTATATAACGACTCCTTTGTTGGTAATTTATTTAGTAATAACCTCCAACCGAATATACTAACCTTCGATGGTACGTTACTTAGCCACAGCTTTTGCAGTGCCTTCGCCACATATATGTCAATGTCGGTTAACCCATACTTATCCTGCAAATCGGTATATGCTGTACTAACAGAAAAAGCCCCTGCTGTACCAATCAACCATTTTCGCCTATCACTCCCGGATGTATTCGGCTGAACCTGCGACAACGGTAAAATCAAATCCTGCAATGATTCAAGTTCCATATTGGACAGCGCAACTGACCATTGAAAGTCCCACTCCCATTTATGCTATCCCAAACACCCATATCTGCAACCATATAATCTTGTTGGGTAGATTTTAAGAATAAATTGGGAAACACCACACATAATGACGCCGTACCTATCCATTTTTCTTTCCAAAAATTTATGATTTTACCATCACCAAGAATATTGCTAATGTTGGAACCAAACCAACCATTCACCTCCTCTCCACCTATGTTCCAAATGTCGGGCCACCAAATTGAAGCATGTTTTAGAGTCTCTTTTCCTTCACCATGCAGAAAATTCGCAGTAAGCATACCATATCTAAAGATCAATAACTCTTGCCACGGAGCTGTTATCTCCGTTAAGCACCGCCCCTTCCATTTGCTAAGAAGCGCTAAATTAAATAGCTTCAAATTTTTTACTCCCAAACCTCCCTTGTTCTTGGGTTGACAAATACAATCCCAGCTAACCCAACAAATCTTCCTTATGTCCATTCCCCCTCCCCACAGAAAATTACGTTGGATACTTACCATCTCTTTTACCACACACACCGGAGCTTTAAAAAAAGAAAAGAAATAAAGTGGTAGACTAGAGAGAACGGAATTAATAAGCGTTACTCTCCCTCCTATAGATAGATGACGGCCATTCCACACTCCGAGTCTTTTTTTCATTGTTTCAATGATCGGTATCCAGGTTGCCCTTCTTCTCGGATTAGCACCTACCGGTATACCTAAAAAATGAAATGGTATAGAATCCACACCACAATGCAAGAAAGCCGAAGCTGCTCGCAAAAAGCTATTGTCTAGATTTATGCCATAGAGCTTACTTTTGAAAAAATTAACCTTTAACCCCGAGACTAACTCAAAGTTTCTCAACACCGTTTTTATGATCCAAAGATTATTCCAATTCCCTTCTCCTACTATGATAGTATCATCAGCGAATTGCATTGTATGAAATAGGATATTATTACTAACATTATACCCGTTGAAGAGATTGTTGTCCGCCGCTTTGCACATAAGCCCCGTAAGGCCTTCCGCCACAATCAAGAAAAGGAATGGTGATAGGGGATCACCTTGCCTTAAGCCTTTACCAACATGAAAATCAGCCGTGGGGCTACCATTTACCAAAACCGACATAGAGCTATGAAAAACACAAGCACGAATCCACCGCCGCCATTCCTCCGCGAAGCCCATTCTTTCCAACATATAATCCAAAAAAATCCAATTCACCGTATCGTAGGCTCTTTCAAAATCTAGTTTAAACATCAAACAATGATCTTTCCTTCTAGTGGCTAAATCTATCAATTCATTAACCACTAACACACCATCCAATATCTGCCTATTTGGTAAAAAAGCCGATTGGACTTTAGAAATAAGTTTTCCTAACACTTTCTTTAGTCTACCAGCTAACACCTTTGATAATAACTTATACATACTAGAAACCAAACAAATAGGCCGGTAATCAGAAAGAACCTGAGGGTGATCCTTCTTTGGTATGAGTGTCAAGAAAGAAGCCGTAAATGCCTTAGGTAACAAGGGTTTATTGTGAAATTCATGCAGAAAACCCATTACGTCAAACTTAATAATCTCCCAACATGCTTTTAAAAAATTGAAGTTATAACCATCCGGACCTGGGCATTTGTTTCCGTCACAATTCCAAATCACCTCCCTCACCTCGTCAATGGAAAATGGTGCTAGCAACATGAGATTATCATCTTCGGAAAGACTTTGAAATTGTAACCCATTAAGATTTGGTCGGTTTGACCATCTTTCTCTGAAATTGTTCTCAAAAAAATTCTTCACAAAACCCTTCACCCCCTCCACTCCTTCAACCCATTGATCCCCATCCTTTAATGCTACTAACTGATTCTTACGTCTCCGTCTTTTGATGGCTTCATGGAAGAATTTGGAGTTCGAATCCCCTTCTTTTACCCAACGCGTTCTAGATTTTTGTTGAAGCAAGCTCTCTTTAAAATGTATTTGACTCCAAAATTCACTATTTAACCCTTCTCTTCTAGTTAACTCAACATCCGGATCATCATCACCCAACATGTTTTCAATATCATTTAATTCTTTCACAGTCTTATCAATATTAAGATCAAGAAAGCCGAAAACTTCTTTGTTCCATATTTTCAATCTCTCCTTCAATAATCTAAGTTTTTCCTTTAACACATAAGCCTTCGTACCTTGAATGTCAAAGCTCTTCCAACAAGTCTCCACAAAAGCAAGGAAATCTGGATGCTCCAACCACCCATTAATGAATCTGAAAGGTTTCGGACCCCAATTCTTTGATGATACGTATAACCAAATTGGGCAATGGTCAGAAATATCACGATCGTCTATCCATTGACCAGTTACACCAAACTTCGTAATAAAGTCGTCTGATAGAAGGAATCTATCTAACCGACTCATAGCTTTGCCGTCTGCACTAACCCAAGAAAATTTCTTCCCTAACACTGGCACGTCTATCAACTCTATCTCCTCCACAAAACGATTAAACAACATCCGCTCACCTTGTCTACTATCTGCACTAACGCCTTTTCTTTCCGAAGAGTGTAATATAGCATTGAAGTCGCCTCCCGCACACCATTCTCCCCCCGTAAACAAATGTTTAATTTCCAGCAAATCTTCCCATAATTTTTTCTTGCCGGAAAGACTACAAGGAGAATAAACATTAATCAGATGCGACACTGCAACCTCCTTCTCAACTGTAATGCCCAGAAAACTTTCCCCGGAGAAGCTATTAACTAAACTGAATGATTCAGAATTCCACAATACTAACAGACCTCCTGATAAACCCACTGGATCTTTCACCACCCATCTTACATCATGATGGCCCCATAAATTCTGAATAAGATGATCATTTAGAGAAGCTTTCTTTGTTTCTTGAATAAAACACACATCGAAACCCCCTTTAATCAAAAATGAATTCAATCGCCGTCGTTTCGCACTCCCACCCCATCCTCTCATATTCAGAGATACTATCTTCATAAAATCAATGATTGTTGATGCTCCCTTCTAAGTCTTTCTTCTTCATCTCTTTTTTCGTTCCCCTGAATTTCATCAATACAGACCTTCTCCATATCCCCTATAGCACCAATCGTTCTGACTCCTCTTCCTTCCTCCGTGCTCACCTCCACGCCCAATCCTAAACCACCCTTCCACAATTTCTGAGCTACCTCCTGTTCGTACCTCTTCAAAAATAGTCTGTTGCAATTACGTATATCGCCGGGATTGATTGAACTACTAAGTTCGATGACAGTTCGCGCGGGGCCAGAATCATCGTTATTAACCGGCGAGGAAGATGGTGAGGAATTCGCCAGCTGCTTCCCATCAGACCTATGCAAATGGTCGATTGGTTTAGTGACTTTGGATCGAACTGATCGTGAATTCAGACTATTGCAGAGTTGTTGTTTTCTGCACAAAGAAGCAGATGGAAGAGTAAAGTTGCAATTCAACACACGTCTTTCTTGTTTCCTTAATTTGTTTGGTGTGGGGATAAATTCAAATGGGCCAGAATTCAATTTTTGATACACACTTCTTGGCCCATCACTATATACACACCCTCCCTCCTTTTCCATCACACTTCCTCCACATTTAGAGTCATCCTGCATAATGGGCTTGCAAGAGTGGCCCAAATCTTCAGATTTGGAAAGTCTTCTACATACACCCCCAGTGACAGATTCAATGAAATTAGTAGGTTTTGCAGGCCCACCTAAACCTCCCTCCCGGCCCAGCAAAACACCACCTTTCCCATTTAATAAGTCCTCCTTAAATGCACCCCCTCCTTCACGTAAACCCCTAGAACATGATTCAAATTTTCAGCAGCTGAATTAGAATCAGAAATAAAAGAGAATTTTGAATTGTCCTTTATTTCCTTATTGGATAGTGACAAACATGGACTGTTATTATTTTCAAAATCATTGGCAATGATGGGAGAATTAATGACATTAACTCCTGAATTAAATGCCAATAAATTTTTGTCTTCCCGCTCTTCCTCCGCCTGCTCCTCCTCCCCACCAACCGTGTCCTCCATCATCAATCCCCCTTCCTCCTCGTTGTCCTCCTCGTCATCCGAATTAACACTTCCGTGATCTCTTCCTTCAGGACCTTTAGACTGTGATAACATGAGTCTCATTGGGCCGTAGGAATCTTCAACAATACGAATATTAAAAATAACACCGTTGATTTGCACTTCTAAAAACTCATCAACCGCCTTTTGACAGGAAGTTCTAATCAAAAGCCGAGCAACATCCATGGTTAACCTCTTATTTGTCGAATCGTCAGCATTCATAAAAACTCCCCATGGTTTTGTGACTTGTTCGAAAAAAGAATCACTCCACGCGTGGACTGGTATACCAAAAACTCTTAACCAAGCGATTCTGTCTGTGTCCACATCCTTTGGATTCCAAGGGCTAAGGGTAGTTAGTGATTATGTTAGGGTTAAGGTTAGTGATTAGGGTTATGGTAAAGTGATGGGGTTTAGGATTAGGTTTAAGGTTTGGGGTTTGGGGTTAGAGGTTAAGGTTTATGTTAGGGTTATGGTTAAGGACTAGGGTTAGGGTTAAGGGTAGTTAGCAATTATGTTAGGGTTAAGGTTAGTGGTTCGGGTTAGGTTTTAGGGTTATGGTAAAGTGATGGGTTTTAGGGTTAGGTTTAGGGTTTGGGGTTAGAGGTTAAGGTTTAAGGGTTAGAAATTATATTAGGTCAAGGTTTAGGGTTAATGTTTATTTAGGGTTAGGGTTAAGGGAGGGTTAGGTTAGTGTTAGGGTTAGGGTTAATATTAGGGTTTAAGGGTTAGGGTTATTAAGGTTTAGGGTTACATTTAAGGGTTAGGTTAGGGTTAAGATTTGTCTCCATCTGTCTCTCTCCATTGGCCTCTCTCCATCCGTCTCTCTCCATCTTTCTCCTTCTGTCTCTCTCAATCTCTCTACATCCGTCTCTCCCCATCCGTGTCTCTCTCTCCTCTCTCCATCCGTCTCTCTCCATCCATATATCTCTTTATCCACCTCTCTCTATCTCTCTCCATCCAAAACTAACTAAATAATATCATTATTCTTAACATCTTTCAACCGTTTATGTGTGATTGCTGGATCAGGTTATTTGTCCCCTTAGCTTGTTGTACTTCTTTTTATTTGTAATATATTTACTTTGGTTAAAAAAAATGTGATGATCTTGAATTCTTCATGACATACTAATTTATACCCATCGAGCAACCCTCCAAACACAATATTTTCCTCAAAATTCTTAAAAATAATATTTTAGTTAAAAAAAAAAGTTATTCTTTAATCAAATAACATAACAAACAGAATGAACTACCCTAAATTTTCAGAGAACTAAAATTCATTTAAAAAGATTAATCTCTCACAACAGATGTTCCTTTATACACATTGATCATATATCAAACTCATGATTATTACAGTACATGTTTGAGACTGGATATATGAGAGGGAATACAGATTATCTTGACAGTCACACTATAAATTTATCTTCTTTATATTCAAACAAGAAAAAGGTGAGATTGGGAGGGGTTTACTCTTTAGGAAGAATGCTGTTATAAACAGGATAATACGTTTCCAGTTCAAGTTTATCCAAGACACGTTGTGTAGCCCACAAATAAGAAGAGTGACCTTCAATGTGATCTGTCACATCAACCTGAAAATCCAAAGAACCATTTTAGCAAAATGTCCAAATCCAATAAACAATGAATTCTAGCACTAATCATGCAATTATAAATTAAATTAAATTAGCAATTTGCAAATGTAACCAAGAATATTATCAAAAATATCTGAAAATAATGTGTAGCAAAGATGATGGAAAAACATACATTTTGGATCCCAGGAACATTGATTGGTTGGATTCCAGCTAAACCTTGAGTAAGTAGGCTGCATAAAATTAGAAGATTAGTTTCTGTCTACTAAAAGTGTAGAAGTAATCCAAATTTTTCTAAAAATATGTTAGCGAAAACTTTATTCAAATCACCAAAGCATGCACGTAATCAGTAAAAAACAAATGGATCGTTTGTGAGAGTTCAATAATTGTCTCTATGGACTAGGTAATAAGGTACCTCTCTCGAACACAACAGTAAAATTATAAATGTAACCTAACGATCCGTGCGATAGCACTTAAGCATACACTTAATCAGTAAAAAACAACTTTGTCAACTGTCATGAGAATCCAACATTTCTCTCTATGGACTAGGTGACAAGGTGCCTCTCGGAAGAAAGGTATAATGCAAAAATTGACCATGAATCCCAAAATCATGAATTCATGATAAGGTTATGGGTCCAGATCAATAGATGAAAGTTATGAAACAAAATCAATGAAAATATGGAATACTATTCACTGTTGCAGCATCAGATTGTCCCATAACTTGCAACTGAATGCATATAACTGCATAAAAAGAAACTGACCTATAGATTATTTAGTGAGAACCACAAACAATTTCAAGCCATTCCATCATTTTTAATTTTGAACTGAATTCTTGCAAGAATTGTCCCTATGTGCTGTGGATCAACTGAAAGAAGCCACAGCGCTGCATAAATTCTACCACTACGTTTTCATGTACCTGGCACGGAAAGCAACTCCAAGCATCCAGTCCGTCCTTGAATAAGCATTTATAAATCTTCCTGCTACCACCTACAGAATACCAGCAAATCATTGAAACTAATAAAAACAATATTTTTGATACATGTGAGAATGCAACTATTACGAGAAAATTCAAATTCCTTTCAACCTTTCTAGCAGCTTCCCAATTCTCATCCTTGATTGCAATGGGTGCTCCAAGAAGGACAACTCTTTCTACAAGTTCAGCTGCCAATAAAAATGAGCACCTTTGAATCAATAACAAAGGCATTTAACCGATAAACACACATAAGACCCACATAGACATGAAGTCTTATGTAATGTATCCATCATCAGAGTTGAAAAGTTTTAAGGGAGAAAAGCTTATCCTTTGACCAGTAATAAAGAAAGGAAAATAATCCACAATATTGAAGACTAACAAATTTGAAAGAAACATAATAGAAATACCTACCGCGGTTTTCTGTTTCAGCCAAACACTCTAGACACTTGAAAATAACTCTTGCTCCAAGTGAGTAACCTATAAGTGTCACAGGCCTGAAACTCAGATTAAAAATATTGCATATTCCACGGGTTTATCGGAGCTTAATTTTTTAAATAAATTCTAAACAAGATAAATACCTATTTCCCTGCAATCCTCCCAATAATACTTCAGCAAGCAGCTTCCCTGCCTTGTCTGATCTGAAAAGTAAAGTAAACTATGAATGAAATTGAGACTAATTTTTCACACTTCGTATACTATATGGTTTTGACTCTATTTTTGGCATTAAACAAACAGAAAATAGGTACAATGCAAGATTCCATGGCTATGATGAAGCCTTGGAGCTAGGAATAGCACATATGATATGACTACATTCATTGTCAATCAATTATATCATGGTAAAGTGTCCAGCAAAAACAACTGAAACTCCATGAAGTGCCTAAATCACATTAACAAAAGACAAGTAGATGATTTTCCTTTACTTTGCAAAAGTTCTATTCCACTTAAAACTAAGATAAAATTAAACCTGTCAATAGCAATTGACCAAATGCTGTCGATCCAATCAGTAGCTGAAAGCAATGCAGTTGGCCAAGCCAATGCAGTTAAAAGTCCACTTAAAACAGTCAACATTGCCCCTTGTCTCATCAGCTCCGTCGCAATTCCTAATGCATCACAGAAATATTAACATTATATACAACTCTACTTTACAATAGTAAAAAATATTAGCAGCCTCAAACCCAAATCAATTACTTGAAGTAAGCCAATCCTGAATTGCAGTGCTCACGGCAAGTAGATTCTTGGACTCCCACCGCAGTGCATACCTAAATTTTGGCAAGGCCATATGAAATGTCATTTCTTTTGCTAAGATCATGAATCGTTAGGCTATTAACATTGCAATTTTACAAATATAAAGAAACAACAGGAAAATACGTGATTACAGTATAATACAATGATTTCCCATCAATATGTTGAATTGGAATGTATTTGGCCAATAAAAACTGTATTAAACTAATATTTACAAGCAAACCTATTATAATTGTTACAAACAACAGATTGCAGAAAATGTCGGAAAGCAAAAAAAATCTGCTATATAAAATGGTTGATAGCATTGCAGCCAAATAGCATAAGTGATAAGTCCCAAAGCAGTTGAAATAAATCAGCTACAGATATAAAAAATCTATGCTCTACTCTCTATTGTACACAAATTATTCAAAATAAAATACTGAAAACATTAAATAATTTTCAATAAAAGACAAATTATACTCATCATCCTTTGAAATATTTCACAGACCAGACCAAACGGTGAAAAAGTACTAACTCAAAAAGTTGAAATGTTCAAAACAGAGAAATAAAAATATTTAAAGAATTGAAATGAAAGGCAAGAAACAAATATATTCACAACGCATCCTTTTAAATATTTCCCAGACCAAACCAATTGAATTGTTGGAAAAAACTAACATTAAAAAGGTCAAAATAAAAGACAAAACAAATATTCATTCCATGGTGGATTACCCTTTAATTCATCAAGAAATAGTCTTATATCTGTGATTATTCCATTATTTTTATTAAAAAATAAATAAAACTACCTTGTATTCCACATTAGGCAAGAGATCTACAGTACTTGCTACAGTATTTAAGATCACAATAGCCCTTTTTGTGAAAACCATAACATAATGCAATAGAGAGAATAGGCTAAGCTAACTCAATCTCAAAAGCTAAAGAGGGAAGGATTATCGAAGTCAATTGAAGTAGTATTTCTGTCCTATACCTAGCTAGCTCATGTGGGATCTTAATAATATCAACTACCTTTTCCTAAATAATGATTAATGATTATCAAAAAAACATTTTCAGTGAAATGCAAAATGGCAAAATTACTACCGGTCCAAATTGTCGTTTTGTCCTTCCCACGGCCTTACAAAATCATCTTCTTCAAAGACAAATCCGGATATCAATATCTCAACCGCCAGCCTCTGCAAGCAGAAGTCGAATAAGACTCTGATATGGAACAGTGAATTAAGTGCAAAAGTATTGTTATATAATACAAGAAAGAAAGGTTAGAAAAAGTTCATGCATGCATGTCCTTGAATTTATACGAATCATAAGCAATCAAGAAATGTCACCATAAAGTAAGAATATGAAATCATTAAAAGCTTACGCCTTGGTTATGGTTGTCTCCTATAGTTTTGAATTCAAATTCGTCAACACTCCCGACTCTCCTAGCCATTTTGGTTCCGCTAAGTCCTGCTCCAGCAGCTGGTAGAACAAAGAGATGCATAAATTATTTTAATTGTCTACAAATGGAACATCACTAACGGTAACAAAAAAAGGTAGAAGAGAATTGTCCTACAGACCATAAATATGTCCTAAAAACAGATAAAAATAGCATGTACTATACTACAAAGAAATATCGTAAATTGATCCAGTCCTCGGGATAATAAAATACAGGACGTATTAATGGGCATGTGTTAAAGAACTTTAAGACAAAAATCCCATATAATATAACCTTCATAACCCGTCTTCTAAATAGGCAACTCAAGTTTGACTGGCAGTTATAAAACTTATCTCATTCATGAAATTACTGCACGCAAGTTAATCAACAAATTGCAGCAACAAAATGTATAAATAGTGCCGTAATGTAGCACAAAAACCATCACGTTGAGAATCAATCTAAAAACCCAAATTGAAAATAATGCCGGCATAAATGTCTAAGACACAAGCATATGAATAATGACTTGGTGGTCCTGATGGTATCATTAAACAGCACAGAAATCAGGGAGCTACTTGGCATGAGAAGATTCTAAAAATTCAATCACACATAGGCATACATTTATACCTCCAAAGGAGGCAGCAACAGCAACAGAACCAGCAACAGTTCCTGCAGCACTAGCAGCTGCTGCAAATCCACCTGCTCCAATTACAGGGATCAAAGTACCTAAAGTTGGAGCCAAAGCACCAAGTCCTGCAGCAATTGCTGGGGCAGCTAATCCTGTTTTATGCTTAAAAGTGAAAACAGTCAAATCCACAAGGAAACTTACTCAATTCAAATCAAAACACAAAAAACATGTTATGGATGTATTCATTTATACCACCAGTAATAGCCATCAAAGTTCCCCCAGTTAATGCTGCAGCACCAATAATACCATTCCGCTTCCATTTTTCCCAGCCGCTTTCTTTTGATTGTGTTTCTTCTTTATTTGATTCTTGCTCTTTAACGATAGCCATTGCAGAACAAGAAACTATCATCTCAACAGCCTCCTGCAAAGTGAAATTTCATTATCATCATTAGAAGTGGAAGGTATGGGGCAATGGGGCCGGTTAATGTGACATTTTAAAAAAATATTATCTAAACCAAAGCTTATAACATAAAATCATGTACATGTGACTTAAAAATCAAGATAAATTTATTGGTTGTATTCACCAGAGTGAGGATGGATATTTTTCTTTGGTCAAGTAGCCTAGTGGCTAGAATTCCACCCTTAAGATAAATAATTGGAATGTCTGGGGTTCGAACCCCGACTCTTGCATATAAAATGTGATGTCCCTACCAACTGAGTTATGCTCATGGGGACAAGGATGGATTGTTTATATGTCTTTTAAATACATTATAAACAGTAAAAGCAAATCTTACAGTCATATCTCATGATCACTGCAACTTATAAAAAATTGGTTCCCAATCACATAAAGTTAGTAATGAAAAGATTTAGTTGACAAACCATTTTTGACCACTTGATATCAAGCCAAGTTGCAAGCAATCGTAGAGCCACACGATGTCGAGCATCGTATCCCTTTCTTCTCCGCGTATATTTTGTGTCTTTTTCACCTAAATCTGACAAACAAGCAGCGAGAAGTTCGTAGAGAACTGTCACTTTCCTCTGATAGCTGAGCTTCATTAACTCTTCATCTGGACCCTCATTAGTTTCATCTGGACCCTCATTAGTTTCATCTGGACCCTCATTAGTCTTACTGTTAGAAGATCCCTGATGTGGGTCTCCTTTACATTCAAAGAAAAGATTATCTTCCTCCTGCTTACTTTCCAAATGCATTTCTACCTTCTCAGAGTTTGGTTGAACATCAGCAGTCGAAATCTTCTCACGACATTGATGCTCGTATTCAAGCGATTTCTCTCTTTTTGACCTCGATGACTCTGAATTTTTTTCCAAGCTAAGAACCAAAGCATCAACTGCTTCCGACAAAGCAAGTTCTTGATCTAACCTTTTAGCATTATCATCATCATATTCTTCTGACAATAGTCTCAAGAACTGCAGCATTGCCATGCATTATCTTTAAGTGATTTACTAGGTAAAAAGAAAATCAATAAACAAACAGGTTTGGTGTTATAATCCCCTCATCATATGAACAAAGGTTGTAGGCAATAAATGAAAAATTAACACTTAACATCATTTGGTACGTGATTGGATTCACGTAACTGTAAAATGTGAAAACATCACTACTACTACATGAGACTATACTATAGACAACGCTAGGTACGTGATTGGATTCACTTTTTTTGGAAAAGACGTAAGAGATTCTGAAATCTTAAAATTGATTTTGGTATGTTTGATGGTTCTCAATTAGAATTGATTTTGCTTCTACAATTGATTCTAACTCGAAACTACAATTTATAACTTTTGCCTCCGTACTTGAATTTTACACTTAAATTTCTTAATTAAGTCACTTTTGCATGAAGATATCTATAATGTAAATCATGTTACCCTAAACTCAATTTTACAAAATTAATCAATTCAATCAAAATATACTTTCGTCGTGTATGTTTGGTTCTACTTTTAGTGGAGCCAAATTGATTCTAGAGGTGTAGAACTGATTTTGGCATGTTCGGTTCCTCCAGAGTTCTACTTGAAGCTAGAAATTGTAGCTTCTAGTTCTAGAATTGATTTTTACACTCAAATTTATCGTTCAACTCAGCTTTTACATAAACGTATTCAAACATAAATCATTTTACCTTCACCTCAGTTTTAGCCAGAATCAATTTTACAGAATCAATTCGCTCAAAATCAAACAAAACACACACACACACAAAAGAAATAGCTTGCAAAAACATACGGGTCCAACATGACGTGTAGCCAAAGAAGACCCAGAAGTTTCTTCAAGTCCAGACCATGCACCAGAATCAATATCAAGAAATCTGCAAATAAAACAAAACCAAACATAGCATTTCTACATCAATAAAATCAACATCTCCAAAACAAAATTGCAATTGTAATTTTGAATATCGTACATGAAAATGGGGCGAAGCAAACCGGAGGTGTGATGAACCCAAAGGTCAGGATCTTCGGAAACCGCGCCGGTTTTGGAACTACTCGGAGAAGGAAATTCATCGGTTGAAAGACCTAGTGGATGAGTCTGATGAAGCTGTGCTTGGTGTAGAGCCAGGCCCATTAAGGCTCCGGCTGCATATCTCTGTGTCGGCGTCAGATACGACGACGGTGGCGTTGACACCATGAGTTCCGTCGTGCAGAGTGATCGGAATTGAATTGTAATAATTCTGATCTTGTTTGTTTCTAATTATGGCGGTGGCTTTCGGAATTCAACTTACTATAGCGTCAAAGTTTTGAAGCGGTTTTGTTTATACTCTAACTGATTTCTTTTTTTGATGAAAAGAAATAAGAATACTTTAACTAATTTGATTTCTATACATTTCCTTTTTTATTTTTGGTACAAGTACAACATTTCTATTTTATTTTATTTTTTTCATTTTCTTTTTATCTAAACATAAGTTTAATATTTTTTTGGTTTAAATGCAGTTGTACCCTCCTGTTTTGATTAAATCAAAATTTTATTCCTTCTATTTTAAAATACGGAATTGTTACCCTCCTATTTTATAATTCTTTGAATTTTATCCCCTATAATATTTAACTCATATTTTATTATAGGTACCTAATGTAGGACTTTTGTGACAAATACACGCTTAACATAGTGTTATCGGTAGAGTTTACAAGTGGCAAAACCATATACTCCCTCCGTCCCAAAATATAAGACCTAGTTGACCACTGCGCTTATGTTAATGCATAATTTTGATCTCTAATATCTATAATTGTCTATTAGTAAAAATTATAAAAACTTGATATTTTGAAAGTATTCATCAAAACAAATCAAATAAGATCTTATATGCTAATATTTACATCTATATATTATTAAAAAAATTATAGTCAAAACAAGATAAATGAGTAGTGCATTTAATCAAAACAGTTCTTATAAAATAGGACGAGAGAGTACTTTTTAATTTCCAGTACACTTAACAAATAAAATTACCGCTTCTATTTGGTGAAATCATCAAAACTTATGTTGAGATTAAGTACTCCATGTGATTTATGATGTAACTTTTGACTACTTGTATGGTAAATCTTCGAATTTAGGCATACATTGCCGTAACAAACCAGGTTAAAATCTTCGATTAATAATTAAACCCACGACCACCGTAAGAAGGCAACAAATTCGATGAAGAAGTAGCTAAAAACATACACTTTCGGGTTAAGAGCCACAAAACCATAAATAGAGCTCAATGGAAGTATGGAACGAGGCGGAGCACCTCAATGAGGAAACATCCATTTCAACCTCTACAAGAGCAGCAACAACCATTGAATCTCAGATTGATGGCTCAAACAAACTAAGAGGAACGGATCCCCAACCGAAAATGCGTGCTCGTTTAACGAAACCACCTCTCAACACAAAAAACATGTGAGAAGTCAAAGCAATCGCGGCAGTACCAGCGGTGTGTAGATGGTGCTTTCAAGGTTGTGTGAGGCGTGGAGCTTGGGGAGGAGGGGGTATTAACCATTGGGTGCCTCCCAACTCCCTCCGTCTATGCTTAAATGTATCAAAATTACAAACATATTTTTGATATTTTTTTTGTTAATAACTTCATGGACTAAATTCATCAAGGATAAATACATCAAGGACAACATAACTACTTAAAAACAAATGTAAAAACCAAAACAACAAATTAGAGAGACATTTATAAATATATTTACAATTTTAATTTTTAATACACTCAAATACAATAACAAACTTGAACCGGGGATCAGACAAAACCCAACTCAATCAGCACTACACCTCAATACTTGAGCCTTGTGCTTGGGGGGCTGTGTACCGGGGGATCAACCAAGGCCCAACTCGCCCAAGCCCAATACGTATCCACTGTTGGGTCACCCTGACTAATCTACTCGCCCAAGTCCATTCAACGCTGGAGGTTACCAGCTCAAACCCACGTTCACCCATAAGCACGTGAGGAGGGCGAACAGTTGAGCCTGTGACCACGATCATCCAGCTCCCCAATGGAGATCGTGGGGAAATGAGGAGTCCAACGCTTTGGCAGTTACCCCTGGACTATTATATATAGACCCCCCCCCCCCCCCCCCCCATCGATAACAAAAGACAGATGGATTAACGCACTTAACACACAAACATTACATATCAACTACGAATATACACCCCTGCATACTTAGCAGGAACAAAACTTAACAAGCATTTTTTTATGTGTGAATAACTAAGTCAATTAGTCAAATTATCTCTATGGATTATTTTCGTTTTTAAAATAATGTATAATCTTTTCGTTTAACCTATATATGGTATTTATTTTTGAGTTCTTCTTTTCGCGTTAGTCGGCCTTCTCACGCACCCCCCAAGCTTCAAATTTTACCCTCTTGCTATTCAGACAGCGACCATGTAAAATTGCAAAAATTGTTTATTGGTTATGAGTTATTGATTTCTTATTTTTCTTCGTCGTCTTCATCACCATCTTCTTCTTCTTCTTCTTCAAAACATGAAGATGTATTAGTGGGTTATGAGTTGTTGATTTCTTCTTTTTCTTCGTCTTCTTCTTCGTCTCCATCACCATCTTCTTTTTCTTCTTCTTCAAACTTCACAATTTAGAGACGGAGCTAGTAGGGGGACCGGCAGAGGCCACGGTCCCCCTAAATTTTTTTATACTAGTATTTTGTTATAATATTGTTTTAATTTCATGTTTAATCTCCCTTATTTTATTAAACTTATGCAAATGGTCCTTCTTTATTAATCCAATATTTTGAACACTATTATAAATTTGTTGTAAATTTAATCTTAGTGACTATTTTTCCCCTAAAAATTAATTTTTCTCAATAAAAAAAAAAGTGTCTTATTGCCTCAATATCGAATTTAATTATCAAATATCTCTTTTGAGACTAAAATTCACATTCTTTTACTCAAAAAATCGTAATTTTTATGTCAAAACACATGAGTTGAGACTAAAATTATATTAAATAATAAATGTGAAAATGGAAAGGCCTAAAAGTTCGATTTAAAAAAAATTGTCTAAAAATGAACATTCACTATATTAATTTTTTATTTATTTTACAATTTCTTGTATATGTTATGTTTTTAAATTTAAAATTTTTTTTTTGGTGAATTGTGCTTTAAAATTCGATCTCCCCTAAATTGAATTTCTGGCTCCGTCCGTGCTTCACAGGTCCTTATTGTTGGTGCTTGAGATCAAAAATGGAGAAAACTATGAGTCTAAAGTTTAGAGAAATTGGGATTGATTAAGGAAGAAGAAAAATTTTATTGATTACTCACTATTAACAAACAATTACAACAATCATTATATAGGCTACAAAAAAACTTAACAACCTACCGCTGTCAAACCTGCTTCATCTCGCTTAGCTTAGCCAAACAGACTCGTTGTTTTCTTGCTTAGCCAGGAAACCTTTGCTAAGCCATGCAGACTAAACACACACCGGTGCTTTAAGCTCAACTTTGAGCTTATCAACTAAACACTTAATTATGATGAAACATACACACAATTAAGATTGGAATACAACAACTACTACTTATGAACATTGTTATGATGTCACTCATATGGTTTTTTGTGTTTTTATATTGCAAAATTTTGTGTAATATATTTTTATGAGAAACTCTCATGAGATATACTGTTATATTGAGAATATTCTCCTATTCTTATTCTCTTGTTGTCAATCTCATATATTATTCATAACTATACGGCTATATATATATATATATAGCTATAAGAAAAATAAATTTTTGCATCATATCTTTTAAAATAAAAAACTAATCTTAAATATTCTAAACAAATCCTAAATATTATAAACGGAAATATAAATATTAAATCATAATATAATATTATCTTATTTTAAAATAAATTTAAACTATATTGGAAATAATTAGACATTATTCTCAATAAATTGAAAATGGAAATAACTAGGGATTTTGCTTAATTGTGTTGTTGATCCAGAAAACAATGGGTATGAATTTGGGTCCATTGAAAATGAGAGTGAATTGTAATGAATGTTAGAAGGAAGAAGGAAGAAGGAAGAAGCAATTCTTGGGTTTCTATTTTAATTTTCTGTTTCTTAATTATTTTTCTTTTAAAATTTTAATTAGGTTATTATATGGCAATTATGTCACTAATTAAATAAAAAAAATATGTCTATTTTAATTTTCCATTTTCTCATTTAAAAATTTAATTAGGTTATTATATGGCAATATATCAATAAATAAATAAATTATAAATATATATATATTTTAAATTTTTTTCTTTTAAAAATATTTATCCATGTGTCATAAAAATATAATCAAAAATCAATTAAAAATCATCTAAGCAACCCGCTTCATCAATTTTGCCGCATCATTAAACAACGTAAAAGTTGAATTTGAACGTCGTTAAATTGGGGATGTATTGTGGTACAATTTTCAAGTTGTAATTGGAAAACAGCAAAAACAATACATATGGTACTGCATGTAAGTTTTATCCTTTTAAAAAAGATCAAGAAAGAGTGACTATCAAGCAAATTGAATTATCCCCTTCTTCAGTTCTCTACATCTCTCCCAGGCCCGATTTTGGGCCAGGGCAACCCCAGGCCTCCAGCCCAGTGCCTCCATATTTTGGGGGCCTTTATTTTTTTTGGGCCCATCATGAAAACAATATGATTAAGTATTTGCACTGATATATCATTTCATGTTAAGTCATGTGCTCTAGTGTGTGCACATTTTTGGGCTTTTTCCAGAATCAATAAGTGGCGAGTTCAACTCCCATTTCTAGCAATTTTTGGTTTTGTTTTATTTTTTTAAATAGATCAAGTATCAATAAATTACAATAAATGACTCTTTAAAACTTTTACTACTTATATTAAAAAACCTATATTTTATTATTTCCTTAAAAATTTCTTTGAAAATAAATAATTAATTTCTTTAAAATATTTAACTAAATTTATTTTACCTTCAAAATTTAAAGATCTTTTTGTCGAATTTGTTCAGGGCCTCTAAATATACAGAGACAACCCTGCTCTCTCCTTCCTCTTTTATCGATGAGAGAAATTGAAATTAAGAGAGAGATAGAGAGGAAGGAGAGAGGGGGTCGGATAGATAGCTCAACTGGTTAAGCTAGTTGATCTAAGGGTTATGGAGTTGAAGGTCTAAGGTTCAAGTCCTGGCAAAGAGAAAAATTAACATAACATTGTAATATACTACTCCCTCCAGTTTTTTTTTTTTTAATTCTCCAGTTTCGTCAGATTTAGCATTTTTAATTAATTGTCCATTTAGTGTTTTAAGGATATGATTTGTCAATTGTACCCTTTGTCACTCTTATCTTTTTTAATAAAACTAATTGATGCTATATATTTGGAAAACTAAAGTTTTTAAAAAAAATAAAAAATTTGTACAAAACATATTAAATATATATATTTTTGTTTGTACATAATATAGTAGATTTACTGAAAAAAGTAAGTGCATGCAAAAAAAAAAAGAATTTATTGGTGAATTAAAATGAGGGTATAATAGGAAGATAATGTGCAAAAATACACTTTGTTAATTTATTGTTATTATTCTAAACGAACACTTATAAAAAAACGGATGAGTAACGACTAACAATTTGTCAAAAACAAAATATGGGGAAGGAGAAAGATGGAGATAATGGATGGAAGGAGATGATCCATTTTAAAAATGATGTTAGTAAGATTATTATGGTAACAATAAATTTTAGAGCTTGAAAAAAGAGGCAGGAAAAAAATTCAAACTGAGGGATGTGAAGCGGTTTGAAGCTGAGGGACAATGTTTAGCCGTTTAGGTGTTGATTTTTTTTTTCTTTTCGGCGTTTTAGAACCTCCTGCGGTTTTTAACACTTCCATGTCTATGTGTTAAATTTAAGTGAAATATTGCTAAAAAAGAATAAGTGAGACATTACAATTTATTTTTTTTGACTAAAGTGAGACATTACAATTTAAAGGAAAATACTAAACAGTGTTTCGGGCAATGGTTAAGAGTTTTAATATGAAAAGATTATTTTGTAAATTGTGCATTCAATGTTTTGAAGATGTAAAAGTTATTCTTTCATTATTAATTTTGTCATTTGTTTTCTTTTTTAGTATGTTTAACTAGTGTCCCGGAGGCACTGTTTAGCATGATCCTAATTTAAAACCCTAAATATTTTGCGTACTTGGGAGATGTGAAATCTAATTATTGTTGCTCATTCACTTTGGCCAACAATTAACAAGAGGTAATGTAAAAAATTACTCGCTTCGTTCTTTTTTAAGCGTCATAATTGACCATTGCACATATGTCAATGTATATCTTTAATCATTAATATTTTTAATTAGGAAAATATTAAGGGCACATGCTTAGAATACAAATGTGGTAAAAATTTATTGCATTTTGTGTATTCATCAACTACTTGAACATTAAATTTCTTATATTATTAAATACAAAATTTCTACTTTTAGGTGGCTTATCATGTGCCCTTAGGGCACATGTTAACATGATCCTATGCTAATATTTGTTTTATAAATCAATAAAAAAAATATGGTCAAAGTAGATTATATAAATAGTTAGCACGATTCTCAAACGACACTTAAAAAAGAATGGAGAGAGTAGAAAGTAATCCATTTTCTTATATTAATTAATAGTAGATGATAGTAGATTAGTAGTAGTAGGTGATAGATTCTTCAAAAACAAATTACACAATTTATGTAGGATTTAATTGATATGCACCGACGGTGTAAAATAATTTTACATTGTCAACCAATATCAACCATGTTTTCCGCCACATCACCCCGCTTTACCCCACTTTCTTGACATGACACGATAGAATGATGGTTATTTATTGGACGATGGTGTAAAACTATTTTACACCGTCGGTGCATATCAATTAAACTCATTTATGTATAGTGATTATATCATTTAATTTAGTGAAAAAGTATACTCCCTCTAACCAATATTATAAGTAAATTTGACCATTTTAATACATTAAAAAATGAATTTAATGGATATGCACCATCAGTGTAAAACATTTTTACACAAGCATCCAATGAAAATCTACCAATTTGCCACATCACCCCACTCTTGTATGGTTATTTTGAAGTTAGTTATATGATATGGAAGAATAGTGGTTTCTTATTGGATGTCAGTGTAAAACTATTTTACACTGACGATGCATGTCCATTAAACTCTTAAAAAATATGTATTTGGTCCATGTTATGTACAAAATACATAACTTTTCCAATGAATCAAAAAAGTCAAATATACTTATAAATTATAATAGTGATCGGATGAAGTATATATCAATATCATTTAAAATACATATACAATGAATTATAAATAATTACTACTCAAATTTTATTTTATAATTTTATAGCATTTTAACTGTTTTATTTAATTTTTGTAAAAAAAAAAAAAAAACACTATTTCAAGTCAAAATTATAATTTAATATATAGTTGAATATGAATTCTTAAATGAATGACATCTTTTCTGCAATTCATCCCTATTCACCTGCACTTTTTCTACAATATTTCACTATTCTATTGCACTTTTTCTGCAATTTCTCCATATTCTACTGCACGTTTTTTGCAATTTCTCCTTATTCTAATATACTTTTTCCTTGGCAACAGTTTCAATGTATTCAAGCGCACCCCTATATAAAACAAAGTTATCTACTTCATTTCTCACACAATCGCATCTCACTCATTGCATACAAACAATTCTATCTAACATGGAAACACTTAAGAAACCTCTCATTGTAACTCTTTTTATGATTTTGGTCATGAACAATGTGTGTCTGACCAGAGAAAAGAAGACTGGGAATGAGAAGATTACTTACATAGTACATGTTGCCAAATCCAAAATGCCAGCAAGCTTCAATCACCATTCAATCTGGTATGAATCAATTCTTAAGTCGGTATCTAAGTCAGCTGAAATGCTATACACCTATAATGATGCAATTAATGGATTCTCAACAAGTTTGACAGTTGAAGAACTTCAGTCACTAAAGAGCCAAGTTGGGGTTCTAAAGGTGACAACAGATGAAATGTATAAAATCTTCACAACTCGAACACCTGAGTTCCTTGGGCTCAATAAAATTGCTAGTACACTCCCCACAACAAACAAAAGTAGTGACATAATTGTGGGACTCATCGATACAGGTGTATGGCCTGAAAGCAAGAGCTTCGATGATACCGGATACAGGCCAATCCCCCACACATGGAAAGGAAAATGTGAAATAGGTATCAATTTCACGACCTCAAATTGTAATAAGAAATTGATTGGTGTGAGGTTCTTTCTAAAGGGGTATGAGGCATCTGAGGGTCCGATTAACGAAACCATCGAGTCTAGATCACCTCGAGATGATGATGGCCATGGAACCCACACGGCGAGCACAGTCGCAGGATCTCCAGTAGGGAATGCAAATTTTTTCGGCTACGCAAATGGGACAGCACGTGGGATGGCTGTTGGCGCTAGAGTTGCTGTCTATAAGGCTTGTTGGCAAAACGGATGCACGGGTTCTGATGTATTGGCTGCAATGGATCAAGCAATTGCAGACAACGTCAATGTTCTTTCATTGTCTTTTGGTTATTGGCCAATTCCATACTTTTATGATGAAATTGCAATTGGATCTTTTGCAGCAATGGAGCATGGGATTCTAGTTTCAAGTGCTGCAGGAAACAATGATAAAGTACATCGCTCTGTGACAAATGTAGCACCTTGGATTACAACTGTGGGTTCTGGCACACTCGATCGAGATTTTCCTGCATATGTCAGTCTTGGAAATGGAAAAAAATACTCAGGAGTATCCTTTTATAATGGCCGTTCTTTGCATGATACTCTATTTCCATTCATATATGCAGGAAATGTAAGCAATGATGGAATAAAAGGTCTCGATACATGTCTTCCAGGTAGCTTAGATCCAAAGAAGGTATCTGGAAAGATTGTGTTGTGTGATCGCGGAGAGAATTCTAGAATTGAGAAAGGAAATATAGTAAAATCTGCTGGTGGTTTGGGTATGGTGTTAGCGAACACTGATCGATTTAGAGAAGCCACAGTGGCAGATGCCCACTTTATGCCAGCAATTAATGTGGGCTTCAAAGATGGTGAAGCAATAAAAAAATACATATTTTCGGATCCAAAACCAATGGGCACAATTGTGTTTCAAGGAACAAGAATTGGGGTTGAGTCATCACCTGTTGTTGCACAAACAAGCTTACGAGGCCCCAATATTATTACCCCACAAATATTGAAGCCTGAATTAATTGCACCAGGTGTTAACATCTTAGCAGCATATACAAGGAATCTAAGTCCCACAGGGGAGGATTCTGATCCTAGGCGCGTAGATTTCAACATTATGACAGGAACATCAATCGCATGCCCTCATGTAAGTGGATTAGCAGCTTTAATCAAGTCAGTTCATCCAGAATGGAATCCAGCTGCCATTCGATCTGCATTAATGACAACAGCCTATAAACTTACAAGAACAATCAAACATTATTGGATGGTGCAACCAAAAATCCAGCAACTCCATTTGATTTTGGTGCTGGGCACGTCGACCCTATTTCCGCACTAAATCCTGGACTAGTCTATGATTTGACAGTGGATGACTATTTGAGCTTCCTATGTGCACTGAACTACTCGACTACTAATATTGAAATCGTGGCGAGGAGAAAGTACGCATGTGACCCAAAGAAACAATACAGTGTTACAAACCTTAATTACCCTTCTTTTGTTGTGGTCTTTCAGAGCGGGCATAGTGTAGAAGAGATTAATTATATTCGGATTCTTACTAATGTGGGTGTCGCTAGAACATACAAGGTATCAGCAAAGTTAGATGATCCATCTGTCAAGGTCTCAATTAAACCAGAAGTGTTAAGTTTTAAGACAAATGAGAAAAAATTATACACAATTACATTTACGACATCTGGTTCGAAACCAAATAACACTATAAGTTTTGGAAGATTGGAATGGTCTGATGGAAAAAATGTTGTTAGAAGTCCTATAGCGTTTATTTGGAAATTGCCCTGAATGTTGTAAGAATGTTTCAATGTTATGCTTATATAATATAATAAATATATAAAAAAAAAAAAAACATTATGTTTTAATAAATTGAAGTTTAATGAAAGATGTTTGGTCAAATGTTTGACTTTCCGTTTTTTTTTTTCAAGTGCTTGACTTTTCTTTTATCGTGCATGAATATGCAAGTTATATTTCTTACTACTGCATAATTTTATTTTATAAATCATTCAAATTGATTTTTGACATTATAATAATATTAAAAGAAGTTCGTCAAGGTATTCAAGCGGTTTGGTTGGCTCGTTGTTCGACTATTTGGAAGGAACGAAACAATAGGATTTTCTCTAAGCAAAAGGTCTCAGTCGATGTGTTGCTTGATAAGGTAAAAACTCTTGTTTGGTGATGGTTGAAGACTCGGCAGAACAATTTTAATTATGCTTTGAATATGTGGTGGTGGGTTCATCCCGTAGTTTGTTTAGGGATTCATTATGTGTAATGGATTGCTTTGCTTTACTACAATCTTGAACATTTTTACTTTATAATTTTTTCGGGTTAGGCACACCTTGTGCTTTACATGTTATTTTATTTTATTTTTTTAAACAAAAGAGACTTGCTACAAGAGCAAGCCCTCAAAAGATATATATATATATATATATATAAATAAAAGAGAGAACAAAGGATGAGGGGGGGCAAACAACCTAACCCTCAAAGCAAAGAAAATCAACAAAATCTAAAGTACGGTAATCCTAGATAATTCCTACCAAAATCTCCTCTAATCCGAGAGGGAATTTGGTCCCACCAAGTGAATCCAGGTAAAGATAATCCTAAGTTAGCTAGTTTGTCAGCACAATGATTTCCTTCCCTGTAAATATGAGATACAAAAAAATTCATATTTGAAATCCTAGCTAAACAATTGTCCCATCTATTCCTTAAATACCAAGGCACAACCTTTGAAGTTGAAAAAGCCAGCACCACTAGCATAGAGTCAGATTCTAGCCAAAGATGCGACCAACCCTTACTAAAAGCAGTTTCAATGGCTAACATAGCACCAATAAGCTCCGCATTTAATGAAGTGCTGATACCAAGATTATAAGTGTATGCTCCTAAGAAAGAAGAGGTAGAATCTCTTAAAATACCTCCACAGGAGGAAGGACCTGGATTACCCAAGGAAGCACCATCACAGTTGCATTTTATCCAATCAAGAATAGGGGGCTGCCACAATACTTCTTTAATTTTAGGAGCCTTACCATGTTTCATCTTTACTTTGAATTTTTGAAGTAACACAAATTCGGCAATATTAGATTTTGCTTTTAAGCAAGAATTGTTACCTGATAAAGAAACTGAAGCAATAATAAGATTAACCACTGATCTCCAATGCATCTTTTTATTATTGAACCTTCTTTGATTTCTTGCAAACCAAATAAAATTGACACAGTTAATGATTGCAACAGAAATGACCAAATTACAAAGAGGGGACCAACTTGAGTTGCATAACTTGAAGGCCTCATTCAAATCATTAAATTGGCAGTTAACATTCAAACAAGAGGCAAGCCAGTTCCAAATATGTTGAGCAAAGTTGCATGTGAGGAACAAATGAGAGCTTGTTTCAATTTCAGACTCACATAAGCTACACATGGAAGGTAAAGCACAACCTCTGACCGAAAGAGAATCATTTGTGGGAAGCTTGTGTTGTAAACATCTCCAAAACAACAAAGATTTTGAAGGAGGGATAAAAGAATTCCAAACAATCTTAGACCAAAACATCTGTTGACCAGTAGGACTGAAAAAGGAGTAAGAATCCTGTAAAGATAAATCTCCATCATGAGATGGGCTCCACAACAGTTTGTTATCTTTTTCGAACAAAGGAATGGTGATGTTTTTAACCAGCTTCTGCAGAGTAGGATAAGCTAAAAGCAAACAATTAGGAATCTTCCAACACCGGTTTCAAATAAAATCTCTCACTTTAGCTTTTAATGAAGAATGCATGTGAATAGGAATATCAAGAGAAACCACCAAAGGATCTCCACACCAAGGATCCAACCAGAAATTGACTTCCTCACCATTTCCAATTTGCCAGGACGAATTAGAGCAAACATCATGAAAATTGTTCTTAACACTGCTCCAAATAGATGAAAAAATGTGATAAGAAATAGGAAATGAGCCTTTAAGCACTCTATGTCTAAGGAACTTTGCCCATTGCAAATTGGATTGCACTAACTCCCAACAAAGCTTCAAGTTAGTAGCCTCATTCAATTTAGACAATGATCTAATGCCTAATCCTCCTTCATTTAAAGGGGTGCATACTCTATGCCAAGCGACAGTTAATAACTTTCTTTGATTCACATCACCGCTCCATATGAAATTCCTCATCCATCTTTCAAGATCTTTAATTAAACTAGATGGCCAAGAGTAAACAGATATGGTATGCATCATCATACCTTGTATTACACTTCTGATTAGCTGAACCCTACCTGCCATGGATAGATAGGAGGCTTTCCAAGCTGAGAGTTTAGATTTGATCTTGTCTGCCAATGGTTGAAGATGAGATCTTTTTGGTTTACCTTTGAAAATTGGAGCACCAAGGTATACAAAAGGTAAAGCTCCAATGTTGAAGCCCAGTTGTTCAGCAATGAAATGAAGTCTTTGAGAAGATAAGGCTCCTGCATATATAAAAGATTTGCTAGGATTGACTACTTGCCCAGAGTTTGCTTTGATGAGAGTCAACTTTCCATCTCTGACCAATTTAGTGATGCTCCTACTAATAACTTCCTCTGCAAGACAAAAAAGGAGAGGGGATAGAGGGTCTCCTTGACGAACCCCTCTAGAACAATTGAAGAAACCATGTTGTTTACCATTAATTGAAATGGACATTTTTGCTGAACAAAGTATTGAATGAATCCATTGACAGAAAATTTGATTAAATCCAAAGGCCTTCAGAACTCTCAGGAGGAAAGACCACTGAAGGGTATCAAAAGCTTTAGCTATGTCAACTTTGATAGCTAAATTACCTCCAAAACTTTTATTATGCAGCATATTAATAGCTTCTGAAGTTAGACAAATGCAATCTTTGATGCTTCTTCCTTTGATGAAACCTCTTTGTTGAATGGAGGTAATGGCCGGCATAATTGAAGATAACCTGTCTGCAATAATTTTTGAAATCAACTTGAACTTGAAGTTAGCAATAGCTATAGGTCTATAATCATTCACACTATCTGCATGATCAGTTTTAGGAATCAAAACAAGAGTGTTTGAATTAAAATTGGGCATAATCCACCCAGATGTGAAGAATTGCATAACTGCATTTATCACATCTAGCTTAATTATGTTCCAATAAGTTTGAAAAAAGATGGCTCCAAAACCATCAGGCCCTGGAGCACTATCTTTGTTTAAAGAGAAAACAGCATTTTTAATTTCTTCAGGAGAAGGTAATCTAGTGAGCATAGTGTTTAGCCTATCAGTAATAAGAGATGGAATAACCTCATTTACCAAACCATTGTCATTAACAGGATCAAGACCATTAAAAAGAGAAGTGAAATGATTAACAATATGAGCTTTGACTTCATCTGGATCATTTAGGATGTTATCACCATTCCTAATGGATGTAATACGGCTGGTAGCTTGTCTAATTTTGTCTAATTTATGAAAGTAAGCTGTGTTTAATGTATTCATTTGGCTTCTTCAAAAAAAAATTACAATAAAACTAGCAAAATACTTATGCATTCATATGAGTTTCTAGATTTTTAGTCGATAATATAATACCGACATTATTAAAATAAAATAATAAAATTATTTGTGGAATTTGGAAAAAAAATTACATAATTATAATAATAAAACAAAAAAACAACTATTTCAAAATATTTAGAAATTTAAAATATTTTTAAATATAAGAAGAATTATTAAAATATAACTTTTGTCTTGCACTTTCAGAAACATTACTTAGCATATTGAAGGTTGTGTTGCAATCAATATTTTATATTTGTCTCTCTTATGTTACAAAAAGAAAATGTTCGATTTAGTAAATTATACATATATATATATATAATTGTTGACTACAAATCAATAGCATGTATGTGTCTCGATCAATTTCTAGAGAAAAGCTTTTAATTTTTTACAACAATGGTTAATATAATTAAGGCTTAAATATGAAAATAGTCCCTGCAATTATGACTTGTTTTGATTTTAGTCCCTGCAAAAAAAAAAGTTTGATTTTAGTCCCTGCAAAATCTCAAAAGTTTTAAAATAGTCCTTGAGCTGGATTTATTGATTACATGGTACATTTTTTATGACGTGGATTAATACATTGATTTTTCATTTAATTTTTAATTTAAAATGAAGTTTTCCATTTTTCTAAAAAACAAATTAAAATTAAAAAAAAAAGGTTAGAAGGGAAAAATAACATCTCCAACACACTAATCAAAACAAAGAATTCAGATCCAAGCCGTACGGTGCTGGAAGGAATCAAATTGAAACCTGCACATGGAAATGGAGCTTGTAACGTCTATGGCATGCAAGATCTACGTTGCTACAGTGCCTCTTATGCTTCTTTGTTTATCCGACACAAACCCAGATGAACAACGATGCTAAGTTCAAGAAAGGAAAATAAAAAAATGGTTCAACCTCAAAAAGTTGGAGCTTTAGTGATCCTGAATTGCAGAGGAAAAATAGGGTTGTTAGTTACAAAGTTTATTCTGTCGAAGGTAAACTCAAAGGTTCTTTTAGAAAAAGTTTTAAATGAATTAAGGATAATGCAGCATAGTTGTTCATGAGTGGTAGTAGTGAAGATTATAATAATGATGGTTTGAATTTGTATTTGAAATCGAAGATGGTGAACATAAATGATCCTCACTGAATCGCGTACAAATAAATTAAACCCTAATTGCTAACTCATTCCCTTTTTCTATTTTTCCCTTTTAATATTTTTTTTTTAATTTTAATTTGTTTTTATGAAAAATGGTAAACTTAATTTTAATTTAAAAATTAAATAAAAAATCAATGTATTAATCCACATCATCGAAAATGGGACATGTCATCAAAATAAATCCTAGGCAGCATCTGCCAAATCATAAAAAATGAGACATGTCATCAAAAAATTCTGCTCAGGGACTATTTTAAAACTTTTGAAATTTTGCAGGGACTTAAATCAAACTTTTTTTTTTGCAGGGACTAAAATCAAAACAAGTCATAATTGCAGGGACTATTTTCATATTTAAGCCTATAATTAATTAGAATGAATGTATTATAACTTTTCTTTTATCTTTTTTTTTTTTTCGTGAACCAGATATCCTCTGCGCGTAACTGTAAAGATTAATCTCTCGAGTCTTGTGGGACCCAAATGGATGAAAAATCTCCTTAAGAATTGTAACACTGTTGTCCGATACGTGTCTGATACCGATACGCGTCTGATACGTTCCGATACGCGTATCGAAAAAGTATCGGTTAATTTATTTTTATTTTTTAAAAAATAATAGCCGATCCGTATCGGATACCGATACAGTTTGATTTTACTCCAATACGGCTGAAAAATCCAATATGTGCACGAGACATATGATCCTTTTTATTTATTTATTTCTTGTTGTTTTTTCCCCACATTTTAAAAAGAAGAATAACAAATATGGGTTGTCACTAAGTCGTCACCACCACCAACGATTCATTGCTTCCATCAACAACACTGTTCTTTGATGATGGAAATAGAGGAGAGGAAACTGATACAATCTGTGTTTCCTCTTAAGTAGTAAATGTTATTAGATTATGTTGTTCTTTATGGATAACTAGCTATAGCTTTTTTGGGTATTATTGATGATATTTTTTTGGGATAATACTAATGATGTTGTTTTTGGATAGTACTTAACTTAAGTGGATAGCAGTACTTAACTTAAATATTTAATTGTCACTTGAATTGAAAATCATTATCGATTTTAGCTATGTTTATATATTGTTCATTTATATATTTAATTTTAAATTAAATTTTTAAATAACGTATCACGACCATATTGTATCACAAATTTTGAAAATTTTTCCGTATTGTCGTATTAGTATCATGTCATGTATCTGGACTTCATAACACATAAATAATTAGTCAAAAAAATTAACTGAGCTAGTAAATGTAAAAGGGAGTAAATTTAGATGCCAAAATCGCACGATTGAAGGCCAAAATCTCACGATTGTGAAACTCAAGGGTTATAATCGCACAATTGAAATTTGAGGGGCTAAAATTGCACAATTGTGAAACTTTGAGGGTCAAAACTGCATTTAAGCCTATAATTTATGTGACAATTAACTTTTAACTAATTGACCCATGGAAAAAATTAACTAATTTAACTCTTACTATTGTTGGGAAAGATTTTTGAATCCTTTTTACCAAACATGGTTATAAATATTTCCAATGTTATATTCCCAGGAATTTACTTTGTAACCATGAAACAAACACCCCCTAATAATTTTGTGATGATGAAATTTGATAGAGTAATGATAGATTAAAACATATAGATAAAGAAGAAACGCAAACATTTTTTGTTTCCCACGCGGAGTTGGCATATCAAAGTGCACAACTTCAGTTTCATAATGTAATATATTAAGCTGTTGATGCATCAAAAGAATAGCATACTAAGGTAAGGCGTTCATATCAATGACAAGCTGAATAGTATATCATCCATTTAATGCAAAGAAAGAAATATATACAGCTGATTATAAATTTCTGCGATAAAAATTAAAGTAACAAGAATCCATTTCTCGCATTTAAAATTCAATGAAATGAAAATCAAAATAAGGTTGGCTATGAAGAACGACGCTCTTCCATTTCTTCCTCAACATTGAAGGAAGGTGAGAGGTCACTGTTTGCAAAAGAATGTTGTTATAAACACGGGATATTAAGTATCCGATTCAAAGTTGGTCTAAGATCTGTTTTAGCCTAAAGACAAGAGAAAAATAGCCTTCAATGTAATCTGCCAAGTCAACCTGAAAATCCAAACAAACTTTAGCAAAATATCCAAATTCAATGAACTGTGAATTGAAGAAGCCTTGCAATAATTATACTTCTCCTGTCCTAAATACAAGAGAAAAATTATTTTTTTGATTCATTGAGAATCTAATGTATCTGGGCTATGATATGGACCAGATACATTAGATTTTCAATGAATTTAAAAAGTAAATTTTCTCTTATATTTAGGACCGGAGGGAGTACAAGATATGAAAGCTACTTGCAAAAATAGTCATGAGTGAAGTGAGAAACAACTTACGAGTCGGATCCCATGAAAATTGATGAGTTGGATTCCAGCGAATACCCGAAAAAGTAGACTGCACATAATTGACACCAAATGTTAATTTAACCAAAATTTGGAAAAACATTTTACACGAGACCAACGGGTGTGATGGTTTTCAGAGCCTGACTCCAGTTGATTACATGACAATTATATTCTTTGTACGCACCTCAACTTCAGGAGCTTTTGAGGATTGTTCCCCACATATAGTTTGATGATTATGCACGTCTGCTTGCCGAAATGGCTCCTCAGCTGCAGTGGATTGAGATGGTAAATGTAAATCACTTGAGGAGCTCAGTGCATCACCTTTACCTGTATCAAGCATTGGGCTAAGTGCATTAGCGGCAAAACTGAAACAATCAGTTATAGCACCCTCGGTCAACTCATCATCCCACTCTATTGCTGTGGGAGTTTCCAATACACCATCTTTCTCCTTTGCTGCTACTTGTTCCAACAGATCTGAAACTGAATCATCAACTAATGGGCAATCAGTATCGCCGAAGATTGATGCTATCCATGAAGAAGTATCCATTGGTGGATGATGAATTACACTAGGGCCTCTCCAATTCTGACCAGAAGATTGACCCGAATTCTCCTCATTGTCAGATTGCTTCTGATCACTTTGCCCACTATTACTCGGACCCTCAGAAGACCTATTAGAACCCAAATTTCCATTCACTTCAGCTTTTTGCTCATTCCCATGACCTTCCACCACTTTATCAGAAGGTTTGTCATTCAATTTCTCATCAAAGCCAGTTGAAGGTAGTGCAGGATGTACGTCGGGACCATAATGACAAGAAATGTCACATTTGGGTGACTCTTCCCTTCGTTCAAAATGACCACTTTGCCCATCACTTATATTCCCATCCGCTTGTGTAGTCAAACCAGGAGACGGAGTGTGCCCTCCATTGCTCTTAACAGATTCATCTGTACCATTGGGTGGGGTATAAGTATCACCCACCTTTTCCGCCTCGCCTTGCTTGAGAGTTTGGTTGTTAGCACAAATTTGACTCCTTGTTTCATTGCTAAGATCACCTTGACTATTTTCTGTGGTGGTTTCTAATGTAACACTGGCCCCCAAAGACTGTTGTTCACAGTTGAGTGGCAATGATACTTTTTGGAAACACTTCAAACTCAATGCATCAGATAATAATATAGAGTTCTCTTGTTTCTCTTCTATCCTCCATATTCTGAGATCTGGAGGGAGACGTTCAGTTCCTTTCAACTTGCACAGCAACAACATACTAACAGGGCCTTGAACCTTCCCATGTGGATCCTGATAATGCCAGACTGTTTCTCGTAGTCTCACAAATATTGGATTAGTGGCATCATCGATTGCTGATTCATTAGGATTGATTTGGTTCTTTATTACACATGTATTCCCATTTAGCTTACAGGTAGTCGACAAGTCTTGTGCATTGTGTCCAGTACCGTCCAATAAACTGTCCCAAATATTTTCCTTAACCTTCTTGTTTATTGGACTATTTGAATCTACTATACAGGAATTCTCGGATCCATAACCATTGTCAACTTTAAGATGATGAAGTTTTCGGGGAGTTTGAACCTTGCAACTAGCACGAACAGCACTTTTCCATGGATTTTTAGCTCGAAGGATCTCATCAAAATCAAGAGATAGTTTTCCTTTCAAATACATCCAATACACCTTGAAAAGATACTCCCAGCTGCTTTTGTCATCAAAATCCACTTCACACTAAAAAAGTAGCGAAGGAAATAAAAAGATAAAAATTAGACCATCATGCTATCATGCATCATTAACTCAACACCTAGTGGCATACTATCCCCACCTCCCCTCGCTCCCCAACACTCGAAATAAAGGGAAGGAATGGGAAAATAGTAGAGGACTCATAACAAAGTTCAACAAGCCATTACCTTAATTCCCAGGGCACTGTTTTCGATCAGCAATATTGTCCTCTTGCATGCTCCACACAAACCTTTGTTTCCTCTGACACTAACAAAATCAGATTCTTTTTTTGTGCATCCCTTGCACAGGGAATATGTACAAGTATAGCACATGTAGTGGCATGATTTGCCACAATCGCTACATAGATGCCAACCTAAGCAGTGCAAAAAAGAACACTTAGCTATGCCATTAGACTCTCAATAAAAATAAAAATCTACAACAAAAATAAGGAAGTGCACTAATTAGCAAATGTAATAATAGCGACTCTTTACTATAATAAGAAATAATAGATGAATAGCATATTGAATTAATTCTACATAATTGGAGACATTTATCCACGTCTTTCAAGCAAAAATACAAATGAACCATGCACATGAAATCTATTCTATAAAATAAAACATCATCGATGCAAGGGATCTAATCTAATGTCACTTTCATGTTCATCTTTTTCTTCCAAATTAATGCACCCTTGACAAAATTGGTAAAATCAATCAATAATTAACCCTATATTTTCATTGACGTACTTAGCACCATTCCTTGATCCTCAACAATTTCCATAAACAAAAACCCAAATCATCTTCACATTCAAATTAAGTTTTCTCAAGGCTATCTAGTATCTAGGCAGCAACATTTTCTCCAGTTTAGTTCATCCACCAAAACAAAAACATAAACTTTTTTTTTATAAAAAAAAAAAAAGCTTAAATTCAAAAGTGAGTTGCAAATGATCATAGTTCATTTAAGTGATTAAACATATCTCTCATCCATCCCCTTATAAAATTTCTTATATCCTATAAGCAAACAAACATGATATAACATTATATCCAACTTATAAATAAACTTCAATCAAAACACCTTAACAAGTATAAATCACCACATTAAACTTCAATTTAATCTCTGCATGTTAACAAATTAAAACCAAAAAAAATCAACATACCACAATTCCATTTCTCAGTTAAACGGAAAAACTCTTCATCACGCTTAACACATGCTGGATGATACGCCTTAGGACAACCCCTAAATCAAAATAAACACAAACAAATAAACAATTATAGCTCAAAAATCACAAAACTAAAACAAAGTGCAACTAAAACTATGAACCATGAAGTATGAACTCACCGATAATCACAAAGAACAAGTGAACCACCATCAAAACAAATAAAACAAACATCTTCTTCATCTTTCGGCTTTTTCAACCGTGGATGAGGTGGAAGAGGAAGAGTTCCTTTCGGTGGACGACCACGTTTCCTTTTCAAAACAGTGTCACAACTACCACCGTCGGTCATCGTGAAGTCAACATCGGAAGCGTTGACTCCGATCATCATCTGAGAATTTTCAGAAACCCTAACTTCTCCGGTCACCGGTATCACCACCGGTTGCTGAATCTGTTGCTGCTGTAGTTCTTCCATCATGAGTCAATTTTGGAATCAAAGATTGAAAATGAGTTGAATTGAGAGAGAGCGAAAGAGAGAGAGAAACCCTAGGAATTGGGGGAAACGGTGGATTTGATCTGATTGATTGATATGGTGAGTGGACACACAAACACGGAAACGAAATTGAAAATGGGGAATGGACTAAGTGCAGATGATGTAACAACACGTTGGTTTTATTTAATTTTCTTTGTTTCTTTCTTTTTTTATCTTTACTCTTTTTATTAGTAAATTTTAGTCAAATTTTCTATATATTTTATTCTTTTTGCTTTTTTACCATTTATAACAAATGTGATATTTTCAACCATGCAAGGAAACAAATGTCACGTTTTAATTACTTGTTGCTATTTGTATTGGTAATTATTATTATAAATTATTATACTACTACAGTAACTTTTTTTATTATGGTAGTAAAAATTAGAAGAAGAAAACGTTTGTTTGTGATGTGATGATGAGTGGAGAAAAGGTGAGGATGAGCGTGTCCGAATCTGGGTCTCTCGAAATGCACGTGGTTAGTTGTCATCAGAGGGAAAGATCACACCCCTCAATGTGTGTGGGACCCACTTTATTATTTATTTACATCCACGACATAAACATGTACATGATCCATTATATCATCTCTTCCTTTCTCAATTGATTAGTCATACTAGTTATATATTTTTGGTCTTTGCATTCTCACTTCAATGTTAATTTATCAATTGTTTAACAAGTGGTAGTTAGGTAAACTATACTATTTCCTTTCAAATTTCGTGAAAAAAAAATACTACGTACTTTCTTTTTAAAAATAAAAAAGGTAAACTATCTCTTTCATATCATGGGTAGATAAGTCCTTCAGAGAGGGAAAAAAAAGAGGTAAACTATCTTTCATATTGTCTCATACAAAAGATGTACTTTAGAAAAATAAATTGGAACATCTCAGTTTTGGTCGAAGCGCCGGCTCAAAACTATCAACTGTTCCAGCTAAGATTTAAGGAGAGAATATGATCATTAAGCTAGTAGAGCATTAAGTTAGTAGAGCATTAGGTACTGATGTTGGTTTTTCTCTGGATTTGAGTTTGGTGAAAAGAATGAACCTCCTTTTCTGATATTTGTGATGCCTTATATATAAAAGTGTTATAGGAGATAATGGAGAGAGTAGTTGAGAGATTTCTATGGAGCAGCGGGATGATGATGAGTAAACATAGGGAGTAGTGAGTTAGTTCTATGACCGAGTCTTCTTGAGCCTCCTCTGACTTGGGTGAGTGACACAATCGAGCGCGTTGGGCCTAGCCGAATTGGGCCTATATTCTCTCGTTCGATCCACCAGCAAAGAAAACCTCTTATACGTTATAAGTTCATTAGTTTGTGATAATAAAATAAGACAACTATTTTTACTTTTACTTTATAATTTGTTTTAAGCCTCATTTAGTGTTGGATCGATTCTTGTCCTTCTGTCAATATTTTCCTCCAATTGATTGTTTCCTCTTATTTTTTAATCGTGATTTTTTAAAGGGAGCTTCGATCAACAATATATACTCGTAGCATTCTTCCATGGTCCATGCTCTTGGTCCTACAAATAAGCAACATGTAATTTGTCAAATTTGTTGCCATCCCCTCGTGAAGGCTATTGAAGTTAATGTGGATGACTCTTTCCTTGATAATACTAGTAATGCAGGTTTTGGAAGGCTTTTGAGAAACGATAAAGGTATTTGGATTCGTGGTTTTTCTGAATCTTGTGGTAGAGCTTCTAATTTAGTGGCCGAACTTTCAACTATTTGGCTCGAGATTATATATGATATTAGATAACAAAAAAGATTATATACATAACTGAAAATATACTATTTTTCACCACAAGTATCTGACCAATTGGGCCGCTTAATTTGGTTTGGAGTTTGTTATGACATCAAGTAATTTTGACCCTCTCTCGATCGCAGTTGCAGAGATCGAACTGTGGTCCTCTGAAAATAGTCTATTTGTTTTAGCAAGTTAAAACTTGACAAATGTTCTATTAAATATACTTTCTTATTTATCCTTTTCCTTTTTTGATCTTAAGAGGGTCACATTTCCTCTGCAGCCTGCATTTCCAAATCCAAGTTCGAATACAAACTGTTGCCTAGATCCTTGCTTGTCAGATATAGAAAAAAAATTATCGGAATATTGCACTTAACATCATTATTTTGTTTCTATATATGCTCCACAATAAAACCGGTTGAATCCATGCCAACTGCCTTCCCTAATCATGGCTTAGATTATAAGCAATTGCATCGCAGAATTTAGATTTGCATTGATTGATGTTGTAGTAATTAGTAAAAAAATTATGTGAAAACTAAAACCATTTTCCTCCATTTCTAGCAGTTTCGAGATCTTTTAGGAAGGTCCGAAGGTAAATAATGGCACACAAAGCGTGTGATTTCTGTGAGTGCATACTAATTAAATCCATATGCTTATATTCAAATAGCTACCGCAATTATTTTTCAGCTATTGGTTCAATGTGAAAAGCTACCATAATGGTGGTGAAAGAAATTCAAGACGTTGGAGTATACCATAGTTGGAAATTAATAGGAAACTAGATCCGTTTGATACACAGCACAAAGCTCTTCATATATTGAAACAAGCGATAATGTAAATAGCAACCAAGACACTGTCCATAAAAACCATTTAAAACCCTCCAATCGCGACTTGAAAGGTAACAAAGGTAGAAGTTTTTCACCTCGCCATGCAGACCTTCTATATAATCGCGGGATAGAAATGAACACAACGATAGTAATTGCCCACATGCCTTCTATGAAATCAGTTATTGGCAGTAAAGCATCAGGCCAAGCCAATGTGGTTAGAAAAGCATTCGCGACAGTCATTGTAGCCTGCCCCTTGCTTCATCAGCTCAACAACAATTGGAATGCAAATCAAAGCAATATTGACATCATACACACACTATTTAAATGTACTACAAAATTGTAGTATCACCCAGAAACCAAAATCAACCAGGCAACTATTGCAAATCTATCTTCTTGCAAGTGCATATGAAATGTTCATTTATTTTACTATGATCATCGATCGATATAATATTAGCATTGGAGTTTCTAAAATCAAGAGAAACTGAAGGAAAATACAAGGTGGTTACAAATATAATACATCAATTTGCATCAACATCGATCATATTTAGTGCTAACGTTACCTTCATTGACCAAATTAATTGTATTCAAGGAAAATGTACACATTTACTAAACTCGTAATACCCGCGCAATGATTAACCAAACATGTGTACTGTGTCCCATATTAGGAGATGGCAAATGGCAATGATGTGTACCTATCACTCTATCCTTTACAATGTCCTTAAAAAGTCCTCCTCATTGCTGAATCCAGAGAAGCAGAGATCAATATATCAAGCTGCAGCCTCTGCAAGCATAAGTTCAAAAAGAGACCAATTTGTAACAATAAACTAAGCACAAAAATAGTGTTTGATAAAATGAGAAAGAAGACATTGTTCAGGAAAGAGTGTACTCGAGGACACACATTATAACTCGAGTAATAAGTGGACAGTAGAATTGTGAAAATTGAAATGAATAAAACTTATGCCATAGTTATGTTATGGATTTTCTTCTGGCTTTGACATCAAACTGATTTACACTCTGATAGATACGGACCAATTGGATCCTATCACACTCTCAAATCTCCAAGGTCCTAAAGCCATTTTGCTTCTACCAAGTCCAGCTCCAGAAGTTGGTAGAAAAAATTATACAAAAAAAGAATATCACCATGTCACTGACTGTACCTTCTTTGGGATGGGAATGAATCACTCATCACACACTCATCAAACAGCCTTTGTAAAAACTGTAATGAAAAGGAAAATTAAAAGTTCCACTCCCATCTTGACCGACAGTTATCTAACTTCTTGAAGAAACTGCTGTAAGCATGCAAATCAATGAATTGCTGTAACAAAGCTGTAAAAAAAGTAGTGTAGCACAAAAACCATACCGAGAACCAAATCCGAAACCCCAAATTGAATACAAAACTCAACGCATGAAATATGAATAACTTGGTAGTTCTGATAAAATCCTTAAACAACACAAGGAAAATCACAATGGGCTGTTTAATTGCCATGTAGAGTGAAGATATCATTTACATAGGGTGAGAATCTGATAAAAAAAATCCAATCACATAATGCAAATATACCTCCAAATGATGCAGATCTAGCAACAGTTCCAGCAGCACTACCAGCTGCATTGCTCCAATAATAGCTGGCCACCATTACCTTTCAAATTGATCTCTCATCACACCAACAGCTGAAAAAATTTCACAACATTGATGCTTGTAATCCCAAAACATCTCTTTTAGACCTTGAAGACATTCAACTTCTTTTCCAGGCTAAGTACAATCCCATTAACAGTTTCTAACAAAGCAGTTCTTTGATCTAACCTTCAAGAATATTCATCACCAGATTATTCTAATAGTAATCTCAATTCTCAAGAACTTTCACATGCATAATATATTGTCCTAGAGTGATATGTTGGGAAAAATCAAATCATCAAAAAACTAAATATATATGATACAAAATAAAAGCCTTTTTTCTTAATAATAGATTAAACAACATCATAATAGCCAGAACAATTTCATGCCATCACACATATAGTCAGAACAATTTCTTTAACTTATCTTTTCTTTCTCTGCTGTGTTCTATTGTCACCAACTCACCTGACTCGAGCAGAGGCCGGCATGGAAATCCACTACATTCAGAACTGAATGTGTTAGTTCTATTGAGATTTGACAACTCGAACTATTTGTTGAAGAAAATTTTGACAGCTGACATCCAAGAATATATCCATACTAATTTGTATCACAAGAATAAAATGAAATTTTGGGGTTAGAAAGAAAGAAAAAGAATGAACAGAAACAAAATGAGCAAACAAATTGATAACAAGCAATCAGAAAAAACAGGTAAACTATGCTGGAGTAGTTCATATAAAAAATTTGACACTTGACTAATACTGCCAGGTTAAATTACAACAATCGGAAAGAACCAACTTCAGATATGTTACGGATTACAAAAATCAAATGTGACCAATGCTAATGGAATCCAAAATCATGGGTGGAAGTAATCACAGGATGCCCCTTTCTTACAGTACCCACTTTCATAAAATTTACAAACTCGCTGCCCTCTGGGCGGAGGTCTATATGAGCCTCCATTACCAACACCAAATACTGGTTGCCTGTTCCACGGAGCTCTACCTCTAACTAAACCTGGTTCCCTACCATGACCAGGAAAACCCCGATCTCTGGGCACAGAAAATCGATCATTTCCATATCTTGTTTGGCTATCCCCAAAGCTTGGAGTTACTACAGAAGTGCGTGAATTTGAGCTTCTGTTCTCATTTACTGCCGTCTGTCCTCCCCAATTTGTGTTTGCATTTCGTTGATCCATTCCTCCCCATTCCAGGTGTGTACTGTCCAATCCAAGTCTCCAAGTGGTGTCTACAGTCATGCTCAATGTTGCAGTGGATGGAAAAATATGAGAATTTTCTGAGCCTGACTCCCATTGATTACTTGAAACACATATGTCCTTTGTACCCACATCAACTTTAGAATTTCTTGACAAAAGCTCCACTGATATTCTTTGATGATGTTGGACATCTGCTTGCTGTAATGGTTCCACTGCTGCTGTGGATTGAGATAGTAACTGTAAATCACCCGTGGAGCTCAATGCATCACCTTTACCTGCATCAAGCATTGGGCTAAGCTCTGGAAAACTGAGACAAAGATTTTTAGAACCATCAGTCAATTCCTCACTACGTTTCATGATTGAAGTGGGAGATTCCAAGCCACCAAGTGACTCCATTGCCTCCACCTCTGCCAAAAGATCTGAAACTGATTCATCAAAATCATCTGGTTCACCAATAATAGCCTGCCATGTAGTTGCAGTACATGCTGGAGGAGAAGGGGGTTGGTGCAAATCAAATCCCAGCTTAAGAGGTGATGTTATTGTCCCAGAAACATGAGTCGATGTGGTATCCAAGCAATTGGAAGAAATATTTACATTTGGGTGTCTCCAGTTTTGTCCTGAAGATTGCCCTGAGTTGTCTTCGCTATCGGATTGCTTCTGATGATTCTGACCACTATTAGTCTGACCACCAGAAATCCCGTTTGAGCCATGATTTCCAATATCTTCAGAGTTTTTCTCAATCACACGATCCTCCCTTAATTTATTGCTATGATTCTCATTCAATTTTTCAGAGAAGGCAGTTGGTTGTAGCGAAGTGTGTACATGTGACTGGTCATGCCATCCATTGCTCCTAACGGATTCATCTTTACCATTAGACTGGGTAGAAGTATCATCCACTTTTTGTTCTCTTATCTGTTCGATGACTTGGCTATTTGCAGAAATTTCATTCGTCATTGAATTCCTCCCGCCATCCTGACTGCTTTCTTTGTCGCCCAATGCAACACTGGCTCCTAAAGAGAGCAATAGGTTGTTGTTCTGCAATGACACATTTTTGGAGCACTTCCCATTAAGTGCATCAGTTAACAATATAGAGTTTACTGGTTTGTCATCTATCTTCCATATTCTGAGATCTGGAGGGAAATGTCCACTAGCATTCCACTTATACAGCTGCAACATAGAAAAAGGTCCTTGAACCTTCCCGGATGGATCCTGATAATGCCAAGATTTATCATTCATAAAATCGTCAAATGACTGCTCAATCCCTGTAGAGAGAAGTGGAGATGAAATATCCACTGCAACACTAGACAATTCTGATTTCATTACAACATTAGCATTATCATCGGTAGCAATTTCGTCAGGGTTGGTATCCTGCTTTGTTAAGCATGTATTCCTAATTGGGTCACTTGCAGTGGTCAAGTCTCGTGTTCTTCCCCCAACACCATTCAAGACATCATCCCAAATTCTGGAGAAAATAGGCACATTTCCATCTGCATATGCATAATCATAGTTACAGTGAGATAAGCACTGTCTGGACAACTGCTAATAGAAACTTGAAAACCAAGTTGGTGGAGCAAATGAATTCTACCTTTTTTATTGTCATCTGATTCTCCAGCATCTTCATCAGACTCATACAACGACTCCAAATTAGGGTCAGAGTGTACATCTGGAATTTCATGCAGCCTGCGCTGACGTTCCTCCGGTGAATTTAGTAGCTGCAACTTCTCCACACATTCTTTAAGCGTGCAGTTTGGTCAAGGAACCATGATCATGTCTCTGGCACATGAATGAATAAGCAGAAAAGGCAATCGCCAAAGAAACCAACTAACATGCACCTACCCACTTATTGACATATCCTTGGTAAATTTATTTCTAGCTGGTTAAAAAAATTGTGAACCATGTCACATTACTGCAATTTCATTCAAGTATTAAGCAGAAATAAATTACGGACAACACAGTAAATAAAAATGTAGATAACTACAGCAAAAATTTATAGATGCACTGGAAGAAATTAGAAAGAATAATCAACAGAAGGGGGCAGGGGGATTGCTTCATATGCCTACACAGTTTTCCTGGTAACATCCAATCATCTCTAATGGCTTAATTTGTATAAACTTATGTTCATTTATAAGTAAACATTTCACATATGAATGATCAATAGTTGTAGAATCAAGTAAAAGGATATTCTTTTCTGTGCCCCTTCTCGCTTGCTCTATCACGAAGATTATTAAGCCGCAATTTCTCGGCTTCCAACAACTGTATCAATAAAAGAGGCGTTTAAAATTAAGCCAAGAGTCAAATTTTAAAGAAACAATATTCAATGATGACATTGATCACGATAAAAAAGGGAAGGAAAAAAAGTGTGCTTTCAAAGTTCAAGAGTCGCTATTTTATTAACCAAAAACATTTCACACATTAAATTCACATGGCATTTGGTAATAGTTAAGTAACGTTAAAAAGAATAGCATTAAATTATTTAGGCATGGTACTTTGTTAAATTTCAGTATGAATTTTTACACATAGATGTTTTTATGCAATTAAATGAGCATTAATCCTGAGCCATAAGTCAGATTACTAAACCAGATAAAAAATCTTTAAGAAAAAAAACTTACGTCATTAACTCTAATTTCTTGAAATGTCAATGCTTTGTTCAGAATCTCTCCCTACAACCAACAATAACAGCCATCGTAAACTCATACAAAATATAGCATACTTTATGGAAGCTGAGATGATATACACACTAACCACGGTCAATCTCTTTGAAAGCCCATACTTTATACTCTGACGCAATCTCTTGCATTCATCCTGGACACAAAATAGATATATTAATCATCAGCAAACTCCAAAGGAAGAAACTTGACTCCTCTACACAATTTAAAGATTCATAACATGCTTAAAGTAATTTCTTATTTACCTCAGAGAACTCCTGATTCGAAATCTCATCTATGGGTATGACCTCCTTCCGATTTAAGTTTAAAATCTCAAGCTTAATATCAGTTGTTCTTGCGCCAATTTTGTAGGGTTCGGCAACCTTGCTTGTACCTGCACAATTAGTTACCAAAACTAATTTCAAGTTATGAAATCTACAATGTGTAAAATTCACCATGTATCAAATATGGTAAAAGTTCACATACCTACAACTTGGACAAGTCTATACATATCTTGTTTCTGGTCACCACTAGAGATTCTTATCCGCACAAAAGAACCAACAACCTTCTCATGAATGCTTTCAATATCATCAGTCAGACTCTCCATCAGACTTCGCCGCAAGTAGATCAAGTTAATGTTGTGAGCATTTATTGTAGCATATGCATCATGATTATTTTGTGGCACAGGCACGTCAGCCTTTTTACTTGTTGAACATCTCTTATCATTAACTAATATCGACTGTTTATTGTCATTGTCAATGGCCTCCATTCCATTAGCAACAGCATCACTATTTCCTCCAACGGCATTTTCTGCACCGGTTTTGTCTTTTATAAGAAAATGGGGCTCAAGGAGCACTAGCATTTCAATGTAGCCAAGACGTGCTTTTCCAAACAAATTTACTAGTCTAGAGTCACAAACAATCTGGGATTTCTGTTGAGGATCACGCAGATTGTTTTTCTTAACATACTCCAGCAAGAGATTCTGGACATCAAATTGAGTCAGGAGAGATGTATCACCATTTTTCATATATGAGACAAACTCTAGAAGCTCCTTTGATGCCCATCTCGTGCAATCAGGCAAAGACACACCCGTGTCACCACCTGAAGGTCCCTTAGACTTCTTGTTTTTCAAATTATTTGATTCTATGTCTATACAGGAGTTCTCAGAACCAGAACCTTTGTCATCTTTACGATGATGAAGTTCATGGGAAGTTTGTACCATAGGAGCACCAACTCTCAATGGGTTTTTAGCTTGAAGGAGCTCATCAAATGTTAAAGATAGATTATCTTTCAAGTATGTCCAATACATCTTGAAAAGATACTCCCAGCTGCTCTTGTCATCAAAATCCACTTCACACTGTAAAAGAAGCATAAGTCAATAGAATTAGACAATCATGTATCATTTACTCAATCAAGACCCCCCTCTCTCTTGGCACACATGAGAGAGAGAGAGAGAGAGAGAGAGAGAAACACTACAAAGGGTAACAGCATGATAAGATAGATAAGCATACCATTTCCTTATTTCCCTGGGCACTGTTCTCAATCATCATTATAGTTTTCTTGCATATTCCACACAAACCTTTATTTCCTCTGACACAAACAAAATCAGCATTTTGTATACACCCCTTGCACAAAGAATACGTACAAGTATAGCACATATAATGCGATGCTTTCTGACAAGAGCTACATATATGCCAACCTGAGCAGCACAAAACCAAATGTCTATTAAAGGAAAGCTGCGTGATTTGATTAATACATAATGAAATATTAAAGTCCAAAACAAATAGAGGCAATAGATTTCTCAATAAAAGGAATGACCGAGTGCTAATTGGCAAATTAAAAAATGCCACACTCTATTAATTGGGCTAATAGATTCACAATAGCATAGAGTTGTTAACACAGTTCTGTGGTTAATATACCCTTAAAAATTTGATATCAAATTTCAACAACAAAATAAATTGTTAACACAGTTCAAATAGTAGATGGTTAATTATATTCAATAGATGGTTAATGAATATAACAAGGTGTCGCAACTCATTAATTATTCACTGAACACAATTAACCACAACTTCGTTAACCTCGATTTTTAGTGTTCAAATATACCCTTAAAAATTGTGGTTAATAACATTCAAAATCATGATTATTATGCTCAGTGAATGGATAATGAGCTGCAGTGCGTTATCCAATTTGCGTCAAAATATCATTTCTAAATAGCATGAAAGTATATTTGAGTAGATTATGTATAACCTACTCAAATACACATCAAAGCAAAATAATTAATAAATGAAACAAATAAATCTAAAGAACAAAGGCGGTTTAAGTAAATAAAATACCGCAATTCCATTTGGCCTTTGAACGGAAGAACGCTTCATCTCGCTTGACACATGCCGCATGATACGCTTTAGGGCAACCCCTAGAAATAGAAATGAAAAAAATAAATATAAATAAATTACTATATACAAAACATTGAAAATAATGATTGAAATTGAAATTACGCAATAACGCATGAGCGACCTTAATTGCAACCTAAAAGCCAATCGAAGATAGAATCTATAAAATCAATATTGAATAATCAAAGTTCCAAATCATTCCATTTTTAGCTTAAATTAAACAATTGCTAAAATCTCTAAATCGTTAAACCCTCGCAATCGCAATTTCAATCATCATCGTCGTTGTCACTCACCGGCGATCGCAGAGAACGAGATTTCCACCGTCAAAGCATATAAAACAAACATCTTCATCTTCCTTTTTCTGCTTCGGCGGAGGAGCTATTTTCGGAACTCCTTTCGTCGGACGACCACGTTTCTTCTTCAAAACATCACTATCCGGAGCGGCAACAGCGAGAACTACTTTAGGCGGAAAATAACCACCGTCTCTCTCCGTCATCTTGACATCGGAAACTGTAACTTCGACTTGCTTCGTTTCCGTTTCAGGCGCCGGAGTTTCCGGTTTCGGATTTTCCATAAAAAATAATTAAAAAAAAAAAATCGAATCGAAGAAAGAGAAAAATCAATAATCAATTATGAATAATTAGGTAACATGAGTTGAATTTGAGTTGAGTTGCGTGAAGGAAGATGAAAATGGAAACCCTAGTTGAAAGAAATTGAAGCACATGGAAGTGAAAATGAAAATGGACTTGGTTCAGATGTAACAAGGAACTGTTTGGTATTTTTTTGGTAATTTCGTAACAAAAAGCAAAGAGAAAAAATAGAGATACTCTATAATGATAGAGAGAGAAAGTATAGAGAGAGAGTAGAGAGAGAAAGTGTGGAACTCTGACCTCTGACTATCATCACTCAGAAGAAGAGAAGAAAGAAAAAGAAAGTAGACAACATGCCTACTATTGCTCACTCACGATTGGTTCAATGTGGTACCTCCTCTAATTACTCCTCTTTTTTTTTTCCTTTTTTTTTTCTCTTTTACTATTAACTTTTCATTAGTAGATTAATTAATTTTTTCTAACAAAAGGTTCAGGGTTTTTTTGCAATGCCAAACATGCCAAAATTTAAAGTTATACTTATAATTTTAAAAAGTAAATGAGAAAATGTATTAAGATTCCAATTTCAATTTTTGTACATTATATATTGTGTTTTATCGATCAAGGTATGTTTATGAGTCTATACTTCATATATTTATTAAATAATCAATGTATTTAGTTTATATTATAGATGAGATATATCAATTATTTAATTATTAAAAAAATCAAATTTATTTAATAAGAACAAAAGAGAGTAACTTATAATTTATAGGATAAAAATAATTTGTTTAGTAAGATGTTTTCACAGCTTATAATTTACTTTTACTAGTAACCGGTAAGAACTTATTTTAATAACCCAATGCAATTATTTTATAGATTCTATTTTCTTTTTATCATTTGGTAATTATAGGTAAATTCAATTATTAATTTTATTAAACACTATAAATACAGTCAACTAGTTTATCCATTATAAACTAATTTATAAGTTATTCATTATAAATCAACTTACCAATTATCTATTTATTTATTTTTTGTAAAATAAAGCCTTAGAACAAACTTATTAATTGTCAAACATAAACACGATATATCATTCATCCATAAAAGACTCTGCATAGATATTTATAGATCGCTCATTTATGATAAATTCAGATTGATAAGGAAACTATATCATGAAATAATACTATAGTTTAACCATTCAGGTCACTACGAGCTTCAATCCTACAGGTTTATCTTTACTGCGTCATGAGCTCCACTCTTACAGACCTAGCTAAATTAAATCACAAACTCTACATTCACATGTTTCACCTCCACGTGATTTGCACGGACGAGTGACGTGAACTAGGTTTGCTCCACCTTCACATGATATGCGCGGACAAGTGACGTGAGTCACGCGAGTTTTAATTCCACGTGTCCTGTACGGATGAGTTGTTTATGGATTTCAGTGTCATGCTTATTGGGCTTGGATACTTCAACACAAGAGAATACCCTTTAGGTCAAGGGAAGTTGGACTATAAAAGAAGTCACTTAGGAGGAAAATGGAGATTGATTTTAGGTCAAAAATAATGTATTGTAATAGTCATTTCCTTAAATTCTCTAGAAACATTTAGATTAGCTCATCCACAATATCCACAAAAACTTTATATCAATAACAAAATTTAAATTTACATTTTAGATTCTCACATTCTTACAATATAACAACATTTTAGCAATAGAACTAACATATATTGGCAATAAATTAGTTACTATAGTTAGTAGTTATGAAGCCCCGGTACTTCAAAAATGGCGAAGTATCGTATACGATACTGATACTCGTATTGGAGAGTATCGAACAATTAATATTATTTTAAAAAAAAAAATTACCGATACGTGTCATATACTTCTCTGATACGCGTATCGGACAATTAATTTTCTATGATTATAGAATTGGAGTATATCAAACTGACAGCTCAGACACTATCAGATCACTTTATCCAGTTCACGTCTTCAGCAGGCGGTACTCGAGTGCGTCGTTCGTTTATGCAGCTCTTATGGCATGCTTGCGTGTGGGTTGTGTGTACAGAGCGAAATCACAGGCTGTTCAGAGGCTCAGCAAATTCTTCACTTCATATGTTGGACAAGGTCAAGACTTTTTACTTTAGGTGGTTGACAGCGAAGAGTTGTACTTTAGCTTTAAACTACCATAGTTGGTGGTCTAGTTTTATGCTTTGCTTGGGCCTGTATTAGCATTTTTGGTTTGTACGCTGACTTACTTGTATCTTTACTTTGGTTTCCTTGATACACCTTGTGCTGAGAAGACTCCTTGTTTATAATATATATCTCATTTTGGCTTGTTCAAAAAAAAAAACAATCTATGTTTCCTTTTAAATAATGAATGTTAGTGGATGATGTTCTTTGTGTGGTACTTATAATGTTTTTTTTTTATAGTACTAGTTATGTATTTTTTGGGTAGTACTTACTTATATAACTTAAGATATTATGATGTTTTTTTATAGTACTAGTTATGTTTTTTTTTGTAGTACTTACTTATATAACTTAAGATATTATGATGTTTTTTTATAGTACTAGTTATGTTTTTTTTTGTAGTACTTACTTATATAACTTAAGATATTATGATGTTTTTTTATAGTACTAGTTATGTCCTTTTTGGGTAATACTTACTTAACTTATGTAATCGTCACTTGTTTGCTCAGTTTGAGTAATTTGAATGTTAATTTATTATAATTATTGATTTTTGTTATGTTTATATATTATCCATTTGTATATTTAATTTTAAATTTAATTTGTAAATAACGTATCGCGACAGTATCGTATCGGAGATTTTGAAAATTCTATCTATCGGTATCGTGTCACGTATCCGGCTACATAGGTTAGTAGTGATCGATAATAAATGTTTGAAAAATACTAATATGTACTCTAAAGTCACATATTAATATTTTCATCTATAATAATAATTATAATTTTCAAAAGTTTCAATTTCAAATTAAATACTCTACAGTAATATGAATAATCATCAAACACTAACACTGTACGTAATCTTGTTTTTTTGTTGATAATATCTGATTAGTGTTTCTGGAGCAACACCACGTGGTTAGTGGGTGCCAAAGAAAGGCCAGCCAATGTGGGAGCCACTTAGCCTATTTTGTTCAACGCCGAAAACACGATCCAACTCTTATGTTTTTTAAAATGGAAAAAGTTGAGTCTGGGGTTATTTATTCATGTGACACAAAAGGGGTATCTTATTCTTCTTCTTTTTCATGACTATACAATGTACAAACTTTCCTATATATATCTACGTCCCTTTTATTTAATTTATTTTAATTCAATGCCTTTTTGGAGGGGTATTATTCTAAAGTGGGTGAGGCATAATGTTTTTTATATTCTACCTAAAATATATCTTTATGGAAAAAAAAAATATATGGGAGACTGAAAATGAATTTATTATGATTGAAGGATTAACTCATATAACAAGTTTATTAGGATGGGTACGTAACTAGCATTATTTATGTAATGACGGTGTTCAAATAAATGCTTGGTTTGACTCATTGATTGCGTTGTTTTGAGTTAGAGGGAGCGTTGATTTTGTTTTGAACTTGGCTTAACTGTAACACATGTTCCATATGGACATGGTGAAAAGACACCAAATATATGTAGTAGTATACGGATGTCAAGCGTGATTGATAATTCACCTCTTTGCCTTATTTTGGTAAGACTTAGACTACTTACAATGGTTTTACACATTCAACGCATTTAACACTCATTTTTTCACTCCACGTCATTTTCTCTTTTTTCCACATAATCATTCAACTTTTACTCTATTCAATAGTTTTTCTATTCAACACCCTACCCCACCACTTTATATTTCATATTCTTATTTAAATTTAAATTTTTGTTTTTATGATTAAATAAAATTATAATTATCGATTAAAATTAAATTAAACTAATATACTTAACAAAATTTATTTAAATAATTTTTTTTATTTTCTTAATTTAAAATGCAATACATCACACAAATAACGTAATTAGTACGATACAAATTAACTTAAAATGCAATACAACACACAAGTAACGTAATTAATACGATGCAAATTAACTTAAAATACGAAACAACACACAAATAACGTATAGTACGAAACAAATCAGCTTCAATACTGAAACATTCCAAACTTTGAGATTTTGATAATTGTTGAAATTTTGATAATTGTTGGGGTTTTGATAATTGTTGGGATTTTGATAATTGTTGGAGTTTTGATAATTAAAAAGATAATAATAGATTAAGATAGTGAAAAACTTGGTTTTTTTTTTCTGTGTCCAAATGAAATGAACCAAGTTTCTATTTATAGAGGAAAAAAAATCACGAATTTTGGTAAAAAAATTAAAAAATTAATTTGCAATGAGATAATTGAGTTCAAAGGATAAAAATCATAAAAATCCACCGGCCCAATCAGTAGCTGACAAGTGGCTGCTTTATATCCAAACGGATCTTCTCTCTCCGCATGCCCAGCCTTTCACGCGTCCTGTCTGTGCGTGTTGCACACTCGCCAGGCTGCGCGAATAAAAACGCGCCACGCGTCCCCCCGGATCAGGCTTCAACACAGTTGAATACTTTCATCTTCTCTTTCCTCCGGTTCACATTAAACACTAGCCTTCCAATGGATTCAACACCAAAATTAACCTTCAACACCTTCAATTCAACATCATCGTGGATAGTCTTATCAGTTATCACACAAATCTCGTTTAGAATAAGTTTTTTTTTCTAATTTTTGTTAGCACAAGATCCGGTTTATTGGGTCACCTAATTTGGTTGGGAGTCACATCAAGTGGTCACTGGTCATAGTCCTCCCCGGTCGTAATTACGGAGGATAATTTAGGAAAATATTAAAAAGTGTCTCTAGAATATTGGTTAAGTATGTTAATAAAAAAATTATTTTGAAATTTATATACCCAATACTTTAAAAGTATAAAAAATTATTTTACCAACATTAATTTCGTCTTTTGTTTTCTTTTTTTGTATGTTTAACAAGTGCTCTAGAGGCACCGTTTAACATGACATTATAATTTATATATAATGAAGATAATTACATTTAAATAAAAGACAAATGTATAACAAGCTAGTTGCACTGTTAATCTATTTTTAATGGTAAAATAATTAATCATCTTAAACACTATATTTAAAGACATACAATACTCTTTTTGAAGTCTTTTTTAAAGTAATTTGGAATACACATGCGATTTTTATGATATTAAAGTTTTTTTTTGTTGTCATGGAGTTTAGTGATTATAATTTCATTTTTTTAAGGTGGAATTGTGAGAGTATTATGGTTCGATTCTCGATCATTACATTTTACATGCAATATTCCTATCAATTGAGTTATTCTTGAGTACAAAGGTTGTTGGATCGAAAAGCTAAATAAAGTTGAACTTCTTACACGGATGCTTATATGCAATTAACTTGTTTTGTTTTGATTTTTTTTGCTCATAACATATATATCTCTCTCCCACATATATATGTAGTCTTACTTGGAGAGGATCCTTATCCTTGTGAGTCTATGGTGCGAGGCTTTGAGCTTTCGATTGTTTTTTTGATGCAGCCATTTAATGAATGTTTCAATCCTTTGTCTCGATCAATCTTATGTTACTTTTATGGGGAGGGGGTGGATAACAACAAAATGTGTTGGGTTAGTTGGGATCATATTTGTCAACCAAAGGACAAAGGAGGATTAGGAATTGAAAATTTAGAGATTTTTAACTATTTTCTTTTGTGCAAATGAAAATGGAGATGCTTAAATGATACCTTAGCTCCCTGGTACGACATATTGTATTTTCGTTATGGCTCTTTGTTTCAAACAATCTGTATGGGGAAAATAGAGAATACCTCAAACACGTTTCTATTTGGTGGCGCGATATTTGGAGGATGGGTAGTGAGGAGGAAGGAGACTGGTTTGGAAATAATATGTGTAGCGTGCTTGGAGACGGCAAAAGCATCGATTTTTTGAAAGAGAAATGGATGAGGACGTCACCTTTACGTGTTATGTGTCCATCTCTTTTCAACGTAACAATGCAGCACGATGGTAAAATAGCGGATATGGGATCATGGGAAGGTCACTGTTGGAAGTGGAGTTTAGCTTGGATAGAAATCCTTGTTGATACGGATGCAGAAGCAGCGCACGAACTGAATGATATGCTTGCACAGATTCAGCCGAACAACAACGATAACGATAGACACAGGTGGAAACCACACACTGCTGGTTTGTTTTATGTTTGTTCCGCGTATGAAGCACAACTGAACCGTAACTAGGAGGAAGCTCTCGATGCTATTACTTTGGATGCACTGAAGGCGCTTTTGGCGAATAACGTGCGGTCGAAAGTTAGCATTTTCGGTTGACGATTGAATTTAGAAAAACTACCGACAAGGGCAGCTTCATATCGCAAAGACATAATTACTAATAATCAAGAGAAGATATGTGTTTTATGTTTACGGGAAGAAGAATAAGATATCCAACATCTTTTTTCCAATTGTAATATTATTATGCAAGTTTGGCAAATGATTTTTCAATGGATGAACTCACATTTCATTCCATTGAAAACAGTTCCCCAACATTTATCTCTTTTTGGTGAAATAGCAAAATGCAATGGAAGCAATAGTAGGAGATACCGACATGTTGAAATTTTGCTCAATAGAGACTAAAAAATAAAAGATTTGTTTATATCATTTTTACTTTTGTTTTTTTATAATCGTTTATACTTTTGTTTTCTTAACACGTGCTTGTTAACATTTTTATCTTTGGTGAATTTTTTGGTACATATCTTATATAAATATGCACCGATAGTAGGAGTGTTAATGGATACGGATTTATCCGCGAACCCGCTAGCCCAACCAAACTCATTATTTACCCGAACCAGTTCATTAGCAGGTATAACTCAATCCAACCCGCCATACCCACAAGTAATTGGTTCGGGTATTGGATTTGAGTTTTTAAATCCGTTGTTCCGCGTATGAAGCACAACTGAACCGTAACTAGGAGGAAGCTCTCGATGCTATTACTTTGGATGCACTGAAGGCGCTTTTGGCGAATAACGTGCCGTCGAAAGTTAGCATTTTCGGTTGACGATTGAATTTAGAAAAACTACCGACAAGGGCGGCTTTATATCGCAAAGACATAATTACTAATAATCAAGAGAAGATATGTGTTTTATGTTTACAGGAAGAAGAATAAGATATCCAACATCTTTTTCCAATTGTAATATTATTATGCAAGTTTGGCAAAGGATTTTTCAATGGATGAACTCACATTTCATTCCATTGAAAACAGTTCCCCAACATTTATCTCTTTTTGGTGAAATAGCAAAATGCAATGGAAGCAATAGTAGGACATACCGACATGTCGAAATTTTGCTCAATAGAGACTAAAAATAAAAGATTTTTTTTATATCATTTTTACTTTTGTTTTTTTATAATCGTTTATACTTTTGCTTTCTTAACACGTGTTTGTTAACATGTTTATCTTTGGTGAATTTTTTGGTACATATCTTATATAAATATGCACCGATAGTAGGAGTGTTAATGGATACGGATTTATCCGCGAACCCGCTAGCCCAACCAAACTCATTATTTACCCGAACCAGTTCATTAGCAGGTATAACTCAATCCAACCCGCCATACCCACAAGTAATCGGTTCGGGTATTGGATTTGAGTTTTTAAATCCGTCTACCCGTGAACCTAACCCGGTCATTGAATGCATATTTGAAATGTATGTTGTTACAAGGATTTTCCGTTGCTATTGCAATTTTCTCTTGTTGAAAATATATCATTTGCTACTAGAAAATATTTAATTTGTTGCTACTGCCCATTGGAACTTATGTAACTTGATAGCAAAAGTGCGGATTTGATGATAAACCCAACCCAATGAATATTTAACGGGTTGGGCCAAATCCGGCCCAACCCAATCCGCGTACACCCTTAACTGATAGAGTCATATTAACTTAAGGATCACTAAAATACCAAATATTTATTGCAAAAATTAATATTTACACTTTTCCTCGAGAATTTAAATACACACTTTATAAAATAAAATTTTCACTTTTAATTTCTTAACATGCACCCAATTAGTCAAACCCGCTAAATATCATATTATTCCATTTATATTATCAAAAAATTAAGGGTTAAATATGTTTTTGGTCCCTATAGTTTCGTCGAATTTTGTTTTTAGTCTTGAAATTTTTTTCCATATACTTTTTAGTCCCTGAGGTTTTTCCCGTCAGTGTTTTTAGTCCATACTTTTCATTCAACTCGTGCTTAACTCGTGGATATCATTCGAAATTTTAATTTTTTTCTGCGGTAATGTTTAGTATATTATATGAATCTCTCTTACAAAAGTTTAAATTTTTTCAACAAGAGATGAATTAAATATGAATTTTTTAGTTTTTTGCATATAAAAATTCATAAATAATTCATTTTATGTTAAAAAATTCTAATTTTTTATCGGAGATGTTTTTATAATATTACAAACATGAATACAAAAAATCATTCAAAAATGTAAAAGTATAGAAGATATACAAGATTTTGATTAAAAGTAAGGGCTAAAATCACTGACGAAATTTTTTTCAGAGACTAAAAAGTAAAAAAAAAATCTTCAGAACTAAAAACGAAATACTACAAAACTATATGGACGAAAAACATATTTAACTAAAAATTAATAATGGAAAGACGTTAATTTAACTCCATTATTATTTTATTTCAAAAAAAAAAAAAAAGTAGCATAAAGGTGGTTTTGGGTGGCGTGCGAGAGGGGGCATATATGGAAACAGATTCCCTCCTATAACTAAGGCAACAAAGTTAAAGCCCCAACCATCTGATACTAACAAATGGCTGAGATTATGTTAACAAATAAACCATATACACCGTTTGATCTTAAATCAACAATCAAGATTAATTATTACACATAATCTCATGATATTACAATATCAGCAAAACTAAATCCGTCATCCATTGCGTTATGCGGTGTCCAAAATAAAAAACCGCAAGTTTGTTTTTCGTTCAAAAATGAAAATAAAAATCCAATCATAAACAACAACTTCATCATATATATCAACATTCAATTCAACACAACACCTTGGAGCGCTTTCAATTTTCATCATCACCGAAAGTAACGGAACAAACTACATAAAATCTCGAAAATACCCTTCAACTCCTTCCCCTTCTTCTTCGTCTAACCACTATGTTGCAGAGACCTAGACGCCGTTGCGAAGGTACAGCCATGGGAGCTATCGTTCTCGATCTCCGTCCTGGTCTCGGAATCGGTCCTTTCTCTCTAGGTAATTCTCCATTTCCTGAGATTCCGTTATCTTCTTCGATCATTTCACCGATTTAATTACTATTTTCATCGCTCTTGATTTCCAATCGAATAATTATCTGAATTTCACTTCATTTAATTTGATTTTAATTTGTGAATTATTTTATGGTAATTGTTGTTTGTTAGCTTGTTTGTGAATTTAGGTCAAACGGATTTTGATTTTGGATTATTACTTATTAATAGTTGTGTAATAATGTTGTTACTTGTCAAGTATTGTGGAGTATTTGTTTAGATTACTTGATAATTTTTTGGAAGAATTGAAGTTTGTGTTATTTGGAATCTCGTTAATGGTGATTATGTTTTGGTGACGTGTATGTGTTTATAAGCTAATGGTTTTCTTTGTGGTGTTTAGGGATGCCTATATGTGAAGCATTTGCTCAGATAGAACAGCAACCTAATTTATATGATGTTGTGCACGTGAAGTATTTTGATGAGGTTTGTAACTTCTTGTCGGTTTGTGAACTAACTCAAATACTGATAGAAACCAGAGATAATGGAGTTGTGTGAAATAGTGAAATTCATTGCATTGAAGTACAAAAATTATAAAATAGTATTGTACTTTAGTTTCTTCAAATTTATTGAACTGGCTTCCTGCTGTGGGTTGACTACTGTTGATGGTTTTGGATCTGGAGGCATCTGCTGTTCTATATTTTTTAATTCGTAATGCTTGTTGCATTTGCAGGAACCCCTGAAGTTGGATATTGTTATTAGTTTTCCTGATCATGGTTTTCATCTTCGTTTTGATCCCTGGTCTCAGGTTTTTCTTTTATCCCTGTTTTCCCCCTTTGCTATGATGCCAAAATCACAAATATTTTTATAATTTATTCGATGGGAACCATTATTGTTGCTTTAGTTTAGTGCTGGGTTTGTCCGAATGACTATTATAATTTGATTGAATTATTTGGTAGTATATTTAAGAATGTGTATAAGGATACCTGCAGGAATTAAACGGGTTCTGAATGTTCCAGGATTTTCATAGGAAAAAGTATGTAGTTTTTAGTTTGTATTTTCATTGGAAAAAAAGTATGTAGTTTTTAGTTTGTATTTTCATTGAAGTTCATGCAATCTATGTTGAACTATTGAGAAAAATCAAAGTCCCGCATTGGTTAGAGATACCTAAATAGAGCTTATAAAGCTTAGATAATTATCACCTTGCAAGTCAATTTTGTGGGGCTGAATTAAGCCCAAAACTTAAGATGGTATCAAAGTCTCATAAACCAATTATTGGGCTTCCCGCATTATCCACACAGCTGACTCAATAGCCTTGGACGTGACAGAGGTTATTGAGAAAAACTCGAGTCCTACATTGGCTAGGGATATGTCTAAATAGAACTCACAAAGTTCAGACTATTCTTACTTTACAAACTGATTTTGTAGGGTTGAGTTAGACCCTAAACCTAAGCAGAATCTGATAAGAGAATAATAACAATGAAAATCATGTGAGGATCTTGTGTTCCTAATTCCTCTCCCCATGCAAATGTAAACTGTGTAAGTATGTAATTGCAGTTTATAATTTAGCAGTACTTCATTTCTTCAAGTTCATTGGGGGTGGATTATTTGAAAGTGAGGGGTATATAGCATTTCTTATGCTTTCAATCATTTTATGCTGTCGCAGAGAGCTTTTTTTTTTTTTTTTTTTTTTAATTTATGATTTCCATACTTAACAAGATTACTATAGCATGACAAAACTTTCCAATATTATTTTAGAGACTGCGCCTTATTGAAATATTTGATGTAAAGCGGCTTCAAATGCGCTATTCTACTTCTTTGATTGGGTGAGTTTCTGGACCTACAATTTTGCTACAATCTATACTTACAGTTACACCCAGTTGGATTTGCTTCTAACCTATACGCTTCTTAGTTAATATTTTGGTTCTTCACTTACAAAAAAGTCATTGTAAGCTTGTAGGTATTTATGGGTAAGTTAAATAAGAGTTTTTCTGAATAAAATAAAACGTAGAAGCTAATTTCAACTTTTATGAAAGGCTATTGTTCTCCACAAATGATTATTGAGAAGTTTATCCAAACTAAATCTTATTATAAAACACTTAACTGATATTCTTTTCAACTTCTAGGGGACCAACAACTCTAGCTACTTTTGTTGCCGTATATGCACTGTTTGGACCCACATACCCTGGAATTTTCGATAAGGATAGAGGCATCTACACGCTGTTTTACCCGGTAATGCATCAGTATTGGTCTTTATTTTGGTTCTACTATTCCATGTTAAAATATTCTGGTTTATATTTTTCTTGGTTTGGTCTTTAGGGGCTTTCCTTTGCATTTCCTATTCCGGGTCAGTTTACAGACTGCTGTCATGATGGGGGAGGTATATCATCATGAATTTGTAAAGTTTTAAGTTTTCTAGTTTTCATATGCTAACTTTGATTCTTTTCGTTATGCAAGTGGAATTGCCGTTGGAGTTTCCAGATGGGACAACACCAGTTACATGTCGCGTTTCAATATATGATAGTTCCTCTGGTAAGAAGGTTGGTGTAGGGTCCTTAATGGATAAGGCTTCTGCCCCCCCATTACCCACTGGCAGCATTTACATGGAAGAGGTTCACGTTAAGGTTTGATTTCTTTAATCTTTAAAATCTAAATTACAGTAGTTTGTATTTTGCTTATTTAGTATGACACCTTCAGTTGTCTTGGCTGCATAAACTTTCTGCTTATTTTGGCAAGGTAACTGTTATCTAGTGTCTAATTCAGTTCTTTCTCTGTTATATAGCTGGGGGAAGAATTGTACTTTACTGTTGGCTCCCAACGTATTCCTTTTGGTGCATCCCCACAGGTAAGATTTACATTTAATCAAAATTATTGGTTATGCCTTTATCAGATTATTTTCCTATGCTTTCATTTCTTCTCTTGTCACCTTCCACTTGTATTTTATTTGAAGTTTTTTTTTGTATATTATGCTTCCTATTTTATGCACAGGATGTGTGGACTGAGCTAGGACGTCCCTGTGGTATTCATCAAAAGCAGGTACCATAAATTTACTAGTTCTGAAAAATGGATTATGGATCTTTTGTAGGATTCTTGTGGATTCTGACACATTAGTTCTGCAGGTAGATCAAATGGTTATACATTCTGCCTCTGATCTTCGGCCACGGACAACTATCTGCGGAGATTACTTTTATAATTATTTTACCCGTGGTCTGGACATCTTATTTGATGGACAGGTTTGCACCTTACCTCTTTCTTTTGTATATGTACACACGATCATACAATTACCAATCATTGCTTCCTCTATGTCGTGTATTTTCAGACTCACAAGATCAAGAAGTTTGTTTTACATACGAACTACCCTGGTCATGCTGATTTTAATTCATACATGAAGTGCAACTTCGTTATATATTGCTCTGATGGTAAGCAATCTTTTATTTGCATTGCAGTATTTGCATTGGTATTGTAACAGTTATATCATTTTTGCTGCGAAAAAAGTGATAAAATCATTTCCCCCCTTTCCAGCTGTTGGAGGATCTTTTCAGGATGTAAGTAATAGCAAACAGAGGGTCATTACACCTAGTACAAAGTGGGAACAAGTGAAGGTGAGCCTTTATCTCTTCCAAATTGTATGGTTGCCTTATAATGATGTTTCATCTTGGAAGATAGTGAGTTATGGAAAATCTGTATGTAATTATGTAAAATTTATAAAGTAATTTGAGGAAGAAAATTGTGAGTAGCTTTGATGTGAGTTTCTTATAATAATAAATATAAGTTTTTATTTATTATATCATAGCATGTAACGGTTTCTTGTAGGAAATACTAGGGAATATAAATTTTTATTTTATAATAGCATGTAATTGTTTCTTGTAGGAAATACTTGGGGATTGTGGGCGAGCTGCCATTCAGACACAAGGTTCTGCCAGTAACCCATTTGGTTCTACTCTTGTATATGGTTATCAAAACATTGCTTTTGAGGTGCGTCATTCTTTGTGTTTATAATGCTCTGCCTAAATTAATTAATAGTTAAGTCTATTATGGTGCCTTTGGGTATCCCCTAAGCTATACTTTGGTGATTTTAGCAGGTGATGAAAAATGGTTATATTGCAACAATAACTCTCTTCCAGTCATGATGATGGTACATTTCTTAAAAGTCTTTTTTTGTAAATTTTAACTTTATTAAAATTAAATAGCAATTAACAAGTAATAACCTTGGTTTTCTTTTCTTAAATCTTAATCATTGGTTCAATCATAAAAATCCAAGTTATCGCATGGAATTATGTCTTTATGCATTGCTACAGGGGCTTTTGGAGTTTGGTTACTCTTAATCTCTCTGCCTATCGTTCCAAGGTTTGTGAAGCATGGTTGCGGCGGAACTTCACAAGAAGCAGCAAGCTTTGTACGTTCATTGTGTATAAAATATGTATAGTTCAACCATCACCATCATTATCGTGTCAATGGGCTGTGGCAAATTTGTACAGCTATGTAACGAATTGTACATATAGATTATGTAATTAACTGATACAGTCTTGCAAATGCAATAAATTCCAATGCTCTAACTTTCACACGACTGTCTTCACTTTGTGAGATTCCCTTTTACTTTCCTGGGTCTGGGTTAACCTGATATCCAATTAATCCGAGCGGTATCAATAAAAAGTATCGGATTGGTACTATGAGAACCAAATCAACTCAATAGTAGTACTGCTATCAAGTTAATTTGGTTCTCATTTTGGTTAAATTATTGGGTCAAGAACAATGTAATCCAATGAATCCGAAATGAACTTAAGTTTTTTGTATAATAGGATAGATGTGTGCGTCACTTGTTCCATCAAATTTCTCATAGCCGGAACATGGCTGCTAGGAACGTTTTGAGCTTCTTCCATTTCTTCCCACATGCTTTTGCTTGTGAAGTCCCGCTCACCATTTTCCCACTTTTCTTTTCCTACAATTCTAAAAACGGTGAAGAAACAAAGACAGAAAATAATGACTCATTATGCAACAGTTGGCACTACCGGTAAACACATTTTCTTGGTAGATTTTCACAATAGGCTAATGATATACAGATGATAACTGGTAGAGTGTTTTCTCGAGAGATTGCGTGAAATTGCATTATTCTGTACAAATCTGTTTTGCCTTGCATTTGGTCAGCTTACACAACTATTCAAAACAAAACAATATAATTCAGTGTTAGTTGTACTAGAAATCAGAATAACTTCTAGTCATACATCATATTGCAACTCATACAAACAATCATATACAAGTCCTGCTCACATCCTCGCACTGAGACAGCCATAAATCCATATGTTCTATGATCTTTTGCCTAACTTTGTGAACAGCATCAGGTGATGTGCAGTTCTTCTCATTGCCTAAAAATAGATTTCACACTTAGAATGTAAAATATGCAGTGTCCAACCAACATAAGATATTGCGAGAAACTTAAAAGAGATTTCACAATACCATAATAATGTGTACATATAACAAGTAACTAACACATTGGTCACATGATTTGTTTGTCAATTTCTTCCTTAACATTTTCATCATTATTATTAATAAAAAAAAATATATCCTTCTTTATTGATGCGTCAGCGAAGAAATCTCAGTGACCACAGAGCTGATATACTGATAAGTGATAACTAACAGCTTGAAGTTAAATCTTATAAATTGGAGGTTCAAGATTGTTGGCCTACAACATATCATGATGACAATAATGATTAGAGTTAAGATTTAAAAGAACCTTCAATATTAAAGGGACTTTGAGGGCATCCTCGCATGTCAGTTCCATGGCCGCAATTATGACAAGTGATAGTGTAGGAAGGCACTGAAAATACAGTAGTGATAAAACAGTATTCAGAAAATGTTCCGAGAACACAGTAATTGTTATGCGAATAAAGAATGGTTTTGTCTAACTTGATTAAATTATATTCTAACTCACTATTAGGTGTTGAAATTTGTTTTGATGCACGACGCCAAGGATCCTGTGAGCCATTTGTGAATACTATTTTGGAACCTGTCCATGCACATTAAATTTGGATACATGAAATGAAGTTGAATTTCAAGATGATTATATAATAGTATATTCAGAACAAAACCTAGAAGAATGTAAAATACTATGTAGTGTCCAGCCAAAATAAGCTATTGGGAAAAACCTAAATCCCACATAGGCTAATTGTATGACCTAAAAGGCTAAAACTAGCTTATAAAGCTTAGGCAATCTTCACTATACAACTTATGAGGTTTAGGTCGAGTTAGGTTTAGAAGTCCATATTCTAAGCTCGTATAAGAGTTTATCACAGGTCTGCCTAAGAAGAGCTTATAAAGCTTATACATACCTACAAGCCGGTTTTGTGGAGTTGAATTAGGCCCGAAGCCTAAATTCTAAGATAAGCAATGAAGAAGTTTTTAACCAGACGGTTGTTTTAATAACTCATAATTAGAAGTACCCAATTTAGAATAATTTTAATATGTGTAAACATGAAAGACGCGTACATATTCACAACGAATTTAAAGTCTAGGAACAAAGCATGATAAAGATAACATTTTGTCCAATATGCAAGCAAATTAATATCTAAAAAATTCATAAAATTTGGGCTTAAGTTTAACTAAATCTAAACGAAGCGCTGTTTAATACGAGGACTGTCCAAGCCTTATGACATATAAGCGCTATTAAGGTCATATCTTTAGTTGATGTGAGACTTAAAACAATCAAAATGAAGAAAACAAAAAAAAGCATAAAATTCAGGAGCAGGCAAGTTTCTAACCAGCAATTTTTGTGCCTCCATAATATATATTGGTTGCATCAACATCAGGAAATATACCCTTTCCAAAGACATTTTTGCAAAGATCCAAATGGTATCTGCAATTTAAGAGAACCAACTCATAAACATTTATGCGATAATGATGAAAACATATGCAAAAACTAGAAATATTAAAACTATAGTTTAAGGAGAAAAATATTGTCAAGGAAGAAGTATATGAACAATGACAAAAAGAAGATTGCCTCGTGTCAACTTTTGAGGAGCGTATACTGTCATTTGAGGGAGCCACCTGAAAGTATGCAACCTCAGTGCAAACTTGAAACCACCATAGTCTATCAGAACTGTTTTCATCGATAATAGTTTTCTTCAAGCTCTTTTGGTTATAAGATTGTGTACTAACACCTTCAGTTCCAAGGTAAAAATCTTTGACAAATTTGGCATAAGCATCCTGCATTGTGAATTATATATAAGCCAACTTAGAGTTATATATAATAAGATACAAAAAATTACATGACTATATTGTATTACAAAGGAAAAATAGTATTCTCATGTACATGAAGTGAAGAAGAAAAAAGAAAAGTGCATTTATTTGAATATCGAAAACTAGGATTTAGCTGTTTCAAAATGTTTTGGCGAAAGTAGCTAAATTGTAAAGCATACCACCAAATCCTCTCCGTCCTTCTTTGCTTTAACAATAGGCTTGCATAATATATCCGGATTTCCATATTGAAACTGAAACATGTACAGGAAACCACAAAAAAAGAAAGACACGGTAAATTTTGCATACAAGATATTGCAAGAATAAATTATAAAGAAACAGTACGAGTCATATCAATTACCGCTGTAACAGCAGCATCAGCCAAGAAATACAAAAAGTCGCCATCAATTTCAAGCTGCAAAACCAGGAGAAGGTCCAACACGAGAATCATAGAAGAAAATCTAGTGGCGCCTCGGAAGCGTGAATTGTTTAAACAGAAAGGAAAAAACATACATCAGCTGCATTAAAAGAAGCCTTCAATGCCTTTCTATCAGTAGCAAGTTTTTGATCGATAAGTTTCGTAGTTTCTTGTAATGCTGCCTTACATTCAGGACCTGCTGACTCACCAATCTGCATATTAAAGATAGAAATCTAAACTTCGACACTAAAATATAGGGATTTGTAAAATGTTCACCATCTTGTGTTGTGGCACACAAAAAAATATGGCCAAGAAGGAGAAATCACTATCTTCACCTGCTGATCAAATTCTGTAAAGTTGTAAACAGCAAGAACAACTGCAGAACTTGCAAGACTTCCGCATGTTAAATGGGGAAACTTAAGACGGAACCATGCACTGAGGGCTCCAGGGTATGAGACACCGAATACAAACCAGGGATTATCGATTTTTGTTCTATTAAGCTTTTCATTTAAGGAGTCCTGCAAGAATACAAAACCAGTTTTGGATCCACTGAGGTTATTGCGAATTATTGAGTTACAGAAAACAATCAAAGAAATCCTTAAATCCCTTTACAGCAAGCATTTGTAAGTTTATAAATTCTATAATTTGATTTTAAGTGACTTATAATTATGCATGAACTAGATACCTAGATATCTAAACATTTTCAAATAGTTTCTTAAGGTACTACTTGATTTCATTCATTTATGTCAAGTTGTGATCAAACAGGAAAGTAACTTGCCTGATAATTCTGGCGGAAAACAGCTAAATCAAACAGTGCCTGCTTTGATGAAAGATATCTCAAATTTTCGGTCTTCAGAGATTTAAATGGCGAACTCTTCCCATAATAGCGATGCTCAAGAGAAACCACAGCTGCTCCAAACTTCTTTGCTAGAACCTATAGATGTTAAAAAATAAAACACATGTATATATATTATTATCTAAGATTAATATATATTAGCTTCATAAAAGCCACAATATATTTAAAAGAAAGACAGTCAATCTTATTGGTCACTATGATATATCGGACTCAATCGAGCCTTATTAGGACAACAAATATAAATTGAGTAACAAAAGCCAATATGTATGATAGTACAAAATTGGACCAAGAATAACAACTTACACTAATATAGTCATTTTTTATCCCATTGCATGAATATTCGCCACAAATCACCAAAAAAACCGGTCCATCCGGAATCCGAAAATAGTCAAGGAACTCATAGTAACGCTGCTGAAATTTGCGGTGATCCTGCAGTGCATTGATGCAGCATAGAAATAAGAAAAATCAATCAAATTAGACTTTGCTAAGCAAAGGGATCAAACAGATTCTATAACTCATGAAAAATGTAACAGAAAATTTTACTATAACTCAAGACCATCAAAATATCCTCTTTTCTCAAATTAGTGCATAATTTGATAGTTTTTGAACAGTATGCTTCAATTTCAAAAAGAATCCATTTGATTTGCAAAATATAAGTACCGGACAAAATAACACAAACATAACAGTATAGGAAAAACTAATTTGTTGTCTTATACGGTTTTGGGTGGAGAAATGGTTATTTTGGCATTTTTATCCTCACTAAACCACGAGACAAAAAGTTGTCCCATAGTTTAGCGAGGGACACAAATTTCAGTTTTTGTCTGATCTCTTGCACTCCAAATTGTTCAGTCTCAGAAACAGTTTTAAAATCGAACAGAGCACAACTAAAATTGTCATGTCTAGTCATTAATAATTTAGCTAATTAAAGGCATTCAAAATGTGATATTTAGTGAATTCAATATAGGTCATATTGAGTACTACATAATCATTGAAAATTGAGAATATCAAAATAGTAGAAATCTTGAATTTAGTATTAGGAGCATAACATAACAGTGTAAGTAACAAAGAGATGAAGAGAAAAGACAAGTACATAGGGAGAGTAGTGATCGAGTGTTTGGGAAAACCAGAGTTCTTCCTTAGTCAGATAATTGTTGGTGTTTCCAGTTTTAGATTCAGACAAACGATGTTGTAGCGAACGAGGTGTTGCCGCCACCGTAGAGAAGAAGAACAGCAGTAACAGAAACACCGATAAACACGGTAACTTTGTCATCGTCCAACACTGTCTCATCTTTTCCACGTCAACCTCGTGTTCTACTAACCTTTGAAAATTAATTAACGGGGTTAGAAATAAATAAATAAATTAGAAAATGTTATTTACTAAAATTTAAAATATGGATATTATCAACAAAAAAAATGGAAGAAAAAAAAGAAAGAAATTGATTCCTCAAAATAAAAAAATTGATTCATTTTAGCATATTTCTATTGTAAAATTTAGTAAATAATAACTCCAAGAGTTTAATTCTCGTAGACAAATATGTGTAAATTTTTCTATATTTATTTTTATAAACTAAAGTTATCCTCGCACAACTGCATATCCTAATTCTCCCAAGGTAATTGAGATCCAAAGATCGAACTCAAAATCAAATGGTTAATGATTCCAAATATCTACGTGTAAATTTTTCTATGCTATTGAGCAAATCATAACAAAATCATATGAATCATTTTATGAACATATGGTTAGTCGAACACTTTTTTTTTACTAAAAAATGAAATAATTAGTCGAACACTTTTAATAATTTATAAAAAGAAAATTTATATTTTTAGATTAATTAAATAATTGATGTATTATTTAAAAAATTTAAAAATGTAATTGTCTCTTATAAAAAATATTAAACGGAGTATATATTAAATCCTAAATTCAAATATAGGTAATTGTCTCTTATAATGTGCGTGAGTTTAAGTGATATTTAATGTTTCGTCTTTGTACCGGATCTCTCTCAATATCCGTATCATTTTTTGATTTCGGACTGAAAAAGCCACTATCGCTTGCTGCATGGAGTAGTTGGTACATGAACCGTTCCGTGTTGACAGTCGGTTCATTCGCCTTGGTTTTTTTTTTTACAGACTTCTATTTTGTCGTTTAGATTAATTAGAAGTTGACATGTTTCTTCGTCTTTGTCGTACACGCTTTTGTGTAGACTCATTGAGTTAGATTTATGTCCCCCAGTTTTTGTACATGTTTCTTTTTTCTTTTTTAATACTCCCTCCGGTCTCAAATATAAGCAACAAAACAAAAAAATTAAAAGTCTCAAATATAAGCAAAAGTCTACTTCAATCATTATATTTTATGTCATTATTCCAATTTTACCCTTAAATAAATATTGATTCAACCAATAAATGCAATGTTTCACACTTTCCAAGAAGGGTATAATTGAAAATAAAATATTTTTTCTCCTCAATCAATGCACTTAACCCACTTTCTTAAAGGGTATGTTTTTTTAAAATTTTGCTTATATATAAGACGAGAGGGAGTATAATAAAGAGATATAAGCATAGGATGAAGGCTATATACCTATTATAAATAAAAAATTCCCTCTGGCAAAGGTCATAGTATGCCCCTATGTAGGTCCGTCCCTGATGTGAATTTTTCTATCATGTGTAATAAAATATTAGTACCACTTGGATGTATGTGGCAAGCTAGACAAATTCTTTCTCTTGGATGTAGGTGGCGGATTGGGAGTGGGGATAATATTCGTGTTATGCATGATCCTTGGTTGCGTGAGAGTGCTAATAGATGGGTGCCCTCGCCTCAACCAGCAGGTGTATATCAGTTATCTGTCAGAGATTTGTTACACGAAAACTATAAAGCGTAGAATATAGTTAAGGTTCGAAACTTGTTTTCAAGGGATGTAGCGGAGAAGATTCTGGAAACACCACTTGTTAGCTCAGTCCGTGAGGATAAAGTGGTCTGGGAGAAGGAAAGAAATAGGTGTTATTCAGTGAAATCTGGGTATAAGTTAGCTATGCGTTACTTAATAGGAAGCGACAAATATCATGTTATGGGCAATTGGAATGATATTTGGAAAGCTTAAGCTCCGCACAAGGCACGTCATTTACTTAGGCGCTTATGTAGAGAATGTCTCCCGACTCGTTCTCGATTATTGGAAAGACGAGTGGAATGTACTCTCAATTGTCCTGTGTGTGATGAGGATATTGAGGATGAGCTTCACATATTCTTTAGGTGTGCAGTAGCCCGGGATAGTTGGAGTGCAGCTGGTCTGTCGACTGTCTTACATAATGCTACGTACCAACAAACTAATGCTATGGATCGTATTTTCGTTGTTTGCAGCAATGAAAGTAGTGATACTATTGGTAGAGTGGCTATGTTACTCTGGTGCATTTGGCAAAATCGTAATGATAAGCTTTGGAATGATAATGTACAGATGCCACGTCAAATTGGAAAACATGCTTTTGATGCTTGGAATGATTGGTACTCAGTCCATAAGTTACAGAGTAATAATGTGAGCGGGACTACAGAAGCAGATTTAGTAAGGTGGGAGAAACCAGCTCTAGACTGGGTAAAATGTAACGTTGATGTTGCCTTTGTGTCTAGATCTGGAAGGACCTCGATGGGAGCGATAATAATGGTCACTTCATGGCTGGTATGACACAATGACAGCAAACTGTGATTTCATTTGTAGAAGGAGAAGCATGGACTTTACTTTTAGCAATGGAAGAAGCAAGACATAGAGGACTGAATCGAGTTCAATTTGAAAGTGATTCGAAAGTTTTGATAGAGGTCATTCATATGAAGCGTAGAGGCAACTCTGAGTTTTTGTCAATTGTTCATGATATCCTTAGTCATATGTCATCTTTTATAAACTCTGAGGTTAAGTTTGTTAGGAGGCAAACGAATTTGGTTGCTCATTCTCTTGCTAGGGTGGCCAATTCTTGGGCTAGCTTCCATAGGTTTGAGAATATTCCCTTTTGTATTGAACGTTTAGTTTTTAATGAAATGCAGTAAGTTTGTTTGATTAAAAAAAAAAACATGTAATATTATACCCTATTATATCATATGTTAGGACTAATATTTTCTTGTGAATCGTAGAAAAAAAATAAAATATTTTCCTTCTTTTTTCTACAATCCACAAGAAAATATAAGACATTAAGGCACAAATTATTATTTTATTTTTTTATATTTGTCTCCTTAATATATGCCTTAAATGCAGATGTTAAATTTTGTCTTAAAGAGTATATTAACGGTTAAAATTACTTATTGACGTATGTTTTGAGTGACTCATTATCCAGAAAAAAATGATGTCGGTTGGTTAATGTAATCCGCAACCTGACAACTTCAACTGAAACAAGAAAGTGAGTTGGAGTCTTACAAAAGCAATTCCCGTAAGGAGACCACACAAACCTCATACAGACCACAAAACACAAACATGCATTGAATTTATACAACACTGCACCCTTAATATCATTATCAATCTTAATCACCAGTACTATACAATAGTTTCATCATTTCTTCTACCAAATACCAAATATGTTTTCTCAAATATAACTTTCAATTATTTGATTCCATGTATGCTCAATAATGAATTTGACTCTTTCAAGGAATACATTTTAGAAAAGTATATCATTCTTGTACATCAAAGTGTTAATGTCAAATACATTATCCTTTTATTTTTTTAGTGTATTTCTGAAATGTACTAAAACTTTAGAAGATAAAAAAAACATATAAAATAATGATAAATATATACACATTTTGGTTAGAAAAAACCAAGTCTCACGTTGATTAAAGATAGAGTCTGATTATAGTTTATAAAGAGTGACACCCCTCATCTTACAAGTCGATTTTGTAAGGTGGAATTTAATCCAACTCTCAATTCTGAGATGGTATTAAAGTCTCTTCAAGATCTTAGTTAGACCAATTTCTATCAGATTTCCACTATCGGGTCATCCACCATGTATATCCACGCACCAAACCCAGTAGTGTTGGGCGTGAGAGGGTGATGTTAAAAAGTCGCATTGTAGGGTTGAGTTAAACTCAATACCTGATTTAAGACTAGTTTTAAATAATGCATGGTGTCTTTTAAAGATTGATTGATAGATGCCCAATAATTAACAAACTGCAGTCCTTTCATTTATGCGATAAAATGTGATTTGGCTAAACACATTTTTTTTATTTTATTTAAAAAAATAAAAGAAGTATTATCCTCTATGATCTGGGGATGCACAAATGTGACATACAAAACTGAAACTAAAAACAAAATTCAACACACAGTTCATTGAAAAGGATCACATATGTATAGTTAACAATTCTTTGTAGTACAGATACTATGTGTTGAACTAACAAACTAAATTCCTACATGAGAGAACAAATTCTTCAGACTTTGATGCTCCAATGCTTCATTTGCAATAACATGATGTTAATAGAACATGCCACTTTTGTAATTAACATGCATGACAACGACATGAAGCTTTTGCCTTTAGGAGATTTCTGGTGTCTGAATCGCATTGTCTAGTAGCACGAACTATGGCTGCCAAGAAAAGAAAGAAGCATTCTTGAGATGCATATATATGTCAATCAATGCATGTCATGTTTGTGTAACGGTAAATCGAACATGAGCTTAAAAGTTTCTACTTCATCCATGCATTGGATGATTGCATTGAAGACGGAAAGATGAATGGATGCCGTTCAAAAAATAATGGTAAAGAACCAATCAGAAAAAGTTCAAAATAAGTTTCATACATACACATTTGTTAAGGTGATACCTCAAACCATAATAATAAATACATCAGTATTGGCCTTGCAAAGTAAAGAGGAATTATTCTATTTGTCGGATTTGGAGTTGCTGCAGCCGGCAATTCCACACATTGACACAGTCAACACGTTGGTGGTTGTTGGATCGAGATTAGAAGATCTAGATTTCAATGAATATTTTGATTTTTAAGAAAAATTGAAATACCGAGCTTGAAATCTGGACGGTCTGATCGCAATCCAACATCACCAATATGCTAAATGCGTGAGAACGTGGATTGCTTACTGCACAAATCCAAGGGACCTGATTCACCTGTGAAGTGAAATGTGGAACTAGATCCAACAAGGTGGATGATTACTCATTCATCGGAATAGCTCAAAAATTGGAAGATTGAATTTAAGTTCAACTGTGACAAGTTTCATTTGTAGATGATTATAAAGTAATTCAACAATCGCATGAAATTGCAGTTTCAGTCCCATATCCCAATTGTAACTACATCAGAGATTAATTTAGCACCACTAAGTAGAAATGGTTCATATTTTAGTGTGATTAATGTGTACTAATAGCAATAGCCATATAGCGAATACGTTTAACAATTTTAGTTTGCAAGCATCCGCGGTATCATATTGATGTTCAACACTTAACTATATCACACTAGAAATTTGAATCATCTGAACAAAATTTACTTTGCATGAACTCTAACCTGATGATTTGACGCATGTTCATGTATTCTGTTAGGCTTCATGTTCAAATCAATCAATTTATTGTCCATCTTAGTATTTCCACCAGCATCAGGTTCTGAAGTTGGAACCGGAGGCATCCGGTGATTATTTTGTTGCTTCTCTCCCGATTTTTGTTTGGGAAGTGGACTTTGTCCTCTTTTAATATCACCGGGATCCAAAGGTTGTGAAGCTGGGTTGTCGGCATTACTAGGTTTATCACCTGGAAACTATGGAACAAAGAGATATTATACATTTTAAGGTATGAAGATAAGAGTTAAAAGAGTTGAAGGAGTTAAAAGATCAGAGTTCAAATTCCGGTGAAGGAAAAAATACGAACGTAACAACTAATATACTAATATTTGTTTTTCTATAAAAACTGTATGAATCTAACAAATACAAGACTAATTCAATTCGGATAAAAGATAAACACACCTCAACTCTTTGCCTAAACAAAAGATATCTTCCATGTGTTCTTTTACCGCCAACATGAACTATCATATCACATTGCAAACAAAGGGAACTTCCATCTGTTTCGCAATAAAAGAAAGCTACAACGACATTGAAAAGACGATTAAGCACATAAGCAACAAAAAGAATCATAAGAACAAAGGTAAATAGATGAAACTTCTTACCAGGTGCATTCTCACATATGTCGCAGCGCGGCACATCACTTGGACTTGCAAGACCAACCCTAACATGTCTACTAGCTAGTTTATTACACATATGAACCTGCCATTTCCACAAGTTCCAAACTTTAAGCCATTGGTTGAAAGACATTGACCATGAAAGTCAATCAAAATCAAATACCATAATAAATTTAAAAACCAACTTAGATATTTTTAGAAAAAAAATCGGGAAGGAAAATTATTATTAATTAATTTAAGTGGCAATAATGGTCATTTTTTAACCGTCTCCAAGACGATTTTAAACTTTGTTATTAAGTCAAACTCTTACTGCTAAACTGAGACCTTAGATTTCAAATTTACACAAGTCCACAAAAAATATAAAATCAAAGTATATTTATTTATGAATTATGAAACTAAATTGCAAGTGGTCCCTCTAATCTTTAACTTAATCCAACATAAATGAACTTATCCAAGTTAAGCAAGATTTCATATTTCAATATTGATACATTAATAATGAAACATTACACTTACAAAAAAAAAAATCATATCATAACAACAAACAAAAACAAGAATCAAGATGAACTTGAATAGTGATTTTAGTAATAAATTAATCAAATCAAATATTGATGATAATTTCATACCTTCTCATCACAAGCACGACAGAGTGCAGCCTCATCAGCAGCACAGAAAACTATAGCAGCAGCGCTCTCACAAGCGTCACAAAGCGTTCGCATAATTAAACTCACTCACTTTCATTGCTTCAAAAAATTCAAGGAACAAAAATAGAAACAGAGTTGAATTCAGATACAGAACAAGAATAATAATAATAAAAAACACATGAATTATCTACTTTAAAAAAATAAAGAAGAGAACAAAAAAAAGACAGATATTCACCAAATCCATGTTGGTATGTAAGAAAGTTTTGTTTTTTATTAAAAAATGATGTTGGGTTGTGATGAAGTTTGATGAAGGTGGTGGTGGTTGTTGATGATGGAAAGTTGTAGGATTTTGAAGGAGTTGGGGGGACCTTTTGGTTTTTTGGGTTTTGAAAGGTTTGATTTTTGAGATGTGAAAATGCAAAGAGAGACACAAATAATAATAATAATCATCAAATAAAAAAAATGAATATGAATATGAGAAGAGGAGAGAGAGTATTGTTTGTTGAATGATGTTTGTGTTGTGTTGTCAACTATGATGTTACTTGGTAGCCACAAGTTCAAAGCCAATGTGGGGTTGACACCAACTCTTGATTCATTCTTACCCACTAATTTACTTATCTCACATAGGACCCATTTTCTTGTATTTTTGTTTGTTTACTTATTGTTGTCCACCCTAATATTTGCCTTTTAGTGCATGCCTTCTATTCCTCTTTAACCACCACCAAAGAAAAATCATTAACATATTTAGGGTTACTTTGATTTTCTTTCTTTCTTTCTTTCACACCAGTTTAATTTAGCTCTGATATCAAGTGCTTTCAGCTCCTTCCCGATTGCGGTTGCGGGGGATCGAATCGTGGTCCTCCCCATCAAGTTCAGCGGTAATCACTACTTTATAACAAACAATTTTTAATCAACCAAAGAGCGACATATATTAAAGTAAAAGACACTTTCGATTAGTACATGATGTGCACAATGAAGAGGTACGTCAAAAGTTAAATCACAAAGAGAAACCCCAAAAAACACATGTATAACTCCTTAAGGTAAACACTTCACGTGGCCCCTAAATAACTTAAAGGGTTCATATCCCACATGTAAAAAGTGCAATCAAATATCTTGAATTTTGTTTTAAACCAGCACAATACCTGTAATTTTATATTATGAATCACAAAATCTGCATCAAAAACCTTATGATTAAAAACCCGATTATTTCTAACTTTAAAAATCATTCAAATTGTCGCCAAACAAATGACTTTAAAGTTATCTTTGATCTTCAAAAAATGCATATGAAGACCACTGAAAATGCGAGCATGAGAAAAAACACTATTAGGAAGAGCACCTTGAATATCCAACCAGTTCCACACACCACACGACACCATATGAGAGCCCTCACAAACAAAAAATAAATGTGATAAAGACACAACACAACCACAATCAAGACTACAAAATTGAGAGCAAGCATTCTCAATTTCTCCCCTTATTAAATTGTCTTTTGTTGGTAGTCGGTTTGCCAAAAAATGCCAGGCAAAACCTAAAACCTTCAAAGGGGCACTTTTGATCCAAATAAAATCAGCATGTCCCTTCTCAGTAGCGCCCTCGACCACTCTACTCATCAAAGAAAAATAAGCTTCCTTGACCAAAAAAGACTTAAGAGTTTGCAGTTCTCCATCACCAATTGTCAGAAACATTATTCCGCAAAAGCACGTCAACCTTCCAACAATTTCTCCTTCAACGCAAACAACTGACGTTTCCAGCTCAACCCGTCTCTCCGACACCCTACCCCTACGATGCAAAGCCCCCACCGTAATCCTAGGCTTTGAAAATAGCCCAGCAAGACGGGGAAAACATTTCCTAAGAACAATACCTTCAACCAACCATGGATCATCCCAAAACAAAGAATCTTCCCCATTACCCAATCTTCTAAAAACTTCTCAAACAAATTATTTATCTCATTGAAAGACATTTTTTTAATACTAACAATATCTTTCCACCATGCCAAAACCTTCCTCCCTATATTTATGAACTAGCACATGTGTTCATAAACCACCCCTCTTAGTTTTTAACCGCCAACACCACTTACCCAATAACACTATATTGAACTCTTTATCCTTTCACATTATTTTATTTCCTTCTTTAAGACTCTCACATATTATTTCTATCATTGAATCTCTCTTTAAATCTTTTTTGTGGTGTTAGGATGAGAAGTCTAGGAAGGTAATTGGATTAATTGGGACAAGCATTTGAGTATGTTCTATTTATCTACCTTCATTTATTATTCATTTATAAATTTCATTCATATACCTTCATTTATCCTGTCAAAAAATATATTTTTTCATTTATTTAAAAAGAGAAGCAAACAAGTGATAAATTAAATTAATCTATTTGAATAAGTGGACTCTACTAATATGGCCACCAATCTTTCGCTTGTATTTTTTCTGTTAAACAGTCTAATGACTAATATTTCATATTTTAAAATGAATAAAAAATTGGACGATATATAATTGGCGTAGAATTATTCATATTAGACTCTCATAAGAATATTTTTTCTTTGGATGACAAATATTTTTATTTCACTAAATTAACAATTTATCTTCTTTTTTTTAATGAAATTTACAATTTATCTCAAAATACAAGCAAAGAAATCATTTATCCCAAAATAAGTGTGGTCTTTTCATAAAGAAAAATAAAATAAAAATAATTGTGGTCCATTCTTTATCTAACATTTAGATCTACAAATGCGGAATATGTGGATGATGACAAAAATACACAATGTGACTCATAATCTATTGAAAATCCAAAAAATTCTAGGAGACAATTGACACGTGTCTTTAAGTTTTTAGAGTTAGAAAAATCATTAATTAATAATTCAATTATAGCTTATCTCCCAACATCCGTTTTGAGAGAAACATAATATTGCAAAGATTTTATTGTGCAATAAATTATTTGCAGTTTATAGTGCTTGGTGGATTTGGATTGATCGATATCTATATGTATGCTAGTGAAGGGTGACATGTGAAAGAGTCAATAATTTTAAAACAACTTTCTATAGTTGAGCAAAAAAACAAATAATAGACTCTAAATTGCTGTTCACGGGGTCCATATATAATTAGAAGAACATTAGGAAATCATTAATTGTTGTTGCTCTTAAAAGAACTTTCCCAAATTAGATGGAGAAATGGGAAAATGGACTAACTGCATTCCGTTTTTGTGCAATTACTACGGTCAGGATTTGGTAGCGTCTCATTAAAATTAGACGGTTTAACTTTTATTATAGTTTTTGTTCTGAAATGGGCCTAGAGTCTAATTACTGAAGAAGTCCTCCACATGGGTCGTCGAGCATGGCCGAAAGAGGAATAGTCCAACAACAGTTGACTAATGGTCAACGTACGACTTCCCTCGCGCAATCATAACGCTTAACATCGGTTGGCCTAGTGCTGGGAGCTATATATACTCCACTTATGCAGTGGAGTCAGGTACGCATTCACACACACACACACTAAAAACATTTGCTTCACACCCAATACTGACTTGATCGTCGGAACATCTGCAGGGACATAACTCCCTGCGGTTTCACTGGAACTGAAGAATAACTCATCACCGTCCCAAATCGACTCTGATAAGGTAAGATCAATTTTAATATTCTTAAATATAATAATGTTAACGTTAAAATATTAACTGTTATATCTTGACCAAAAAATTTTGATCTAATTGATTGCATGAAATCATAGATAGTGACTCCACTCAATAGAAATGGACACCATAGACTTACATGTCTTCAACATCTCTATAGGTTGTTCTACATCATTTTATGTTTAGACATGACTCACACATTTTAAAAGCTACCATGTTGCATGTTTAGTTACACTTTTGGAAAAATTGCATGTTATTTGTCAATAATGAATTTGAAGTAGTAAGGGTCTTGAATCTTGATAATTGCATGATATTTTCTCTTTCTTTATTCATAACTTCTCCTTAGTCCTTTCATTTCACCAATTATTTTTTTCAATATATTCCTTCTCCTTAACCATGTGATCACATGACTGCTTTACAGCAAAAACCAACTATTGTTGAATTGAATTGGCAGCATATCAGCATGCATTAAAAAGATCTTAATTACTTCTTTTTTTCATGTTAATTAGGGTAATATATTAGCTTAAAGTTCAAAAGCAATTTTATTACGAGAGAAAAAAAACTGTTTCATAAGAGTTGCTTGGAAAACATAAATTGTAAGTGCATTTTTAAATTCCATAGGGTTTAACAAAATCACGGTAAATCACCATAATTTTATAAAAAAAAAAAGTTATGATATGAATTGTTTTTACGATAGAATTACGTACGATGAGTTTTTTTTTTTGACAAGAAAAAAGAAAAAAGGATAATTACATACGATGAGTTTTAAAAAGCATAATTACCCTATTTGATGAAGAAGAATATTAACCCAATAGGATATTACAAGAGTCTTCAAGATTTGAAACTACCAACGAACACCTTTATGATACATTAGTTATTTAGGTGAACACTATTATTTGCATTTTCCTTGAAAATATTATTTGCACTTCATACACACAAAATATCACAAATTTTGCCATACTTTTTTACATTGAATTTGAACCATACAATTGGGGCTGGGGACCTTCGTACCCTTGCCGACTTTACTTTGCACTTTGTGGAAGCAACACAATTTTGGTAAGCTACAAATTTCACCACTCATTCATTGCCTCGTGCCAAAAATCAAATCATCATGTAAACATAAACCTAAGATACAAAAATAGAAAACCCAATTGGGTTGACATAGTGGTGTTGGCTTGAGTTCTTGGAGTATGCTTCTCTCAAAGTCTTAAGTTTGATTTCCAATTGTGCCAATTTCGGCGGGTTAGTTCATATTGAGTAAAAACTCTGGCTTTAAATGGACCCTCGTTAGTGAACAGTGAGATTGGTCTCTTCGGATTAGTCAGTCCTAAGGCCGGATACCGATTTTAAAAAAAATACAAAAATAGAAATATCTCACACAATTTCTTATTATTTTAAACACCAAATAATACAAATAACAATACAATTTTTTTGGACCACTCTTTTCTTACAATTAAATCAAGACCAACAATTTTGGATACATCTAAACATTTATCAATAACAATCTTACATTCTTAATTGTCCTTCAACCTATCATTTTGATTAACACAATTTTATTATCTTAATGATTATAAATAAAATTGGATACCTCATAATTTACAACACTTACAAAATTTGCTGACAAACCACTTGTGCTAGTAACTTTTTTTTATCTTATAATAACAAAAAAGTAAGTGAAATTAACCTATGTTTAGTATCACGGTGGATACACCAAAATCATGGTAACCTATCATAAATTTTCAAAAACTACACTATATAACTTTTGTAAAATTACGGTAGACCACTATGATTCTGCTGTAGCACCATAATACCAAATTTAGACTTAATCTTCTTCACTTTTGTCAAATTAAAAGGCAAAGTCCATCATGTGCATGCTCAAGCTTTTCATCATAGCATTCTCCATGAATCCACACTTGGAATTGGAAGTAGATCTCTTCAAGCTATTGCTTCTAGGCTTGAAAGAGGCAGAGCATGAAGAAATAGGAATGATTGGGATATTCTCACAGTTGCATAGCTCAATCATGTAGCCATCAGGGTCATGGAAAAACACTTGGTCCACTTTGATTCCTTCATCCTCTACCAATGCTGTAACATACCTCATCCCCTTTTCTTCTAATCTTTTCTTGACAAGTTCAACGTCCGTACACTGCATAAATCCAAATCCAATTTTTTGTTGTTGTTAAACATAGCAATAATTATCAATAGTGATCCGTGTGGTCATATATTTTTTCGGAAACAAATATTAGGGTCCGTTTGACCTAGCTTTTTTAGCTCTTAGAAGTTATCTGAAATTTAGAAATGAAAATAAGAGCTTTCAAAAAATACATTAAAGGATTAAATATGTTTTTAGTCCCTACATTTTGTGAAATTGTTAAGAATGGTCCCTACATTTTAAAAATGGTAAAAAAAAACCCTATAAAATTTTCCGCTATCAAGATTAGTCCATGCGTTTATCCTTTAGGGACCATTCTTGACAATTTCGCAAAATGTAGGGACTAAAAACATTAAAATGTAGGGACTATTCTTGACAATTTTCCAAAATGTATTGACTAAAAATATTAAAAGGTATGGACTATTCTTGACAATTTTGCAAAATGTAGGGATTATTCTCTACGGATTGGACTAATCTTGATAGTGCAAAATTTTATAGGGTTTTTTTTGACCATTTTTAAAATGTAGGGACCATTCTTAACAATTTCGCAAAATGTAGGGACTAAAAACATATTTAACCCTACATTAAAATTTCAAGAAATATATCCGTTTTGGGTCCATTCACGCAAAAATAATAGTAAACTAACATTTTTTTTTCATAAATTACATTACAAATAAATAAATAAGTAAATATAATTTTAGTTCTACAAATTTTTTCCATAACATTTCAAAATGACTATTTTTAGTTACAATTGTAAGTAAATATCTGTTTTTACCTGGAATGAGATATGGTTATCCTTGGGATTAATAGGTCTTGATTCATTCATGTAAGTATCAAATTCATCGACCTCTGGATTTTGAATCAAATGTATTCCAATACCATAATTATAAAACCTACAAAAAAAATTAATAAAAATTAATATAACTACACTAATATTTTATGTAGCAAGAAATTGATATATAAATTATAAAGTAACAACATTTAACTAACCATGCTCCAGTAAATTTGAAAGAAGATGGTCGTTTGATGGGAACAAATCCCAAAACATCTTCATAAAATTTCATAGACTCCCACACTGATCTACAACAGAGTGAGACATGATTCAATGAGAGCAATGGAAGTGCTTGTGATTCACAAACTTCTTCAATCTCCATTTTGTAAGACATTTTCCACTCTTGTTCTATTGATGAATAAGCACTTGCATTGATCAGCTTAATTAGCTTTCTACTTTGCAGTGAATTATCCTATTAATAAAGATGGTTCTTATATAAAGCATGAATTTGGTTATCATGTAGGAACTTTCCTGGAAAATTCTTTTGATCAAAGGAAACACATTGACATGGGGCAGTATTGCCATATTAACACTAGTTACTAGTACTATGTTTAGGCATAGCATTTAATTATATTATTAGTGCGAACTAGTACTTATTAATTTTGTTTTTAACCTAACTCAGATGTATCCGATGAGATAAAAGATAGGATACATAGAGAAGTCACAATGGTGGTCCGATACAAGAAATGCTTCGAGTTGGAGGTCTTAATTCAAGGTAGAGGTGACTGGCGATGGTAAATGGAGGTATATGCAGAAAACACTCACTCTAATGCCAAAGTCCAAGTCATTATAAACTTGAGGTGAAGGTAGAAGTTAGAGTAATGCGTATCTTGCGAGGTTGTGAAAGGTTGTAGATATAGGCCGAGCCATTTAATTTGATATTGGACCACTGAATGTGACATTGAACTTGAACTAGCCCAAAAGTCCAATTCGGAACAAACTTTGTTGATAATTAATTTTTATAGAGAATTTAACCACTTTTACTAGAGTCTCCTTTAAAACAATATATTTTTTATTAACAAGATTTGAATGTAAAACCTTATTTGAAAGATCTGAAACCAATTCCACACTGTCTTAGTTCATGTTTGCTCCTAACCTATGTTTAGAATTAAATCTATTTTTAGGAAAATTTAGAATTATGTCTTTAAGGTATGTTCTTGAAATATCCCCATTGGAAAGTAATTAAATACAGGTAAAAGAAAAAAAAACCAGATGCCTCGATGTTGACTCGATGAATAGTTTTATAGTAGACCTAAAGAGGCTAAACGTAAAGATATTTTGGAGTATTTACAAGAGATCAAATATTCTAATTATGAAACGTTAGTAAAATATTCATTAGAGTATGTTTGAGTTGAGTCTACAAATCATAGCTCAAATGATAGAAATACCGAAATTGTTAGTGTGAGATACCATGACCGGGGTTCGATCCCTGGTCACTCCACTTTGTGTGTGTGAGTTTCTAATGGTTTTGTCATTTCGTCTACCAACAAAAAAAAAGTATGTTTGAGTTGAGGGTTAAATATATATTTAAAATTTAAAAATAAAATAAAAGAATAACTTAATATATATGATAAATATAATATAACATTTCTATTCCACTTGATTTAATTTTAGAAATGCTTTGATACTTTAGAGAGTGTGTTATTCTGACTATGATGATTAGATTCTGAGAGTCACTTGTTGTTATGTTGGGCCACTTTATATAGAATAAAATTTTGACTTGAGCTGAGTTTTCCGTTAGAGCATCTTTCATGGTGATATCTTTTTAGGTATCGTACATTACAAGCAATGAGTCTCTACAGTGTTATGTAATACTTATACAACTCATATATATTTTGCTCCAATGGTGATACCATTTTGTGTATCATACATTAATAGCTAGCGGTCCCTTTTATATTTATGTTTTTAACTTTATTTTAATTAAAAAGGTAATATTAAATTGATGATACGATATTTTAAATAAGGTACCGTATCATCAATTTTGATACCTCTATGCCACCTCATGAAATTACATTGATAAAAATAAATAAGGTATAAATCATTAGCCTATGAAATTATCAATGATAGTCTTAGTGAAGATGTGCCCTATAAGATTAGTGTCCTCCAAATAATTGATCTTGAACTGAATATCAAATCTAAAAAGATTAGAAATATTTTATTGCTTTCCTAATTAAAAGAAAATCGTTAAATATGTTTTTGGTCCCTATAGTTTCGTCGAATTTTGTTTTTAGTCCCTGAAGATTTTTTTCACACTTTTTAGTCCATACTTTAAGTATTTTTCATTCAACTCATGCCCAACTCGTGCATATCATTCAAAATTTAATTTTTTTTCTGCGGTCATGTTTAGTACATTATATGAATCTCTCTTACAAAAGTTTAAATTTTTTTAACAAGAGATGACTTAAATATGAATTTTTTAGTTTTTTGCATATAAAAATTCATAAATAATTCATCTTATGTTAAAAAATTCTAAATTTTTATCGGAAATGTTCTTATAATATTATAAACATGAATACAAAAAATTATTCAAAAATGTAAAAATATACAAGATATACAAGAGTTTGATTAAATGTAGGGACTAAAAATACCGACGGAAAAAACTTCAGGGACTAAAAAGTGCTAAAAAAATCTTCAGGGACTAAAAATGAAATTTTATGAAACTATAGGGACCAAAAACATATTTAACCCTAAAAAAAATCCTCTCTTATACTCTTTCTCTTAAAAATGATCTATCCAAAACATACTAGTGTACTAGAAAAACGTTAAAAGAGTGGAAAATGGAAATTCCTAAGCTTAACTTTTTATGTTACAAGTTGGCTGTTGCAAAATGATGGTCCAAATTGTATCGGTGAGGTCCCAGGGGAGAATATACTCAGAAATTTCTATGATGCTTCCCACCTCTAATTTGGAATTATTATTGTCCTTTGTGTGTATTCCTAGAAGTTTCCTAGCTCAAACTTCCCAATATGCACTGCAACAAAACTTTAAGATAACAATAACGTTTCCTCAAGGAAATAATATATTTAAAATTCGATTATTCAACACATTTTTTAGTCTATGTTTTGAATAAATTCGATTATGTATAAATATAAATATTATTTTTAAAAACAACAAACTGTCTAGGATTAAATAGTGATGTTTTCTCTCCCCACCCCCCTTATCTCTTTTTGACCCCCTAAAACCCCCTCAAACAAAGGAAATTAGGGGGGTTTTAGGGGGGTAAAAATGAGATGAGGAGGGTGGGGAGAGAAAACATCTTAAATAGTTTTTCCAACATAAAGGAAAGCCTGTTATTGTGAATTGAAGAATGAATTGGGCTGAATGCTTGTAGTTTCTTGGGTCAGAAAGATGGGCTTAAAATATAATGATATAACATCACACCCATACCTAAGGATTTCGCCTCCACATAATTATATACTAGTGATGTATAAAAATACATTTAATGTAAAATTGAATCACAACAGAGAAAGATGAATTAAGATTTGAGTACACGAGGAAAGTCAAATCTAAAAGATTAATCTAATAGGTGGAAGAGTCTCGTGGCTTGAGTATTATATTGAAAAGTTTTATTTACTTGATGTGGAACTCCTAACACTGTCATGTTCTTTAAGAGCCGACATCTATAGTGGCTTTCACTCAATCGGCAGTTAAAGGTGAAAAATGTTAATTTTATTATTTAAAAATATGTGGGAGGTGAAGAAACTAAGTGTGGGGGTGTGTATATTGAACAAATTACTTGTAAGCCCAATATGCAAGAGTGGCCCCAAACCCTTGTAGCAGCTGCTCTTGGTCCTGCATTGGGCCCATCAATGAATGGGGAAGGGTACACTGGCCCTCTTAGTCAAATATTGTGTCTACTCAACCTCTGCCAAACAACCATATATTAACCAAAAAGTAAACACACACCATGTGTGGCATTGTGGCAACTTTCAAGTAGCATAAAGGATGAAGATTTTTTACTCATAATTTCAAAGCATGCCTCATCATAGAATTTAGTGGACAATTTCATTGTAACTACTATTCTCCACTGATCCGTTTGGTTCAAAGAAAAGAAAATGAGAAAGAAGAAAAATATGAAAACTGATGAATAAACTTAAACTAAATCTTAGTTCAAATCATTATTCGATTTTCGTGTTTTTCCTTTTTTTCCACTTTCTTTCTTTCCAACCAAACGGACAACATTTCAAAATAATTTACATAGTTTATCAATTCACATACATTAAAAAAAGCATAAACAAAAGAGTGATAAATACACTTTTACTAAAAGATGTATTATAAATATATAACTTTCTTACATATGACCAAAAATTATATAAAATTACTCTAGTGATCCTTTAATTTAATTTTAGATAATAAATTAGTCAATTTTTTTTTCACGTTATTTTAATTTTTTTCTATGTTTGTATATTAATTTCGAATCTATATAACTTTCTTTCTCTATTTACTTTCAATTATAAATATATATGTTATACCCTAAAGAAAACCATAAATTCAAAATTAAAAAATAAGTTAAAAGATTTCCAGAATATCTCGTGAATATAATTTAGTTGGTATAAATATTGCATTTAATATTGTGTCATGAACATTGGTACTACTGATTATTAACTATCAGACAACTTAGCCAAAAAAAATTATCAAAGTAATTTTGACAAAAAAAAATATAAATGAATTCAACTATGGTCCAAACTCCAAATGTTACAACCTAATCCACAAGTGCAATGAGCAAAAAGTAAATGAAAGTATTAAGCTAGCTAGAGTACATATTTTTATAGGCATAGCATTAAGCTATATATTTGTCGGTTTATAAACATATATATTTGATCAAAGTTTAATTGATAATTACCCCTCACCTAATGCACCATATGTTCATCACTAAATTCCCTTTCACTTTCAATTACTGTCGTTGTTATCACTGCGACAACGAGATAAGTTGAAATAGTTATACTTTCTCCTTTTAAAATACTTTTAAGAACATATTGTTTAAGTTTTGTCAATACTAATTTACATTACTACAATATTGAATTTTAAAATGGACAAAACTTACGTGTATTTTCATACATGCATTTCTTAATTTTCCTCTCACAAAGAAGTAGTTTTTTTATTAAAAAATAATTTTCTTTTATTTTTTCAAAATGAAAAAACACAAATAACCACCTCTTTGTGAGTGGAAAAGTAAGAAATGCATGTAAGTTTTGTCCATTTAAAATAATGATGAAATTAACTCTTCTAAACGACAATGAAAACTCAATTAATTATATAAGTTACTCTTTAAAAGTTGGCTTATCGGGCGAATTTGGGGCAAGAAAACTAAAATGCAATGGTCAGTTGAAATAGTTATACTGATCCACAACTCCTGTTCCTTACCTAAACTATATAAGAATTGTTTGTAGTTTATTAGGGTTGTGACTCTACATAAAAAGATCCCAATTTTCCATAACAAACCACATACCTCATCAATTCGATAAGGTATATGGTAAATGTCATTAAGAGTAATTACTACATCGTTGAAAATCATTGAAACTTTAATAACGTGTAGGGATATGTTACATCGCGATTTCTTAATACCTCGAGAATCAACATTCGCAAAAGAAGGTGGCAATTAACCTCTCCACTAATTTCAATCAAAGAACGTTATTTGCACCACTAAATCTTTTCGTAGTCTTTGTTGGTATCCATGTCATGCTTTGGTTCCTTTTCTTGGCATCCATAATTATAAAACCATTTACAAAAATTTATGTCCTAAATATAAGATCTCTATAAATTTTTTAATGCATTTATGATTTGATTTAAGGTATCAGAATTTGATGTCCGGTGAAATAAGGTGTAACTTAAATGTGCCTTAAATGTAACATGGATAAACTGTATTAAACCTTAAACCGTGTTAGATTCAAACGTTATGATTTTAGTCCAATTCAAAACATTATTCTTTTTCCAAATATATCTTTTACTATTAATTATACTCAACATTTTCTCATAAACCAGTATGTTATTTTTATACTATTTTGAAAGACTGACTATAAAAATTTGTTTTAAACCTATAAATACATTGACCAATTCTAATTGTTGACACCAAATATATGAAACTTCTCCCATATTAGACTCGAACTTCGGTAAAGTAGGATTCATGTCCATTCCATTATACTCAACTTTGTTGATTATCTCATCCATCATTAAATTAAATATAACTTTCATGTTCAAAAAGTTCATATTAATTATCTTATCTTACAATGAAGGTAAAAATATTCCCCAATCTATAGTAAAGAGCATGCATGCATGTGCTAGTTGCTTAAACACTTCATTTATATAACAAATAATAGATACAAAATAACATGCATTCTTATGTTTAAGATTCTCATATATAAGTTTTGTATTCTACATACATTGTCGTTTATGAAACACATTCATTTTCTTTGTACCAATCTTAATTAGGATTTTAGGACCCCCACAAAATGCACATGGTATGTTCAATTTACATTACTTGTTTTGGTCAAAAGGTTGGTCCCCAACACCTTTTTTTCCATTGCCTCACCTTAGGAATAATGTGAACAACGTAATACTCAAAAAAAGGTACACAAATACGTATTTTTTTTTGTTCATTTTGTTAAACAAATAGTTATATTTTATACAAGCACAAAAATTCTATATAACAACCTTGTTTTTATACGTTCACTATAAATTTTTAGTTCTCTATTTTATTTAATCACACTCACGAATATAACTAGTCTTCCTATTTTGAAGTCAACCGATTGTTTTCTCATCATATTTACAATTGGGAAAATAAAATGGTCACCATTTTGAGACAAAAACTAACGTTTTTAAAGATAAAAAAACTAAAATAGTATACAAAAAGTGTGATAATTAAGAGATTAAAATAATCTATCGATTTAACAATAAAAGAACTATCTTTGGTAGTGTGATAACATAGAGAGACAAAAAAATACAATTAAGTCTAAACTTTATAAAATATAAATATATTATCCTATCATCTCAACAAATCAGGTTATCATGGTGACATTTCTATAAATAATTATAATTTTTATATGACCTCACATATATAATTTAATATCCCCAAAGAATGAATGAATTTTCAATAAAATATAATATCACATTCCTCCATTTTAAGTATTATATTAAAATTACAGTATTGTTCCTTTCATCACAATTAGTCACATTTGAAAAATTCAATCTCTAATTATTTATTTTCTTTTTTTGATATACGCACACACGCACAAAATTACTCCAAAAATGAAGGAGTATTATTTCATCAATCACCCTTTGATCCTTTAGCCTTTAGTGAGACAACTTTGATTTAAGAAAAGCATAGAGAAAATGGCAATAGCACACGAGATAGAATAAAATAATATTGTTAATCAACCTTTTTATAGGATGTATTTTGATGTCTAAGAAAAAAAGTGGGGAAATATGAGGAAATAAAGGTCATGTTCAAAATCATCAAACTTATGATGAGATCTTTAACGTATTAATTATGTGCATATTGGAAGAACTTCGGAAAAATAATCAAAATTTTACTAAAGTTGTCTCCAAATCCAAAAAGAATAATTGATAAGATAAAAAAAAATTGGTTGTTTATAATTCACATACATCTTTTACTATGTGGATATGATTGGAACCATCTGATGGAAGAACTGACGTCCGAATCAGATTAGGCAGTCTAGTAGGCCAGATAACTGATAGTGAATTTTTTTACAAATTCACATTAAAAAGTAAATTTGATTTTAAAATAAACAAATTAGAGACATCTGATTTCGATGAAAATAGCGAACAAAGTAAATTTCAGAGAAATAGGAGTATATATCTTTAAGGGTCTTGCTAACATGTGCCCTAAAGGACATAAGTTAAGAATTCAATAATAGAAATATTCTCTTAAATTTTGTGTAATTAATTTGTGATCAAGTTTAAAAAGTGAATTAGATACATGAATTATGATAAAATATTTCATTTTTTAAATCACTAACATGTGCCCTAGCTGCCTCCCCCCTCCCCTCTCCTAAACCATAATTTATTCTTTTTGTGCATCCACCAAGGAGGGGTGGTTTAGGGTCAATTTTTGATCCAAAATCGCCCCTCTAAATTGTTTTTCCTTTTCTTTTCAATTAAATAAGTGATTATCCACATAGATTTGCTTCTTCGTTTTTTTTTTATTTTTTAAGTTTGTCGTCGTCTTGTGTGACGTTGTGTTCGTAGTCGTCTTGTGCGGCGTTGTGTTTGTGGTCGTCTTGTGCGGCGTTTGTTGGTTTTTCATTACGGTGTTTCGTTGATTCAAATTGGCATATCTACATCAACTCATTACAGATCTGAAGACTTTGAAAACTTGGACGTCAACGTTGCAAATCCGGGAGTATGAATGTTCCGGTGACTTTTATTTTGTCATATTTGTAGGCACTTTCATGATGCCGTTGTATGCTATTAACCTAGGTGCTGCAAGTTTGTTTGTAGATTCACCTTTTTCAGTGTTTAGCAATCTTGAATTTGTAATGATCTATGTATTTTCAATCTGAATGAATGAATCCTTATTTTTAGTACAAAAAAAACATGTGCCCTAGCTAGCTTTTCCCTATCTTTAATATTATATTTTAAAGTATTTTTATACGGATAAATAAATTATACTCCCTCCGTTTTTTTTAATTGTTCAGTTTCGTCAGATTTAGCGTTTCTAATTAAGTGTCCATTTAGTGTTTTAAGGATATGATTTGTCAATTTTACCCTTTGTCAACTACTCTTATCTTTTTCAATAAAACTAAAAAATGCTATATAATTGGAAAACTAAATTATTCTTTTAATTTTTTTTTTTGTGCATAACATATTAAATATATTTTTTTTTTTTTTTTTTTGTACATAATATATTAAATTTATTGGAAAGATAAAGTGTGTGGAAAAAAATAGTGATTTATTGGTAAATTAAAATTAGGGTATAATAGTAATATAAGGTGCAAAAATACACTTTCTTAATTTGTTGTTACTATTTTAAATGGACACTTATAAAAAAACGGAGGGAGTATATAGTTAATGTATATTTGTATATTTTTATTATTAATTGTTTGTATTAATTGTTTTTTTTTTTTGACGAATTGTATTAATTGTTAATGTACACCCATTGTCATTGAGACATATTGTATGCAAGTAGCAAAAGCCATTCTAGCAAAACCAGTAAAATAGAACTGAATTTGGTAGCATAATTGTCATATGTGAGGTGAATTTTGTTAGGCAACAACCTAATGGAATACTCATAAGTTAGTTTAGGTGACCCATGTTTTAGTTAGTTTCTAAATTTATAATTTTTGTCCACCTTTATATTGAACCCATTATTATGAATGAAATATACTAAATTTGTTTACGTAACAAAATATTGTCTACTAATTAAATTTAAAAATATAAAAAAAATGATAAATGATCATATGATACTTCAATCATAATGAATTGATTATTTTTTTAAGAAGAATCAAGATGATGTATTATATTAGATTGAAATTTCAAAAGGATTTTAAAAAATATTTTTATAATAAAAAAATATTGTAATATTCAATCAAAACTTTTACAAAAAATTAAATTAATTTTAAAATATATTTATATTATATATATTCCTAAAAGTTGTTCCTATAAAAAAAATCAAACTCAATTTTTTATAAACAGTTGGTTCTAAAGAGAGTTTATTCATTCATTCGAACTAAATATCTCAGTTAAAGTAAAATTCTTTTTTGTGTGATAAAGGACATTGAAACTTGAAAGTAGTTTTTTAGAGCACACTTTGAAAGTACTTATCATAACTTTCTTGCAAGCTATGAAAAAGTGGTGAAAAGGCACCGCCACCACGTGTTTGCGGACCTTATGATGGTTGGACTATATATGGAGTATTAAGCCTATATGCCGTTATTATGTGTTTCAAAAGTTATTTTGTGAGTCTTTTCAATCATGTTCTCTTGCTCTAAATTATAGTGCTACTTTATCATTTATACAAGCAACTCATTAAAATTAATTTAAAGTCTTAACTACATTAAAATATGTTGTTTAATGAAAAATAGCAAATAATTGATAAAATAGTTTATAAAAAATCAATTTATAATTTATAAGTTAATTGATTAAATTTATATTGTTTGATAAAATTTACGGTTGAATTAATTTATAAATATAAAATGACCTATATATGCTCATCTAAACTAGTTGGGTTTTTTCTTTGAAGTTGTAAAGTGACTAACATAATCTCTAATTATTTTGTTACCCATCAAATATGATATTTTTTTGACAAAAGGATCAAATATGATATCTCTTATATTATAAGTTTGGCCCGTTTTACTATTTCTAACCCTAATTTTTTCCCCGCTCATTTTCCCTCATATTTTACCCTAAATTAATTCAAATAAAATTTTAAAAAGTACCTCATCAAGAATCAAACCCACGTCCTTTAAGATATATTTTGTACATTTTTCTACTATACTAGATCAATCAATTTGATATAATTTTGTAATCAACATTTAATAAATATGAAATTCTATATATCTCTCACCGTATTAAATATTTATTATTATTATTATTATTGTATCTCTTATATTTTAAGCTTGCTCGAAAATGTTAACCATAAAGCTATTTTCCCCCCTCTCATTTTCCCTCTCTTTTCATGTGGTCCATTATATTAAAAAAATACAAATTTGTCTAGCATGGAAATCGAACCTGCATCCCTTTGATTTTTTCTTTTGCGATGACTATACTAATAAGTCAGGGATAATCTCTTAAGCATGTTTGAGAAATATCTTCTGTCAACAGTATTTTTACATAGTCAATTGTATGTTGCAACTTCAAGAGTTGTTTCTAGAGAATGATTAAAAATATTGATTATCGACGAAAATGGTGAAAATACGAATAAAACTTCCAATGTAGGCTATAAAGAAGTATTTCGTAATACACCATTGTATGAATATTTATCCAAATTTATTGTTGTACTAATATTTAATGGTACTCGACTTTTTTATATACGTTTTAGGGTTAAAAATTTTATATCTTATTTTTCACATTACGGCTAATTAGACCCGAGTTATAAAGTAATTGTTGAAACAAATAACCCAAGATCGTGTGAATTGAAAATAAAATTCCACATATTTTTATTGTTGGAGCTAGTAGAAAAAATGAGAAGCATGTATTATTTTTGACTACGTATAACATGTATATCCTTTAAAATAAAATGTAGTTTTTAAGAGCATGTGTAATACATCCGATAGCAATAATTCCTTCTTTTATCAAAAACTCCAATTATTTAGGAAAGGAGTTAGGAAGGATTGGGGATTAGTTCTCTCTCAATGATTCGTTTTATAATACTGATCGAGATTACACTGTTTGGATCGATGGAATGTAACGAAATAGAGCGGAGCGGAATAGAGGAAAGTAGTATGGGATGGAGCGGAATAAATCTTTCATTCCATTGTTTGAATATTTTAATAAAGAGAGGAACAAAATTGAAGGTAAGTGGTAGTATTTGAACAAATTTATTCTATCCTATTCCATTCCATTATTATATTGCAAATTCAAACAATAAAACATTATTTTATTTCATCCGGCTCCGCTCCGTTTCATTTTATTCCATCAATGCAAACGAAGCCTTACACAAAGAGAAAAAATAATACTAATTTTTTCCAACAAGTAGAAGGTGATATAGCGATGAACCAGTGCAGCAATAATGTTCATGCTACTGCCACCCCAGGTATGCTACATTTTATATTAATTGAAAATGAAAATGTTCAAGTGGTTTTGTAAAAGGGAAAAACAAAATTTTGATGCATGTATGTCGGTGGAAATTCCGGCTTTATTGTGGTCCGCCCCCACATTGCTTAGAGATATATGACTTGTGTAGTGTTTATATAGCTTGGACAACCCTTATTTTACAAGCCAAGAGATGAGTTAGACCCAATATAAAATTTGACAACAACAAAGAATTGGTGGAAAAATAAATGTCTACAAAAATGATGAACAAATCATTGTATCAAACCACAATGTTGTTGTTAATTTATGACAGTAAGCAATAATACTAGTACTTATATTAGTATTAATTTATTTTAACAGCAGTCAGAATATCACTGCTAACTACAAAAGCTTTGGTGTAATTTTTCATGTGTGAGAATGAATTTATTGATTTAAAGGCCGCAAAAGCTTAGTTGCCAAAAGTCAAAGTTAGTTAATTAAAGATGAAAATTCAGTTAGAAAGCTATAGAAGTGATGATGATTAAGAAAAAAATGAAGAGAGATGTAGAACCTAAAATTAGTAAATGTGAGATATATATATAGCTATTATAAAAATTCAATTATATGAAACCCAATTATATAGCTATGGTCGGATGTTTTAGCTTGGTTAGATGCGTTTATGCCTTACAAAATGATAGTAGTTTTTTTTTCCAAGAGGTGCTATAGGTTTAGTATCTCGTAGAAATCAAGTAAAGGAATATCTTTGTCCAATTTAGAAGCATCTAACCATCCATTTTGAAAGGTACATCTTTTAAAATGGTTTAACGCACGCATTTGATCTATATTATAAATCAAATATATAAGTGATTCAATAAATATATTAAGGACCAGATGAAATAGTTGTTTATTTGTTTCTTTTGATTTGGTATCATTTTGTAATTTTTTACTTTATTTTCTTAATTACAATCTAAAATTTCTTGTATTGTAATTGCGTTGTTTTATCTTTTTCTCGGACTTTTAATAAAAACTGAAGTTGAAAGAAAGAATTCGGAAATAATATATATGAATTGTCTGTGTGTAATTTTGGATTTTTTTGCATATGTTTCTATGGGAAAATAATAATGTATGAATAAACTTTTAATTTAGTCTCTGAATTATCTATCTCTCTCCAACTCGATCTATAGACTATAAAAATATACTAAATAGTCCATAAATTATAATAATCCATCAATTTGATTCCGGAACTATTTTTTCTCTCTTCATGTATACAAAAAATGAGGGACTTCATTGATTTATTAATAAAAATTTAGAAACTCTTTTATATATTTTAATAATTCAAGGACTAAATTTGCAAGAGACTAACTTGTCCCTTAAATTTTCATTACAATCCACAATATCAGAAAACTACTACCTCCGTTCCAAATTATATGTCACTTTGACATTTTTACACATATTAACAAATGTAATAATTGTTGTATGGAAAAGAGAAATTATGAGTTGATTTACAAAATTGTCCTTTATTTATGGTATTGAAAAAATAAATTGAAGAATTGAAAGAAGAGAGAGTAATAAATAGTTAAAGGTATAATAGGAAAAATTGCATTAAATGCTTTATTGGTAATGTAAAGTGACATATAATTTGATACAAATTGTTTGTTCAAAGTGACATATAATTTGGAACGGAGGGAATAATACCATTAATATCACAGAATTAACTCACAACCCATATAATTATTTAAGTCAAATATCAAGATAATCAAGTCCAAAATTAAGAAAGAGATGCAATAACCTACACTCAGTTTCAAAAGCTGAGTCTCAGCAATTCAGAGACATCTACAGATAGACACTCCCTTTTGACAGAAATAAAAGAAAAAGAGAGAAAATGCAATTTCTGCATTCACCTTTTACTTTAGTAGCCTCTCATTTATTTTCTTCCCATTGATGATCTTCTTTAACATTTGACAGCTCATTTGCATGAGTTGTAATTAAATTATTTTATATTTTCTTTAAATGCAATTTTTATTTTTTTCTTCATTTGTCTTGAATCTGTTGACTTTGAAACTTGAATTCCCATTGTGCTCCACACCCCATACCACATACTAATAATAATACAAAAACTCTTAACCACATTGCATTATACTTCCTCCGATTTTATATATAAGAAACATTTTACTTTTTAGATTCATTGTAGAATTGATGTATTTAGACCGTATTATTGTCTAAATACATCAATAATACGGTCTAAATACATCAATTCTACAATGAATCTAAAAAGTCAAATGTTTCTTATATATAGGACCGGAGGGAGTACTGAGTCAAAAAAAAAAAGACCGGAGGGAGTACAAGTATGGTATGAACAATTTGAATTTAGGATTTCTCACTTATTTATTTTATGAGGTTGAATTTCTAACCATTAAATAATTTAATAAAAAAAATAAATATAAAAACTCATCAATGAAGATATGATTTATAGAAGAGATTAAACTCACACAACGTGACGAATCAATATTTGAATTTTAATTAATTAGAAGAAAAATCGACACTTAATTCCGACACAGAACAACTTGAGTAAGATTACATTTTAACGCTGGTGGAGGAAACCTACTACCTATAAATAGTTTTTACAAAAACTTGTTGAATTCTTCCAAGTTATAGCTGTTTAATAAAGACGTGTTTGTCATAAAGTCTATAATCAAACAAAAATATTTGTTTGTCTACGCTGAAAATGTGACATTTACTTGCATTTGAGGTTACTTATGTACTATTTTTTCTGTCAGCAACAATCTTAGTAGAATCTAGTTTAACTCTGACAATTTCTAGTTTCTAAAATTCCATTTATTTTTATTCATATCATACCCAATTTCTAAATTTTTAATTCCCATTTTCCACTAAGTTTCTATTTAAATTACACTATACATTCCAAATTTAGAACTACTGAAATGAAAAGAAGAAAAAAATAGACCAAAATAGAACACAAGAATTTTAGATTCAGATGATTATGATTGGACGTTTTAAATTGAAATAAGATTGGATCAACTGTTTTAAATCTAAACTATCTAATCTTAATCAGACGGATAAATATATTATAACTGCATGTATTTTTTGACTACATGCAAATGGGATTCAAGATTTTTAGTGACACAATCACACAACCATTCATTTGTTTTTCCTCATCCTTCCATTTTCAGAAACATCTCTATCTCTCTGAATTTATCTGCACATAAATTTGAATAATACTGAATTCAATAAAGAATAAAGAATTTTCTTTACCCTTATGGTAAATTATCATCATAAAAAAAAAAAAAAAAATCTAAACTTTTTTCTACATTCCATGTGATGTTGTATTTGACAATCTGTTCAATAGAAGGGGGACCATTTCACAAAACTCCAATCTTTCCATAAAAATACAGAAACCAACTCATTTTGATCTCATAAATAAATCATAGAACTTTATAGATTATATTACTTAAAAATATATATTATATAGTACACATAAACATGTCTACAAAATATTAATATTTTTTCTTATGTTTATTTAACCTTTGATTAATTTGTCTTTGCAGATAAAATGATTGGGGGTTGAAGCCATGAGTGGTCCTTGTGTTTCATACCATCCCAACAACACAAACATTTCAAAAACAACAACATTGAATAAAATAGTCACATTGACATGTGATAATAATAACAATAAAGTTTAGATTTTTTTTGAGAAGAAAGTAAGAAAAAAAAATGGGTTCTGTTGGAGGAGAAGAGGCAATTGAAGAGGGTATAAAAAATCATGAAGAAAGAATTCAAGTTTCGGTTCGAATTCGGCCTTTAAACGATAAGGAAATTGCGAGAAATGATGTATCTGATTGGGAATGTATTAATGATACTACAATTATATATAGAAATAACATTTCAGTTTCTGAAAGATCTCTATATCCTACTGCATATTCATTTGGTATGTGTGCACACTATGTGTTTGATTATATTTCTTTACCATAAAGTTTCAATTTAATCAATGTGTTTAGTATATTTTTGTTGTATGTTACAAATCTTGAATGTATATAAATAGTTACCTTTTTTGTGATTTGGTTATAGACAGAGTATTTAGATCAGATTGTGGAACAAGGGAGGTGTATGAAGAAGCAGCTAAAGAAGTTGCTCTTTCTGTTGTTGGTGGCATTAACTGTGAGTTTATTTTCTTTGATTTTTTTTATTAAGAATTAGTTTGAATGGAAGTTTCATTTCATGTTAACATTTTTCTTGAATGCTTTAATCAATCAGCAAGCATTTTTGCTTATGGACAAACAAGCAGTGGAAAAACATACACCATGAGTGGTATAACTCAATGCACTGTAGCTGATATTTTTAACTACATTGAGAAGGTAAATGAGAAACACACGCACGCGCGTTACGGACTCAGATCCTCTCCCACAGTGTAGCGGTGGAGCAAATTCTTTTGTAACTAGAATAAATTTTTTGCTACACTGTTGTAATGTGGTAGAGGATCTGAGTCCTTGCATTATGTCGACTTTCTAAAACGGTATATTTTTTATTTGGATTTACTTGTTTTTATAGCACATGGAGAGAGAATTCATGTTGAAGTTTTCAGCAATTGAGATTTATAATGAATCTGTCAGGGATCTGCTAAGTCCAGATTGTACTCCTCTTAGACTTCTTGATGATCCTGAGGTAAATAAATAGATTCTTCATCATTTTCTAAAGAGATAGTAAATATGCATGCATTTTTCTTATGGTTTGTGTTAATTTGACAGAGAGGGACTGTTGTTGAGAAACTTACCGAGGAAACTATAACAGATTGGAACCATTTTACTGAACTTATTTCTTTTTGTGAAAGTAAGAAGGGTTTGAATTATTCAAACCAGATAAATAAATTGAATTTATTTCCTTTTTTGCTAATAAAATACTTATCATTTAATACGGAATTTTGCAGCACAAAGGCAGATAGGAGAGACAACACTGAATGAAGCAAGCTCAAGATCTCATCAGATTCTTAGACTGGTACGATATGTTGTAATTTTTGTTAAAGAACTTTAGTGAACTTTTACGGCATATATTATCTTACATTTGCTTAACAATGTGGTTCTACAGACAGTTGAAAGTTCGGCACGCGAATTTCTTGGAAATGACAAGTGTAGCTCTCTTTCTGCTTCAGTGGTATGACTGATTTTCTCATTTTATGAGAATATATTTCTATCAAGTTTGTTAAGTTAATGGATATCTTTAGGAAATATGATGCTGATTATTTTTTGTGCTACAGAATTTTGTTGATCTTGCTGGAAGTGAAAGGGCATCCCAAACCAATTCAGCTGGTGTCAGGTTGAAAGAAGGCTGCCACATAAATCGTAGTTTACTAACTCTAGGAACTGTTATCCGCAAACTCAGGTTAGCTTATGAAGATTATGTTTCAATATAGCAAAAAAGCACTCCTTTATTATGTATTTACGCTCTTCTTAGGATGAATTCGAACTTAGCAAATCACATTGTGTTTCAAGCTAGTCTATTCTATTTTCAGAAACTTCAAGCTATTCCTATTTTGGGGGAAAGGGTGAATATTTGTTTCACTTTTATTTAAAAAGTAATGAATTTGGTTGCAGTAAGGGAAGAAATGGACACATTCCTTTCAGAGATTCAAAGCTAACGCGCATATTGCAATCCTCATTAGGAGGCAATGCTAGAACTGCAATCATCTGCACCATGAGCCCTGCACGGAGCCACGCTGAACAAACCAGAAACACACTCTTATTTGCAAGCTGTGCTAAAGAAGTTGAAACCAATGCACAAGTCAATGTAGTGGTGTCGGATAAAGCACTAGTCAAACAATTACAAAAGCAGTTGGCTAAACTGGAAAGTGAATTGAGATATTCAGGATCATCCCGTCCTAATAATTCTGATTCTTCAGAATTGTTGAGAGAGAAAGATCAAGAAATTGAGATGGTAATAATAAAGTTTTTGATTCAAGCACTCTTTATATGTAATTTTTATTTTATTGTAATTGTAAACACAAACTCTTTATATATGCAGTTAAAGAAAGAGGTAAGGGAGCTGACATTGCAGCGTGATCTTGCGCAAGTTCAAATTAAGGACATGCTCCGAGAAGCTGGAGATAACGTGTCTTGTTTAATAGGAGTGGTGAGTTATATTTGCATACACTATAGACTTAACAATAGTAACCATGCCTTTTTAATTTGATCTAATCTATTTTCCTTCCAAATCTCCAGGAGAGTTTAGCTCCCCGGTATCCCAAACTGCGCGTGAGAAATACATGGAACTTTGAAAATCAAAGACAGGAATCGGAACCGGAACCAGAACCAGAACCAAATGTAGTGAGTATTGATTGTGAAGAAAGTGTTAGGTCCTTTGATGCATCTCAATATTCAGATGGACATAGTATTAGTTCTGACGATAATTTGTTCCAACTCCCTGACCTTGAAAAGAATCTTATAGTTAGAAATTCTTCACCAAGGCTATCAGTTACAAGCATTAACAATGCTTTACAGAATGATATGGATCAGAAGAACATTGAAGATCAGAATGAAGAGGACTATTGTAAAGAAGTTAGGTGCATTGAGATAGAAGAGCCTATCACAAATACACATGCACATACAAACTCAGAAGATTTAAGATCAAATACATATACTGATTCTAGTGCATCATCTCCTCATCAAGCAAAGACAGATATGTCAGGATCGATTGTAGTCGATGCTGAGAACAAAAACGATACAGATTTGTGCTCGTCAGGGTTAAGGGAAGACAATAGACTGATCAATATGCGCGAATATTTTGCTCTTCCGACTCCAGAAAATGGTACTCCTTGGATGATAGAAAGTAATAGAAGTAGTTCTAGTTCTAGATCGTTGAGGTTGAGTCGAAGTAGAAGTTGTAAAGCCCGTCTCATGAGGAATTTATCTTCCGATTGGTTTGAAGATGATGATGTGATTCAGAACACACCTCCAATAGGGAATGAAAAGGACTTTGCTGGAAGACCTGAGGGATTTCTGAAGAAGGTTCATACACTACACTATAATGCAAATGCAGAGAGGAATTCTATGGAAAATTTTACTGCTGATGATGTACAGAATGTGAAATCATACATTGACAAGAAAAGTGAGAGCAATGGTCCTTTAACTCCAAAAACAAAGGAAACAGAAAATCTTAAGAGACTGAATTTACTTGATGACCATGAGGTAAGCTTCTATTATAAATCTCCACTCCTTGTTTTGTTTCTTCCATTTCTTATTGGATACATTGATATATATTTTAAAACTGTTGCTCTATTGGTTCATTTGGATAATTCTTCTGTTAAGAGTCCAACTGTGTGTAAAGAGTCCAACATTAGATGAGATATAGTCTGAAAATGAATTTAAAATTTAGAGACATCTCTCACCTTATAAGCCAGTTTTGTGGGGTTGAGTTAGGCCCAACGTTAATTCTAAGATAATATCATGTTTTTATCGAAGATCTGTACGGTCACGCTCCAGGTATCCAATTCTGGCAGAGTGAGGCAATTTTAAGTTAGTCCCAATTCAAATATCTAGGATGGTATCATAATCTATCAAATATCTATTGTACCACCCGCTATCGGACCACCTGTTAGGCAACCCTCACCTTATATACTGATTTTTTAGGGTTGTGTTAGGCTCAACCAAAATTTTAAAATTTTCATAACCATTTTTGTTATTGAGATGAGTAGCACATAAACATACCAAAAGCCTGGTTGTACTGAAAATTTAGTCAGTAAATGTTTGAGTTTGTTTTGCATGATAGGTTCCTGGGACAGAATTGGAGGTCATCTTGTCTGGAAAGAATGTCAAAGATATAGGTTTGGACCCAATGCAAGCTGATGGAGAAAGTGATTCAGAGTGGCCTTCAAAATTTAAGAGGCTGCAAAAGGAGATTGTTGAACTCTGGGATGCTTGTAATATTTCCTTGGTTCACAGAACTTACTTTTTCCTTCTCTTCAAAGGGGATCCATTAGATTCTATTTATATGGAGGTTGAGCACAGAAGGCTATCGTATCTTAAGCAAATGTTCTTACAAGGCAATAAGACTCTTGAAGATGGAAGAACTCTTACCCCTGAGACAAGGTAACATGTCAAATATAAAGGTTTTTATTTAAGTTTTAAAAAATTAAATTTAATTCAAATTTATTCAGTTTATACTAATAGATACACAGTCTAAGTATTGAATTTCAAATTTTTAATTAAGAAAATAGTAAATACAACACATAAGGAACTACACCTATCTATGTTTTGCACTGAATTGAACTATTTAATCTTTGTTTAATTATGAAACTTACAAACTACAATGTTTTTTAACTTGAAAATAGCATGAGATATCTCAAAAGAGAGAGGCAAATGTTGTGCAATCAAATGGAGAGGAAGCTATCTAAATCTGAGAGAGAAAATTTATATTTGAAATGGGACATTCGTTTGAGTTCAAAGCATAGGAGGTTACAGTTATCTCATCATTTATGGACTGACACAAACAACATGGATCACATTAGAGAGAGTGCAGAAGTTGTTGTAAAATTGGTTGGTCCAGTAGAGCCAGAACAAGCTCTTAAGGAAATGTTTGGCCTCAACTTTGCTCCAAGGCCCACAAGTAGGAAATCTTTTAGTTGGTCTTTTACTAACAGTATGAGGTAGATTTTATGAGTTTGGATTACTTTTTTTAGGTAGTTTGTTGTGACCATGTTAAAAATTTCAAGGTCTTACATATATATATATAACATAATTCTCCTTTATCCATATATTGTGATTTTTTGTTGTATGTTTCTAACTCTTATTTATATTGATTGTAAATGTATTATTGTAAGGTTGTAGATTTGTTCATATATTGTAGACTCTCTGCAAGAGTCCAAGTATGGTAAAATATGATTGTTAACTGGATTTCTTAAATGCTATATAATTTTTTTTGTTTGTTTGTAAAGTACTGGTATGTGCTATTGAATTCTTTTAGCATTCATTCTTTAGTGGATATTAGGAATGGTATGAATAGAATCAATCTTTAATAAAGGTAAACGGAACAAAGCGGTACGAAATAAAGATAATTCAATGAAAACATGGTAATGGCCAGAATAAGCTGGAATGTGAACTTTATTAGGCAGTAGGAATATGTTTCGAAAAGATAAAGGTGAGCAAGAAAAAAAATCTCAACTTGTATTCACATCAGACCAAATATCTCTTTTTTGTTGTTGAAGGGAATAAACTCAATGCATTTCAATTTGAATAATATCTGCAATATAAGTAAGCATGTAATCGAAAACTTGGTTACTAGTAAATAAATGCGACGCCATCGCCAATGAGTGAGCAACACGGTTAGCTTGTCTCCGGACATAACTCCCTGTAAAGTTATTTTGATAATCCAGATATTGCTTACAAAACATCAAAATACTTCCTACCTCAGTATGATTGTCTATTCTGCCTGTGAGGCCTTGCACGGCTGCACCACAGCAGACAAACAGTCCATCTCAATATGGACTTCCCCAACATTCATCTGCTGGTGCCATTTCAGTGTCTCAGTTTAGACCTTACGCTTCCACCTCCTGGCCATCTGGTGAGCCTAAGCATATCATGGTTCCTATTCTTGGTTTCTGCCAGCGTATGTGCCTCGGGTGACTTTGATATCTGGCTGTTGTTTCATTGAAGTGGTACTGCTGCTACCTCTGCACCATTATCAGCTGCTCTCCTCAAGACTGCAGTGGCATTTCGATCCTCATTCTCCAAAACTTTGATGTTTCTTTTCCACCAAATCCTCCACATAGTTGCTGCAAATAAATTTCTCTGCTGCCCCGGAAGATTTTCCAACATAAGGAATACAAAATCTGCGATATCTGATGCACTCCCTGCGATATTTTGCAGCTGGTTCTAGCATCCCGCCGCTGTCCAGACCTGTAATGCATGATTACAGCCAATAAAACAGTGCAAGTCGTCTTCAAAAGCCAATCACCACACAGAGCACATCGTATTGGACTCGTGAGGACATCTCCAAATGAACATTTTGATCTTATTTGGCACCTTTAATTTCCAGATTTCTCTTCAAACATTCACTTTTGCGGCCGGAACATTTATTGGAAGTCACCCAGATCTTTAAGAATTACACATTTCCATTACTATTTCTCTCTATATAATGTATACTGTATCATGTAATTCTTTCATTGCTCGTTCATATTCCATCCTTCCAAACTCTACAAATTGTTGATATTTCTTGCAATATATATAAAAGTTTGTATTGTCTTAAGATTTATATTGTCATATCATTTTTATAATATATTTTCATCATCTCTAAGTCCTCATCTCAATACAAAAATTTGTATTACGCCTAATACATTTTGACTTTTGTTTATACTTAATTAAGATCGGATTGAGTACATATTTTAATTGTCCGGCATCACTACTAAGTCATTATATTCCATTTTGCTCTTTCTTTCTATAGACGAAATGAAAAACACAGCTAAAACTAACACACATCTGTAATTAAGATGTTCAACTTAACAATATCGACATTATCAATTGTTCTGGGCCTTACCGACTATTCATTCTTTAATTTGCTTGAAATTGTGAGATAGAGAAAAAAAATGACAAGATGACAACGAAGGGATTGTTTGAGTTTTGAATGTACAACACACTTGTGATGGTCCCATTTGTAAAACATGCATGATTAATACTTTGTGTGACAAGCGTGCAACCAATACACTTGAACATTAAGCGCCCACACAGGCAAATTGAATTGTGACAATTCAATAATGCACCAAGGCATGAGGGAAGATTTTTTCAATTTTCATAAGTTAAAAAAGAAAAAAGAATCAAATATATTCATGATATAACTCAGAACTTATCTAGTTGTAATTTGATTTCAGTTAGAAAAGAATGTAGAGCAAATAATTATATATTCGATCAATATTCTTTGTCATCAAAATTATAAATAAATTGAACAATTTAGTCCTACAGAATAAAAAATGTCAATTTATTTAATCTTTTGTAAGTACAAAATACTGTCACTATAAACAAAAATCATTTTTAAAATTTATTAAATAACTAATATATGTGACCTAAAAAGTGAATTTTTAGGTATAATAACAATTGGATAAAATATCTCTTCACATAAATAAATAAATAGCCTAGGGCCTTGACCAACAAAAAATTGCCTAGTGAAGGCAAGTTTTATAAAGCTGGAAAAGTTAATCCCATACATAATTAGAAAATAATCATTAGAATTTGTAATTTTTTTATTTTGATAGTAGAAAAGAAACATTTTACAAACCATTCATGTAATAAAGCTGCTAGTCCAGTCTTGTTCATGGTGAGGAGGATGGGATATAAGATCTGAGCCACACCTTTCAAATATCTACAATCAAATAACAAAATAAAAAAAGTTGGTCTAGTCTTATTAAATGTCGACAAGTTAGCAATTAGCTAGGATTATGAATGATTATGTGAGTGAAGAAGAATATCGGAAGTCGAAAGGTCTAATTAAACTCGATAATCTTTAAAGTAGTAAGATATTGAGTTCAAATGGTTAATGAGCTTTCACTATGACATATCATTCAGAGAATTCGAGTTCGATTTTTTGTGGAAACAATTTTTGGCCAAACTTTCCTAATCTCACGGCTAAATATGTTGATATCATATTTGACTGAACTTCTTCGTTCAAATTCAAACTCGAAAACATCTTTATTTTAATTTTTCAATATTGAGTTACCTTATCAAGACCCTGCTAAAATTGCTTCTTATTTGGCATTCAATTTAATCACAAAGATAGACATATTGTATAGGTAAAATTGAATGCCTATACTTGCTAAACACAATACTTTCATGATGATGGATCTTCAAAGCTTTAAATTGAGGCATGTCCATAATTCCATTTCTCACCCACTTCACACCATAGGGTCACTCCACTCCTACTCAATTAAGCTAACAGGTTTGTGAGCATTTAATGGCACTGTTAAACCACTTACAGCTAGATGGACCATTGTTCAATTACTACATAATTATTATGAAATGAAGAATCGTACTTAATGAAAGTCAACATGACAAAAAGAGACGACGTGAACATGGTAGTACTAGTGGCTCCAAGGGGGAGAAGTATGCTGATAATGGTGATGCTCATTTTTTAAGGGCAGGTCCCGGTACCCAGGCCTCCCGGGAGAAATAATAATTCTCAATTGGAACTGTCGAGGCCTGGGTAACCTGTGTGCAGTTCCATCGTCAAAATGCCTAATTTGGTTGGATGATATATTTTTCAGTTTTTTCTTCTTATTTCTTTTTGCAATTTTAATTCGATCAAATAATGTAGTGGAAAATCATTGGCAAATCATTGAGTTTTCTCTGCAGGTTGCACAAAAATTAGATGAATTGTCAATTGATTTAGGTGAAAGTTTGTTTGATAAGAGAGGACACTCCTTCAATGGTGAATCTTATGGTCACTCTCATATACTCCGTCTGCTTAAAGTGGAAGAAGCCCAAAGCCTCTTATATGTTATTCAGTTGACAACTAACATGATATTCAAGCTTGATTCAAAGAACATGATGAATGACAAAAAATTTAAAGAGGAGGACAAATACGAATACGGGCCTATTATTTTAAATTCTAGGAGTATTATACCTTGTTACTTTCACAACTCTTCGGTAGAGTTTTTAAGGAAGAAAGCCTATGTAGTGGCTCTGATAGGGGTGACTACATACATTGCTATTTTCCAATATTGTGATGATGTTCCGATATGTACTACGAATTTGATTATTAATGAATTTGCTTAGTTTTGCTTTTGTCAAAAAAAAAAAAAGAATCGTGTCGTTAAAATGAAACCCTTTTATTTTTTGGTCAAAACATGAAACCCTTTTGAATTGGCATAATGTGTAGTACTATAGTATAGATAGATTAATGGAATATATCAATAATGACCAATATTGAAAGGGTCATAGTCATACTAACAAGTGGGGGACTTGTTAATGAATTAAAAAGAATGGAACTTTTCTATTAAGAAATTATTTTATAAATTTTTAAATAATTGACTATACAACTTTTAGATATTATTATCTTATTTCATTCTACAATAATTGGCTATAGGGCATTTTTTTCATTTTTCAGTTATAAAAAGCTAATCAAATTGGAAGGTTGAACCGTTCACTACTAAAAATTTGAATTATTACTAAGTGTGTTTACATCGGTAAAAGTAATACCAGATGTAAAATGTGTCTAACTTTCTACATCTTATTCGTCTACATCTGACCGTGATCAGATGTAAAAAATGATTTTCGCCAGATGTAAAATGTGTTTTTTGTAGTAGTGGTTGAAACACGAATCTTAGTACTATATCAAGTGTGCGTTGATGTTAGTTAATATTGGTTAGAAGAGTTGATGTTGAACAACATATAAGTGTGACGTTGACCTATAAAAATACAATGTCTTAAAATTTTGGGAATGTGTGGTAACAAAGTCACTCATATATATAGTTGTTTACTTAATATGCCAATCCAATCTAATAAAGCTCCCCCCACAGTCCAACATAATGTATAATGACAATCTTATATGTTGAAGATGGTGAGGGCAAATGTCACCAAAAAAACTAAATAAGTTCATATATCTCACAGATACATATATTATCTTTCATAATTTTCTTCTATTAAACTTAGGGGTTTTTTATTTTTCTTTGAAGGCAAAAATTAGACCCCAAGTTACATCGTATAATAAATTATGACATTTCAAGTCCCAACTATATTGGCACTTTAGTTTAAAAAAAAACTATATTGACACCACAAGATAACCACATATTATCACTTATAGTATCCTATAAAATATTGAAATAAAATAAACAAAAATAAGTAGCTAGAGGAACTAATTAAAATCCATGAAAACAAAGATGTAGTACAATAATTAGTAGTTTGTTAAAATCTTACAAAGAAAACCCAAAGAAACACATTCATAGTGCAAAAAAACATAATCTACAAAGATTATATCAAGCAAACTAAACAAAAGCAGAAAAAACCCTAACAAATTTGGAATATTCTTAAAAAAAGAAAGCTTAAACCTATTGTGCATAAGATACAAATAACTTCAATGGTCATTCCGACACACACAAAAATATTTGTTAATCCATTCATCTGTGTTACACTATCTGTAGATATAAAAAAATGTATAATCTAAAATCTCTTATAATGGACATAGCTCGATTTTGATAACATAAAATATTAGTATATTTTTCATATTATAAATTTACCTTTGTGATTATTATATGAGCAGTATTGTTATGCTCTATAAAATTTATGGATTTATTACTATGTTTACATTTACAATTCAACTATTTAAACAATTCAATTACAATTTCGTTTCTCTTTAAGTAAATTAAAATAATTGAATCAAGATTCGAAGATCTCACACGTTTAATTCTTTGATTTGTAAACCATTGACAATGACCCTTTTGTTCTCTTCTTTTATTTATTTCCCTCCATATTTTTCTTTAATCACTAAAAATAGTTGTAAGCCAATGTCCAAAGACAATGCATTAATCTTGAAATTAATTATTGCAAAATGGGTTGTCCTCACATTGTTAAAAGTATCAACCACAGTAAAAGTGTGACTATCAAATTTGTGGTCCACCAAATTGATTGACATTAATCCAATCTGCTTCTTGTGGATTTAGCTTTTGCTCATTTGCTGTACTTTCCCACAAAAACTTTGTAGCTAAATACTAAATAGATTCAAAAGCCTAACTAATAGTTAAAAACTTGGCTCCTTTTGCTTTCAATTTCAGTCTATATATATTGACAATTCAATTGAAAGGGAACACACAATGTATATTATAGACTTTTTAAAGAAAACAAAACACCTAACATTGAGCCAAAATCATGGAGGATGAAACATAAAGTGCCAAAACATATATATAAAAATATAAATATGTCATATGACTTAGCCGTCCAAAAGTATGAAAAGTCCCAATTTTCCCTCTCCATATATACACAATCATAGTCCCCATGGGATTGTTTTGGCTTACCACTTGTCAATTCCACAATTGAATAGCTCCAATTCAAGAAAAAGAAAATATAGCTAAGATGGACCCCAAGCACAATCTCAATCCTAAAACAAAAGGAAAAAACATTACTTAAAATAAGGAAGAAAATTATTAGTGATAAGTATTATTATTTCTTGAGATAAAATATATTATATTGAAGATGAAACAAACATGTAAAATCGATTATATATCTTCAAAATCAGTTTTGGCTATATATACCCATATTTTTCCTGTAAAAAAAAAAACAATTTATTTTTATTCTATACACACATAAACATTATAAACATTATTGCAAGATGTTAATTAAGTTAGTCTACAGATCACCCCAATTAACTAATAGGGTTAACCATGCTGACAAGTCGCAATATCTCACATGTGACTTTTCTCAGGTGACCAAACTGAGAGAAATATTTTTGTAGGCACAACTACAAATAATTTTTGTTTGGACACATTCACATCACTTCAAAAAATTAAAAGATAAAAAGAATATTAATAGTAATTGATGTCACTATTTTATTTAACTTTTATTTTTTCTCATTTATGCATGTGTGCCTACTCATGTAAGAGTTCCTCCCAAAATGAAATGTTTCCATAGAAGTATAAAAGTCAGCTCATTTTAAACACCATCAAATATTGAGGACCAATTTGATACTTTTTATTTATTTATACGGTACTAGTGTTGTTTGAAAATATTTTTTAAAACCCCTTGAACAAGTAACACATCTCATTTCAACCCTTTGTCATCTTTTTCACTCCCCTAGAGTGCCTCCATTGTTCCTTAAACTTGTGATTGTTCTCTTGTTCTTCCTCCTCCATTCGTTTGCATTTCTTCACTCGGATAGCATGATTGATGTCTATTTCAATGATTCTTGCTATAAGCTTTTTTGTTTGGATATCAATTCTCGCTATATGTTGTTCATCCATTCTTTTATGTTATTCTTAGTGACTGAATAAAACAAATCGATATGATTCGTCTTTATTATTCATATCCTTTTGATCGTCATATTCTCTAATTTGATTTTTCTTCTTCTACTTTAATTCGGTCTTTGAGATATGCTGCATGTGAAATAATGTAACATAGTTAACTCAATTTTTTGAGATGACATGAAGACTAATTCCATTAACATTTAAAAAAAGAAAGATAATTTAGTAATTTAGTTAATTCAAATTTTCACATTTTACTTTCTTTAATAAGTGTGATTTTTTTTTGCTTATATTATAGAACGGAGGAAGTACATTTTTAAGGTGGATAATTGAGATAACTGGAGTTCAAATCTCTCAACCTTACATATATACCATAATATAATATCCTGCCAATTGAGTTAGCCTCTCGCAAGACGGAGCGAGTTGGAGTACTATTTTAAAAACAAAACAGAAAAGATAGAGTGGGGCATAGATAATGATTCAAGTCATATCACATCATATTGAGGTTAAAAAGTTTGTATAGCCTGGGGTCCCAGCTAAACGTCACACAGTACTACCACCCCCATTTTCAAAAAAGTGTTCGTTCAAAGCCTTCTACTTTCATATTCCTACATAAAAGTCTCTATTTCCTAGAAATAGAGACACCCCAAATAAATAATCACAAAAATAAACACTCACAGTGCAATTCCACAACACTCAAAATAGACACATTACATTAGACACAGAAATGAGAGAGAAGAAAGAATAATCATAATTCATTCTTCCTAACTGAGTTTTCTATCTTAGAGTATGCTAATGTACGCTGCTAAGTGTTAAGTTAACCTTAGCACACTATTATACTCCAATCTTCTTCATTACACTTCTCAACAAAACCATGCATACTTTTCTCTTCATATTGTTACTCTGCGCACCAATCTTATCCTACGCCGATAACAGTAACGCAACCGTAACCGTAACTGTAACAGAGATCCAAGCCTTAACGTCGTTTAAACTAAACCTCCATGATCCACTCGGAGCACTCGACGGTTGGGATCCATCTTCACCGGAAGCACCATGTGACTGGCGCGGTGTTGCTTGTAACAATGACCGAGTCACTGAGCTTCGTTTGCCACGTCTTCAACTCGGTGGTAAACTCAGTGAACGTCTTTCAGAGTTACGCATGCTAAGGAAATTGAGTCTTCGTTCGAATTTCTTCAACGGAACGATTCCGAGAGCGTTGATGAAATGCAAGTTACTTCGGTTTTTGTTCTTGCAGGATAATGTATTTTCCGGTGAGATTCCGCCGGAGATCGGAAACCTTACCGGTCTTAAGATTCTCAATGTTGCTCAGAATAATCTATCTGGAACTGTTCCGGTAGAGCTTCCGATTGGTTTGAAGTATCTTGACTTATCGTCGAATGCTTTTTCCGGTGAGATTCCGAGTACCGTTGGTAATCTCTCTTTTCTTCAGCTTATCAACCTTTCATATAATCACTTCTCCGGTGAGATTCCGGCGACGTTTGGGGAGCTTCAGAAACTGCAATATCTATGGCTTGATCATAATTTTCTTGAAGGAACGCTACCTTCTGCACTTGCTAATTGTTCTTCGCTTGTTCATTTGAGCGGTGGGGGAAATTCACTCGGCGGCGTGATTCCGTCGGCGATTTCGGCGCTTCCAATGCTTCAGGTGATGTCTCTTTCTCAGAATAATCTTACTGGTTCAATTCCTGCTTCTGTTTTCTGCAATGTTTCTGTTCACGCGCCGTCGTTGCGGATAGTTCAACTTGGATTCAATGGTTTCACGGATTTCGTTGGGCTCGAGACAAACACGTGTTACAGTGTTCTTCAGGTTTTGGATATTCAACACAATCATATAAGAGGCACGTTTCCCTTGTGGTTGACCAATGTAACCACGTTATCTGTGCTTGATCTTTCGAGCAATGTACTTTCCGGCGAGATTCCGCGGCAAATTGGAAATCTCGCTGCATTGACGGAGTTGAAGGTGGCTAATAATTCATTCACTGGCGTCATTCCGGTGGAAATCAAGAAATGTGGGTCCCTCAGTGTTGTTGATTTTGAAGGCAACAATTTTGCCGGTGAAGTTCCTTCGTTTTTCGGCGATATGAAGGGACTCAAGGTGCTGTCTCTTGGTGGAAATCGCTTCTTTGGTTCAGTTCCTGTGAGTTTTGGTAACCTTTCTTTACTTGAAACCTTGAGTTTGAGAAGCAATAGATTAAATGGAACTATGCCTGAAATGATAATGAGTTTGAGCAATTTAACAAAACTGGACCTTAGTGATAACAAGTTTACTGGTGTAATTTATGATAGTATTGGGAATTTGAATCGATTAATGGTTCTAAATCTGAGTGGTAACGGCTTCTCTGGAAAAATCCCTTCTAGTTTGGGCAATCTTTTCAGGCTAACTACACTTGATTTGAGCAAACAGAATCTCTCTGGAGAGTTACCATTTGAGCTCTCTGGATTGCCCAATCTGCAGGTTATTGCTCTGCAGGAGAACAAGTTGTCTGGTGTAGTTCCTGAAGGTTTCAGCAGTTTGATGAGTTTGCAGTATGTCAATCTTAGTTCTAATGCTTTTTCTGGGCATATTCCTGAGAACTATGGTTTTCTTCGATTGTTGGTTGTTCTTTCGTTGTCTCATAATCACATTACAGGAATAATTCCTTCAGGAATTGGAAACAGCTCTGCTATTGAAATTCTCGAGCTTCGATCAAATTCATTGGCTGGTCGAATTCCTACCGAGCTTTCTCGCCTAACACATTTGAAAGTGCTTGATTTGGGTGGTAACAAATTAACTGGGGATATGCCTGAGGATATCTCCGAATGCTTGTCATTGACCACATTGTTAGTAGATAACAACAATCTTGCTGGTGCCATACCAGGGTCATTGTCGAATCTGTCAAAGCTAACAATGCTGGATCTCTCTGCTAACAACTTGAGTGGGGAAATTCCTAGTAATTTGTCTACGATCCCTGGTTTGGTCTATTTCAATGTCTCGGGGAACAATTTGGAAGGTGAGATACCGCAAACTTTGGGATCAAGGTTCAACAACCCTGCTGTATTTGCTGATAATCAGGGTTTATGTGGGAAGCCATTGGAATCAAAGTGTGAAGGTACAAACAATAGGGACAAAAAGAGGTTGATTGTGTTGATTATCATCATTGCAATTGGAGCTTGCATATTAGTCCTGTTTTGCTGTTTTTACATCATTGGCTTATGGAGATGGCGCAAGAAGCTCAAAGAAAGGGTTTCTGGGGAGAAGAAAAAGAGTCCAGCAAGAGCAAGTTCAGGAGCAAGTGGAGGCCGTGGCAGCAGTGAAAATGGTGGGCCAAAACTGGTGATGTTCAACACCAAAATCACACTTGCTGAAACAATTGAAGCAACGAGACAATTCGACGAAGAAAATGTACTAAGCAGAACAAGGTTTGGACTAGTATTCAAGGCCTGCTACAATGATGGAATGGTCCTTTCAATTCGCAGGCTCCATGATGGATCATTGGATGAGAACATGTTCAGGAAAGAAGCTGAATCACTAGGCAAAATAAAGCACAGAAATTTAACGGTTCTCAGAGGCTACTATGCAGGACCACCAGATATGAGACTCTTGGCCTATGATTACATGCCCAATGGAAACCTTGCAACACTCCTCCAAGAAGCTTCTCACCAAGACGGCCATGTTCTAAATTGGCCAATGCGGCACCTCATTGCACTTGGAATTGCCCGTGGGTTAGCCTTCATACACCAATCCACAATGGTCCATGGCGACGTGAAACCGCAAAACGTTCTATTCGATGCAGACTTCGAAGCCCATTTATCAGATTTCGGGTTAGAAAGACTAACAGTAGCCACTCAAGTAGACGCTGCCTCCAGTTCAACTTCAGTTGGCACATTGGGTTACGTTTCGCCTGAAGCAATCTTAACCGGCGAAGTCACAAAGGAATCCGATGTTTACAGCTTTGGCATTGTGTTATTGGAACTTCTAACAGGAAAGAGACCAGTAATGTTCACACAAGACGAAGACATAGTGAAGTGGGTGAAAAAACAGCTTCAAAGAGGTCAAATTACAGAGCTATTAGAACCTGGTTTACTTGAATTGGACCCAGAATCATCAGAATGGGAAGAGTTTTTACTAGGGGTCAAAGTTGGTTTACTTTGCACAGCACCAGATCCTCTTGATCGACCAACCATGTCCGACATTGTTTTCATGCTCGAAGGTTGTCGTGTTGGTCCTGATATCCCATCCTCAGCTGAACCAACCTCTCATCATTCTCCGGCATAACCCAAAACTCCATCTTTCCAGTCTAATTTTGTCATTTTTTAATGTTTTTTAAAAATCCCATTGTTAATTTTTCAAATTCTATTTCATTAGAATTGTAACAGCAGTACTAGTAGTAGCTCCTTGTTGTTATTAGTATTATTTTCTCAACTAGAACAAATCAACAAAACATTGCAGCCATTTTTTCGTGTGTCCATTTTCTGGTTATCTTCAAAGTAGTGGTGACAACATAGGGGCCACGGCATGAAATGCATGCTACTACAGTAGTACCTCTTTCTCTCTCTTTGGCTTGTGAGTTTTGAGGCAGTCAACGTCTTTGACAAATGTAAGATACTAGTGGGATCCTTTGTAGCATTTACTGACAAACAGAACGGCACAAATAATGTCACTGTTTCCGTCTGCTTGACGGAGCTGGTTATCTGACATTATCATGTGGGTTTGGCGCAGTTGCCGGCAACGAAGGTGGATATGTAGCCGTTAATATTGTGGGGTACGATGTACTGTTCCCAAGGCTATAGCATTGGTGTTTGTTTGTTTGGTGTACTTAGTTTGGTGCAGTGCCAATTGTCCTATTCAGTTTGTGTATTTTTGTGGTTTATTGTGCAAGGAAAAAAAGGTGTGAGAATAATAGAGGTAGATCAATATGTGATTTGATAAAACCTTTTTTTGGTCCATGGCTCAACTACTCTTGAACTTTTTGTGGGTCTTTTTTCATTCCTAACCAGCATTAATTTTTTTGGATTTGATTCTGTCTTATTACCATATTTTTGCTTTTCAGATTTGGTATTGGGTCACAACTAATTTTTTTTGCACACATTATACTTTTCCAACACCCTAATGCCCCAACTTTGGTCACAAGCTAGCATTACCAAGCTCGGCGGGTCACAACTAATTATTTGTCTGAATTTCCCCATTTTTTTGTATTAAAATTAAAATTTGTACTATTATTATATTATAATTTTATAAAATAATAAAATAAATGAATTAAAATTTGTGCAAAGAAGATTCGTATATGTCATCAGATCAAGTTTTGTGGCGATGTAAATCCAATTTGAAGCCAAGGTTCTTTTTTCTTTGACAAATGAAGCCAAGGTCCTTTATTCTTCCCTACATCTATTATCCATTTTAGATTATGGGACAGTAACTTTTTTTTATATTCCTTTTCTTTTTATCCAAAAAATTATATTCCTTTTCTTTAAATCACAACGCTATATGGGTTTATTCCTTCAAATTAATTTTATTGAAAGAAAAACTGTCGAGAAGTAAATGATAAGACTCCTTTTCTTTTTGATGAAAATGCTAAGGCTCCTTTGATGGGTTAGATTTCTCACATTTGTGACAATTGGAATGTTTCTTTTCAACATACTTCTCCACCAGTGGGAGTGGTATGAAAAGTGATAGCAAAACCATGTTTTACAAAGTAATATACTCCAAAAAAAAAAGTAATATATACATTAAACTATACCAACATGATTTGATCCGTTGAGTCTCATAACATGGGCAATCATGGAAAAAGTTAAACTACTTAATAGTATATATACTGATCTGATGTACACAAGAGTTTGTTTATTTTTATCATCTGAAATCTAAGATGCAATTTGACTGGTCATGAACACAAGCGCCAAATATAGTGCAGTGACCGTTAAGCATCGTCCCAAATTTTATAATCCCTTAATATAATATTGGTTCATATAATTAAATATAGAGATTAATTGTTATGAGCTAGTGAGTGTTTTTAGTAAAGAGAGAACACTGGTTTTTGACAAATATATATATATGGTAAACTAACAGCTCATACAACATTAAATAAACAGAGTTCACATCCTAGAGTTGTTGGTCATTAACTAATAAATTAACTGGATTTTTTTCCTTAACAACCACATTATACAGTGTTGGACCTAAACTTATCTTTTCCTGAAATGAAATACATTAAATTTTACTTATAATTTCTTAAATTCTAGCACGGCTATGTGGTAGGACCAAATTAAAGAAAAGGAAAGTTTTGTATTATGCTGCACATGTACAGCTAAGTTAACTAGATATTTTTGTATTTTGTAACCATCTGACTGATTATATAGCGGTGAAAAATGATTTTGAATGAATTTATTTATTTCTTTGTTGCCTAGGTGCGCGTACGATACAAGATGTAAGACATTTTTAGGAAAAATTAATGTATGAGTATAGACATAAATTAAGATATGGTACTTATCCAGTACTGATACTTTCCTTTAAATGAAGTACTACTCATATATCATAGATTTATTTAGATTAAAAATGAGTTGAACTCAAAATAATTTATGTTTAGATATATTGCATTAGTTGAATAATAAATTTAAAAGAGAACAAACTTAATCGGAGGTAAAAGTTCTAAATTATAATTTCGAGTTATAATCAATTATTGTTTTATAAAAAGAAAGTTATAATCAATTCTAATGAGAAAAACAATTCTACTTAATATATTAAGTAAAATCTTCTATGTCTACAAATTTTAGTCCAACCGTGAAAAATACGAGTAAAATGGTTAAGTCGGACGCGGTGATCGAGATTCGAACCATGATTTTCTAATGACTTGTCATTCTGTCTATTTATCAAAATAATAAATATAAAATATTCTATAATAGTTTTTTAATTAAAGTCAATTATGAATTTTATTTTATAATAATACCGATTATAAACTAACTAACTAACTAGTGAGGTGTGGAGACACCCTTACAATCTAACACCAATAATGCTGTTAGCATGAATTTTCAATGTACTCCCTCCGTCTCATATTATAAGCAAAAAAAACTATTTTTTTTTGTCCCAAGTTATAAGCAAAAAAAATAACTTTTACCATTTTCAAGGTTTACTTTTACTTATTCTCATAAAATTTACTCTCTCTCTTCTTTTCCCCATAATCAATAACCAATCAAAATTCTTTTTACATCTTCCAATGAAACTTATTTCAAGAAAAACACAAAAAGTCATACTTCAAACTATCACATTTTACATTTCTTAATAAGTGTGAATTTTTTTTTTTGCTTATATTATGGGACGGAGGGAGTACATGGTTCCACCAAGAAAAAGCTAAAGCGTCAAAGCTAAACGTTGACACAATTAAATTTTGAAATAAGGTAGTACAAAATTCAATAGACATGATTTGACGGGATTTGGGGACTTAGAATATTTCAAGATTGTAAGATTTGAATCGTTCGACAAATTTCAAAATATTTGCCAAACGAAAATATAAGATCATCGAAGACGTGTGTGCATGAGACACGTAATGAGACACGCGTCAAAGGCTAATATTTGTCCAAATACATGTATTGATTTCCGTGTTTTTATTTTTCTCTTATCTTTTTCTCTCCTACCAAGCATCCTAAAATAACTAATAACCTATTAACCTACACCCATGTCATGCAATGCAATGGGTGCCCTTAAAACCAGCATTATTGAAACTAAACTTTAGCTTTGTCAGTTGGTCCTCTAGGATTGTGTACCCAATCGACCAAATAAGGGTCCTCTAGAATAGAAGTGTTGTGTATGCTTCTTTTTTGACCGGATAAGTTTGTTGGATATGGATGCTCTCCAATGAGCATTCCTTATGAGGGTTTTAGATCTTCAGACCAGGGTGCTGGTTGCGAATAAATAAACGCTGCTGTTAACATGTGCATATAGGTCACAAGTTAAGGTATCTTAATATAGAAATTTAACATTTAATGATACAAAAATTTATGCTTAAAAAGTTAAAATTTAATGCTTCAACATTTAATACTTTCTATTTTTGCTTCATTGATACACATGTTAACATTTCCCATAAATAAGCACTCTCACAAAAAGGTATAGTTATATTTGAAGGTCTAAATTTCATCAAAAATAAATAAATATTTGAAGGTCTAAATTGAATGCATACAATCTGAAAATAAGTTGATATATATATATATATAAAATAATATATTTTTATTTTTTTTGTTTGTTTGTAAACAGACGAAATGACAAAATCATCATAAATTCACACACACAAAAGTGAGGAAGTAGGGGTTCGAACCTCAATCATGAGGCCTAACCTAATAATTTTGACAATTTTACCAGTTGAGCTAGGACTCGTAGATTAATATATATATTTTAGTAAAATTTTACAATGTCAAAAAATATTTTTCAGTAGAAATATACTATAAAAATATATTTTTCGGTGAAGCTATGAGTGAGACGGGAGGAGAGAAAAATAATTACCAAATAAAATCCACATTCATAAGGGCTCCAAAGCAAAGCCTTCCACCATGGGCTAAAAGAGTGAGAAATTCAAGACATAGCAATGTGATTTTGTCATTTGGAACGTATTTTTTGAAGTTTTTTTATTTCAAATTTGAGAAAAATTCGGAAAACACATTTTGAAATTTTTTCCAAGGCAAAAAAAATTCAAGAAACGCGTTCCAAAATATTTATTTAAGGGCAAAAATGGAAAAATAGGGTAGAAAAGAAACATTGGGTGAGGAGAGAAATCTTCAAGCAATGTTATGTAGCTTTTTGGTATCTAAGATTTAAGAGCTGCGGACGTTATAAAAATGAAAAATTTGAAAAAAAAAACACATTCCTTTACACGTTTGCTACTTAAGTAGCGAAAGGGTAAAATGGAAAACTAATAGAGTGTGGAAAGGTGATAGGGTGATTAAAAAAACTCAATTTTATCCGAAAGCAAAACACTCTTAAAACTAATGCGGATACAAATTAACCAAAGAAAAGTAAGTTAAAAAAATAAATATATTATAAACCAATACACAAATATGACCATTGTTTGGGTGAAAAATAATGGCAAAGATACTAGATTTTGGAGAGATAATTGAATTCTAAATTATCAATGATATATTGAAATCAACTTCTTGACTTCTATCCCTCGACGAGAAGGAATTCTTAGTTGAAACTTAAATGTCGTTAAAGAGTTCTCATAGCATTTTCTATTTTGTCACAATCGTCCAAATCTCTTGTACATATTTTATGCGACTGAGATGACATTAAAGAGTTTTGAGAGCACTCCATCCCCGTTAAGAACGATAAACAGGAAATATTATTTAGCCTCTGATTGCAAGCTTGGATTGAATGGAATCTAGAAACAATTTTTGGATAAGATTCATGCTAATTGGTCTCTTCTCTTTGGTGTTGATTTGTACGGTCTTTGGAAAAATAAAAAACTCCTTTGTTTTCTCTCAAAAAAACTACTAAAATGGGAGCAAGCCTATACATGATGACAAGAGGTTAGAAATTTCCCTAAAAACTATTAATTTGTTATCTATATCTATATAACATACATATAATATTCTATAAGAAGTTGTTGTACTCCCTCCGTCCTAAAATATAAGCAAAAATGAGTCAAAGAAACTTGATATATTTGGTTAAAGATTTAGACCAATTACATTCACTTTTATTGACCAACTTTTACTTATATTTTGGGACGGAGGGAGTACTTCACAAGGAATTACGATGCAATGTCAAGATCCTGTATTAACTGTACCAACTACCAAACTGACAATTTATTACATGAATAACACAAACTGCGTGATTCATTTACAGCTCTATTCATAAATCATGACCTACACAAATTACTAGTCACACTTGCTTCTGAAACTGATACAGAATAACCATACTACATCTCAATACAGTTGTAAACACAAACAGAAAGACAATGATAGAAGGCAATAACTAAATATTATTGAAATCAACACATACAAAAAGTTTATTTTAGCGATATTTAATCTAGTTTGACTCAACATAATTAAGTACAGTAATGCCAAGGAAATAGTTTGATAGGCTTTATTCCACGATAACCTCAATTTTATAACGAGTAGATAAGAGTCATAAGACGAAAGAAGAGCATGACAAATCTCTACCGTTACCATGCCCAAGTCTCTGATAAAGTTCACAATCCATAAATCTGTGGCTCTGTGCACTACAAGCAACAATAAAATTCATATTACTCAGCTCTGGATTGGCCAGCACGGGAAGAGAGGATGATGCCAACAATGAGACCATACAACGCCAATGCTTCAGCAAAGATGAGAATGAGAATCATTCCAACGAAAAGCTTCGGTTGTTGGGCATTTGCTCTACAAAAATAGTTCATTTTCAGCATATTAAATTCAATACAGTAAAATAAAAAATAAAATTTTTTATTCAGTCAGAGTTAAACAATCTTTCTGTGAACATAGCATCATAATATCAAAGCAGTAGCAGCAGTGGTGAATGATGATGATAGTCTAACATTAAAATGATTTTGGCCTATAATTTAACAAAAAACAGACTACCAAGGATTTATACTCCAGCATGCTGTCAGAGAGATTAATGAGGCCAAATAGCTGTTTCACCATTATATACTTGCAAACATGCATAATGAACTCAAAAATACTAATGCTATCTATTATGTCAGCATACTGATAAGTGATAAGCATCTCTAAATCGGGGAACCCGCTAGTGCTATCAAGGGGGAAGATCCAAGCCACTTAAATACTCCATATGAACATCCAATACTACGATGCTTTATTAAACTTTCCACTTAAGACTTAACCCTCCATAGGTAGCGCCCTTTCTGAGCCACCAGCAACCAGCTCTGAAACCAATCGATAAGTATCTCAGAACTCGGAGAACCCTCCCGTATAAGTTAGCTATCAAGGGGGGAAAACTAAGCTACTTAAATACTCCTCTGAGCATCTCATACTACTCGATGTGGGACTTGGATACCCATAAATATAATACCAAGGTACCTATCACATCATACTGCAGAAATCTATTTTGTTAACTTTGGGTAGTGGCATGGACTGCTGGACCCCAAAACCTTTATAGCGGGATAGCCACTATTGCAACGACTAAAAACAGTATACAAACTAAACATTAATTCTAACAGAATACATAAAATACCCAAATTTAAAAAAAAATACAAAAAATTAAAAGGTAATCATACTGAATATAACTTAACTACTAATTAAAGTTCTAAAAGTAATCAAAATGACAACTCATTAAAGTAAATTTCTAAGAGTAACCAAACAGAACAGAGCAGAAAAGACACGGAGAACAGAGGAAAGGAAACCAACAGAACAGAGCGGTAGGATTTAGACACAGAAGAAGGAAAAGAAACCAACAGAATAGAGCAATGGGCTTGGCACAGAAAAAGAAGGCAGCTTCACGCTGGAGAACAGAGTTTCACGATGAAGGAGAATAGCCGCAGAAGAAATGTGCTCGCAAAGGAGAAAAACAATTAAATAGGTCACTAAAATGATCCACAATGGCTAGCTAGTTACACCCTTAAGAAAAACAGAACGGTTGAAAAAATGGCATTTGAAGGATTTCACCCACGAACCCTAGAACCAGTATGCAAAACTGTGAATGCGAAGGTATTTCACTGAGATTTGGCCATGACTTGCTGCCGCAAACGCCATGCCTGCCGAATGCGGCTCTATGTCAAAACACGTCACAGTGGACATCGAGTCCACTCCATAAAGCAGCTAATGCGCATGATTGCACCGTGATTGACAACTTAGGCTGAAATCAGTGTACTTTGACATGTTCAGTTTTCATATATGCATATTAAACAATTTACTAAATTTCAAGAATATACTAAATGTTTCTCTTGAAATTTCACATAAATGTTTTTCAGTTTTCACATTTGTGAGAAAAGATCATTCATCATTCAAATTACCAAACTAACTTAAAAAAAAGAGTAGGAAGTTATTATTTACTAAATTTTATTGAACATACTATAAACTTCCTTAAAAATTATAGTCAAACTCTAGTAAGTGTGACCATAATGCACATTGTAGTAAAATAAGATGAATGATCTATATCCATGTGGGGAAAAGAAAGCAACACCAGTAGTGAAACAACCAAGAAAATCATAACAAGATAATGATATACACCTTATCTTATTCAATCACATACAAGAGATATTGTAATATGGATCAAGTTCATGTAAAGTGTAAAGTGAACAAAAATTCACTTTATAGTGTAAAGTCAGTAATATCAACAATTGATTAGTGAATCAACTATAGATATCATATGTAGATAACTAATCATTCCTATATATAAATATCAATTCTTGATTTTGCATGAAAAATATCAAATATTGACATTCTTATTTTATTAATATATACATCGTACCACCGACACATCAGATTGAAAACGTGTTGTAATGTTTTCTAATAAAAACAATTGTGTTATTTAAACATAAAAACATAAAAATACTAACACTTTGATACCATATGTGTTTATCTCTATTATCTACTTTTTATCTATTGCACTTTACACACATTTCAAAAATACACACAGAAAACACTTAAAAATGTATCATCAATATTTTGACGTACAACCATCATTTCTCCAAATAAAATAAAATAAATATCTAAACCTTAGACATTTACATACAAATACAATCACTTCAATTTTCTTACATTATTATGGATGTCTGCACGTCAGTAATTCATTCACAAGTATATATCATATATCAAATCAAATAAGAAAACAAAAAATGCATAATTAGTTAGAATCAAATAGATTATTAAGAGAGTGAGAGATAGATGAAAAACCTAACACCAGCATCACCAACAATTCCAATAGCCATACCAGCAGATAAACCAGCAAGACCACAAGCAAGACCAGAAGAAAGATGAGCATAACCATCAAAAAGATAATAAGATTTAGCCTTAGGATTAATTCCAGTACTAATAATAACCGCAATAATCAAACCATAAATACCCAAAACACCAGCCATAACAACAGGAACAATCGATTTCATAACAAGTTCAGGTCTCATTACACCCATTGATGCTACACCAACACCACTCTTCGCTGTTCCATATGCCGCTCCCATACCTAAAATTCAATCAATCGATTAAAATTATATTTGATTCGAATTGAGAAAATTGATTTAAGGATGGTAAAATTGAAGCTTACATGAGAAAACTAAAGCAGCGGCGGCGCCGAGGAAGCCGAAGAAAGGTGCAGTTTCATCGCCGCTGAAACCAGCCATTTTTTGTTTTTGATGGAAATGAGATGATGAATGAAGCAGAGAACGAAGAAGAAGAAGATAGATAGATCTATTATTATGATTATGATTTATGATTTATTCTCACTCACTGTTTTTATTTTTATTTGATTTTATTATTATTGTTTGTTTGTTTATTTTGGATTGGACCAAAAGGAAGTTTCTTGAGTGGCCATCCGCTAAGTTTGTTATCACACGTCATACACAACATGTAATATCAATCAAGTACTATAAGTATATAACCAATGCAGTAGAGATAAGTGGTAGATATTTGGATTCCTTAATTATTTTGTCTTAGGTTAGATCTCCGGTCGTTGCTTATGTAGAACAGTAGAAGCATTTGTTGGAAAATGTCCATCTCTTAAATGGATTTCGGTCACCTCGAGGAGATTAGTATCTGCAGTTGCACGCGGATGATACCTTTGATTTATAAAAAAAAAGTACTACACGTATATAATTCTCCGTCTTTGTTTTCTGAATGGGGCTTCTTAGCAGATTATGTTTATTTATTTTTTGTTTTGATCAAATAAGAAACCAAAGGGTGAGGATATTTTAATATGTCTGATAGTTAAAAGAAAAAACAGCCAAGGCACAACAGCCAAATGCATACATGAAACCGCCAATAACATAATAGAAGATGGACAAAATAATAGAAAACAAAAAAACAAAATGGACTCAATTTTCTAAGTCTGGCAACAATAGCAAGATAAAAATAAGGGAAAAATACATTAACCTCCCCTGAACTCTATCCATATGTAACTAACACCTCCTCTATTGTCTCACATGACACAAACCTCCCTTATCACTTAACACGAACTTTTTTCTAGCGTAAAATTTTGTAAATTTTACATTGAAAAAAGTTCGGAACTTCGGGTACTAGAACCCGATTTTTTTGGAGGGGTCTGGGGGGTGAAAGAGACATGAGGGGGGTGGGATGAGATTTTTTCTAGTTGGACTGCCTCGGAAAAAAGGTGTGGTAGTTGGGCTGTGTGCCTTGGCCCTTGGGGATTTTTGCTTTTTAGGCCCCCTTACAGTACTCTTAACCCCCCAAAAGCTCAAAAATACCTCTATTTTTAGATCTTGGATGATTTGGAAGATACAATCCGAAAACACCTAATTTTGACACCTAAGTTCCAAAATTAGTTAATTTCGGATTGTAACTTCTGAAATATAAAAAAAATTAAAAATAAAAAACCATTTCGGAACGTAAAATCCGAAATTAGTTAATTATGTAAAATCCTAACTTAGTTAATTTTGGCATGTATGTGTCAAAATTAACTAATTCCGGATTTTACGTTCCAAAATATATAAAAAATAGAAGAAAAAAAAGTCATTTCGGCACCTACATTCTGAAATTAATTAATTACGGATTGTAAGATCCGAAATATCATTTTTTTTGAGAAAAATAAAGTCATTTCAAAATGTAAGTTTCGAAACCGACTAAAGGTAATTTAATCAGGACGGTGACTTTAGCAACATAGGTGACCTAAAAAGCAAATTTCACCCTTCGGTGTAGTGGTGGCATGTGGGAGCAGGCTAGATGTGATTTAAAACGTTTTTAAGGCATGTTTTAATTTTGGAAACAACTTTTTCCGCCTCCCACATTTTTTAAAGAGAAATTCTTGCATAGACTCTCACCTAACACCTCACTCTTACACTCACCCAATTAAAATGCTACACCTCATTAAAATTAAAATAAACCTAAAATCCTCTCTCTTAATAATTAATGATTCCCTCTCTCCTCTTCCCAATTTTTCCATTTTTGTGAAATCATCTTTTTGATCAAATTGGTCGCACACCATTATCTTCTTCCCCTAGTGCTATTTCCTCCGCCTCTTATATGTACTCTCATATATCAATTTTGAATGTTATTCATTTTGTTGATGTGATACAAATTGAAATATATTGGGTAATTGTAAAATAGATTAATTTGTTAATTAGTTGCTGTAGGTTATAATTTTTTTTTGTTTTTCGGTTAAGTGATTTTTATCCCTCTTTTTCTTGTATATAAATATATCCATTTAGGTTCTTAAAAAAAGATATTCTTTAGGGATACACAATAGAATAGAAGAATTTTAGTTTTTTGTAAAAAAAAGAAAGAAGAATTTCAGTTTTATAAAACTCATTTAAAATAAGATGGTGATTTAGACATGAATGGAAAACAATATTGTTTATAATTTGTGAGGAAAAACAATTGTAATTGATGCAACGATGGTAATGCTATACAGTGAAATGATTTTGAAGGTTTGCTCTTATAGTTAAAGAAAGTGGAAAGATTTGGTAAAAAAAGAAGAAAGGAAGTGGAGAGAGGGAGAATCTTTAACAATAATGAGTGGGAATCTGATTTTAAATTTTTTTAATTAATTTTAATGAGGTGTAATAGTTTAATTGGGTGAGTGTAAGAGTGAGGTGTTAGGTGAGAGTCTATGCAAGAATTTCTCTTTTTTAAAAATAAAAACTACACATCTTATTTTTTAGAATAAAAATTACATATTGTGAAATGTACTTTTCATTCGAGGAACATTCTTTTTTTAGATAAACAAGACATCATCCGCACATAATAATAATAATAATGCTAACATACATTATTTTTTAGCTAAACGCGATTCTTGAGTTCGACACCCGATCTTGCTATTTTAATTTTACTACTTGTACGATTCAGTATATTTATTGAAATGGCTATAAAGCTTTGTAAAGTATATCAATGCTAACATACAAGATATATATTTTTTCTTTCAAATCTTGTGTATTGAACAAATGAGACTTGTATTTAATGATGAAATTAAGTAGTATATTTAACAATAGATTTTATCCACAAACACAAAAAAATTATTGTCTTTTAGTGTAGCATAGTCTAAAAGTACAATTTTTTATCTATTCTTTTTATAAGATCAATTTGTTATCATTGCAAGCTAAGTTCTTAATAATTTGTCCTTTGAAATTTTTACCATATTTGTTCGAACCTTCACAATGAAGAACCAGTACCATAATTCTATTTCAGATATGGTACGTAATTTTCTGAAAGATGTATGATAAAAGTCTTTAATAAAATCACAAAAAGAACATCACTGAAAGTAATTATAAGAGGCAAACACTAATATATGGAAGCGTGATTATTCTTAAAGTTTTCATATCACTTTTTGAGTTGTCCAATTCCCATATAAACTAGCATAGTAAAGTGTATAAATCTTCAATTCGAATACATACTAATGCCTCATCATTCATATTTCTTTTAGAGCATGGATTTCTTCTTTGTGTTTCATCTTATATATCGTGGGGAGTAAATTTATAAAAATATATATACACTTTGGTGAGTCTTAAATTTTAGTGCTATAATTTATTTTGGTGATTCGATAAATACACAGTTACTGCCTCAAGGTTGTAAACCGTACGATAAAAAACGAATGCATGAGATCAAAAACTGTGTTAAAGTGTTAGATGAACGGTTAATTGATTTGATCTGTCATCATAAATTTACGGTCGAGATTACTTACTGCATGTAACTGCGTGAAACAGCTACGACAGAAAATTTAGATAGTTATTTAGTTGTTTTTGGTCGATGTAGTTTAACTAAGGGTCGTCGGCTACAAAAATGCATATCTCAATTGATGAAGATTTTGTAGTTTAACTAAGAGTCGTCCGATCTTTTTTGTGGTCCGATTTAGTAAAATGAATATCTTAATTTTTAGTTTAACTATTTTAAGATATGCATTTTATTGAATCGGACCACTAAAAATATTTCGACTTGCATAAATATCGAAAATTCTCAACTGCAGAAAATTCAATATAAAATATTTTTTGCTGCCACTTGCACCTGGCACAGAGCGAATTGTAGCTCTGAGTAATAAGTTTGGTACGTATGAGAAGAGTAAGATTAGTTATAATTGGTGTGAAAGTGGAATTCAATGTAATGCTTGTGCAGTAATAAAAGGTAAGGATGGAAATCATTGGTGCGTGCGCAGTTAATAAGCTTCTTCTTTACATGACTCTATTTTTTACTATTAATCAGGTTAATTTAATTGTTTTATGGTTGAGTTCATATTATGCTTGTGTAGTAATAAAAGGTAAGGATGGAATCATTGTTCTGCAGTTAATAAGCTTCTTGTTTCATATTGGATTAATGAGTTCAAATTTAACAAACATTAGTGAGTCAAAAACTCAATATCTCCAAGTTTTAAGTGAAAATGTGATATTTGATTCATTTGTGTTGTTGTTCTTAGTTTAATGTATCGATTCAATTCAGGAAGATTCTCTCAGTCTCATGGTCCAACAAAAAAAAAATTAATAACATGCTCCTAAATTATAATGGTCATCGTAGATAGATAAAGTGACAAATCATTGAAAACTCACACATATACAATTACAAAGTGGAGGAACCAGAATTCGAACCATAACCATGATGTCTGACCTAACAATTTTGGCAATTTTATAAATAAAATATAGCACATAAGATGAATTAAGAAAAATTAAGGTAATTTTATAAATAAATTAAAAATTTAAGGCGTTTATAAACCAGGGAGATTTTTGAGTCTATTGGTTCGAATCTTTGAACCATGAGGCTATAACACAAATTGTCCAACCGAATTCTTTTTATATATGAGTTAAAAATCGAACCTCTATCACCTGCTTAAGGGGTCTTGGACCCTTACAACTTGGACATGTTGATTGTTTGTTGGTGTCAACATTTGTTTATACTTGAATCCATCAAATTTGAACATTTTTTTTTTCCTTCCAAGTCTAGATGAAGTATTTCTTTATGGTCGGTTCTGTAGTATCATGCGAAGAAGTTATGAATATTTTTCATTGATTAAAGGCTACAAGTCACAATCAGAACTAGGTAAAGAAGTTCATTGACTACCATTTGGTTGATCATAATAAAACCAAGAAAAATTAAGGTATTGCTAAACAATGAGAATCACAACTTTTTGACAAATGAAAATTCATTTGTAAGTGCAAAACTTTAAGAGGCATGTCTGTGTAACACAAGCAACAATATAGATTTAACAAGTCAATTCACAACGCGTTGTGATCAATTTGAGTTGGACCCTCCACTCAAAATTGACATTGAAATTCACTATCATCTCTAGAGCAAGACCCTTCGGTTAGCCTGTGACTATCATAGCTATTCTTTTTTCCATCAAAGATTCATCCGAGACAATTAAGTGATTGAACTTAAATGGTTAATGAACTTTATCAAATGAGTTTAATATAAGAACGCTTAGTTAAGATAAAACAAGTTTCTTCTAGTTTAACAAATGTCATGAGTATGATTTTTGATCTGGGCATGCAACATCGTTAAAATTCTTAGGGAGAATTTATCACCTATTTGGACCTCACAAGGTTCGAGGGACTAGTCTCTACAGTTGCGCGTGAAAGATATTTCATTGACATTGAAATTCACCATAATCTCTAGAGCAAGTCCCTTCAGCTAGCCCGTGACCATCATAGCTATTCTTTTTTTTTTCTTTCATAAAAGATTCATCAAATTTAATCAAGTGGTTGAACTTAAATAATTCACGAGTTTTTCAAAATGATGAATTGTTTGAAAGTATCGGAATTTAATATTTTTAGATAGAATTTTTGTTGGTCTAATTTTACTTACATCTCATGCCTATAGAGAATTCGTGTTCAAATTAAATACTTATCTATCACTTTCATTTCTTTTGTAGACAAATTAAATACCACCTAATTGGTGATGGGAACAAATCAAATAACATTTTATTTTTGGTTGTATAACATAATGTGTGTTTTCAAGTTGAATTTGGGTCGTTATCAAATTAACAGTTCTTGCCAACTACACCGACACACTTTCGATATATTAGCATTATAATGAAACTAAGGGTGCGCAAATAAATTGGATACTATAAACTAAATTAGTATCCAAATTGTACCAAATTTTAAAAGTTCAGTTTAAAGATGGAAAACATAAACCAATAACTAATTTGTAATTGAAAAAACTGGAGCCCAAACTTAAATTATGGATCCGTTATGGGTATCCATAATTATGAAACAGAAAAATCTGCAGGAAAATGCTATGAGTCCCAAAATCCGCAGAAAATTCCATAGGAAATAGGCATATTTTTAGTAGTGTATATTGTAGTGTCAAAGTCTCTTGATAGTTCGGATCGTTAGTTTTTTGTTGCTCTGGTGGAGGAATGCGAATGATTTTGTGTGTATTGTTCAACGTAGGAGACTCGCTTTAAGGAAAGATTATAGGAGTTTAAGTGTTGAGTAACTAGTCTAAAATTAATTACGAATGAGTTAAAAATGAATGATGTATAATAGTATTGACATGAATACTCCATGTCCGAAGGTTTTGGGGGAGGTGTGATGTAAAATCTTTTAGTGGTCTTGATCGTTACCTCATTATTGATCGGTGATCTGCATCATGCGAAGTCTAGGGAAGCACCAAAAGACTAAACATAGAACGTATGAATAAATCATGTTTCTTATATATTTTCTGCATTTAATTCATTCATAATTGAAGCGAGACTAATCAATCGTAGTTAAACCCCCAAAACCCGTTCCAGAATCTCCTGATGCCTTTTTTTTTTTATTGAATAAAAATTTCCCAACACTTAATTAGAAGAAACCTTCATCATATTGAGACATATGTTACACACCTCCTCTCAAATCCTATAATCATTTTAAACACTTAATAGATTGAGACATATGTTACACCTCCTCCTCTTGAATCCTATAATCATTTTAAAACACTTAATTAGAAGAAACTTCCATTGGTACAGCACAATGACTCCGTTTGAGAAAATCATTGATACAATTTATAATCAATCCAAACTTTTTAAAACGAGTAATAGAAATTGGGCACAGGCAAGTCCACTATTGGTAAACATGATAATCAATCATAACAAGATAGAATGAAAAATTACAAATTGATTAGTGCTTATATTTCCACACCCACAAATCAAGAAAAAAAGGTGCAGAATAATTCCATTAAAGGGGTCTAAAAATCAATATTAATTAATCATGGTGTATTGAGTGAGATGCTGCTAGGGTATGGGCTCTAGAAAGTGAACACACATTACATATTCTCAGTGAAAAATGTTAAAATTAACACCTATGAGGTTGCAATCATGGTTGCCCCCCTTGAAAGAAGCTTGTGATTTACACCTAGCTACACAAACAAGGAGTAGTGAATTTGAAGACTTTGGCAAACCCCATTTGATTAGTTTATTTTATTATCTTTTTGTCCAGATTCATTTATTTATTATCTAAATGTCTCTTTTTTTTTTTTTTTTTTGCATTTGTGTGAATTATATAGATATTAATGATTTAAATTGACCTTACAAAATTACTTTATAAATTTGTCAACAAAAAAAAACTTTATAAATTATATATTGTCTATTTCTTTAAACCATCTCTATTTATTTATGATGTCGTGTTTATAATCTTAAAAAAGACCCTAATGCTATTTTATAACCCAATTTTTTTTTGAAAGGCGGTTCAACCTAACTTAAACTTATAAAATAAATATAGTTTCAAATTATAAATTCACCTTCTAACTATCTCTCCATGTAACGTGGGACACAGTAAAATTAAGTTGAACAAGGTGAATTTTTTCACCAACTACCGTCATAAATTAAAATTACATAAAATTATCAAGTGGTATTTGTTGCTTAGTAAAAAAAAATGAATTATAAAAGAAGAAGTGGTATTTGTTATAAGGGGTTAGAGTCCTATCAAAAAGATTCTGAGATTCTTATAGGACCCCACAAGGATTTCAGTTTAGTTGGTTACGTTAGCTAACCCCATTTTTCTCCCTTTCACATTTTCTCATGATAGACTCCCTATCAAAATATAAGATTTAGTTTGACTACAATACCTATGTCAATATACAATTTTGATTATTAGTTTCTTTAATTTTTTATTAATAAAAATTATAAAAACTTGATATTTTAAAAATATTCATTAAATTAAACCAAATAAGATCTTATATGTTAATATTTATCTCTATATATTATTAAAAAAATATAGTCAAAGCAAAATAAATGAATAGTCATTTAGTCAAAAATAACTCTCATAAAATTGGACGGAGGACTATGATATAAAGATGGCTAGATAAAGATAGTTCAATTGACCAAAAAAAAAAAAAAGATAGTTCAATTAATTGTTTTTTAATACCGCCATTGGCACATAGTAGCTTGAGAAATTATCTCTCAATTTTTTGCCTTACACTTTTTTCAATTGTTTAATCTTAATTCTTAAATAATTTTCTCCATTTATTTTGAATTATAAATTTCTTTTATTTTATATTTTAAGGATCTAAATATAACACATTATTTTTTTTAAGTGTTTTTTTACTTGAAAGGATTTTCAGTAGTAGCTCAAACGGAACGAATGGAAGTTGTTAGTGAAATCCACAAAGAGAGTTCAACGATGCTGTCCGTCCTATAATTGGTGGAGATCCATAGCATACCACCACCGTGTTACATGGACTTAAATAATATGTACACGACATGTTAGCTAGGTAAAACATACTAATATATTAATTTTTATTGAATCAAAGTTCTTATAAAATAAGTCTAATGGAGTAATTATTATAATTTAGAATCATATTAACAAGTGTTATTTTAAGGATAACAATTAAATTGTGAAAAATAAAAAATTTATATTAAAAATAATACAATTTTTAAATTTGTAAATATGTGAGTGCACTATTTTTAAGATAAAGCTTAAATACTTTATTTTTTAATCAATGTCCCAAGGGCACGAACCTTAGGAAAGAAAATGAATTTGCGAGACTAATCCGATTTCTTAAAAAACAAAATTTTAATTTATGTTTTGAAAAAAGTGGCATTTCACAAGGTTTTATCCTTGCAAAACAAAGGTCGGAAGAAACTAATTTAAAAATTAAAATACATGTAGGTTGTGAGGGGTTTTAGCAGGGGCACACTTTTTGTAATGTATTTTCAATGAGAACGATATAAACTCACTAACACAACAGGTTTCACAAGGTGTTGCATGTGGTTTTAATACGGATTGATATGCTCCTTGTGGATGTGAAGAATCTATGAAGTTATTTACTAGTTCAAAACAGTCAGTTACCTTGACTCTCTAGGTTTTCTGTGAGAGGTTATGCAAGAGATTTTTACTCCTTGCAAATGGAGAGAATATCTAAAACTTATAACTATCAGAACAATCATTTTGAATTTACTTTATGAGGAGTTATATGAGAAAGACGGTAATTAACAACTTTTCACATAAACATTGTAAATCGGACACCCAACTCTACATTTTAGGTAAAAAAGCCCGAATTATCTCATTTCACCGAATAAAAACGATAATTTCCCCCCTTCCACCATGAGAATGACATAAAAAAATACTTAGTTTAAAATATGTATAAAATAACATATTTTAAATATAGTAACTTAATACCAATATATTGTGACATAAGTAGTAGATATTGTTGTATATGTAAAAATATTTGTTGTGAGAGGTTAATCTCTTAATTGCTCAAAAAAAAAAAAAAAAGGTTAATCTCTTAAATGAGCCTCACTTACTTTGATAAAGTTAATTTCTATGGTTGTACGCGGGATATACTTTTTGTTTAACATAAAAAAAAAATTTATATTTTTTTTATGTTGATAGACAAAATGACAAAACCATAATTTAAATTAATCGAGTAAGTGCAAATTGATTTGACTAGAGCTTTTTTTTTTGGTCAAGTAGCTTAAATGATAAGACTCACACATTTAAATGTGGAGAAACGTGAAATCCGGGACTCGAACCCCGACCACTTCAATAATGTCTCTGGTAGCTACCATTTGAGCTACACTTATGAGACGATTTGAATAGAGCTTTCTATAACTAGCAACTGATTAAGTCATCAACATGTATATCTCTGTCTACTTGTCACTTTTGTTTTTGTTACAACAAATTCTACTTATCCTTTAGAAGGGAAATTTATGAAACATAAGACATCTAAGTGATTGAACTTAAATTAATAAAAACTCTTTTCAAAGATAAATGATTTAGAAATATTCGAGTTTAATTTTTTTGTCAAGTTTTACTTAAATTAACCTCTAACCAAACTCTAATTATCAGACTTTTTTCACCATTAGTATCTGATCCACTGAACAACTTAATTTGGTTTGGGGTCAGTTCTGCATCAAGTGGTTCCAACTCACTTTTGATCGTAGTTGTAGGGGAATGAACTGTGGTCCTTCCTATTAAGTCCAATATCAATTACTACTGGATCAACTAACGATTGGTGATTATCAAACTTTTTTTCTTCCGAGAAACAGAGGATTAACGCTAAATATAAAAAAGAGTAATTATTACAAATTAATTAAATTCCAAGCTATCAACATTTCTCATTAGCCTACACACCCGTCTCTGTTTTAGAGGGAAAGACATAAATAGGCTGTGACACAAAGATCTTGATCTTTCACTATTGGCCCAAATGGTCCATTCGTGTTGCAACATTCTCAAAAGAGTATTGAGAATTATGATTATTATTAAAGGTGCAAAAATTATGATCAATATATTACACTTTTTTTATATCAGACCATTTTCTTTTATCAATTGGTTCCTTGCAAATGTAAATATATTAATTTCATATATGAAAATATATACAATTTATAAGCGTATGATTACTTAAAAAAATAGCTACAATATTAAAACAAGTATCTTGTTTAACTATTTGGTCAACGGACAACAAATATTAATTGACCAGCAACAATGTTTGTTAGAATGTGTATGAAAGGAATAATATGTTGTGTTAATGTAATTTGATTTGAAGAGTAGTGATGCTAACTCTTGAAAAGGATTTTATTTATTTTTGTTGGAGCTATAGACAAGAGAAAGTGGGGTTATGGGGTAATCAAATGCATGCCCTTAGGAGGAATGTTTTAGAGTTATTTTTTGTCTTTTCTTTGTTTATCTTCTACGTAAAGTTGAATCACAAATTCACCAACTCGTGACTTACACGTTGGTTGATCCCACTGTTATTGCTCAACTTACGTTTTCTTCTTTTTCCATAGTTCCTTCCCCAAAATACTTGTCGAGAAATGATTCTCAAGACCGTATAATCTGGTACTTTAAATTAATGGATACTATACTCCACTATATTTCTTTCGGATTAGTCCAAAATCTATTCGCAAACTGAACTGAGTCACCTGAACTGTACGTAATAGAGCGGACAATACGGTGCACACATCTTAAAATACACGTGATTGTCATCACTAGGACATCTGGATTGTCAGATCACGTCATACAAGTTATCATTTGACACATGTGTCTAAGAGAAGGTTTTAGGTCTATATAAGTCTACCTTATATGATCTGGACTAGGTACGTCAGTTCTAAACCTCAATACCTTTTACATTCGGTGGATACTGACTTGATTGTTAGAGTGTGTGGAGGTGTACCACCCCTTCCACGAGGTTCACTGGTCAACAATCCAAATTAATGACGTGAAACAACTTTACCATCCAGAACTCATATGTCCAGAGATGATCAATATTAATATTAAGATGCAAAAATTAAAATGGATAGTACAAGATTGGCTTGGAAAGAAGACCATAAAACAAAGAGGATTTCATAACGTAATGCGAATATATAATCCGATATTATTATCTTGCCACTATATAATTAACAAAAAGTAATAGTTATAAACCTAGTTTAAAACATTTAATAACAAAAAATACGTTATCCTATTTCCCAAAAAAAAAATGTTATCCTAACAAGGGAGACAGCTTAACTTACTGGTAGACTTTAGTTTTTTTAAATTTGTAATGCATAAAAAATTCTATTCCTCACGTGAAAAATTAAATATTTTATCAAACATATGACACAAAGTTAAAATCTTCGCAGTGAAGTTATGAAACCGCACGAGATAAAGAATTCCAATATCCTCCGCAAAAAGCTTCTTTATAAGGTCTCTATGAATGAATTAAAGAAAAAATCTTATGACCTCATGGAAAATTATTTGTATTTACATTTTGAGTGAAATACCAAATACCCCTGAAATTTTAAAATTTGTCAAATACCCCCTTGAAATTTGGAAATAGGTAAATACCTCCCTGAAATTATAAAATGTCAATTAAATTGCCTCTTGCTCCGTTTACTCCGTCTATTTTGAGCCTTCAAAAGCACATTGTTTAAGTTTTCAACCTCCTTGTAACCAGATGAATATCAAGGAACCAAAATATAAAAACTATCATTACTAAAATCATCCTCATCATCATTATAATTGCTTTCAAAATCAGAACCAAGATGTTCTAATCATCCAATAGACCAACCTGAGTCATTAGATTCACAACCAGACAAGAAACACTCATCACCAACATCATACTCCTTATCAATTCTTGTCTCATCCATCTTTTCCAAATGGACGGAGTAAACAGAGCAGGGGTAATTTGATTGACATTTTACAATTTTAGGGGGTATTTGCGTATTTCCAAATTTCAGGGGGATATTTGACGAATTTTAAAATTTCAGGGGGGTATTTGGCATTTTACTCTTACATTTTTAATTATAATTTTGTCTTCAATTACAATATAGATGATTGTTAACCGGACATCACACTAAACAGTACGTAGTTTATTTTTTATAAGAAACATCTAAGAGTAGTTGATCTCACTCTCTGCAATACAATGCTAGCCATTCAAGAGTTGCTAGTTCATGGAGAATTTATGTAATCATTATACTCAAGTTCGGGTTGAACAATAATTTTTGAAACAAAAATGATTATTTTTTTGGTCATGGTATATTTTTTGAGGATACGGGATCATTGCATTTCTTTAACAATCAAGGTACAAGGGATATATAACATGAGAAATATTTAAAGCTGTTTTGGTAAAAAGCGGTCGATAGTTGATAAATTAATTAAAAATATATGAACTTTAGCATATATAACGGATTGAATTTAAAATGTTTGGTAAAAATTAATAGTTAAACAAGTCGATGAATATTAAATTATATGTAGAATATTTTTTTAATTAAGATAATAAAGTTTACAAGAAAAAACGATAACTTATAAACACGCATAAATATTATTTGAAGTAGTTTTATTAAAAAAAACACTATAAAAGCAAGGAAAAAAAATATTTAAGTACATAACATAAAATTACGAGCAACCAAGTCTATTTTGGTTGTGGAGTTGCGTGAGAAGTGGCGGTGGAGCCATGGTGTATTTGACTTGTACCTAAATGGAGCGGTGGCGGAACCAGAAAAATTATAGAATATTGGCAAAATTTTACAAGTGACATAATATATAAATAGTCAAACAAAAGATATCAGTTTTATTCTAAATTAATTCCTACAAATCTCAATTGACGCTAAATTAACTATTAAAAATACCAAAAAATTTGATCAGAGCCCAGGCAACTGACCAGACTTGCTGGACCTCGGCTCCGGCCATAAAGTGGAGCCATGTTGCGAGTCTTATCCTTAATCTTGTGGATTTTTTTTTAAACTTAGTCTTGCAGAAGAAATTGATATGTCTCAAGAAAATTTATGCTTATAACAGAGAAGGGCCCTGCTTCTGCCATAACAGAGGGTCAGTTTTGAGTGTTTTTCCCTATTGGGCCAACTTTGCATGTTATTATTATTCGATAAAGATTGGAATACTCACCACCCAAAGAGGAATGTGCTTCTGTAAAACTAAATGTGCAAGGTTTTTTAGATTATGTTTGAGAATTAGAAAGAAAAGATAAGTGAGTGTTTTGGGAGGAAAGAATGAGTGAAGTGCAAGGGATGATGGCACTTCGAACTTGTATGGATATTTATTTTTCTCCCTATGAGAGAACTCAGTAAATGTATCATAGTGTATAGTTTTGGAGGGTTGTTGAGGGCTTTGTCAGAATTTTCAAATCATCTTCCAATTTTTTAAATAATTCAAAACAATAGAATATGAATCATAATCATTTAGCTCTACATTAATTCTCCTTTTTTTCAAACAAGTTGAGAAAATTCTAAAATTCGTTCTATTTCTAAATGGTGTAGTGTGGCACCCTTCAAAAAAAGCAAAACAATTTTTCAAAATATAGAGTCGAGATTTATTTTGGTTCCTCACACATAATACATAATTAAGACTAATCTCTATGGAAAAAATTACCATCTTTAGTCTCTTGCAAAAATAAATTGAGTTACATCAATCTATTCATTAATTTTATTTTCGACTGGATTTTATTTCTAATTTTTGAACCATGACTAGGATTGTTGAACCATGATTGAACTTATGTGTCTTTCAAAAATAAACTTAGTTATATCAATCCTTTTGATACGTACAATCGAATCCATTTCATTTTCAAAATAGTAATACCTATTTGAATAAATATGCAGTGATCCTCTTAAAATATTGGTACAAGACTTGATTGATGTATGCTTTAGTTTTTGAATGACAAAAATATTATATTAGAAATTAAACCTAAAAGAGTACAGAGTGTTCAAAGAATATTCAAAATTATAGCAACAAAAGTTAGACAATCAATAAACCAAGCACAAACTGACCCTGGCCTAATCAACAATACAAACCTATATCGACCCAAACACAGAACAGGTTCAGCCACCCACTCATAGTGGTACAAAAGCGATCAGACGCCTTAGCTAGAAAACACTTTTAAGAGGAGATTCTTATTATTTATTCCACCAATTGCTCGCCGGTCACTTTCTTTTCAAAGAAAATAGAATCATTTTTAAACTTCCAATTTAAATGACCCAATTGCATGTCATATCAAAGTTAAAACATAGGTTAACCCAAACACAATCTCCGAGAACCCCAAAATCTACAAACAGACATATATAACAAATATGGAGACATCATTAACTCACATTCTAACTACCTAAAAATATTATACCACACCCGAACACATAGTGGATATAATTCACCGGTCATTAACAAATGACGAGTCGACTCCTCTAAATAAAACCAACGCATATGTGAACCGAAATAAGACTCATATAACTAACCGTAAGAATATCCCACCAGAATAAACCCTAGGACGACCTCACAAATATGTAACCGAATTGAATCCTTATCGACTTTTTAACTCTCATCAAGGATTCAATATGATTTATTTCGTGGTGCAAGCTATGAACAAAGTAAATGAAAATGTGTGCCATTTTGTGTATTGAATCCGTTGCTGAGAATGTTAGACATACTCTGCAAATGAAAAGTAAAAGAAACAAAAAGAAAAGCAAAAAGGTAAGAATGTTAGGCAATGACGTCACAACATGGGGGGACAACCATTGAAGCCATGCGCAATTTGATCTGCGGTCCTAAATTCCTTCCTTCCTTTCTTTTATTTATTCTTTCTTTATAATTAATCCCCTCACACAATTCCTCTCTTCTCCACACTCTCTCTCTCTCTCTCTCTCTCATCACAAACCTCCTTGATCATATTCTCTTCTTCTATTCACTGCAGGACAGTACTTGTCTTCCTTAAACTACTACTAAAATTACTACTCTTCAGGTGAGCTTATATACTATACAAAGTACATATAAAAGTACATTAACATTTCTGCAATATCTCCTTAACCAAGGTTCATGCATATCTAGCATTTTGTTTCATCAAGCATCACAAGTCTTGTTTCATTTTTTTGTTTGTGCACAAATAGAACTATACAATCAATCCAAATTTTTCATATCTTTTTTGTCAAATCTAACACACATACTCTAGTCTTTCGTTATAGCTGATATATCTAGTCAATAATATAGACTCAATTCATCAGTTATTTAACGAATTTAAAAAGTAAAATTTTGTTCTGCTAGAAGATTATGAGTGTGTGTTTGTACTAATATAGATTGTTGAGCTTGAATTAAAAGCAGCAAAGTTATAAGAAAGGTGCAGCTACACCTGCACAGTACACAAAATAAACCAGAAAGAAAAGTAGTAGTAGTAGTAGCAGCAGTGAACATTTATCTGAAAATCCGTTAAGGAGAATGAATGAGTCAGTGAGATGTGACATGAAAATTGTAGACAAAAAGACAAAAAAGTCAGAGTAGTTCCAGTTTGAGCAATGAGAAGAACAAAGAAAGAGTCTCTAATTTAATGTCTTCATCTCAACAAGCACTATATTTTCTGCTTTTGCTTTTCATCCAATAAAACTCTTTCCTCTCTTTTTGTCTCTCAACTTTTTCTCTCTTTCCACAAAACGCGTGCCCGTTTTATTATGATTACGTCACTTCCATATTCTTCTTTAGACTCTTAGTACTAATCACAATGTTCTTTGTGCTTTATTAGTACTATAAGCATGCATTTTGTTCTGTTACTCTTGTTGCTTATCTAAAAAATTAACATATCTTTGTTTCCTTAAAAAGTTGTTTTTGTTTGTTTTATCCATGTCATTAACAAGGTTCATTAATTAATCATTAATGATACACATACATTCACTTTTTTTACATCCGCGCAAAACCCTAGTTAATGATGCTCAAATGCCCTCTCTCCAGTCACAAATATAAGCAAAACGTTAACTGCATTTTTCAGATTCATTGAATAACTGATTTGTATCATAGTCCAAATACATCAATTATCAAATGAATCTAAAAAGTGCAATTTTACTTATAATTGTAGTCGGAGGGAGTATGATTAATTCAGTTGAATAGATAATTAATTCAACTACATAAATTAACCATAAACTTCAAGTGAATTGAATTAAAAAGTGAATTCTTAGATCAGAGAAAATGTTCAACCGAATTAACCACAATTTTATAGTACTTGATTAACAAATTGTCTCAAGTCATATGTGTAAGAAAAAATATATGTCCATGAAATATTTTTGTTAAATAATATTTCCTCCAATCTTAATTATAATCAATATTTATGAAATATATATACATGGTATATATGCATAATATATATAATAATGAATGGTAATGTGGAATGGGGAACCCCGTTTGTTGATGAATCATAATTCCCACCACCATTCACTAACACAAGACAACATCATTAGTACAACCCTCTACCTGTCCGTTTCTTATATACCCTTCCTTCGTCATCAAACTCAAGCCCTATACCTATGCCATTTCTCATCTCATTTTTTTTTACCTTATCAAAACCAAAACTCTCATCATTTCTTAATTTCTCTCTCTAACTCTTCCATCTTTTAAACATACCCGACCCAAAAAAATAAAATCATTGTTTCTCAAATTATCAAGTTTTGTTTATAAACACGCGCTTATACTAATTTATCTTTTTACAATTAATTAATCTAGTGAGTGTTGCTCACCACCAAATAACCTTATGATTATTTCTTATAACACTTGTCACCTTTTTACTAAAACATTATATTATTATATTTTTTTCACCTTTTCATTTTTTTAATTTTTTTTTGTTTTCATGACTTCACTTCACTAGAGTTGTTATTATTATATCTTCTCTCTCTCATATATATAACTCATATTCATCACACTCATATTATACATCACATCCTGTTTGGTTATAATTCAAACATGATCATGAAGAAAGTGATCAAGTGAGTGTGGTGGTGGGTATTAATGGTGGTGGTGAATTTTATGCAGCACCAGTAACTTGATATCATGGAGTCCATGGAGTCATGTGTCCCACCAGGCTTTCGCTTCCATCCAACCGATGAAGAACTTGTTGGTTATTATCTCAGAAAGAAAATCGCTTCTCAGAAAATCGATCTTGATGTTATCAGAGAGATCGATCTTTACCGTATCGAACCATGGGATCTTCAAGGTATATACATACATATATACTTTTTACAAGCTATGCTAATCTTTTCCAAAGAAAATATTAGGGTTTTGAAGATCTAATATATTTGACCAGGTTCGCAGCGTAACTGCAACTGTAATAGGAATTTAGAACTATATATGATAGTAACAAAGATAGATCTATGTTTTTTATTTGATAAAAATTAAAGATTTATTTATGTGAATGAAATGGATGCAGAGAGGTGCAGGATTGGATATGAAGAGCAGAATGAGTGGTATTTTTTTAGTCACAAAGATAAAAAGTATCCAACTGGAACAAGAACTAATAGAGCTACCATGGCTGGATTTTGGAAAGCTACAGGAAGAGATAAAGCAGTATATGACAAAATGAAACTAATTGGGATGAGGAAGACTCTTGTTTTCTATAAAGGAAGAGCACCTAATGGACAAAAATCTGATTGGATCATGCATGAGTATCGACTTGAATCCGATGAAAATGGACCTCCACAGGTAACTATATAGTTCATTCTAATCCTAATTAACATTATCATAACAAATTCGACCAATTTTTAACATTTAAATATTTTCGTTTGTCTGCTTTTTAGAGTACTTCCTCTGACTAAAATATAAGTAAATATATCTGATCTATTACATCAACTTATATGTTGACCAATTTTGTTTATATTTTGAAATGGAGGGAGTAGTTCATTACTTTTGTTCGAAATCAGTATTATAATTTGATTTTATAATTATGGGACAAAGTTTAGATCTCATCGAAGAAACTACCGCTAATAACTAATGTGCTAACTATATCTCTAGATGGCTGTAAAATGATTATTAGTGTAATTTTAAATTTTAGTATTAGTTCATGACATTCATTTTGTTTGCTTTTGTTTTTGTTTTTGTTTTTGCATTTTTCTATGTAGCCATGCTAGGTTGAACTTTATCTAGTTATTACTGTCGCTCTAGTGCTTCAATGTGATGTCATTGCTACTTATTCTTGATGCAAATCGTGCAAACTTTCTTTCTCTATAACACACTTTCACTTTTTTTTTCATAGACCACTATAACTTTCTTGCAACATACATATAACTTTCACCAAACAACAAAGTCAAAAGTCACTGCTTTCAACAGAGAATATATAATTAATCATCTTTCATTCCCTTCCTTCCTTTTATGCTTACACACTTTTGTTTCTATTTTGATTGTCAAAGGTAAAACTCAAATGTAATTAATTATAGTTGACTACACCTACCTCTCACAAATTGATGGAAAATTATGTAAAAGCTAAAGGGACAACAAAACATACATTAAAATAGAAACACTAATTAGTTAACTTTTTTACATTTCCCCCTCCCTTTGCAATATATAGAAACTTTGGTCAACTTAAATTCAAATTTCACATATATTAATTGTAAATTGTCAAAATTAAAGCAACACATTATATAATTAACAATTTTTTTAATATACTCTTTCATATTAGTTGTAAATTGTAATTGATAATAGAAACGAACTGTAACTATTCTACGGTCAGAGATCTAGACAATCTGGGTTGAATTTCTGGATCAAATATCGTATTTTTTTATTTGCATTTCGTGTCTTTATTCTTTTGAACTGGGTTTGTTTTTTGCACATAATTTTATTATTTAAAAAATAGGTCTATTATAATTCTATTATGATTCACGTGAATATTAACCTATAAAAAAGACGGAGTACATGTTGGAAAAAAACCTTAAAAGAGGGACCTAAATTCTCTAATTTTAGGGAATCCAACCATTAGTGCATTTTAGTTGTTTGATTGAATCTAATAGTTTAGATTTAACGTTCACAAAATATATAAAAAAATGTTATGAATCACTAACCATAATCAGATGACTAAGATCTTTCTGTAGTACGGTCAACATCTGACAGTGGAAAATCCATTATTATAACTCAAAGAAGTTTCATTTCATCTCTAGTTTGATACTTATAATTAAACTATATATGTTTTATGTGCAGGAAGAAGGATGGGTTGTTTGTAGAGCATTTAAGAAAAGAACAACAAATAGCCAAAATACAAAAAGAACAATTGAAGGATGGGACACTAGCTACTTCTATGAAGAAGCTCCAAGTGGAATCATCAACAATTCCATGGTTGATCCAATTGAGTTAATCTCAAGACAACCTCAAAGCTATTTATCTCAAACTTACAATATGTGTAAGCAAGAGATAGAAGCATGCATGCATGCAGAACAATTTGTACAGCTTCCTCAACTTGAAAGTCCTTCATTGCCATTACTAGTAAAGAGGCCAAGCACGGTGTCTCTAGTATCATCCGAAATTAATAACGATGACACTGATGACCAAAATCGGTTATTATTATTATCCAACAATAATAATAATACTACAACTACGAATAATGTGACTGATTGGAGAGCTCTTGATAAATTTGTGGCTTCTCAACTAAGTCATGAAGTTGAAACTGATCAAGGAGTATTGTTGTCAAGTTTTGGTGCAACAAATAATAATCATAGCTCGGATATGGCATTGATGTTACTGCAGCAAAGTAGTAGGGATGAAGGGAACAAGTTAAGTCCTTTTTTGAATGGAAGTTCAGATTGCAGTGATATTGGGATATGCATATTTGAAAAATGAAGAAATTAAGAAGAAAATAATTACTACCATTTTTATTTGTACTAGTACTATAGTATATGTAGTGCTACTATATATATAAATGTTTTCATGATATATATGTTGAGATGAGACATATTATATAATTTTGTAAAAATATGTGTGGAAGATTTAAAATCTCTATGCCCTATATGAGTGAGTGCAAATTGAGATGCATGCGTCCAAATGAAATGGCTCTTGATTCTAGATAGAACTTTATTTTAAGTTATCATACAATGCAAGTGCATTATATATATTTTTGTGTCATAGATATAAAAAAATGAGTCCCTCTTTCTAGGCTCCGGCAGCTGTGACAGAAGGCAGTTTGATCAAAATTACATGCGGGTATTATTCATGTTCTGCTGGCAAGAAGAAATTTATAAACCTTCTTATGTGCCCTTGTCATTAAGCATGCATATTTTTTATATATTGTTGTATAATTTGATCTACAATAATCTTTTTTATAAGACACGTGCTTTCACATATGCGTATAATTAATATAGTTGTACTCAATACTCCAATACACATTTTATTTGGACATGTATTAGTATTCGGTGCATTGTTGGGAATAATTCTAATAATTTTGTGGACCAATTTAAATTGACATTTTTTTCCTCTTTAATTATTATTGTAATTAGGACCTTTGTACATGTCTCAAGTTATCTCTACGGCTTACAATTTTTAGACTAGTTATGAGGCAATTTCTCGAAGACATTCTTATATAGCCACAAAGATATAAACACTCTTTAGGCATTCCATTTAAAGAAATTTTTTATTTTAAAAGTTAAACAACATAATTTTCAATGCGTTGACTTTACATATTTCCATAAAAATTCTATAAAAAACTTATTATATATATTTAAAAGACTTAAAGAGTGCACGGGGCACTCGTTAGCATTTGCCAAAGAAAAATTAAATAGTCACACCAAATAATATAAATTTTATCATTTGTTCTTTAATTTTTTTTGCTCATGTGAGTGTGTCTAACAACAATTTCTTTGTGTTTGTGCCTATCTATGTTTTTCTCCATTTCTCGAAATACAACTTTATTTTTTCTTCTTCTTCTTTTGCAACAAAAATCATAAAGTGAAAGAGGAGAGAGAGTAGAAATATAATAAGAGTTTAAGAGTTTGACAGAGGGAGCCACTTATCTAAAAAGTTGTCAATTGTAGTTATTCCAATAACATTTCTCTATCTCTATTTAGAGAAATTGAACCTAAACTTATTTTATGAAAGAGTCCTATTATAAACTATTCCATTAACACATTGGTAGTTAACTTCTATTTTTTTTATTTTGTAATAAAATTGGGTTAAAAGCACGTACACTTCTATTTTTAATGAGCTGTGTTATGTGAATATATTTCTATGGACAAAAATACGACACGTGTACGTATTATGCCCTTCTTTATGCACGGTTCTTGAGGTGTGCAAAACGTATTAAAAAACATTTTTGTTTTAAAATTTGTGTTGAAATAGCATTTTTCATTTTTAATAGATATGGAAAAAAAAGTGTGGAAATGTCGATAAATATTAGTATTATATTGAAAATTAGGGTTTTAATTAGTCAATTTTTTATCGATGTGTTACTTCAATTTGGCTTCCATTTTTGTTTCTCCTAGCCATAAATATTGCAACCTAGTTTGGATTCGATTCTGCTTTGACGTGGAAGCTCCAAATTGTGGCTCCAAGTTACTCACGTTTGGGCAGTAAATCGCGTGAAAGATGAAGGGGTAATCCAATGAAATTAAACTCACATAATTGTGAGATTTTGGGTTCGAACCCGGGTCACGACATCCAAACTGACAATTTCAAGATTTTTATTGTCAGTTGAGCTAGGACTTATGAAACTTTTTTTTTTTTTTTGACAAAGTCAATTACTTGATTTACTTCTAAATTTTATATTGTTCTTTTGAAGACATCTCATCACTTTGTTTGCAGAGCGGTCAATACCTAAATTATTTCCATATATTTCCGTAACTTAACAGAATATACAATTAAAGGTTTAGTATAAACCTTAGTATACATAAAACTTCTTATAATTAGAGCATATGTAATATAGAGTATTCATCATGTGTTCCCGTTGAAAAAGAGTTGTAAATTCCCTTTTTAAAACAAAGAGTAATCGAATATATAGTGATAAATTAGGGGGCATCTAGCTATGACTGGTCTAAAAGTATACCTTAAAATATTTGTAAATTTTAATAAAATATTATATTCACTCTTTATTTTAAATAATATTAAAAAAATAAGGTGTGGACATTTTATAAAAGCCCATAATTAGATTGAGCCATGAATTAGATTGATAGTAGTCGTTACCTCATTGGTGAGCAAGGGGAGTTTTCGTGGGTCCGTAATCCGTATGTTGTCTAGCATGCATTTTGCGCCATTGCTCTTGTTGACCATGCTTTGTATTATGGTATGCACTAACTATAACCATGCTCTCATGCATTTTTTCTTCTTCTTCTTGTTCTTCTTCTTTATTTACACAATAACTTTCTAGCTTAAAAAGTTTACTTTCTTTTTAGTAAAAAAAGAAGAGAAAATATTACTTTCTTTATATTAATTTTCCGGCATAACCGGCCTTTTACCGCTTATTAGTTGAAGTCGTAATATTTTTACGAATTTCAACTTAAAAATGTGTTATTTTTAATAGCTAAAGAAAACATTTTATCGAAGAAATCAGTAAAATAGAGTACAAGTGGTATTAGACCAACTCCGGATTAAAATACACCTCTAACACCACCAAACACCTAGATTAATCTAAAAATACAATATATAAGTGTGTTATCCATTCATAAAATAGAAATTCTCCTCTCGACATTTTTGCTAGACTCCATTGCCGAGATAAGGTTTTAATCAACTCCACTGCCTTAATGACCAACGATGATTTGGAGGAAAAATGAAATTATTTATAGCCTTCCAAATAGATCACACTTAACAGTGTATCATAGTAACAATTGACCCTTAACTTCCTTCCCCCTTCGAGAAAGAACACAAAGATTTTCAACAAAACAAACTAGTTATCCGAGAGAGCCATGGAGACCTCGACTAAACCACCTGTGGACTTCATAAAAAGCGGGACTGACAATGAACACTTAACAAAAAGATTATCTTTGGATTCTAGCTAGGGCTCCGAGAGAGCCATATACCTCAAAAACCACCTATTTTCTAATGTAATCTATAATCAAATTAAACAAAAAATAACTACATTAGAGTATAAGAGTACTTCAACTCTCAAATAAATATAAACAAAAAAAAATCGTACAAAAACAATCAATTGTTATATATAGTGACAAGTGATTCCCTTTATTTGAGAGTTATGGTGACAGTCGATACTCGATAAGGTTGAAAAATGTATGAATACAATTGTTGTTTACTTGCTTATTGTAAACTTGTACAAGCGCAAGTGATTCTTTGCTTTGAAAATAAAGTTCTTTAAATTTTATCTTTATTCATATGGTGATTTTGATGGTATAACTGCTCTGGTACAAGCCTACAAACTATTAGATGGACCAAATGAGATTGGGATCACCTGCGGTTGAAATAAACCGGAGGCTCACAAAGTAAAGTAATTTTTTTTATTATTATTTAAATAACTTAACAAATTGTAAGAAAGAAACTATCTCTACAGCACTATCCTACAATTAAAATCTAACTGCAGAGAATCCTCACACGACCAAATTCACTCATTTAATCTACTTATTCCAATCTTTGTATCTATGCTAGTATGGCCACACGAAAAATATTATATTTATCGGTCATGTTAATCTCGTGTGTTTTAAAAATACATGTTAAAGATTTTAAAAATAGCAAATATTTATTACAAACTGGAAAATTGAACACACATTTTACAAGATAAAATTTCCAATTTTCTTTAACATGTGTCATATGAGCACACAATAACATTTTACTATATTTATATATACCTTTAGAAAGTTTGTTAATTACTCTGTTTTATTTCACTCCAAAACATACTCATTGAGTATCTATCTTCCATACATATTAGATTATTTAGCTATAGGTGGACCAAATGGTATGTAGACAGCCACTAACTAAAGTATGAACTTTATACGTATGTATATCATATGGATTTGATATTACCATATCTTATGTTATTGTTCATTACTACAAAATAGGTATTGGCTCAAATAAAATGTTAAAGATTTAAGGTTGAATTACACCAATAGTGTACACATCAAATGTTAAAGATTTTGTGTTGGTTTGGTGTTATCATACTTTTGGTTTGGTTATGACCATATGACTATTTCCAATGTGGTTTGTAAATACGTCTATATAAATGTACATCATACAAAAAAAAAATGTACATCATACATTAGGTATTCAAGAATTAAATGTAACATTTATATAAATGTTTTTCATTTTTTTTTTGTCAGATACAGTATAATTTAGTGATTGGAATTTTACTTTTTAAAGTAAATAGGTGGAAACACCATATTTGAACATCTGCATATTACATACAATAATCCTATCAATTGAGCTTTCAAATTATTAATTAATACCTTTAATATTTTTTTTTATTACTTTGTGATAGTTCCACTTGAAGACATGTCTCACAAGTCCACATTGATCCACGTGTAGTCTCTTTCAACAAGTAGGGTCCAAAAGTGCTAAACAATGTGTGCTAAACTTTTGGCCCTAAAAGGATCATTCTCATCTTTTTGTCGACTCAAGAGTCTCAATTGAAACACACACTCTTTGTTAAATTTTGAAGCAGTATCATTAATTCTATCAAGTTCCTTGAAATCATCCAAAACCAATATAATTATGCCTCAAAAAATTTGATTTTGTTTGCCAATAGTATCAATCCACCACAACACCTTCTATAGTTCTAGCACCAATAATTTTGTACCATTTTTCTTAACAATGATTGATAAATTTGATGATAACTTATGCTATTCGTGGTAAATTATCCCATGAGGTGTCTGTCAAATGTCAATTCGGTTTATTAATTGGAACTTCATTACTCCATAAAGTAATATGCAATTTTGTGCTCCACATACAAAAAAGGTGTTCCAAAACATATATAAAAGTAAAAGAAAATTAAGTGACATGTTGGTACTACTTTATATCAAGATTAAGCTATATAAATTGCATATTTAAGCTATGTGATTACCTTTTATGAGACATTTAATTATAATCTGCTGAGGTTTGTACTAATTCACTCCCTCTAGAAACCTTCCACAAGAGTATCCCTGTACACATTTTTACTATGCACACAAGCTTAGTGATCATTAACTAGTCCATGTGTCAACACATAGAAAGTTAAGAATAATTCTTATTTGTCTATGTCTATTATGTAAACCAACCAAATTAGTTTATAAGATTTTAATTTTTACAGTCTTTTTCTTTAACAGTTGTTAAGTTAAGTTGTTCTGCTGAGAAACAAGGTAGAATCTAATAAAAAGAAAAATAGATTGAGAAAAAGACTGATTATTTTTTCTAACCAAACAAACTTAATTCATTTTATTAACTAATAAATGTTCGATATATAAGGGAATAATATTAAAACTATAGAAACTAGTCTAAGAAATGATCATCCTAACAAGAGTATGAACAACCATATTTTCTTATCTCCTAACAAATTTAACCTCAAAGTTTACACAAGATGATATAATATTAATAATATCAGCAACAATTAAACTAAATTCTAAATTGTCACCATGCTTCATGCGAATAGCTTCGACTAGCACATGTGATTCACTCTCCAATTGAACTTGAACAAAACTTATACGTCTAACTTCCTTCATATTGCATGTAATAACGCCCAAGTTTCACCTTCCAATATAGAACGAGCAATTTGTTGTCTTTGAGAGTATTCTAGATAAGGCCATAAGGCAATCAATCGCCTCAAACCTACAAAAATATAAAATTACTACTTAATATAAAGGCCTTATAATCTACTATTTTCCAAAATGAAACCAATAAAATCATATCTAAAATTAATGTTAATGTCTCAATAAAGATTAAATTGCTCACCTGACATACTATTTCTATCCCTTGTTTGTCTTACCAATTTCGTTAATATGTAACTTATTTCTAGGTGTAAACATATAAATATTAACATGTAATTTGAACAGTCTGATCACAAATCAACAGTTGTGATTAGTTACCGTGTAAAACTATGTATTTTAACTACAACAGCATATCCGGATTCAATTTCTGTTGGCATGTAACTTATTTTTAGGTGTAAAAGGACCTTAAAAAAGATTAAGTCATTGTGGAAAGTGACATCACCACTTCACAAAACACATGATCATTTTCAGTCGGCTTAGGACTGTGCTGCTCAACCAACCACATTCTTCTATTGAATGACTTAAGTGTAAACAAAATCCAGTGCTCAAAACAATACAATTTAATTTGTTGTTATGATTAGTATAGTACACTCCTGTTATGAATACATGGTAACTAGATCTTGGTCGGAAAGTTTTTTGTTTATGTATGGGCCAAGTAGGAGCGTAGAAAAATATAGACAAAGTAGTGTGTGAGAAAGAGAGAAAAAAATAATGAACAACAAGGATAAGTAATTAGTGCATTGGTTGACAATAAGAAAGGTTTGTTTTTAAAGAGCAATGATGCCCTATTATGGCACGCAACTATGCAGATTTGATGAGTTTCTCATGCAAGAATAAGTAAGGAAAGAAAATGAATGAAGTCCAAATATAAGCCTTAAATGTTGAGAAGATAAGTGCTAAAAGAAATTGCTTTTCTTTTTGAACTTTTTTGCTCCTTTTCAAAGTCAAATTTCTTGCCGACTTCAATAACAAGGAGGACTTGTGTTTAGGTGGCAAAATCAGTTGAGCTTGATGCCATTCATTATTTTTAAAGTAGTGTGGGTTCAAGTTTAGGACCCTGTCTATCATGTTGAACTTGACATGTTGAATTAGGTGAAAGAAAACTCTTTCTAAAAATAATTATTTTTATGACTCGATTATGGACCCGTTTGTTTTAGATTTTTTTTAAAATAGATTTAGTAGTATTTGGTGGGATTCTATCCCTTGTAGTGTTTCGGATTTATTTAACCGGAATAGATTAGGTCTTCCTGATTATCGTTTTTGTTGATGTTTTTTAAGGGCTCAATATTTTGTTTGCTTTGCACTCTTTTTCCCTTCACTAAGGTTTTATCTCATTGAGTTTTCCTGGTTTTTAATGAGGCAGATGTTATTTATGTCCTTCGTTGTTTGTTGTGGGTTTTGGTCTAGTCCCCCCATGTTCTGTAATTTTTTTTCTTTTTGCTTTAACTATATTTAATGAGCACCTCTGACTTTAGCCTTAAAAAAAAAAGATTTTGTAGTATTTGAAAATTTTGTGTATAAAAAAATTTACAAAGAAATTTTTTTTTTATAAAAGCTTTAAATGAAAATTTTGTTTGAATTATTCTTAAAATGTTATTTTAGGTATTTCATCATTTTATTTCAAATAGATTTTCACAAAAATCATTTTTGAAATACAACTTTTTGAAAAAATTGCAACGACTATGTTTTGAACTTCAATAATGTGCATTTATGTTATATGATGTCAAAATTAGTATTTCAATTTAAAAAAACGAATACAAAAAAACTTGTAATATTTTGAAAAACGATTTTACAAAATCTATTTTCAAAAATACAAAGAAAAAATTCATTTTTTTAAAACTGAAACAAACATGCCCTATATTTTTATACATTCTACTAATTAACAATAACAATTTACGTGGTCTATTTTTTAGTTTGAAACTTATTTTGTTTTGGCCTTACTTCTAAAATTATTTTGTTGTTGGAATACTGAGAGTAATTAATTTTAAACTAATCGTAGTCAACTGAATTCTCTAACTGTTAAAGATTTTTTGACTTGACAACGACTGATTTAAAATAGATTATTCTCTTTATTTCAAAATTAACTTTACATATTTGGAAGAAAATCCGTTTCACAATGACGGACTCATTTCAATTCTCAATACAATAGTATATTTATTATTTTTCTCCAATTATATACTCTAATTAATATTCCTTTCGATCCTTTTTATAAGAGATGTCCTTTTGCCACCTTCCTGGTTATTCGCGCCTACATCTTTTCATCTTTCCTCTTCCGCTACATAAGTGAACGTTATAAAAATGAATTTCTGAAAAATGTCTTCCGCTACTTAAATAGCGGCTTTATAAAGGTAAGATGTTTTTGGGAGATGTTCGCAATTTAAGTAGCGGACGGGGATATTTTGATAAATTCGTATGGCGCACGAAAAACGAGTAGGATGATAAAAGTAAATCTAAAAATAAAAAATAAAAAAAGCGAGAGACACTCATAAGGGCCCAAATCCATCCTCTGAAGCATTTTCAAAAAGAATTTTTATTTTCGCACCTCCTGAGTCTTGCACACTCCTTCGATGTTCTTTTTTGAAGAAGCACTCCTTCGATGTTCTAATTCTTTCCATATCGCAATGTAGGATGTGAGTGTGTCAATAGCAAAAACTGAGAAAAAATAGTTCGCATCCTAGAATGCTGCAAACCTTATAAAATCTAATATTTATGTACCTCACATCTTCCTTCATCCTTTATTTTATAAGATTCGCTACTTGAGTAGCAAAATCACAGTTCAGATGCGAATTGTGCCCATCGTGAGTTCGCTACTTCAGTAGCGAGGGGGCGTTTTTAAATTTTTTGGAGGCGAACGAAAATATCCAGGAGTACGAAAAGAAAAAGTCTTACAAAAATTAAAAGAATAAAATACATTCTTTTAGAGTGTGTTGGATCCTCTTAAAAAGAAGACAAGTTTTTTAGTAAACTAGTTTAGTGGCTAAAATTTTCACCCTTAAGATGGATAATTGAGATAACCGTGGAGTTCGAACTCCGACACCTGTTGTTTACGTGGAAAAGTGGTAAACAATTGCTAGTTTGAGTATTTTACACTCGTAAGACCAACTAGAAATCTTAGAACAATTTTATACTTATTATTTTAGAAAACGTTTGAATGTTCATTAAAGTTTTAACAAACATTTAGGGTTTTCTAATTAACAAGAAAAAGTAAGATCAACTGTTGTTTGAATCGCCTCAAACAATAGGGTTTAGTGCAAGAAATGTAAATGCAGGAATCATAAACTTGTAAGAAATGTAAATTGCATTGAATGAAACAACCATTACAAGAGATAATGGGTCACAAAACATACATTCTTTCTTCGAATTCCTTTCGTTCTAAGCTTGAGTACTTGGAATTTTCAAAAAAGAGTTTGTATAATGATTTTGTGACCCTTTTTCCTTAAACGAAAATGTTATTTATACTCCTATGATGAAATAACCGCTTCTGATGATCTGGACGCTCCAGAATCCTTCTTCTAGTACCCCCCATGATCTCCACGTTCTAATCTCTGCTTCTTTCGCGCGTTAACTTCGAATGAGAACTTGGGCTTGCAATTTGGGCCAAACCTCAAAGGCCCACTTCCACAAACTTCTTCTTCGACACGCTAAGTCCATGACTTGGGGATTTCTCCACTCGAACGGATTCTTCGACCCTGTAGCTATAATTCGAATAGAAGCGCTTCGATTTGCTCGAATGCTCAGCTCGAGAAATTATCAGTTAAGCAATTCGTTTCCAATATGGTATTTATACATTGGTTGGACTAACCAATTATATTGACAAACTAAACACCAAATTTATGCCCAACACCTGTATATATATTGCATTGTCCATGACAATTGAGCTAAGATCATCAAACTACTATACAAGACAATTTGAATTGTGCTATGTTTAATTTTAAAACTATATTTTTGAAACTAGACAAACTAGAGGATAAATAAGATGTTCGTTTTGTGTCTAAAATTAGGCCCAGACATCGGTAGAGTTCGGACCGAAAATTATAAAATCGATAAAATCATTTGATGTGTTATTGAGACTCATCAAGATTAACGGTATTCAATAAAAAATCATATACCGTTAATTTTAATGAAACCTCAATAAGATATCAAATTATTTTCAATTTCTTTCAAAATTTTCATGGATGATCTATATGATATAAATTTTCAATCTAACGGTTGATTTTGTAAAATTTGCATTTGTTATAGTATAATTAATAACTTGTGCACTTAGACATGCCTATATTTTGCATCTCCTTCATCAACATTTTAATAAGCCAACAAAAAAAATATATGAAATTGAGCGAGATGAGGTTTCAGTTACAAAGAGATGGAGATTTAGAGACTTGCACACGCTCGTATGCAAATTATTCATGCTCGATTTTTGCAATAGTTGACTTGAGACCCGACCTGCATTCGACCGAATGCTTCGATGTAGATTTCGAGTGAGGTTATGGGCTCGGCCCTTTCTAAAATAGATCCTTTCTAAAATAGATGAATAACATTTTTATTCATTAAAATATCTTACAATACAAGAAATTGTTTAAAAGCTTAAGAAGTGTTTTGTTCTGTAATTACTTTTTACAGAAAAAACAAACTCTTGGTGTTGAGAGTAGTTCACTATTGAAATTTCACCAGTCATCTCAAAACAAAGAATGATATTTACCTTGGTTTAGAATGTAGATTACCTTATTCAGTTTACACCCATCATTGGAAAGAACAAAAAATTAACTCAATAGCAAAATGATGTATCAAAACTCAAAAGTAATAAACAACTACAAAAAGCTCCATTTGATTCATACACACAAAACAGAGAGCTTTGGATACTACAAAGAGACTACATGAACAAAAAGAGAGGATACTACAACTACTAGTAGTAGTTAGTTATTATTATCGTATTTACACATATATTACATAGTTTCGGTTATTAATCTCTATCATCATAATCTAACTTCAAGCATGAGCAACAGTAGCTTTTCTAGCCCTCTTATTACTCTTCGACTTAATGGACTTGGGCTGTTTGGGCTTCGCAGGCCCAGAAACCTTCTTACTCTTCTTCTTCTTAACCGCCTCATTTTTCTTACTCTTCGTACCACCAACCGTACCATTTCTCTTCCTCTTCTGGCTCTGTTTCTTCTCTGCCACGTCACCCTTCGTGCTCTTCTTCTCCTTCTTCGGCTTCTCGGCTTCAGATAGCTTATACGAAGCCTTGATCTTCACCAGCTTCCCTCTGGCAGCTTGATTCTTCAGCTGCAAACTCAGCATCTTCTTAAAATTCGCCGGAAGCACCGACTTAAACTTCTCCTCCATGAATTTGGCTATAGCATAGGGACTTGAACCGTTTTTCTCCTTCAGAGCCAACAAAGCCTCCTTAATCATCTGCAAAACAATTGAATTTAAGTTAATGAATGAAAAATTATGCATTAAAATTGATTAGCACGAAACTAATTGAAATTGATTGAAGTAATTACCTGAAAATAAGGAGGATGTGAAGCTGTTTTAGTCTGTTTAGGTTTCTTCTCTTTTAATGCTTTTGGTTTCTTTTCCTTCACAGGTTTAGGTTCCTCCGCCGCTTTCACCGCCTGCGGTGGTTGTTCCACGGCGAGAACAACAGCATCAACTACTTCTCCAATAGCAGACATAACTAAGTAATTTTTTAGTGAGTAATTGCAATTAGAAACGGTAAATTTTTGTAATTGATTAAGGAATGTTTGGATCGTTTTGATCTATAAATAGTGGGAGAAAATAATCCTAGCTGGAAGCATTGTTCGGTGCTATTGGTGGAGTGAGTGAGGTGAGGATTGCCAGCGTGTACATAGAGGGATCTGGAACGTACACGTGGCGTGAACCTAAGCGTTATTTGTGGAAAGTGAAAAGAATACGGTGACGTGACTGTGGTCTGTGGGTTGTGGATAAGATAAGAATGCCAACTGTTTTGTTTTGGTTAATTCGGCCTAAACAGCGGCCAAGCACTAGCACACATGAATGAGGAGTGTGTTTTCTTGCTGGTTTAATTCCTCCATTTTCATCCAATGTGCTTTGTTTTTTATTCTGATTTTTTTGCAATTGTGATGTTTAGAAAGAATTGATTGCAATGTGATTGAATTGAATCATTTTTATTTTTTTTTTGATAAGCGATTGAATTGAATCATGTAACATGGTAGGATTGGTAAACATTTTGATTTTAATGATTCAAACAAAATCTCTTTAAAGAGTAGCATTATCGGTGCCACATGTACCGTGTCTTAACTTAACACAACCGTGTGTTGTCAGACATAAGCGATATTCCATTGTATCCTCTCGTTTCTTTTCCAAAGGGCGTTGTTCTGCATATGAATGTTTCTTACCGACACGTGGATGAGTGCACCTGATTTTTGCTCTTTTCTTCAAGCAATTGAAACTTACTTTTTAAATTATAAATAAACTAATTATATTATGTGGGGTTTAATATGACCCATTTGAGAGTTTTTAGTGAGTTGTATGGATATTTAAAAAATGTGGTTGAGTTGTTTAAAACTTTAAATAATTGAGAAGTGTAAAATAATATAAAAATCAAATGAGACTCACTTAAAGAACTCATATAGGTACAATGGATAATGATGCTCTAAGATGTTTTCCCAAATGTTCATTGAAGATTTGAAGTCACTACTAGTATTATTTTCTATATTTCTTTTTTAATTACATCAACATTTATTAATTTTTTAAAATCTCTTCTAATGAACCACAGATTTCAATCTTGCCAAACAACAACAAACTCATACACAATATTGAGTAAGAATTTTAGGGCTCCACAAAAATATTGGTGTCACAAAATTATATTTTCTATTGCTATAGGAGTGTTCTTAGCCACTGTACTTGTGAAGTTATGAAGATTGATTTGTCTCAACCATTACATGATATGATCAAATCTTGGAGGAAAGACAAGATCATGCTTTCTTTGTTGATTTGTGCAATAGTCAGAGTCATAAGGGGAATGATTTAGAGCCAGTTTGAAAGACTTTTGATTTTTAGTTTTTAAGATGTGTTTTATAAAAGTGTTTTAGAAAATTGTTTTTAAAAAGCAAAACACCTATAACCTGTTTCTGTTTTTTAGTTTTTAAAGCAATAAAATTGAAAACAGTTTTTAAAAACAGGACTTTTAAACAAATTTTTTCTTTTTTAATTTTTGAAAACTAAAAAAGAGTATTTAGAAATTGTTTCAAACTGCCCTTATTTTTCTTTTTTTGGAATACAAAGATGCGTACGTTCAAAACTTGTATTGTATGTATAATATATTAAAAATAATGTAATAATGAGGGCCTAAAGACCCAAAAGAGAAATTACATTGAAATCAAATGAGGGGTAGAAGAAACTTCAATCATATCAGCAACTAACGTCATATTACATGCACCACTTCTTTCCACAAATTTAGTGAATCCGTTAAGCCCCGTTTGGCCCGGCTTATTTTCCACTTTTCTACTTCTTTTTAAAAAAATTAAAGAAGTAAAAAATTGTTTTTTACCCTATTTTTACGTAAAATAAATAGAGAAATAAAGTAAAGAAGTCAAAAGCAAGGAGAAATAAGGTCAAACATAATTTTTTACTTATCTACTTCATTTAAAGAGAAATAGAAAAATAGAAAATAAGCCGGGTCAAACGGAGCCTAAACCCTACATGTATAATAATTTTGTCGGAACAAAAACATATTTTTTTATAAAGACAAAAAAAAAAGTTACTCGATAATTTTGTGAAAATTAAAAATTTATTTAACCTAATTTAATTAAAAAAAAATCTCAATTTCATTCCCAAAATCCCCACCCAAACCCAAAGCATGTTATTAGTTAGTGATAGTTTGTTTCTGGTTAACTTGTGATTTTTGAGCTCGATTCTATCCCCCAAGCCAATCATGGGCGCTTCAGAGTCTACTTTCTCCAACCTACAGGTTAATTCCTCCTCTTTCTTTCACTCTCGATTCATTCCAAATTTATTCTTAATTCATTCCTTATTCACCAAATTCTCTCAATTCATTGTTACTACAGACGTCAGAAGAAAAAATCACCACCGTAACAGAGCGATTCGAAGCTTCTGATCCCATTTTAGAGCGCCTTAAATCCCTCAAAATTGTATGTTTTCTTTTTCTATTTTTAATTTTTTGTTGTTAATTAATGATTATTACTATTTTACTTGTTTGAAGCTGTGAAATTGATTTTATTCGGTTAATTTTGTACTGTAGACGCCGCCGGTATTGACGTCTCCTCCAACGGAAGGTACATTAACTGATATTTTAGTGAGGAGGCCTTCGTCGTCGCCAACTTCAGGTGACAATCTCATAGCTTAATGGTTTAGATTCACAGTAGATTATATAATAAAGGGCTTTTTGTTTCAATTAACTGGTTGTTACTTTTTATGTACATTTTTGCTAATTTATCATATTATAGTTATACAAGTGAATTGATTATATGCTGAGATCCTATTTGAAAAAACAACTTAATTAAGCTCTTATAGCGTAAATGTTTATCATATAAATGCTTATGTAAAGTTATTTCTATTTGTTGTCATAAACAGTTATAAATAGCTTATGGAAATAAGTTGTAAACTGCTTATAAACATGTGTTTCCATATAAGATATTGCAAACAATCTTAGAAGTGCTTATGCTAATATAAGCTTATAGAAGCTAATACAAAAAGACACTGATTACTACTATCTTATTACTTCTTAGAATAGAGGGATTATTAAGTTGTCGTATTACTATATTAGTGTTAGAGTTTATGTATAAACTGATTATACAATCAAAGAATGAATGAGAGGAAATTCCAGACAAACAATTTATATGCTGCTTCTACAAGCTTTTTTAGGAAGTTTATGCAAATAAGTTGAAAAAGAGGTTATTTGCATATCATAACCTTTTTTTATAGCACGTTTAAACCCTACAAGTGTTTATGACATAAAATTAGTATAAATGAACTTATCTGAATGCTTCCATTGTACATGAACTGTGCTAATCTTGCATGTTTTCATTCTCAAGTACTATTAATTTTTATCTAAGGACTTACGTTTATTATATTGTTTATTTCCAATGTTGTGTTTTGTTACATTTTTCAAGTCTTTCCAGCCCTTGAGAGTTGAACCTCCTAATAATTTCCATGTGTTTTGCTTGTTGCGGCTGGGTTAACATTCTTTCCCTGTATCTACTTACTCCCAATTAACATATTCTTAAATTCCTCATTCTAAAATGACAAAGTAACAAAGATATCATTGCCCGAACTCAAGACATTTTTGCTTAACAATGGGATGTTTGCTAAGCTGGCTAGTTTCCCAAAGAAAAATGAAATTACAGAGATCTATTTTCTCCCAATTTATATATTTATTGCTTTTCACAGCAACGCATGCTAGATAATCTAGCTTCCGTTTAAGTGTTTAAGGAATCTCTCTGTTTCCTGTTAAATCTTTTAGTGTGCATTCGGCTCTCATAGTTCACAGATGAGAACTGACTGTGTGAGTATGTCATGCATTTATGCTTCTTTATCTTATTTTTCATAGTCGATTGGTAGCCCGCCTAAATCGAGAACCCACTCATGGCACACTCACTATAATATAAAGGCCAGAGGGAGCGGAAATATTCCTTATCCGCGCTGGGCTATTCCTCGCTAAGAATAAGAAAGATTGCAATGTTGATGATTGTTGGAATGGCATGTTGGTATTGGCAAATGTCCTTTAGACCTTTGCTTTATAAACTTTTCCTATATGATTTTGTTGTTTTTAGAAATAATTTGATGTTGTAAGTTTCAGGTTTTTCAATCACATTTAAATCTTAATCCCTTTTCTGATGAATATACGATGTTTGTTCTGGTAGTTCTTTTTGTATCCTATTAGCTGCATTTAATACCAACAATTTTATTTGGGATAATACTTAGTTGCTCCCCTTTCATGGTTGAAACAGCTACAGTGAATCCCCGGGTTTTACTTGAGCTATTCTCAATGTACCGTGATTGGCAGGAAGAAAGGGTCCAAGAGATAAGCAAAAACCAGGTCTGTTTCATATAAGAATAGTTCAATTAATTCATCAAATATTAGATTCTACGTCTTATAATTCACCCACTCTCTCCACTCAGACCAAAGCAACTTTTTCCATGCAGATAAAAATTCATTTTCAAGTGAAAAATATTTACACCTGTACCCATACTCAAACTTACACTTTTAGTGTCTCTTTGATTTAAGATGTTCTGTTTTCATTAGTATATACAAAAGTGTCACCTTGTTTTTATTCTGTGTTGGGAGCTCCACATTTGGATGTGATATGGGCCATATGGCTTGAAAATGTGTTTATAAGTGAGAGAGATTTTCAACTTACAAATCAGTTTTGTGGGGTTCAATAATGTCAAACCAAATTTTAAGATGATATCAGTCTCCATTGAAGCCTATCAAGATCAGTTGGGTTACCCGCTATCGGGCCGCCCGGCTCACATATCAGCCAATAAGTCGGGTTTTTTGGGTTTAGTTATGCACAACCAAAAATCTATGACTATGTTTCCTTTATTAGATGCTTTTATAGGTTGTTTTCACCATTTGCTATACATATTTTTTAAAACGAACTGGAAATATGACAACATTTTTATAGCTAACATTGCAAACAGGAAATGAAAAAAATCCCCCAACCTGCCTTTAGCATTCATTTTCAATACCTGAAACACTCGGGCGTCCGGGTTAAACTAGTTGACCATTAATGGACTAAAAATACTCTCAATCCTCTTAGTTATTTTTTTTTATAGGCAAATGTTTGCATATTAGTTGTTAAGTTGGTATTTTCTCCTTTGACCATAGTTATACGATGAACGCAGTTGTTTTTTACTTGTAAAGTAAATAATGTAGACTTGTAGTATAACAAACTTAGGGTCCATTTACTTTGTGAAAATATTTTATTTTTGTAAAGTTTATGTTAGTTTTATTTGCTAACAAGGAGATAATTGACTCTTGAAGGGAACAATTATTTGTATTTCCAAGAACAATGAAAATGTCAAAAAAATTGTTTTCATTATTTCTAGAAATGCATCTTCCCTGACTAGCATTTCATCTTCTCTCTGTCACAAATATATTCTTTCATCTTCTTATTAGGGGGTTAAAATGCATATATTTTAGAAAGTGAATGCAAAATGTTTTTCAAAGTACACAGGCTTGTACATTTTCTTATCAGAATAAGCATTGTTCAATTATTTCAGTGTCACATTTTATGAAATGGTTAACCTTTTCAACAAATTATGAAAAGGTTATTTGATTTAGTATGTGAAAGTCAAAGGTTAAAATTTGGAGATGGGGGGGGGGGGTATATGTGATTTGAATCCTGAAGCTAATTTTCACAAACTTTTAGTTGATTAAATTTACACTTGGAGAGAGAAAAAGGAACCTTCTTTTTTGTTGATAGCTACATGCTCAATATTTCTAATAAAATTGCATTTAGTATTTAAAATGGTTAGATTTTGGAAAATAATCAAACTGAAAAATTATATTTTAGAATGTAATATAAAAATACTATTGTCTGATAAGTGACTACCCTTCAATAATATTTCTTATTTTGTTGATGTTTTACTAAATAGTGACATTGTTTCCATCAATGTTTAGACTTTTTTTCCTCTATAGGAATCAGACATGCATTCACTCTCTGATTTGTAAAAGCTATGATGTTCTGTACATGCCATAAACGATGAAATTATTGCAGGAGGAAATAGAAAACAGAATAGAAGTTGCTGATGCTTTGGCAATCAAACTTCTTCAGCGATATAATCATTCAACGTCCACAATGAAGACCGCTTCACGGCATCTATCAGGAGGTATTATCAGAAACAGTTCTTAGTTCTTGCAATATTTGGAATACGGGGATTTGATCCTCAGCTTTATAGACAACAAGTGTGAAGTAACCCTATAACATGTTTTGCATGATCTGCTAAATTGAATAGGAAAATCCCCTCTTTCATTGTTTTACAAGGCTCACCAAATCATATAATACTGATTCATTTTCACGCCGACAGTCATAATGTTTACACGGCATTAGTATGGTAAAAAAAATAATTAGTTAGGGGTGTGGAACTATCACTATGCTTACTGAGCTGGTCTTCTATAATTGCATGTGAACATGTGTTAACTTTATGTTTGGCACGTGCATATATCTGCAGTAAATTCATTGCAGGTAGAAATTGGAGAGCTCAAAGGAAGGTTGACTGAGGTTATCAGCAACTGCGATGCTTTGTGCAAGAGAATTGCGGCAGAGGGACCAGAACCCCTCCGGTCATCTATCAAACCTTTTGCAATTGCAAAGGCTGATGAAGAAATTTGCTCAAGTTCATCTAGCTTGCAAACAGTAACAAAAACAAGTCCACCTTCTGCAGAATAGTAGTTGGATTAACAGGTTTGATTATTCCTCATATTATCAGAAGAAGCTTCGTGCATTTTAGTGGGAAATTTGAGAGCTTGAAGAGCTTTTGCATCACAATCACGTGATTGACTAATTTTGTATGGGCCATGTTATGGATGGAGTGCACGAAGTTTTTCATTAATTGAGATCTAACTCATGGCAACTTTAGAGCAATGGGACCACGTTCCTTTGCTTCTATAGTGAGGAGCCTTGATGCTCATCACCGACACCCAAAGTTTGGGATTTGCTAATTGGATATTGAAAAATTGTCATGGCACTACACATGATCAGATATGAAGCTAGCATTTAATTTAATTGTTTAGACATTATTTAGTTTTTTTGGGAAGCTCCCATTATAGTTTACATACATGATCATGTAATTGTGCAACATTTTGCTGTTGTCCTCAACAATGCTGTTTTAACAAATAAAGATTGTTTTTGTTTGTCCTAAATTGTTCACAAATTAAATATGTATTCAAGTGCTGATTAATTCTTTAATCAAATGATTCTAAAGATGGGTCCCCCAAATATAAATCTGGTCTAAAGATGGATCTCATTTGGGCCCGGGTTAAGGTGGAGAATATGTGTGGTATTTTACAGTTAAAGGCTGTTAATGTGTGGGAATGCCACACTGCCTCAGCAGCATAAAGGAAGAACGATATAACAATATCTTCTGAACATGCTCAGTAAAAAATAGTCGGTGTCGGTGGGGTTTTACAAAATTTGCATGCCCTATATGGAGATTGTAAAATATATATTATATTAAGCGATGAGATTAAGTGTAACACAAGATATTCTAGGAAAAATATATATATTTAACTTGCCAACTATGATCCTTTTAATAAAAAATCCTTCATTTGTCTTCAACTCAGATTTTGACTGATATCAGATAGACTTGCAGTAAACTAATCACACGGTTTCACACTATAATCAATCTCACTCGTTAATTTTAGATTAGATGGTTCAATTTAAAACACAGTCTTACAAAGCAAAATTACCTAAGCCATTGATTAGAAATCGAACATTTCCGATCAATTACAACACTCTACTGTAATTGTGAAAATCCATTTCGTATGTTATACAAAGTACAAGTACATGTTTCTAGATTCTAGAGTTTAGATTTGATCTGATACACCAAAATAGTTTCACATTGTTTGAGCACCAAGGTATCAGGGTGCCTTTGATAAGAAGTGGTTCTACTCCATTTTTCACATTTGTAAATTTGAATCTTGGTGAAAAAATTCTCAACTCCGGAATCAAAAGAAACAAATTGAGTGATAATGAACACTTTATAGGAACCAGATTACAAAATTCTTGGCACATTACAAAACTAAAGAATCAGAGGTTTAGCTAAGGTTCCACAAAACAATGAGAATGAGAATGGATGCAGACATATATAGAGATTCAATGAATAAAATAAAACAAATTAAATAAAAACTCCAAAACCATAATTTGTAATTAATTCAGATAAATAAATCCAATTAAACTCCTTGAACTATGATGAATCAATCACTGAAAATAACATCAACATTATATGAATTTTAACAAAAAGAAAAGAAAACACCATAAAATAATCCATTAAAAAGAAAATAAAATCAAGGTTGTTGTTGAGCATCAATGTAACCAGCATCAACAAGAACTTTCTCCTTCTTAGCCATTTCAACATCATTATCAACCATCATTCTAACAAGCTCTTCAAAACTAACCTTAGGTTTCCATCCAAGAATTTTCTTAGCTTTACTTGCATCACCTTTCAGATTATCAACTTCAGTTGGACGAAAATACCTTTTATCAATAACAACATGATCCTTCCAATTCAATCCAACATAACCAAAAGCAACTTCTAAAAACTCTTCAACCGTATGTGAATCTTCCGTCGCTACAACATAATCATCAGCTTTCTCTTGTTGAAGCATTAACCACATCGCTTCAACATAATCACCAGCAAATCCCCAATCTCTTGAAGCTTGAAGGTTTCCAAGGAAAAGCTTACTCTGTAATCCAATCTTGATTCTTCCAACAGCACGAGTAATTTTTCTCGTTACGAAATTCTCACCTCTGCGAGGTGATTCATGATTGAAGAGAATTCCGTTACAAGCGAAAATTCCATACGCTTCACGGTAATTCACAGTGTACCAATGCGCAGCGACTTTGGATGCGGCGTAAGGTGAACGAGGATGAAACGGTGTCGTTTCAGATTGTGGCGGTGGAGTTGATCCAAACATTTCAGAAGATCCAGCTTGATAATAACGAATATGAGATCTACCAGATGCATCGATGTGAGATCTAACCGCTTCAAGAAGACGAAGTGCACCAGTAGCAACAACATCAGCGGTATAATCAGGGATCTCGAAGGAAACAGCAACATGAGATTGAGCAGCGAGATTGTAAACTTCGTCAGGGAGAATCACATCAAGCCAGCGACGGAGAGAAGAAGCGTCGGAGAGATCAGCATAGTGAAGTTTCATACGAGCTTTGTGCGCGTTGTGTGGATCGACATAGATGTGATCGATTCGTTGAGTGTTGAAGTTTGATGAACGGCGAATTAGACCGTGAACTTCGTAGCCTTTGTTGAGGAGAAATTCTGTTAGGTATGATCCGTCTTGACCTGTGATTCCGGTGATCAATGCTACTTTGCGAGTGGTGTCGCCGTTTGTTGACGGTGTTGGTGTTGGGGTTGTGGATGATGAATCTGCCATTGTTGTTGGAGAAATTGTGATTTGATTGATGATTGATTGAATGAGTGAGATCTTGTGTTGTTGTTTAAGTCTTTATTTATGGAGGAAATGTGATTAACGCGGTTTCTTGATCTTGGATTTGGATTCACAATTTTCACACTGTAAAAATTGGAGTACTTAATTTTCTATTCAATGTCTTAAACTTTGTTTTTGCAATAAATTGTTTTTATTTTATAATCGTAGTCGTAAACAAATCAATAATTTCCTTATAAACAGATATAGAAAAATATATTTCCTTTGAAAGCTTGACTTTTTTTTATTAGATAATGAATGTATTTAGGATAGCTTATTTTTGAGTTTATGTAAACAACTTTTGTAATTTTTATGTATTATTATAAGTTTGTCAAGGTAGTTTATGATAAAATTGTTTATAAAAATATTTTTACTAGTGTGAACTTATAAAATAACATAAAACCTAATTTGTATTGCCTAAGTTGTTTGCATAAGCTAAAAAATAAGTTAATTCAAACGGGCCCTTAGTCTATACTATAAATCGGAATATATCGGTAATCTAATAGTTCTCGTGAGCTTAACTCAGTTGGTATGGACATAATATTACAAATGCAGGAGTCGGAGTTTGAACTCCAAACACTCCACTTATCCGTCTTTAAGGTGAAATTTCTAGTCACTTGATTACTTGATAAAAATATCAGTTATCTAGTTAAAAAAAAATGAATAATTTTTTTATAAAAAAAGACTAGAGGGTAATAAATTACATTTATATAGATATGGGAAACATCTCTCTAATATTGTAAAGGAAAATGCTAAATATTGCCCTCGAGACACTTGTTAAGCTTATTAATAAGAAAATTTCATATTAAAAGTTGTGCAGTCAACATCTCGAAATTGTGAAAAATTATTTTTTAAACACAAATTTTATTTTTTATTTCCTTTTATAGTATGCTTAACAAGTGCTCCGGGGCACTGTTTATTATGACCCTATTGTAAAATATCTCATATAAACAGATAATAAATTCGTTTATGTGTTGGAATTCGAAACTCGGATTTTACATTTTTCCACATTTAATTGTGTGAGAGTCTAGCCAACTTGACAAAAATAAAAATTCGTGATTATAATTGAATTGACAAGTGGTAGATACTTGTCCAGTTAACCATTTGATTATGAGTTCAACATATGTATAAAAAAATATTTGTTATGAAAAGTCAACTTCTTAAATAAATCTCAGTTGCTTCGCATAAATTAACTTATACAGTTGCGCGTGGAAGATATTTTTAATTTAAAATAAATAAATAATTGGTACTCGGAATTTTTTTTATTCACTTTGTGATGTAAAAAGTCTGTTTTATTAGATAATGACAGTGACTAACAACTCTGTTTTTACTCGAAAACGAAAAAATATTGTGATGGTTTGTGTCGGTGAACGTGAAAGAGATTTTACTTGATCTTGATCTCTCGGGGTGGTGGGATTGTGGATCTAGTGATTTTTAATTTGGTGAAACAAATTAAAAAAATGGATATATGATTAATTCATTTTATTCATTACTTCAGTGATAATTCATTTCGTAAAAAAAACACTTCAGTGAATGATATAAAACGATACTATATATGAATATGATTATAATTTATAAGTTTGAAAACTAGCATATGATAAGGACCCGGATATTAAAACTGTATTTATTGACTGTATTTATTTAAACTGTTCGATCTTGATCCAAATATTTTTTTTTAGAATTCGATCACGAGATAAATAAATGGTATATGAAATAATGTAGGATGCAACACTCCTAGATTTCACTATGTAAAGTATACATCAAACTGTTTTCTTATTTTAATTTCATGCAAAAGAACAAAGCACCTTAAAAACGTGTATGTTGTGTCCAAGTAATGAAATAATGCAAAGAAAAAACAATTTTTTTGGGCACTTGTTCGACACGTATCATACAAGTGTCGGACACTAACACGTGTCAGACACCGCGACATACCTGATTATAGAGGTGTCCGTGCTTCATACGTATAGCCACTCTTGTAAACTTGTTAATTGAGCAATTCAAAATCACCATATTATTAAGCAACAAAGGAGACTTGAGAGCAATATTCCATACTCAATAAGCATTACCACATAATCTCCATAAACAAATAACCATATTGCCTAAAACACAAGGTACAAATTCTGCACTTAACATTATAAAACCAACCTAGGAAAACAAATTTCACAACATGAAAAATATAATGCAGAAAAAAAAATCAAAGGACTAAATAGAAATTGAAAGCAAATGTAAAAGTTGTCATTTAAAAGTATCATATAAATGAATGGGGCAAAATGTTCTCAAAACCACCCAACCAATTTAGAAGAAACAATGAAACAAAAAAAATTCAAAATCTTGCAATGAAGTTAAACCCTAAAAATATCTTCTTTTCAATTATAGTCTTATCAATTATCAGCCTTAGCAGCAGTTGCAGCTGCTTGTCCCCTAAGACGACCAGTTCTCTTAGCGGCAATGAGACCAACCTTCTGTCCAGGAGGAGCATCACGCCTAACAGTACTAGCATGTCCAATATGTTGGTGGTTACCTCCTCCGTGAGGATGTTCAACTGGATTCATAGCCACACCACGAACCTTAGGCCAGCAATTCCTCTTCACTCTAAATTTGTGGTAAGCATTACCGGCCTTAAGAAGCGGCTTCTCGGTTCTTCCTCCACCTGCAACTTGTCCGATCATAGCCCTGCAACCACTTGGAATAATCTTCTTTGACCCAGATGGTAGCTTAATCCTGTCAAAAAAACCCATCACCACCAAACATCATTAAAACTTGTGTACTAATGTTAATCATTAAAATTGTGAAACTTCTGCTCACACTCGAACTATATTAATTAGTAATGTACTTATAAAATGACATTAACATAAATTATACTTTCATCATTCAACTTTTTTGACTACTGCTCAGACTCAACTATACTAATGAGCAATGTACTTACAAAATGACATTAACATAAATCACTAAATAACAATAGCATAAATCATACTTTCATGAATACTAATGTTAATAGTAAAGAATGTGATAATTTTTTACTTCCCACTCAACTATGCTTAGAGTTAAATGGATATATGTTCTAAATTTACACTAATGTTCGATAGAAATTCTTCATTTCTCCATGTCATACCATTGATAATGGACGTAGTGAGGTGATTTGGCATAATACACGGTTGTTATTGGATGACCGTGTAAAATAATTTGATTCTGTCGGTGCATATTCTATTTTCTCTAACTTATAAATGACATTGACATGAATCACTAAGTAATAACATTAACATAAATCAAATGTTCATCATCAAGCCAAATATTCAAACTATTGTAGTAATTTTAGTAAAAAAATGCTATTATTTTCTTTCTTCTAGTAACACACTCAATTAAACTAATTTGCATAGTTCTAACTTCTAACCACTAAATAACAACAAAATAAATCTTACTATATCCTAAATTCATAATCAATATTAAAAATCAGATATCAAAGCTAACTAATAATGATATTGAAACACTAATAACAAAAACAAAATTGAGAAAGAAATGAAAAAGAACAAACCTAGAAGTATCATTATCAGGATTATGACTAATAACAATAGCATAGTCACCAGAACATCTAGCAAAAGCACCACGATCACCAACATGATGTTCAACATTACAAATAACAGCACCTTCAGGAATAGATCTTATAGGCAAAACATTACCAACAACAAGTGTTGCTTTTTTCCCACAATAAATAAACTGTCCTGTATAAAGTCCTTCAGCAGCAACAAATAGTTCATTCTGTTTCTTATACCTAAATGGATGTCTGAAAGTAACCTTAGCAAGTGGTGCACCACGGCCAGGATCATGAATAATGTCTGTTACTACTCCTTTAAGGTAACCGTTTCTTTCTCCGAAATCAAGACTTCTGAAACGTGCTGGTCCTTTACGGTGATGTGTGTGGGATTTGAAAACGGAACCTGCTCCTTTACGTTGTGCCCTGATAACCCTACCCATCCCGGAAACCTAGAGTTTACTTGCCGTGCGGCAACAATGGCGGTGGAAATGGTTTCAGAGAGAAATTAGGGTTTAAGGATTTGTGATGATATATAGTAGAAGACGATTACACGCGAGATTTTGTTTTGGATTTGGATAAAGGCCATTTGGTTTTGGCCCAATTGAACCAAATTTAAAACTAAAGCCTTTTTTTTTTTGTTTGATAAATGCTAACGAGTGCCTATGAGGTAGGGATGACAATGGGTAGAGTACTATAGTATCCGTCCCCATACCTGCCGCAATTTAAAAAAATATCCATACCCATCATCATACTTGTGTGGGTAACAAACTTTGTACCAGTGTTCATACCATATGGGTACCTAAGTACCCATACCCGTTACCCGCACTTTTACTAAAAAAATCGATCAATTATAAAATATCATATCGTTTTAATAAAATTAAAGAAATTTCAAAGATTTTAATGTTGACTATTGAAAATTATAAAAAAAAAAAAATAGTACTAACCTCATGCTAAAATTCATATCTTTGTTGACATATTCACATTATATTTGCATTATGTTATAAATAAACATTTTGATTAAAAATGTGTAATAATTTAATAGTGTTGTATTTATTTAAATTGATATACATAAGACATCTCTTGGTCTTGGCTTTGGCACATTGAGGCGCCTGAAAAGATTAAGTTCTTCCTTTGGACTGTTCTTCACAATTCCCTCCCTACTAGAGCGATACTCTCTCACCGTGGATTACTTCTTGTTTATGCTTGCCCAAGGTGCAATGCAGCGGAGGAGACCACTATGCATTGCTTAAGGCACTGCGAGTTCGTTAAACACCTCTGGAAAACCATCGGGTTTACTGACCAAACTTTCTTCCATGGTGATAATTTGTATGCATGGTTGCGAAAAGGGTGTGACAGTCCATGTTTATGTTTCTGGCCGTTGTATGGTGGATATGGCATGCGAGAAATAAGTTATGCTTGGCTAATGAGCTGGTTTCTCAATTCACAATAAGGAGAGGTATTGGAGATTATACCCTTTTGTTACAAAAGTGCTATTTTAAACAAAAATCGACTTCATCTAGCAGGCTAGTTTGTTGGAATGCTCATGATGGAACTAATATGATTTTGAACGTCGATGGTAGCAGCATTGGAACCCCGAGAATCTCTAGTTTTGGTGGACTGATTAGAAACTCTCATGGAGCTTGGATCCGAGGGTTTGCTGGAAATATTGGTTTCTCTAACATAATGCATGCTAAGCTTTTAGCAGTGTATTATGGTTTCATCCTAGCTTGGGATATGAACATAAAAGATTTGATATGTTACTCGGATTCTATTATAGCCATTAAATTGATTGAAGATCCAATAAATGAATGACATCATTTTGCTTCTATTCTTCACAACATTAAGGATCTTCTAGCTAGAGAATGGCGGGCCACGGTGACTCATACTTTCCGGGAGGGAAACGCTTGCGCGGACTACTTAGCAAAGTTTGGAGCTCGGAATACTGAAGCCTTTTATACGATAACTATGCCACCTGATGGCTTGAACCTGCTCCTACTAGCTGATGCTAGTGGGACTTGGTTTATTAGATAGTTTCCCTTTTTGTTTGTTTTATTTATTCTTCTCCCTTATTATACCAAAATAAATAAATTATTATTTAATAATATAAATAAAATAAATAAATATATATTATGTGGGTATGGGGCGGGGTGGGTACTAAGGTACCCGTACCCGCACCCGCTCATTTTTGTGGGTAATTATTCATATCCGTGTCCGTACCCAAAATGCGGATTTTTAACCTACCCGTTGTGGGTATTTTTACGGGTACCCACCGGGTATGAGTCAAATTGTCATCCCTACTCCGAGACACTCTTTAAGCCCTTAAATAGTATATTTTTTTTATAGAATTTTTATGAAAATGTGCAAAGTCAACACATTAAAAATTGTGGTGTTTAACTTTTTAAATAAAATGCTTAAATAGTGTCCCAAAGACACTCGTTAGCAAAACCCTTTTTCTTTTCGTGCTACGTCTGGCGAGATTTATTAATAAATAATAAAAGAAATTTATTAAATTCGGTCAAAAACGTATAAATAATACTCACTCCAGTACTTTTCATAAGGAACAATTTGAAAAAATTACACAGAAAACACATCGTAAATAGTTACCTTCATTTAATATACTTCTCTACCCTTTGTTAAATTGAGGGTAGTTGCCCTATGCTGACATGTCACCAATCAAATTCAGCCAAATATAGTCAAATTATTTAGGTCAAACATATAAGTAATTTTTACCATAAGGTAATTTTGACTACTTTTATTTCCAGTTAATTATAATTTAGATATAAATTCTATGAATTTTCATTTTAGGTCCTAATTTCAATTGCCTCTAATTTATTTTTACATCTTCTTCACTTTGTTTTACGATCTTCTTGTCCTCTTTCTTAGACAACTTTCTTGTTCTTCGTTTTCTTCTTCTTAAAGCTTTCACATCCACCATTAAAGGCTTTTAATCTTTACCGCAGCCTCCCCCACCAATCTACCTCATTCTTCAAAATTGTAAAAAAGTTTGAATCTAAAACTAGTGAATTTCAATTTCTTTGATTTTATGCTTGATTTCCTTGAATTGGTATTCGATTAGGTCTTCTTTTTGAAAAAATGTGAATACGGTATCTTTGAGTTTTTTAATTCATGGGCTCTTTTGTTGAATTCCATTACTTGTGGTGTTTGTGTTTGACATATTTCATACGAAGGATGTTTCAATTTGGAATCACAATCTTGCATCTATTTGTTATAACAAAACCACAACTTCCACGGAGTGAAACTATTGTTATAATGGATACTATTATGAGGACATGAGCACCTCAACGAACATGTTCATCACGTGATTGATGAAACAAATTAGGATTCCAATTAGTAAAATAGTTGTTCTCAACCTTATCTGTTTTTTCAGCAACAACTGATTGATTACTATAAATTAAATAAAAGAAAACAGTGTAAAAAATTTATCAAACAGTTTAAAGTAGTAAAAAAAAATCAAACAAATTCTTGAAAAATATAAAAATTGAGTATCTGTCTGACATTTCGTTAGCATTTCTGTTCGTATTCCCTGGCCAAGAGGTTTTTCGCTAGTACTTCGTTTAGACAATGAAGATGTTACAAAATTTTAATTTATTTCTGTTCATAATTCATATTCATTTTGTTTTTGTTTTCGTTGGTGGTCCATATCGAAAAAGAATTTGAAAACAAAATAGTTTCAAGAAGAGAGAATGAACTTGGGAGAATGTAGGAATGAAAATCGACCCACTTATTTAACTACTAATTTAAGAAGAATTTGATTGATTATTGTTGACTAATAAGGAGTATAATTCAAAATTTATTACCATTAATATTATTGAGAATTCAAAATTCAAATGTTTTTATTTATGAATTGAATTAGAGGAATGATATTTGTATATCCACTTTTGGACAACATTTAAGACAACATTCTCTCTCATATTTTCATAATATCTCTACTCTCTCCTCTTCTCTTTCTTTATTATTTTTCTCCCAAAAGATGAAAGTAAAAAAAAGTTGTCATAAAATTTGTTGTACAAATAACACCCCTCATTGAATTAATTGATCCCTTGATTTATGTTTCCTTTTACACCTATATTCCGGTTAATGAGTTTTCCGCACCATTGATTTTTTTTTTTTATGCGGGCTTTTATATATAGGCTATGTTTGGGAAAACCAATAAGCTAACTTACGATTTATAGGCTTTTAGCTTATAAGTAAAAGCTGTGTTTGGTAACAATTTTTAAAAAATAGTTTATAACTTATTTTACTAGCTTATAGTTTATTTTTCAAACACTATTTCAAGTAGCTTGTGAGCTTACAGCTTATCATTTTTCTTCCAATTTTACCCCTATCATCTTACTTGAAATAAATTAAATATATCTATTTTATGTTATTTCATATTTATAGGCTAGTTCAACCACTAATTTTACCAAACACTACAAATTTAATTAGATAGCTTCTTCGTTATAAGCTAAAGCTAACTTATAAGATATCCGCTATAAGCAGCTATCCGCTATTTTTTTGTCAAACCGGACCATAGGATGAATTTCAATTTATACTTTCAATATTTACCCCTTTCTCCATTAATTCAATATACATACGGATATTAGTTGTGTAAAAAAAAAAATTAATTCAATATATGTATAGATATCTATTTCTAATATAATAAAGTTGATTATTAGTTGAGTCAAACAAAATTAATTACTACAAAATTTACTAATTTTTCCTTGTTAGTTTAAATAATATTTCAAATTTTGTACTATTTCAAAAGTGCAGTCTACCTCAAATTTATCCGATCAAGAAAAAAGGTTGGACTATTTCAAGAAAATGAACTAGCTCTTGAACTTGTTTAGGTTTAGACTCTCTCCGGTAAAAATAAGTTATAAGCTAACTGATAGCTGAAAAACTAGTTTATAGTTGATAGCTCAAAAGTTCATTATGTCCCACGATCACCAACATGATGTTCAACATTACAAATAACAGCACCTTCAAGAATAGATCTTATTGACAAAACATTACCAACAACAAGTGTAGCATTTTTTCCACAATAAATAAACTGTCAAGTATAAAGTCATTCAGCAACAACAAATAGTTCATTCTGTTTCTTATACCCAAATGGATGTCTGAAAGTAACCTTAGCAAGTGGTGCACCACGACCAGGATCATGAATAATGTCTGTTACTACCACTCCTTTAAGGTAACCGTTTCTTTCTCCGAAATCGAGACTTCGGAAACGTGCTGGTCCTTTACGGTGATGTGTGTGGGATTTGAAAACGGAACCTGCTCCTTTACGTTGTGCCCTGATAACCCTACCCATCCCGGAAACCTAGAGTTTACTTGCCGTGCGGCAACGATGGTGGTGGAAATGGTTTCAGAGAGAAATTAGGGTTTAAGGATTTGCGATGATACATAGTAGACAGAAATATTATTCCAACATCAAATCTCCAACATCTCTACAACATCAAGGGGAGTCGCGTGTATTTTAACTTTGTTTTAACTTTATCATCCGCAAACAATCAAAAGGTGTCCCATATACAATTTCTCGTAAACAAATAGTTGAGGAGTTGGAGATCAAATTTGGTTTATGCCAGTTAACCAAATGTGTTGAAGAACTCTCCGGTTATATACATGCGACTCCCCTTGATGTTGTAGAGATGTTGGAGATTTGATGTTTGAATAACATTTATGTATAGTAGAAGACGATTACACCTGAGATTTTGTTTTGGATTTGGATAAAGGCCATTTGGTTTTGGCCCAATTGAACCAAATTTTAAAGACTTAATTACACTTTTGGTCCTTTATCTTTATTTTAGGTTTCAAGTTGGTCACTTATCTTTTAAAAGTTTCAAGTTGGTCCCTCCCGTAAAAAATTTAACTATTACCGTTAATTTTGGACACGTGTCATATGTCCAAGTGTGCCATGTGTCCAAATGAGTTTGCCATGTGTCCAAAATTAACGGTAATAGTGAAAAATTTGATGGAAGAGACTAACTTGAAACCTGCAGAAAAGATAAGGGAATAACCTGAAACTTTTAAAAGATAATGGACCAACTTGAAATCTAAAATAAAGATAAGGGACCAAAAGTGTAATTAATCCAATTTTAAACTAAAGCCTTTTTTGTATTTGGATTCTCTAAATTTGCTCTTCCTAAATTCACCTACATTCAAGCAAAAAGTAACTAGGAATGAGAAAATATTACATTTTCAAGTGTATTTATTTTATTGTAAAGACAATAATACCCTTAAATTTTGCCTAAATGTAGGAAATTTAGGAAAATGTGACTTTAGAGAATCCAAATCCGCCTTTTTTCCTTTGGCAAATGCTAATTAACGAGTGCCACAATGCACTTTTAAGTCCTTAAATAGTAAAATTTTTATATAACTTTTATGAAAATGTGCAAAGTAAACGCATTAAAAATTGTGGTGTTTAACTTTTTAAATAAAAAGTTTCTTTAAATAGAATTTTAAATAGTGCTTCAGGGACACTCGTTAGCAAAACCCTTTTTCTTTTCGTGCTACGTCTGGCAAGATTTGTTAATAAATAATAAAAGAGATTTATTAAATTTGGTCAAAAAGGTATAAATAATACTCCCTCCGGTCCTTTTTGTAACACCCTACTTAAATCTACTCAAAAATTTCAACCAAATAAATAAATAAAACACAAGTAGACACAAGTAGAGCGTTACATGTGAAATCATCAATAATCAACTATAGCATATATTCCAAATAGATATCATGCTTATCACATACATTGCAGCGGAAAATAATAAGACCTCCTCATACAAGTCATGATTCAAATAATAAAATCATAAATAAGTCAACGACTGAATATTCATTAAGTTCAACAATGATAAACCAACATCCACATAAATCACCTACCAATTCTCATCATCAAATAAATAGACAATTAAGTACTTGACATAAGCCTTACACCATCATAAATAAACAAGGTCTAAAAACGACACTAGGCAAAACCCAACAATAAAGATAAAACCCCAACATGGTGTTACAATCCTTCAGAGCAACGGACAAGGGTACTATACTAATAGTAATGACACATCTCCTCACTCCGAATACTTGGCAACAATGCCGGGTACTCCTCCTAAGCAAGCAAAGCAAATCCTCACGCCTGAGAATCTGAATCGCCCAACGATCCATTACATAAAAGAAAATAGAGAGTTAGTACATATAATCGGCATTTAAAATAAAAGAAAGTAAAATACTAACATTATATCTAACCCAACATATACAATGCATATATATACATATATTCGATCACTATTCATATAACCAACATACATATAATATCAATTCATCTCCATCAACAAGGCATATACATATAATCAATCTATATCCATAAATCTCATCCGCACCGTCAACAATCAACAAGATATATGCACATTCAATTAGTACACAATCATTCAAATATCACATCATTATCACATTAACACAATTAAGATTCACCTTTCTAATGTATCTAATGTCACATTCATGTATGTCCTAGACATGTCTACATGTGGTACCATATCACCATCTATGTAGGATACACGAATCCCTTCACCATCTATTATCACCATCAATTGACACAACTTATGCATGAATGATGTGTCACGACATTTCATCAATATAACTCAATTTATATATGTTCACCAACACTTCATGTATTAACACATGATATCACCAACTCACCATCAAATATTTCATACACATATAAGCATATTCATACACATACACCCTAACATACTTATTACAATCCACCATCAAATCATTATACACGCTTAACAAGTATATGGAAGCATCATTATTCATCTTATTTATCCATAATAATTCATAATCTAAGTATGGAACTATCATCATCATCATAGTCATTCATAAGAACTAACACCTTATATATATTAGGCCATTATCAACATCAATTCAATTAAATAATAATTTCCCATCAGACTAATCTCGCCCGACGAGTATCTTGGCGACAAAAACAGAACATTCTGGGTTTTCTGGCGAGCACCGGCGAGACTCAGCGAGCTCCCTCGCCAACCCTCGCCCGGCGAGCTCCTCAGCGAACCAAAACAGAAAGTTTCAGGATTTCTGGCGAGCACCAGCGAGACTCAGCGAACTCCCTCGCCAACCCTCGCTAGCCCTCGCCCGGCGAAAAAGTCGCAGAATGGACACTCTGTTTTGGTGTCCGTTCGGATTCCACCCCAAACCCACCAAAACGAGTTCCAGTTTTAAAAAGGTGTTTCCTTTGAGTCATAAACATACTAACAAGCATAGAAGTACAAGTTTCATTACTTACAAACATCAAAAACATCATCAATCAAAGATTATTCATGTTTTTCACCAAAAACTCAAAAACATACAATTTCATATGAACATACTTTGATTCTCAAAATTGAAACCATAAACATGTACTTTTAGCATCACATATCATGAATATCACGAAATCATTACAAAAGGAAGCATTTTGATTCATACAAGAACATAAAAATGCTAACTTTAAGCATGGCAAAGGGTGAGAGGGTTTGGGCAAAGAGAACATGATTTCTCCTCCCTCTTTATTACCCACAAATTATATGAAACTACTCTCTTACCTCTAATTCTTCAAGAATTAGCTCCCCCAATCTCTCTCTTAGCCTCCTCTTCTATGTTCTTCTCCTCTTCTTCTTCTCTAGATTTTCTCTCTCTATTTCTTCACAAAATGATGACAAATGATTTTCTCTCACTAAGTTTCAAACTTATACCTAGGTTAATTCCTTCTCAATTTACTAAATTGTCCTTCCTCATAAAACCCACTTCTAATTTCTATCTACACCTCCTAAAAACACTACTATTCTAAATACACCACCATACCAAAAGCCACATATTTAAATAAATCACACAATATGAAAATTAAATGAATAAATCAAATTAAATAAATAATTAAATAAAAACGGGATGTGACACTTTTTATAAAGAACAATTTGAAAAAATTACACAGACAAAAAAATATCATTGTAAGTAGTTACCTTCATTTAATACTCCACTAAATTTAAATGTATTCCTTGGATACCCATATTTAATCACTCTTAATTCCACAAACTTAAATAATTTTAAGATTCTCTCTCATAATAAATTATGACACAAATGGAATTAAACATCTGATACTCCCTCCTGTCACTATTATAAGCAAATTTGACTTTTTTGATACATTGAAAAAATGATGTATTTGGTTCATAATATGGACTACATACATCACTTTTCCAATGTACCAATAAAGTCAAATTTGCTTATAATAGTGACCGAAGAAAGTATATTTTAATATTGGTCATAATTTCTTATGAAAAGGACAATATTTTTTATACTTTTGTTTCTTATAAGCAGAAGGAGTAAAAGAAATTTATTAAATTGGGTCAAACTAGTATATGAAAGTCATAGTGTAGATTGGTCAAAGAAAAGTCATAGTGTAGACCACAAAGATATTATCTTATTTAAAATATTTTATTATTTATTTTGTTTGTTCTGGAGCATTAATATATGGGTCATGCTAACTAGTGCCCCAAGACACTAGTTAACATTTTCCTTGATATATAAATAGGCAATTACCCGAACTATGACAACCATCAAAACAAAATAATTGTAAAAATGATTATTACATTGTTCTTTGTTATATGTTTGGTGACTAGTAGTACCGCTCACACAGTTGATGGCATGCATAGTATGTTGAAAGAAGACTTGGAGTTAGAGAGAGAACTAAATCTCATTAACAAATCTCCTATCAAGAGTATTCAGGTATTTAGACTACGTACACACATGGATTATTGGTACTTTAATTTGATCTCCATGTTTAATAATTTTATTTTTGTTGATTTTGGTGGTTTTAATAGACAATGTCAAGATACATCGTTGATTGTGTTGATATCAATAATCAACCTGCTTTTAGTCATCCTTTGCTAAAGAAACATAAATTACAAGTAAGATATTTTATTGTGGTCATTCTTCGATTTTTTTTATTATTTATATCTTTTCTTTCAATTTCATTTTTCTTTTTCTTTTTTATGGTAGAGAAAACCAAGTTTTGAAAAACAGAATAGTGAAAGAAGGGTAAATATTTCATCAACCAAACTCATTCACGTGCTCGAGAAAGTCAGTTGTCCAAAAGGAACCGTCCCTATTCGAAGGATAAACAAAGATGAACTTATTCGAGGGAAATCTTTATTCAATGATCATATCCTAACTCAAAATAACATTCGTACTTATGTAAGTTTTCGCTTAGACAAAAAATTTACAATCTTTTGGTTTATTGTATAAAAAACATATAACGATTTAATATTTAATTAATATGCAAAATTTATTGAATTTTTGTAGTATGCTGAATTGTGGGCAATAGCTCCGGGTGGTCCTTACCATGGAGTTAGTGGAACTACTAGTATTTATAATCCAAAAGTTAATGAGGGTCAAAAAAGTGCAAGTCATATATATGTAGAAAATGGAAGGGGAGATGGTAACAATAAAATTACTGTTGGATGGCATGTGAGTTTTAATTTATCATATTGTTATGCCAATTAATCATCTATGTATATTTTGGTTTCTAAGTTAAATAAATTTGACCGTATATAAAATACTATCCTAAATTCTAACATATCTCATATGTGATGTAAGGTATCTCCACAATTATACAAAAATGATGCAACTCATTTCTACTCAACATGGACGGTACGTATAAGGTCTATCTTTTTTAATATTTATGTATTTGAATGGCAGACTTTGTCTAATATGAACAAATAAGTTATTGTTGTAACATAAACAAGTTTAGTTTTTTATTTTTTGCAGCAAACTTGTACACACAGTAAAATTCATCTCATATTTGCATTATTGTAAAAAAAAAAAATCTCATTTGTGTACTATACAATGACTTGTATTAGAATAATAAGTTCATAAAAGTTATTATTAATAAAATTACTAATTTTGTCGATGTTTTTAATTTTCTTTTAATAATTTAAAGTTGAAAAATAAAGTTTCATTTCTTTAAAATTTGATGTTAATTGAAAAACATACTTTCATTTGTTTGAAATATAACACAATGTTAAACATATTACAGTCACAAAATTACAAGAATGGATGCTACAATATGTTGTGCCCAGGTTTTGTTCAGACCAACCGTGCATATTACCTTGGTTCACGCATACCAAATACATCATCAACCTCTAATAGAACGAAAGTTGAGATGCCCATTTCTCTTTCACAGGTCATCTCTTTTCTTCAAATTTAAATTTAAATATTTGTTACAAGTTAGTTGTGGGTACCACATGCAAATTCGTTTATGTAACTTGTTTTTATTGGTTGATGGATAAATACCCTCAAATTATAAAAGGATAGAGTAGGCTTTATTCTAAATGTTATGTGTATATATATGTATGCAGGATGAAGCAAGCAAAAATTGGTGGTTGTTAGTGCAAGATGTACCAATTGGATATTTTCCGGCACATTTATTCTCCAACTTGGCGACAGCTAATACAGTGGGATGGGGTGGATTAGCAGCAACCCCTACGGGTACTTCTAGTCCTCCAATGGGATCAGGACTTTTTCCAGATAACTCTTACATTCATGCTTGTTATTTTACGTATATTTCATATCAAGACAAAAATAGAAAAAAGGTTGGACCTCCGGATTTTATGACAGAAAAGACCCTAAATGCCCCTACTAAATGTTATGCAATTAAATACTATAATTATGATGGAAAGGACACTGGATATGCTCTTGAATTTGGAGGACCTGGAGGTTATTGTGGCAATTAATTGTAATAGACAAATTATGGTTCCATTATCATAATAAAATAAACAAAATTAAAGAATATTTCAACCATTGCCGAAAATAAGTTATTTTTTTAATGACATAGGTTGCGTTTGACCCGACTTATTTTCAACTTATAAATTATTTTTAGCTTAAAGTTAAAAAATATAACTTTAAAGATAAAGTTAAATTGTTTGGATTTAAAAAAAAATTTAACATAAAAAGCTACTTTCAAAACAATTGTTTGACTGTGATAAAATAGCCGGTGTGTATGAATGACATATTTGGATTCTAGTTTCCGAACTTTAACTAGTGTCTCAGGGGCACTAGTTAATATATTTTTTTATGATTTTATTTCTTTGTGAATTTTATGCTATTAGGCCCGACCTGCACACATGTGTAGGGTGTGCGGCGGCCTCAGACCTCGAAATTTTGGGGGTCTCAACTCAAAATTTTGAGGTCCTATAATATTAATTATTGTTAAAATGTGATGCACATTTCTAAATTCTAGAAATCATTAGTAAGTTCTTACATGTTAAGTGATAATGTAGAAAATTCTAGATTACTTGAGTAATTAGTAGAATAAATAACTACTAGATTTGTACTATGACATAGCATGAAGGATCTAGAACTAAGGATCTAGAATCTGCCATCAACACCTATAAATATAAATATGTAACCATGGCTCATTTGTAAATGTATCCAAGTGAAGAGCAATTCAATATATTCTTGCTCTAAGTCCTCACACTATTTGCTACTACTATATTCCAACTATCAACAAATCATTCTACACTATTCAACTATATACTTCCTCAAACTATCACTACTATCTCAACTACTAACAGTGGTATCAGAGCCTGGTTCGATCATACATTGGACGTAGAAACCTCATTCATATATTTCCAACCAAACCCTCCTTATATCTTGTATCATTTCTAAATTTTCTCCAAAGACATGGCTAATACCATTCAACCATCATCTATGACTATCCCTACCTTCAATGGTGAAAACTATGACTTTTGGAGCATTAAAATGAAGACATTTTTTTTGCTCTCAAGATTTATGGGATATTGTAGATGAAGGATTTACTATTCCCGAAGATACTTCAACTCTTAATGCTAGTCAAAAAAAAGAGTTGAAGGAAAATAAACAAAAAGATTCAAATGCGTTATTCTTTCTACAACAAGCTGTAGAAGACAGTATCTTTCCAAGAATAATGGGAGCTACAAGTGCCAAAGATGCGTGGGGAACATTGAAGGAGGAATTTCAAGGAAGTGACAAGGTACGTGCCATTAAACTTCAAACTCTAAGGCGGGAGTTTGAATTGATACAAATGAAAGAGTCTGAGACCGTAAAAGACTACTATACTAAAATAAAAGAATTAGTGAGTCAAATGAGATCATACGGGGATAATATTCTTGACAAAAGAATTGTTGAGAAAATTCTAATTTCCATTCCTCGTAAGTATGATGCAATCGTGACTACGATTGAACAAACCAAAGATCTATCTACTTTATCTGTCACAGAATTAATAGGCTCACTAGAAGCTTATGAGCAAAGATTGAATAGGCATGATGACAATACTATTGAAAATGCATTTCAATCAAAGCTCAAATTACGGTCTCAAGATAACAGATATGGAGGAAAGAAAAATGGTCGAGAAAATTCTAGAAACGAAGAGAATTCTAGAAATTTCTCAAAGAAAAACCAAGAGTATCCTCCATGTGGCATATGCAAGAGGACAAATTACGCCGAGAAATATTGTCGATGGTGCGGCAAAGAGCAATGTCAACACTGTAAGAAATTTGGACATGTGGAGAAAAACTGTTACAGCAAAAATAAGCATCAAGCAAATTTCGTTGAAGAACACGAGTGTGATAAGGATCAACATGACTATGAGCAACATCTTTTCTATGCTACCCAAGATTCCAATGATGACTTGAGCAGAAATTGGTACTTGGATAGCGGTTGCAGCAATCATATGGCCAAAGATGAGATATTGATGATTCCGTCAAAGTAAAAGTTCGACTGGGAAATAGCACTATCGTAGAATCTAAAGGCAAATGCACTGTGATGGTGGAGACTAAGAAAGGTACGAGATTCATCAAAAATGTCTTGCTAGTTTCCAATCTCAAAGAAAATCTTTTGAGTATTGGTCAAATGATGGAGAAAGGCTATACTCTTCACTTTGAAGGAGACACATGTTCAATATATGACAATAGTCACAAAAGACATGAGATAGCCAAAGTAAAAATGGAGAAAAGAAATAGAAGTTTTCCAATAAGTTTCAAATATACAACCAACATCGCCTTGAAAGTACAAGTCGATGATTCATGGTTATGGCATCGAAGATTTGGCCACTTCAACACTCAAGCGTTGAAGATGTTATATCAGAAGAATATGATGCAAGATCTTCCATACTTGAAGGAAAGTAATGAAGCTTGTGAAGGATGTCTTCTCGGCAAGCAACACCGATTGGCATTTCCAACAGGAGAAACGTGGAGAACTAAAGATGTGCTAGAGCTCATCCACACTGATGTTTGTGGACCGATGAGGACACCATCACTCAACAATAGCAGGTATTTCATTCTGTTCATTGATGACTTTTCTAGAATGACTTGGGTATACTTCATCATGGAAAAATCAGAGGTCTTTGGAATATTCAAGAAGTTCAAAGCCCTTGTCGAGAAGCAAAGTGGTAAAAATATAAAAATGCTAAGAAGTGATCGAGGAAAAGAGTACAACTCCCACGAGTTTGATAAATTCTTGTGAAGGAATTGGGATGAAGAAAAAGTTAAAAGAAGAAATATTTCCATCCCAATATCACAATCAGATATAGAAAATATGGAATTTCATATATTTCTTCTTTTATATTTTATTATTAGGGTCCATTTTTAATATTCAAATAGGGACTATTATATGAAATATACTAGTATATGAAATTGTGACTAAGGTTTTTTAATATAATAATAACCATAAAAAAGTAATATATAGAGAAAAAGTAATACTGTCATGAAATGAAAAAGGATGAGTATATATATATATATATATATATCGGTGTCAAACTAAACTTTGACACCTGATATCAACGGATCTTGACTCTATATGTATATATATATATTGGACAAAACAAAGCATATGAAGTGGTTATCTATCGACGTTATAAAAAAAAAAAAAATAATATAAAATTGTTGGAATTGGGAATCAAAGGGAACTACAGAAAAAGGAGGCGCAAGCCATTCTTTTCTTTGGTTGGTAGACGAAATGACAAAACCATTGAAAACTCACACATACAAAGTGGAGTGATCAGGGATCGAACCCCGGTCATGACGTCAGACAATAGCAATTTCGATATTTCTACCATTTGAGCTATGATTTGTCGACGAGGCGCAAGCCATTCTAAAGTTGATAGTTTTGATTTTTTTTGGACTCCTTAATACATTATTTTGTTGGAATATTTTATGATATTCCAATAATATTATGTGGGCAAATATCTTTATATAATTATATTAGCTATTTATCAATTAGAAGCCTTAATTGATTAAGTGATCAAATAAAGTTAAAAGGCTAATTAATTAGATTTCTAGATAGAATTAATCAAGTATTTAATCAATTGGATATGGACTCAATGGTTGTGTAGTTCAGTTATTGTGTTTCAGAGATCAACGGTTGATGTTAAATGCATGCTACTTGTAAATTGTAATTCTCAGCAACTTTCCATCCCCCATGCAACTTTCCATATTGGTGTAAAAGACAAGTTAAAATTTTGTATGCTTTTTTGTTTTACAGATCAACCTGCAAGCAACTAACACCAATGAACCATCTTCTTGTGAACAGGTGTATAGTATAGGGTCTTCTTGTTTTTGTTTCTGAGCTTTGGTTAGAGGCTTCTTTGATGATGATGATGATGGCAACTCCAAGAGCAGATAATATAATTCAAGAAGTGGAAGCAGATCTGCATGAAAATCAACCTGAATTGGAAGCAAATCAAGAAATCCAAATCCAACCGGCATCCATTGAGTTCGACTATTCTCACTACTTTGATGTTGATGGCCGCACCAAGAGAAAAGGTTTGAATTATATAACACCCAATTTTTAAATTATATCTTATAATCAAGAAATAGCATACAACAATGTATAACATAGTTTCTGCAATCCACCGTTGACTATATAGAATTACATCAACCTTATCAAACTTGATAGCATTTTTGTAGTGCAGGAATACTATTGTCCATTACTCTATAAATTTCTGTTGAGGTCACAAATATTCAACCTTGTATTCATAGCTTAGATATTGTCAAAAGTAGTTTTCATAGACTCAACCTAATAAAGTTATTTAATATACAATATGCTTAATTGGAAGGGAGTTTCTTTGGGGTGGTGTAGAAGGAGTTAGAAAAGTGAATTGCATTAAGTGGAAAGTTGTTTGTAAGTCTAAAAAGAAAAGTGGTCTTGGTGTGCGTGACGTGCGAGCGGTGAATTTAAGTTTGTTATCTAAATGGAAGGGGTGGTTTGGGATGACATTGCTCTTTCGTCCTCTGCGTCAAACTGGTGGAAGAATGTGGCTTCAGTGAACTCACTTTTCGAGTAGGAAACGGTGCTAATACAATGTTTTGGACAGATTGTTGGGTAGGAACTGTTTCGTTTTGTGAAAGGTTCCCTCGCCTTTATTTGATTTCGGAACAGAAAATGTGTAATGTTATGGAAATGGGCGAGTTGGACGGTACTACATGGAGGTGGAATTTTCGGTGGTGGCGAAGGCTATTTGGGTGGGAAGCTGTTGTGTTGGAAAAGTTAAGGATGATGTTGGTGGATGGGCTCTTGACTTCTGAGGAAGATAGGTGGGTTTGGACACATAGTGATGATGGGAATTTTTCGGTTAAATTTGCGTATTCCTTGCTTGCTCCGATTCTGTTGAAGGAGGATGACAGGATGATTGTAGACTCGTTTGTATTTGAGATATTTGGAAAAGTCAGCACCTTCAAAAGTAGCAGCGTTCGCGTGGAAGATGCTTCACAACCGTTTACTGACAAAGCCGAATTTAGCACATCAATCGATTATAACTCCCAATTTGTCTGTGGACTGTGTGCTGTGTGTGGGAGGACCGAATCTGTTACTCATCTTCTGCTTCATTGTGATTTTTCTGTTAAAATTTGGCAAAAATTGTTTAGTTGGTTTGGTTTAGTGGTGGTGATTCCTTCAAATATTTATTCTCTTTTTGAAATTTTGAGTGGTTGTGCTAGTAATAAGAAACGTAAAAGAGGTCTTTGATTGGTTTGGCTTACAACCGTGTGGTCAATTTGGAATATCCGAAATCAGAAAATATTTTCACATCAAGTGGAGGATGTTTAGGCGACAGTCGATGAAGTTAAATTATTGTCTTGGAGATGGGGGACAGGTAATAATAGAATATCTCAGTGCATGTTCTACGAGTGGAGCTGGGAGCCGACTTTGTGTCTGGAGCGATGATGCAGTGGGGCTGGTTGGTAGCATGTCGTTCTTTCTAATCTGTTAGGTGTTTGGAATTGCTGGAGGGAGAGGGACAGTCTTGTGAGTACGTTTGTCAGCAGGGTTGCGAGTTGGTGGTTGTCTGTTGTGTCCTTTAGGCTATTACTTTGCATTTGTAGTTATCAAACTTGGAATGCAAGGTTATAACTTAGTTTGCTTATTTTATTTGTAGAAAGGTTTGAGATGGGGCTGAGCAGGTTTTTTTTTATAGCTTTCCTATCTTTTTGTTTTAGGATTGCTCTTTAGCTTTGTTTTTGTTTGCTCTTAGGTGTGTTAGATGAGAGCTTTCATTTTTGTGTATCACTATGAGGTTTCCATATTAGTATATTGATATGTCCACCTGATTTGTTGTCACAATATGAATATTATGCTAACCCTTAAAGTTGGGAGGGATTCACATCACAATGATTTAAAGGTCATGATCATAAAGATGAGCAAAAATGAATGCAAAACGAGAGAAAACATTGTAATAGAAAGCTCAAAATATGAATTCATTGATATGAAATGAGAAATGATACAAGCTAGTGTTTATATAGTACACTAGGAATGGAAAGGTTATAGAAGCTCCCTAAACAAATTCTAACTAACTAACAAAGATAGCAACTAACTAACTGACTAGAGGGAGTGATTAGATACATGTGGTACACACTAAGCTAGAAGGAACATCCTACTCTGCTGTTGCTTGTTCCTTAAGTAAACTAGTTTCTTCACAAATATCATCAAGCTTGTATTCAGCATTTAATACATGACACTCAATTAATAGTTAAATACCATCCATAGATAGATCGATCATGTAAGTTGTGACAACAACAAAATTGCACACTTTTTACTGTATGAGTATAGCAGCCTTTGCAATCTAACTCAGCCAATTCTATTCTTGTAAACATGCACATAAATGCTTGTAATTTATCTAGCTGACATGAATTATTTGTATACTACCGAAATCGAACATTCAAGTAATCTAAAGAGAATGTATTATAGAGCATATAGCTAATAATTAAGGAGATATATAATTTGGATTGGAATAAGCCTAATAACATCAATGGAAACTAATGAAGACTGATATGGTTTGATGATTTTTCTTGCTTTAATTTGTCATTGTATAAAAGCTTTATGCAGGGTGCTATTGAAAGATACACAAGACTTAGGAGAATTGTTGGATCCCTTGTTTACTATGCTAAAGCACACATTAAATATTAAGATTGTAGTCTGGCAAACCACATAAAGAGACAGTCTTATGGAATATATTTTTGATATAAAACTATTTATGCTAAATTTCACTTCAATCTTTAATTTCAACAAAAACAATTTTGACTGAATAAAATAAGTTAATTCACCTTTTTACTGAAACCTAAAACAATTGTTGCATTGCAGGAACTTTTTGGACAGCAACTGCTCATATCATCACTGCTGTGATAGGCTCAGGAGGAGTCCTTGTATTGGCATGGGCAATGGCTCAGCTTGGGTGGATATTTGGACCAATTGTTACGATTATGTTCGCAGCTGTCAACGTTTACACTTCGATCCTGTTAACACATTGTTACAGGAGAGATGCTTCGGTTACTGGATGGACAAATAGTTACACATACACCGATGCTGTCATGTCTATCTTGGGTGAGTAACAAGATAAAATCCTCTAATGTGAATTGTGTGTTGTATATACATATATATATATGATGAAATTTGATTGTGTTGTTGTTTTGGTGTCAGGAGGAAGAAATGTCCAAATTTGTGGTCTATTTCAATATCTGAATATCTGTGGAATTGGAATTGGATTCACAATTGCTGCCTCAACTAGTATGATGTGAGTTGTTGTTTGTTCTATAAATTTAATCAACTTGTTGATATGTTGAACTTATTTTAACACTAAAACATTGAGTAACTTACAATACAAACTTTCCTTTTATTAGCTGTATTCATGAAGTGTTATTGATCTTTCTGGTTGTTTCTCAGGGCCATAGAAAGATCACATTGTTTACATGTGACTCAAAGAAAAGATATATGTGATATATCTAGTAAATCTAGCATGTACATGGCATTATTTGGAGTGGTGGAATTGTTACTTTCTCATTTTTCAAATTTAAATCAAGTATCGTGGCTATCCATAATTGCGACTATCATGTCCCTCATTTATTCTGGAATTGGACTTGGTCTAGGCATAGCCAAAGTAGCAGGTATATACACACACATTACTACTAAATTATTGAACATTTCTTTTGCAACATCTCACTCTAATTTTTCATCTTGAAGAAAATGGAACTCTTAAAGAAAGCTTAACGGGAATTAGAACTGACACAATCACTCACACTCAGCAAATATGGAAGAGATTACAAGCTTTAGGGGCAATAGCTTTTGCGTACTCTTTCTCCATTATACTCATTGAAATTCAGGTTTGCATATTTCTTTTCCATTATAGCTTTTTTACACAAATGCAAATTACTACATAGTATAAAACATGTCTGTTCTGTTGCACAGGACACCATAAAATCTCCTGCTGAGCAAAATACGATGAAAAGGGCAACTGCGGTGAGCATTGTTAGTACTACGGCATTTTATCTTTTGTGTGGAAGCATAGGTTATGCAACCTTTGGAAATCATGCACCTGGAAACCTACTGACCGGATTTAGTTTCCATGATTATAACCTATATTGGCTTCTCTACATTGCCAACATTGCGGTTGTTGTGCATTTAATTGTGGCATACCAGGTATTAACTGTATCTTACTACTCTTGCGAAGTCCTTGTTATCCGATTTAAAGTAGCAAAAAAAAAGTAGTAAAATCTAATTTAACTTTATATTATATTGTGTTAGGTGTTTTCCCAACCACTTCTTGCATTTGTCGAGAATTGGACTGCACGTAGGTGGTCTCATAATGAAGTTTTTACGGAGTATGGACTGCCGGCATTTCATCCATTATGGAGGGCTAGCTATGTTGTATTCACGACCTGCATAGCGATGGCATTGCCTTCTTTCACGGATATAATTGGAATATTAGGAGCTTTTGGGTTCTGGCCCTTGGCTGTTTATTTCCCAATCACAATGTACCTATCAGAGAAAAAGATTCAGAAATGGACTAAAAGCTGGGTAGGACATCAGATGCTTAATGGATGTGTCCTCCTAATTTCCATATTTGCTGCTATTGGATCGATTGTAGGATTGTTTGATTTAGATTGAAAACTGTTTGGTTGCATAATCAACTAGGGTTATACCCGTGCTACGCACGGGTGGATTAAACGCAAAGACAATCTGAAATAAAATTTTAAAATAAATTTCTAAATAACCTGCCTTACCTTTATATTTATGTGCTATTTTAAATTTTTCATGTGTATTCCTGTGATACACAAGCACCTAGGGGATATAATTGTTAGCTATGATTTAGAGGGAAACTCAACCAATCATTGCGAACAACTGTAGCTTGTGATGCAAGTAATAGAAGGAACTTCAGTCTTAACAGTTATCGTGAGAAGAAGAATTCTGGTTTTTCAATCTGATTTTCCTCTCTTCCTATTCATCCAAGCATCACTTCGCCTGTTCTATGGGAGGCGGAAAATATTCCAATTTGGTCTGGTTATCATCTGTTTGAATGTGTTTCTCTGTGACAGAAATATTCGCCGCCAAGCTCCAAACTCAGTGTTCCGAGTTGGATAGGCCCCTCGCTAAACTTATTTATATTTTCTACCTTCTAGCAAATGAGTTTGATTTCTACCTTCTAGGACCAGCGCAGTGGAAGGGTTCTTTGCCTGAGACCAGGTTCTGCTTTTACTCGCTTAGTTGTATCGTCAGTGTCAAATAACCGATTATCCCAAAAGCTTAAGCTGTTAGGAAGAGTTATATCAATGGTTTTATATTATTTCTAACACGCCCCCTCACGCAAGAGCCCACTTGGGCTTGAAGCGTGGATAATGCATAGGCCCACCTACCATATGCTTAAATAATTAAATTCCACTTTTTAATTAGAAAGTGAGGGGAGCGGGGATCGAACTCTAGACCACTTAGTCATAGAGGCTCTGATACCATGTCAAATAACCGATTATCCCAAAAGCTTAAGCTGTTAGGAAGAGTTATATCAATGGTTTTATATTATTTCGAACAGTCAGGAAATGTGGACCCTTCCACAGATCGCTAAGACTCAGCAGAGCTAGCATTAAAGACATCATTGATTTGGCTCGGAGCATCAGATTCAGTAAAAACTTTCATCTCATTTTGTCTTTGCCTCTCCCAGTTAACAACTAATCCAGCAAGTCCAATGGCAAGACGTCGGTTCGTCGGTTCTCTGTTGTGGTATTATATGGCAATCCAAGGCGAATCAGAGAATTCACCATTTGCGGAACAAACTGCGCTCTGCAGCTGTAGAAGAGATCTGAATGTCGGACAAGTATTTTCTTAGTGTATCTAATCAATATGGGCATCCAACTGAGGGGCAAGCGTCGCGGCAGTGCTGGCATTAGAATGTCAAGAGCCTGCCTGACCAACATTCTATTTTCTGGTTGGCAGGTCCTGAGAAGAGCTACAAAAGTCACAAATCAGTATTTGGGTGCTGGTGCCTTGTCCGGGATATTAACAACTTCCCAACTTTGGCCATTTTGAAAGGCATGTGCAAGCATTGGAAGAATGAGCATTTGCATTACAATCACCAAATGGCCATGACCAAGTTGTTTTGATCCACCCACAAACTCAACCAACCTCTCTCAAAAGCCATTTAAATATAAATATGACAATAAAATTCATACTTGCAGATATTTGTTTGTCACGTCCTGATTTTGATGGGAAAAATTTGAGTTAACCAGAAAAAATATGATGTTAATCATTCTTATTCTTATTTTAAATAAAAAAACACTTTTTTATTTTATTTTAATTCTTACTGATTTAGGGATGTTGGACAATACTAACTTGTGGTAGTATTTTTTTATTAATTACTGTTTTCCTATAAGTTTATTCAATCTTCTTTTTCATTTTCATCAATAAAGTCCAACAACCATCATCATCATGCAAGCATAGTTCATACACATACATACAAAAGACTGTAAAATAAATAGAAAAATGGAAACTTTATTTGACAAATTAAGTCATTGATTCATTCACCTTACATTACATTGTAGTTAAAGTGTTAAACTAACATATGATAACAGAATCGTCTAATTAATATGTACTCTCCGGTCTCTAGAAACCTATCTTATCGGCCACCTAAACCTTTCTGTATAGCAAAATCTAATCTTTGAAAAACTACATTCATAGATTTAGGCGACACAATATTACTAGTCTCTACCTTCTTAATTTGGCTTCACGTGTACGGCTCAGCCACTTACTCCTCCTCTTCCTCCGCTGACTACACGTTCTGCATCTCAACTGTGGAAAGCGGAGCCACCCGTGGTTGGTCCCGTTTAGTTGCAGACCACTGCTTCCCCAGATAGCAGAACACAACAACCACCACCAACACTAGAAAGAAAATGAGGAGGAAAAAAGACCATACCGGTAATTTGTGATGACGATGTTTGTCCCATGTTTTGGTGGGCCATACACTCATAGGTGGTTCACTCAACATTCTGTTTTAACAGTATACATACATATATATATATATATATATATATATATATATATATATATATATATAGCAACACAACTCAAAGCATAAGAAATGCTTAAGATTGAGAATAAATAGATAGATGAAGGGGAAGTGGATTGTGGTTGACAGGTTGTAAAACAAAAAATGGTACGGATGAGTTAGTTTAGGGTCTCTTTGGCAAGCTTAGCTTATATCTATATAAGCTCATATGATTAAAAAAGATTTGTTTTGTACCTATCATTTTCCTTTTTTTTTTGACAGCATGAAATTTGGGTTTTTCACTAAAATACCACACTTTAAATGTTAAAATCCTAATTTGGCACATTTTGAAAACAAATTCCGGAAATACCACACTTTTGGCTCTTGAATAATTTCATGTACACTCCCGCCACACTCAATGGCAGAATTGTGAGGAGAAGCAATTTTTACTAATTCCTAGGCCAGCCACATGCAGTGGCGGAACTAGGAGTGTAAGCGGATCAGAAAAATCCAATTGAACAGACGATTCAAACTAATAAAAAAAAAGTATTTTTATGGTTCAGATAAAAACCGAACCAATTAAAAATCGATGTAGTTTGGTTCGTTTCTCGGATCCCATTTTAAGAACCTATTAACAAACTGAACCAAACCAATATATATATATATATTATTAAGTTTTTTTTTGAAGGAATATATATTATTAAGTTAATATTTTTTTAGGTAGCTTACATTTATTAAAAAATAAAATAGCCACAACTATTTGTAAAAAAAAATCTTGTTCACTCACATCATAATACAAACCATAACTTAGAAACTCTCAGACACTCTCTCCATCACAGTCACAACAACAAAAAACTTAACGCTGCTCTCAGTCCTCACCTCATTCTCATCTCTCAACTCTCACGCTGCTCTGCTCTCATATATCTCATCTCAAACCCTCCAAAAACTGTCACCTCTCATGTCAAACGTCGCCGGAATACGTCTTACATGTGGTGAAGTTAACATTGATGAGATGACAACAAGATGTGCAAGAAACATTAGTGATTCAAGTGGGAATAGACTTGAAGTTTTATTTTTGTATTTGAAGAAATTATTTGATGAATTGTATTTTGTGTTTTATGAACTTATTTGATGAACTTATAGGAAAATAATATATCGAGAAAAAAATAATAGCATAAAATACATCGAAAAAAATACACGGTAAAACCGATTAAAGTATTCGAACCAAATCGATGAGTTTGATTTGAATTCATTTTTGAAAAACACTAAAAACCGAACCAAACCAAACCAATTGAGAGTTCATTGGTTCAGACCTTAGATTCACTTCATTGGTTCAGACCTTAGATTCACTCGAAACCGATCCAAATCGGTCCAATTACCCCCGTAGACAAAAGTGTGATGTATTTTCACTTTCATGTACACTTCCTTTCTTTTTTTCCTTTTTTCTTTCTTTCTAATTCTCCCCTCCCTCTCACTCACCTTCTCTCTCACTCAATTTAGGGAATACAAATAATTCCTTAAGCCTCAAAATAACTGGACATGTGATTTTCTCTTGGATTTTCGACTCTTTCTTTATTCATTGTAAATAAAACATTAATGCAATTATCAATTCAATTAAATCATCGATGTAATATGGGAGAAAGAAAATCATGTTTTCTTATGTGTTGTTCTTAATTTTTTAGGTCAAGTAGTCTAGCGGTTAAAAATTTCACTATTAAAGTGGATAAGTGAGACGACCAGAGTTCGAACTCCGTCCCCTGCATATATAATGTAATGTCCAGCCAATTAAGCCAAAGACTTCTTTTGTGTTCGACCTCACTTTGACAACAATCAAATTAAGATTTTTTTAAATGTAACTTTACGTATATCAAACGGCTAAATAACTAGTTTTACCGAATACTACAATTAATTTATCAACTATTAGTTATCAACTATAAATTATTAGTCGTAATATAAACTAATTTTATATATCACATAGATTTTTTTTTTTTAATGGCAAATCATATATGATATATAGATGATTAAGCTTCGATCTAAGAAAACCAGGATAAAATGAAAGAAAATAAAAAACATAATTTTATTATCTTTTGACAAGGCTACATATAATTTTTGGATTTTTTCTCAAAATATCCTCTTTTTCATCAAAATGTACCACAATATCCCTTTTTTTCAAAAAAACACCAAAATGTCCCTGTGGGACCTGCGACTGAACATAAGGGTATATGACTCCTGTTTGAAGGGAGCCATTCACATACATATGGCGCCCACCATGAGGGAAAAACCCCAACCCTAACCCTTTCCTCTAACACATTGACGGAAAAAAAAAAGGGATAATTGGATGGCTCCTCATGGTGGACGCCATATATGTGTGAATGACTCCCTTCAAACGGAAGCCATATACCCTTTTTTGCAGGCGTGGGTCCCACATGAACATTTTGGTGTTTTTTTTGAAAAAAAGGGACATTATGGTACATTTTGATGAAAAAGAGGATATTTTGAAGAAAAAAATCTAATTGTTGGATTTTTGTCCTAAGTAGTCGAAAAATAAAATAAAATAAAATTCAAATGCATATATTCTTTGACAGCGACTTTTAGTATGAATTTTAATTTGTTTTTTTTGTTATGGAGGTGGAGCCGCTGCAGGAGCGTTTAAACAGTGACCCCACACGCGCACATTTGGCCACTCACTATACACACTTTCGTTAGTAACTAACCCCGCTCCTCTCTCTCTCTCTCTCTCTCTCTCTACTAGTAGTATTAATTAACACATGAATTGAAACTTCAAATTCCTTCTTGGAAGCTTCATAGAGCCAAAATATCCATTCAAATCCATTTCAATTCTCATTCTAGTACTCTTGTTGTTTCAATAACTCACACTACTAAAGCTTCCTTCTTCTCTGGTAAGTTCTATTTCTTTTTACGAAAATGATACTGATTGAATTGAATGTAATACATAGGTGTTAATTAGTGTCCAACACTTGATACTCGGAAAATAAAGATTAATTGTTTTTATATATGTTATATTAAGAGCTATTTTTATAAGCTATATTGGAGATTTTAGTAAGCTACTTATTATGAAAATTGTCATAAATTGTTTTCATCCGTTCTCCCAAACAATGTCAACTTACTTCAGTAGATAAGCTCAAATAGGTCAATCCAAACAAACACATAATAATATGTTGTCATTGACATTACTGTTGGGGAGTCTGGGGGAGCTCGGGAGAAACAATGGACCAATGCTTCAGGATCTCAAAGAGAGGGAGACACCACATCCCAACCCAAAACATTGAGGCGTTAGGTTAATGGGTCACCTCTCTTATAAATCCAACATTCTTCCCATACATAGTCGATGTGAGACTTAATTACTCACACTTGAAACCCAACAATTACTTATGAGGTATTATTGTTGTCAAAATCGCGAGTAGAATCGTGAAATCCATGTAGATGGCACATTAGTGATTTGATTTAGTACTTGCACTTTATAATATATTTACACAAAAACACACACACACACTATTATATGAGTAGAATCCATCGACTTTGGTTGTGATTTTTGATTTTGCGATATTTCTTTCCCCTTTTGATTCAACAAAATTAATTGAATAGAGTCCACCGATTTTGGTTGCGATTTACGATTTTTCAATCTTACTATCCTCTTTCGATTTAAAGCAAACTTGCGATTCTGACAAGAGATGACAATAACATAAATATCAAATTTTGCAAGAGATAACAGTAAGTCAGTAACATAAATTTTGATTGTAGAATGTATTTCCAGCTTCTTTCTTATGTTTGACTTGTTTTTATGACAATAATATCAAATAATACTGTAAAATCCTTTTCACATGATGATGATGATGATCAAGTTATGTGCAAATAGTCCTCATTTTGAGTATATTTTGAGCAGGGTAGTAGAGTTCTGAGATGGACCGTCGAGGTTGGCCGTGGAAGAAAAAATCATCCGATAAAATCACAAAGGCAGATATACCATTTGTTACACCTGACTCTGTTGGTTCCACTTTATCTTCTGTGGCACATTTAGGGAATCAGGTCCCTTTTGTTTTTAATTTGAAATGTTTGAGATGTAAAAAATTAATATGCAAAACTAGCTAAATTTCTCACTAGTCATGTTCTTTTCTTATATCTTTGTTCAGCAGGACAACTGCACAAATAAGAACTATGTTCAAATTTCAATGGAGTCATACACGCGTATGTCTGGATTGGAAGATCAAGTTGTGCACCTGGAGGATCAAGTAAAAGATTTGGAATCAAAGCTATCATCAGCTTATTCAGAGTTAGATAACAAGGAAAATCTGGTTAAACAACACGCAAAAGTTGCCGAGGAAGCAGTCTCAGGTAGTACTTATTGCACGGAAATGCATAAATTTAAATAATTCCACATAATTTCTTTATAAAAACTCGTTAATAGTGGTTGAAATATGAAATAATTAGAGAGGTCGCTCATTTTTTATATTCTACTTGTTAAGAAAATGTTGGGTATGACTCATAGTTAGTGATAAGTGGACAGGTCGCTCACTATCTGGTAAACTAGACCGTAGTATTTAAATATAAATTGTACTATGTAAACCCTAAACTTGATTAATAGAAATGTACTGCAGAAATCCCATAAGGGACTAAGGGTAGCTCAGTTGGTAGCTACTAGGGACATTATTGGATTCCCCATTTCTCTGCACTTATAGTGTGTGAGTCTGTCACTATGCTACTAAACCGGAAAAAAAAGAAAGGTACTGCAGTCGCACTGCAGTCAGAGAGAGGTACAATTGGCCGAACTCCGTGATCAAACACCTGTGTTCTTTGTTGTGTTTTTCATATCTTTTTACTTTTGTACCGGGTTGTTATTCTAATAGAAAAATATATGAATTTTAGGTTGGGAGAAAGCTGAAGCAGAAGTAGTTTCCTTAAGATGTCAACTTGAATCGATCACCCTCTCAAAGCGTAGTGTTGATGAGAGAGCAACTCACTTAGATGGAGCTCTGAAAGAATGCATGAAGCAGATAAGAACTGTAAAGGAGGAAAGTGAGCAGAAAATACATGAAGTGATTCTAATGAAATCTCAACAGTGGGAGAAATTCAAGTTAGAGCTTGAAGCAGAAATAGATAAATTGGATAAAGGACTTCGTGAAGAAGCTCGTGAAAATGCTGCACTTCTGAGATCACTACATGAAAGTTCAAATAAAATAGTGAAACTAAAAGAAGAAAAGTCCGAAGTTGAGTCCGAGTTAGAGCTTCAAAAGAAGAATGTTCAGTCATATGAAAAAGAAATAAATTCATTGAAGTATGAGCTGCATATGATTTCTAAGGAGATGGATATCCGCAATGAAGAGAAGGACATGATTATGAAATCAGCAGAAGTGGCAAACAAACAACGCGCTGAGGATGTTAGGATCATTACCAATCTAGAGGGCGAGTGCCAACGGCTTCGCGGTCTTTTGCGAAAGAAGTTACCTGGACCTGCTGCATTGGCACAAATGAAGCTAGAAGTTGAAAGTACACGCCACGTCATTAGTGGAATCCATCAAAGAAAAACTAGTAGCTTGCAAGAATCCGAGTTTCTTAATATGTCGAAACAGTTGGAGTTGTTTGAAGAAGAAACAAAGAGATTGAAAGAAGCTTTGGCCTCAAGTAAAGCTGAACTGCAGGCTTCTAGGAACTTGAACACTACAACAGTTGAAAGACTTAAGAGCTTAGAAGCCGAAGTACAAGTTCTTTATCAAGAAAGAAGTTCGCAGAAATCAAATTTGGCGATCAATTACCAAAATTCTTCAAGCAGAATTTGTAGCAATTCACCAAGCATCACTTCTATATCTGATGGTTGGCATGAGGATCCGGAAAGTCCTGTTGAGTCATCTGCAGACTCAATTTCTGATCATTTTGATGTAAGGAGAGTTAGAAGCTCAGTTAAATTTGAGAGCCACAAAAGTGAAACTATCTCAGAACTGATGGACGATTTCCTTGAAGTGGAGAAAATGGCATCTTCATCAGACAATGACAGTGTACAGATTGTTGACAAAGTTAAGAACGACTCTGAAGATAAACAATTGAAATCAAATGATGCTTTGGTTGAGATTCAGCTGAAATGTATGACAGAGTCTTATAAGTCACTTCAAACACATGTAGAAGAGTTAGAGGCTGAAAATAAGTTTCTTAAGGAAAAGATAGATGAGCTAAAGAATGATCTCGAGGAGGAAAAACAATGCCATCATGATGCTTTGGTTAGATACAAAGAAATTGAAGAAAAAATGCCAAGGTTAGCTCAGATCCCTTAAAACATGATCTAGTTCAAAATTATAGTTTCCAAACTGTATAATTTGAGCTTTCAGCTTTGATTCTCGAGTTCTTTCTGATTTTTCTGTTTGTTTGCTACCTGAAGGGACAAGTGCCTGTTGTGCGCATCGAATTCGGAAGCAAATAATGACATCAATACTCGGAAGGTAATCCACATTACATTATTTACATGCAGTGGTGATAGTGGCCTATATATCATCATAGGTTCAATAATGGAATTGATTCGACATTTTGTGCTCTCTTTGCTTAAAATTGAGGTTACTTGTGATGGAATCATAAATGCATCTCTTTCTCTCTTATATTAATAGGTTTGTGTAGGTCTTCGGGATTTTTTTGATTAAATCTTCATCTAGGAAGAGACTATTTCTATGCGACATTCCTCAATAGTAACCTAGTACAAATTAAAATGCCTTTGACGTTTCAACCTTCAGTGTCGACAAGCATAAGGCGGCCGAATCCCTTGCTAAACCTCCAAAAAACTTTTTTCTTATGCAGCTGTATTGTAATGTCATTATATGTAGTTAGATCCAACCTCAGCTAGAAACAGCTGTGATGTGATCAATGTTTTATTACATATTTTTTATCCTTGGATTCATTGTTCAGTCATAGTTTTCGGATACCTTATGTCATTACAGGATACAGAACTAGCAGCTGCAGAGAAAAAGCTAGCAGAATGTCAAGAGACTCTGCATGTACTTGGCAGGCAATTACAAGCAATGAGCCCACAAATTGGTTCTAAAAGACTTCAAACAAATGAATCATCGGTTAAACCGAATTATGGCTGGTCAAATTCTAATGGCTCCTATAATAACTCGGACGAAATTGATCATGCTGAAGCATACAGTGTATCTTCTAATTCTGACATTCAAGGAGTGAATGATGAGTTTTCATCATCTCACAACTTTGGTTCCATGTCATGTCTTTCAGACACCGAATGCAACATTTCAATAAATTCTTCAACTGAGTCGAGCCAGAGTTGTTATATGCTAAGTGAATCACATTCACGTTCTTCCGGTTCTGCTACAGGGAAGCAACATGCACATGGTTAGAGTCACTTTTTTTCTTCCAAAGAGAAAACCAGTCACTAGCACTTTTTGTTACTTCTAGAAGTTATCAGAGGGACCTCACCAATGATGTTGTACATAGATTATATAGTAAAAAGTTGTGGACACTGATGTTAGTGTCTGTGATTCTCCTAAGTATATTGAATTTAGATAAATATTGTTTTTACTCTGTAGCCCTTTTACTCCACGTATTACTGAGATTTTACCGAATTTAGCTGAATGTGTAAAACTTATCATAAAATACACTGATAAGCTCATATTAGTTTTTTGGCTTTAATGCAGTTTTGATCCCCCTATTTTGAAAAACTTGAACTACATATTATTTTAAGAGCACTGCTAAGTAGTACGAAACATTCACATAAGAAAGGCAAGAATAACATTTCTACTGTTTTAAAAAATAATAAAATTATAAACTTTCAACTTGTACAGAAATCAGGTCCATGTGTGAATGAAAATCAACGTCTACCATACATCGTGCGTTTCGCGTTTGCCTTTGTTCCGTAACAATTAGCATTTCCGTTATTTTAATTCCTTCGGCATTCCAAGTTCCAACTCATACCACTGGACTACACCTTATTTGGAGACTAATCGTTTAGGTTGACTATTAATACTGGTTTTAAGCCCTATTTAATTGTTCGGAGTTCGGACCTAGATCAAAGCTACAAAATCACCAATTCAACCAATAGATGTCCATTTTTTTTTTAATAAAATATTTTTAGCATGCGGGACTTTGATTTTCTCCATTGACATTCTTTTTAATAAACATTTTTAACAAATATGAATACTAAAGAGTTGACATCAAGTCATTAGAAAAAAATAAAAACTTATTCGTTTTAAGCCCTATTGGTTTTAACATATTAACATAAGCCATTAGGAAATTTAACTTATATTCATATAGAGCAGCAATAAGTGGTATAGCATAACTTTGCTTAGTACATTAGAAATAAGTCACGATGAAAAATAAAGTACATCTGACCTGACTATGTACAAAGAATTGAAACCAATGGTGATTTCAATATCATTTAAATGAACTATTTCTTTTATTAATCATATAGCATTGACTCAATCAGTCAACTATTTCTTTTATCAATCATATTATAGCATTTACTCAATCATTCAGACATGACTTTTTAAATTTCTAATAGACAATGTTCAATATAAATTGAAAAGTTAAGGAAAGTTGTTGATGGCTTTATCATAAAATATTTTAACTCGGGTCTCGGCTATAAACAACTTTTTAGTTGTTCATGAATGGAAGGGATAATTGCTTAAAGAAAGTACACTAAGTTAACAAATTAATTAATTTCTTTCGTTCATTTTGTTTGGTCATTACAATCACCCATGCCTTTATTTATAACAATGATTAATCCTAAAAAACTAACCAATGACTCATCTAGTTGAGCTCATCTAGATCTTCTAAAAATATGATTAATTACCTGAAATTATCTAATGCGTCTCGAGCCTATTTTATTTTCTAGAGTCTATATTGATTCATTACCGCCACTTAACCGTGTTTTTGGTAATAGGGTTTTACCTCTTGATATAAGATACTTCTAATCGGTCATGTGAATATTAAAAAATATGTGTTGATAAGATGAAATTAAATGTTTAGGTCAACTAATTTAAAAAGAACAAAATCTTAAAAAACCATATATTCAAAATTGTGCTCAACCACTAATGAAAAAAAAAATCATAAACATTTCATGTGCAAGCTAAAATATGAAGGACCCTGTTTGAGGATATACCTAAAATCGCTCCCGGATTGAAGCAAAAGACACCAATTAAGACAAAGACTTTTGTCTCAACGAAATTGTGCACATATAAAGTTGAACATTTAGGAGACATACAGATTTATTATAGTATTATATTAGTTGTTGAATTTTTGTGTTTGATATTAGTTTAGGCCTTGTTGACGTGAAATAATGTATGTGCAGAATTAAAAAATAGTGAAGAATTGGTACGTTGGTAACATAGGCTTTGTTTTGGTGTACATGCACTTGACATGTTTGCCCTACAAATTCTTTAGCAACCGAACACATACCTTGTGTGCTTCTTCAAATAATCAATTTTGGGTTTTAGATTTGCCAAACAATTTCCAAAATCAATTCTTCTCGATAATACCGTATGTCTTTCAATTTTGACCAATAATTTGTTAGTATCAATTTGTCAATATTTGAATTTCATTATTTTTTAATACGTATGACTTGGGTGGCTTTTTAAATGGATAGATATTAGATTAGATAGACTTGACTAAAGCTTGATTGTTATGATGATTATTAGTTCTACTTTATTATTTTCTAGACTTGTAGAAGGGAGTTTACAAAAAAGTTGTATAATTTGTTCAATATATCTATAAGACTGAAATTAAAGGATAAACCTATAATAAGAGGGTTTTCTTTTGAAAAAAAAATAAATATGTTTGCCATCCATTGAAATGAAGTCGTATGACGCACCTTAAAGTAAAATACTTTAAATGAATTAACAAAAATCTTTGTTCATATTTAATATAGAATGACTTATTATTGTCAAGTGCTGGGTGGCTAGGCTACGTAGGGATGTCAAGGGGGTAGAGAATGTGTGGAGGAAGCATTCCATTCCCCGTCTCAAAATGTCCGCGGGAGAAATTTTGCCTCCATCCTCGTCTTCACGGGAGAATTTTTGCATCTATCCCCATCTCCACGGATCCACACGGTATCCGCGGGTATTCACGTAGATCGATTATTAGAAAATTTCTATATTTTATGGACAAAATTATGACGTTTTTTTTTATTAAAAAATAAATAAATATTTTGTGTCTTTCTTTTTTAATGATCAAAACAACACATAATGCATTTCATAACAAAAAAACAATGCATAAGAACATATGCATAATCATACAAAAATTAATAACCAAAATATATCATAATTCATAGCAAAATAGAAACTTAGAATTGTCAAAAATAAATAAACCTAGAATAATAATAGTAGTAAAAATATACATTTTTTTTTTTCCACCACCAGTTTAATCTGGTTCGAGGGTCAGTTCTGGCATCAAGTGGTTCCAGCCCCCTCCCGATCGCAGTTGCGGGGGATCGAACCGTGGTCCTCCCTACCAAGTTCAGCGCCAATCACCACTGAACCAACTAACGATTGGTTAGTAAAAATATACATTTAAGTATATATAGTAGTAATAATAATAGTAGTAAAAATAATAAACTTAGAATTTGCAGGACAAATGTTTAATCCCCGGTCCCCGCCCCGAACTGCCTCCGAGGAAAGTTTTGCCTCCACCCCCGCGGAAAAAAATCTCGTTTTCGAATCTCCGAACGGGACAATCCCCGCAGGGGTCCGCTCTGACGGATGCAAATTGACATCCCTAAAACTATGTCGGGTTTCTATTTGTTTCAATTTTAATTAGACTATTTTTCGTGTACGATTTGTGTGTCCGTTTGGATTGATTATGCGATTTAACTGAGTTCGATTTTTGTTCTTCCAATATTTTGTATTTCCTTTTATTTTTATTTACCTAAGGTGTTGTAGTGATTTACCATGTACACCCTTTTACTTATTATATAAAAAAGTATCACTGAATCATGCGCAAATGATTGGTACGCAATGTGTGCCATTATTATAAGAAAGATCATGTTAACATGAGCCCTAAGAACACATGTTAAAATACCTAAATAATTTAATTTTTATATTTAATGATATAAAATATTTAATGTTGAGAAAGTTTAATGCACAATGATATAAAAAATGGTACAACTAATCAACTTTTACTTATACTTTTAGATCAACAAAAACAATTTCTTACCGTTTATATTTGAAATTATAGAGATAGTATTTGAGACTAGAGATAGCATTTTATATGTCGATCAAACTGCAAATTATAAGAGTTCTATTCCTTAATAAAAATCAGAGAGACATGACAAAAAATAATTCTTACATTTCATCTCATATCTTGCCTCATTTTAATGACATGAGAGAGAGAGAGGTTAACTACAAAGGACCACATCTTAATAGGACGTGTCCTCCAATTGGAGTAGTACCTAACAGTACCAACTAATTAACAACAACATAAGTATCGGTTATGCTCTCTCCATTGTGAAGTGACTATGGTGATTAGGATTGTTCATCAACCTGTTTTGGAATGAAATCAAACCAAATGGAACTTTTTTTTCTTTTTGACAAAACCAAATGGAATTGAATAGTAACTATAGTTCAGAATAATAATGTAACCGACTATTAAATTAATTATTTGTTTTGAACCGACCTGATATAGATATTTGGTTCACTGATTTTATGACTCTAAACCGAACTAGAACTATCTTTACAAACATGAAACATTCAAACAGTTGAATTTAGATATTTGAGTTGTATGTCTGTCTAATACTTCATCTCTACCAAATTATAAGTCGTTTTAAAGAAAAAATTTATATTAAATTATAAATTGTTTTACATTATCGATGAAATATTTAATGTTATTTTTTCTATTATATCATTAACTATTTATTACTCTATCTTCTTTCAATTCTTCAATTTATTTTTTTCATACTATTAATGAATGACAATTTTGTAAACTAACTCATAATTTCTAAACTCACTTGGGTTAGTTTGTATTGACTTGAGACCTGTGAGTGTGCTTCTCCTTAAAGTTTCAAGTTTGATTATCTCTAGTGTCAATTTGGATGGGCTAATTTAACTCCTTCAAACAAAAAAACTCATAATTTCTATTTTTCATATAACACTAATTATATTTCATAATTTATTTAATATAGTCAAAACGACTTATATTGTGATACTAAGGGAGTACTACCGTATTTTTATCAAGGTCACTCAAGGGTAAGGCAACCTTAACACCGTCTCCAAAAATAAAATGAAAATTAGGGGTAAATAAGTAAATGGACCCTATAATTTTCAAGAATTTTATTTTTAGTCCCTAAAGGTTTTTTCCCACTTTTTGACCCCTGGATAATTTTTTGTCACTATTTTTAGGGAAACTATAGAGACAAAAGTGACGGAAAATTCTTCAGGGATCAAAAACAATGACGAAAAATTCTCCAGAGACTCAAAAGTGCGAAAAAAATTTGGGACTAAAAACAAAATTATGAGAAAATATATGCCCTATTAGTTATTTAACCCTAAAAATTATTAAGGAAATTAGTCTCTCATGTGTCATAACTCGATCAGAATACAATAGAGTAGAAAATAGAGTTCCAAGAAAAATATAAAGACCTTTGAAAAAATAATATAAAAATAAAACAACAATTTTTCAAGAATTCAAACAATTGTTAAATCACTATGTATTAGAACTAGAATTAATAAAATCTTATCCTACATCAACATCTCAATAAAATGTAAATATGTTGATTTTATTATGATTACTTTTTAAGTAAAAAAGACCCTCATTTAAAATTTAATTATTTTAGGCCTCATTTAGTGTTAAGGTGTTAAAAGAAGTCCCACATCGCTTGCGAGATGGCCTGAACAAGTGTTTATAAAGTAGAGGTAATCCTCACCTTACAAGCCGGTTTTGTGAGGTTGAGTTAGACTCAAAACTCAATTCTAAGATGGTATCAGAGCCTCCTCCACAATCCGCTGGGCCACTTCGTCGTGCCACCTGCAATTAGGTTTCTGATCGGGCCCTCCACCATTTATATCTGCGCAACAAGTCCAACAGTGCTGAGCGCGGGGGGTGTGTTAAAAGAAGTCTCACATCGCTTGCGAGATGGCCTGAACTAGTGTTTATAAAGTAGATGCAATCCTCACCTTACAAGCCGGTTTTGTGAGGTTGAGTTAGGCTCAAAACTCAATTCTAAGATAAGGGGAACTTAATCTTTATTATCTTTAAATTCCTCCATATACTTTGGCCATTTAAAATATGTACCAGATGAGGGACGTATCCGTGATCGACACAAACCTTTTGTTTATATAAACCTAACAATTTCAAATAAAATAACCTAAACTCTATTGCTTTATTTCTGTGGCTAAGGTAATCAGATTTTGTTATCTGTTAATCAAGGAAATGACAAAAGGATTAAGAGCTTAATTGTCCACAAGACCCTATTATATGGACAATGAGGTCCCATTTCCATGTGGCCCAAATGGACAATGTTGTAGATGGATTAGCCTATTAAGCATGGGTTTGTTGTGAAATGTGTATAATTTAATTTAATTTTAAATTTTGCAACTATTGCTTCGTAGACAATAACATGTGGTCAATGTAATGCACTATAGTTTTCACGTAATTTAGAAGGAAAATATCTCACTAGAAGTACTTCTAAGTTTTTATAGTTTTAGTTGTATATTTATATCAACGGATACTTTTTAAGATCATTTTCGAATTTTTAGAGGTCACATGCAAATATAAAAAGTGACACTAATAAAAAATACATTTTATTTTTAAAAATCATCTTTCATTTAAATTGCAAATAAAAATAATAATATTTATCCTTATAATCCTTCAATGGACTTGTATATGGAGACTGAATTTCTGGGAATAGAAAGAGTTAGGGGGCAACACCGGTGATGGGTTGTTGCCGTCATTGGTTGCTTGGTGGCTTGGTGTTGCCGTGGTGGTTGTTGGTGGTGCTTTAGAGAAATTGGATCTGTCTATTGGGCCATGTAGTTTGTTGTGTATTAAATTTTGTACATTCTAATTTACTAATACTACTATCTTATAAAAAAAATTGGACCCTCATTTTTAAGAGGCACTATACCATATAGTCTATGTAGTACATTCATGTGGACAGCGCCCGAATACTTTACACTATTAGTATAACATAATAAACTTATGCAATGGTTTATTTTTTTTCTTTCAAAAAATTACTTGAAATTTTTAATATTTTTCCAAAACCTTATTTGACTATTAAGAAAATTCACAAGCATTTTTTTCATGAAAAGATTTTTCTAATTTTTTTTCTTCTCATAATTAACAAAAACTAACAAATGGACCACAAGACTAATAACTTCCCTAATCATGGCCTAAGATGAGGAATATAAACACATCCAATTTAAGTTATTTGGATTTTATGTCACATGTTAACTGAGATAGCAAGAAACCAATTAATGCATAAAAAAAATACCGTGGGTAATTAGCATACTTTTTCCTAAAAATGATACTAATGGTTACTTACTCCTCTCACAGCTTTGTTATGTGGAGTGATTATTCTTCTAGTCAGTGTGAAAAGAGAATCTAGCTTACCATGAATCGTACGTAGCATATGAAAGGGATGTGACATCATGTTACATGCATGATTAATAAAAGTAATTAACATCCTTTCAAGAAAAAAAAAGAGTAACATAATATTAATATATGCAGTTTGCTATTGCATTTCGTAATGCAATAAACTTTTGCACTTTTAGGGTAGCCTATGTCTCAATCATAGAACTTTCATACATCACTTAAATTCATCTTCACAAATTACTCACATGCGCTAATTGAATAGAACTATACTTTACCAAAATAAAAATTGAATATAACTACGAAATTTACACCCCCCCCACCCCATTTCTCCTTGCAAAGTCCCTTGCATTTCATGATTAAAAGATTGCATTTTAGTATTTTAGAGCTAATTTCTTGATGTCAAAAGGTTTGAATTTGATGAATGTCTAAACTCTAAACCAATTTATTGGGATTTAAGCACTACTCCTTTTAAGCTTTATATCAAACAATCAAATCCAATATTAGAATTTGAGTTGAATCTAACTCAATCGTTACGATAAATGCTTGTAAAATGAAGATTGTTCTTACTTATGAACACATTTTCAAACTACATCTCGTCCAATGTCAAACTATTAACAAGCACTCCTCTCATGCTCATGACTAGACATATGAAGCGCGATCAGAGTGGTTTTGTTAAGAGTCTCACATTGCAAGATTTGAGGGTTGACATATGTTTATAAGTAAAGATAATGTTTACCTTACAAATCAGTTTTGTATGGATGAATTAGGCTGAATATAATAATCTAACATGTTTGATAGCGGTCACCAGATAGCAAACTTAAGGAGAATTGTGAAATCATCTTGTAGATTAAGCAATGAGACTTGTGAATTCAACATTCTCTAAATAAATAACAATGAGGCAACAAAGACAATTTATACTACAAAGTAGTTATCATAAAGGATAACTAACCTACTACATAGCTAACTGCTATAATAGAGTCAGCAAAAACAGAATTACCTAATCCCATGTAACATGCAAGTAAGCAAAGGTTTCAAAAAGTTTAAAAGGACAATAATACCCTCATCTCATGTAGAACATTCCTTCATTTAATAAATCATTACTCAATCAAGATACACATGACATCGCCAAGGAAATTCCCTGCTTGGATATCAATCTATATATACAATTTAAAAATAACAATACCAAACTTAAAATGTTATTAGTACATGTTTGGAATCACAGTGGCACGTGATTTTGCTGAAACCTTAAAGTGCAGCTTTTGCAAAATCACGACATCTCATTTTAATTTTGTCAAACTCGCCGTGAATCCAAACATGCTTTTACGTTTGGTAATCTTCAACTAATAAAATCTAACAAATCCTTGCTTCTTATCTCATCAATGAAATTAAGGACTCAAAAACATCTTCATCACAAGGGATAGTAAGTCCCATATCATGATTGAAACCAAATTCCTCTGCAGCTCTTTGTAGAAGATTTTGAAATTGAGGATGTTCCAACCAAGAAATTGGGACAATATATCTAGTCCTATTCTCTCCAACATAAACTGCAAAATGACCTCTTGGTACATCCTCAGGAAGACCCTCTTGATTGTAACTTTGTTTTTTACCAAAACTTGAACATCTTTTGAGAATTTGCTTGATAACTTCAGATTGTTGTTTGTTGGATTTTTTTATGCCCATTGTTTTGCTATTTGCACCTCCAACTAACTTAGAATGTTTTTAAGGGGTGATAGAGAAAAGAAGAGAAGTGTGTGTGTATTTTGTGGTGGAAGTGGATGAAGAAGTGTTTATGAAGTGTTGGTATTTTATAGAATAAGAAGAGAGAACAAGAGTCATGTGGGTGTGGGGACTATATGTGTTTTAGGCTAAATAAGAGCAAATTTCTAACTAACCCCAATTGAGGTTCCCATGCATGCTGCTTTTTCAATAGACAATGTGGGCCTCTTTTTTCTCTTAATTCCAAATTTTTTGTTGCAATTTGTCTCTTAATCAATATTACCATGTTGGCAAAATTCCATAGGCACATAGTATTCTGTTTTACAACTTTTTATTATTGTTATATTTGAAGAAATCCACCGAAATGGATTGCGTGCGGTCATAATATGTATAGTCTAATTTAGACCGTACGATCAAGATCAAATAATATGGAAGATTTAGGCGTGACTGATTGCATGCAGATGCAGTTATAATTTAAATATAAAATTCACTTATATTTTCATTCCAAATAAAAATAATTGTTATATTTCTTCGTGAAGAAAATAATTGGTACTAAATCTAGCATAGTTCTTTTTTATTGGAAAAAAGAAAGAAGAAAAAGAAGAGAGTAGTACTATTTTTCTGCCTAGTGAACCATAAATATTTTCCACTAAGTCAACCAAACACTCGATAATTGAATGGTTGTTGCAGCATGCATCTTAGTATTAATTAATCTCATAATTATATGAACATTTTCTTTTATTTTCCTCATTAACATGAGACTTCCAATCATAATTATTCATATATATGATGAGCTCGGGTCAATGGTGTGATAAGATTAGTATATAGGTGATCTTAAAATTAAAGAAATGTGTATTTATTAAGAAAAGTGCAACATTCTAATTTCTAACAAATTGAATCATATAACTAGTGGTAATATGGGTTGTTATTTGTGTCAATTGGATTCAAAAGGGAATCCTTGAAAAAGTTACACTAACATCCCTCTTCTACAAACATGACATATAGAAAATATTGCAATCTGCCCATATTAAATTGTATAGATTTTCTTTTTATAATCAATTGTATTGCAATTGATAAGTGATTTAGACTCTTTAAATTAATGGTGATGTACTTAATCTCTGAAATTCGGTTAGAAGTATAGAATATAGTTAATGCGTCTCACAATGATTTCCAACCAACAATCTTACTTGATCAGAGTTGACCTGGGACGGCGGTGTGCGTGCTCTTCAATCACGTGCCCGTGGCTACAATGAAAGTAGCGGTATGTCCCTCTGTCGACGTTCGCCTTTGCAGGTAACTGTTTTGGGAACCTTATGTCCACCTTTTTAAAGTCGGCACTTGAAACTTCAGCTAAAATATGCTCTCGAGGAGCGTTCAGGTATCATACAATTATAAATTTCTACTTTTAGGTAGCTTAACATGTGCTGAAACACTAGTTAGAATATAAAATTTAATATAATTTTTTTTAATCCTTAACTAGTGTTTGGATAACCCATTAATTAATTATGCCTGTTTATCAAAACCAGAATAAGGTTAAAATCATTTTCAGTAGTCGAATGTCCAAAACCCACACAACAGAATATTCGATTATATTGCATTAATTCTTATGTGTCGTCTTAAAATGACATTTTTACTATTTTTAAGCAATCGTGTACAATAAGGATACCAAATTTGTTTCCCAAACAAATAAGATACCAAATTGTGAAGTCTTTGGACCATGAAAGTTGAGAATAAAATCCAACCAATTTTATATTCTTTAGCATACGAGACTAATACCTGAACACATGTTTTTTTTTATAAGGATGAACACATGTTTTAAATACAAGTTTCACTTGCCATTAAAAAAAATCAATTTAGAGAATGAAACAATATTATATGAACCTAATCTAAATATTTGCTGCAGCAGAATGATTACTTTTTATAACAAAAAGCATGTATTTTAATTTGAGAAAATATTTACGTGCTTTTTATTATAACATGTTAGTTTTGCACTTCAAAAATAGAAATAATTAAATATGATTTGGGTCTTAAAAAAGAAACTTCTAAGTATATTTTTATTTAATTTTATACTCCAGGTTTTTTTAATTCATACAAAAAAAAACTTTGCATTCAGTTTATTGTTTGGTCCATCGGAAACTAAATTTTTTAGTTATTTAATAATTTTTTAAAATTTTGAATGATGTTATTTAGTGGAGTAATGTTTAGAACATCATAAAAAATTTATCTATTAAAATTTAAATTTGTTTAATATAATGAATCAATAGAATATAAATGCGATAACACGGGCTCTTACTAGTTATACAAATAAAAAAAATTAAATGCTAAAAGTTTAAGATAAAAAATAAAAACTTAGACTTAAAAATCAAATTTTATTCGCGATGGAACTTTTTTTTAATATTTTAAGCATGCTTGTAAAAAAAATTGAAAAATTCTTTGAACTCGACATCTTAAAGTAACAAGGCTAAACTCTTGCCACTGAGCTAACACCTTAAAACAAAAAAGATATTTACTCAAAAATATATGGAGAATATTTTCTACAAGTAAAAAAACCAAATTGCACAAACTAAAACTAACACATTTTATAATAAAGTTCATAAAAAAAAAAGGTCACACTTTGTCATGAACAAACGGTCGGTCACAGTTTTGTAATTAAACTCACACAAAAATTGATAGCAAAGAGGCCCCGTTTTTTGGATTTTTATATTTTTTGGATTTATTATATGCTATACACACATATATTAGAAAAGAATATAAAACTGAAAAACAAAATAAAAAAGTGAAAACATTTTCTAAAACTCAACGGTCAACAGGCCCGACCTGTTAATTTGTTGGTTTCTGTTTTTGTTTTCTATTAATTTTCGGTTTTGATTACAAAAATATCTTATTATTTTTACTTTATTTACTGTTTCTAAGGTTCAATTCCATCTAAGTTAGTTTGTTTGATGCTTCTTCAAAAAGATAGTTTGTTTGATTAAAAAGTTGCTTGCTCTTTAAAATAACACACAACCATTGCTACATTCAATTATATATTTCGTAGTGTTGCAATGCAAGAATCAAATGTGTCGTGTCTTTTTCTTAACTAAAATATGTTGTTTCTTTTTAAACTTCAAAATTCAAAGTTTTATTTGCGAGTTTGGAAGAAAGAAGAGGCGGAAGTTATAAAAAAAAAAATGAAACAAGTGAAAACATTACATACAGGAGTTGGAATGGATAGAAGTTTGTAGATTCATTTTTCATTGTAACCCTAAAATATGAATGGAACTCGAAACTTACTACTAAAGCCTAATTTTTTATTTTTTTTTTAAATTGGACACAATCATCTCATCTAAATTTTAGTATTGTAAAACGAAGTGTTGTTTAGTAAAAAAAAAAAAAAAAGTGTTGTCTTCATCGGTATAAAGCATGATCAATTGGTGTTGATCAAAACTCTTTAGTTGGTGGCATCATTGGCATGTTATTATCACACCATTAGTCCATTTTAATGGAAATAAATTTCTTATTGTAATTGAGTCAATGCAGTTACAGCACTAATTAATCGTTTGATTTTAATTAATAGTCAGAATCATTTTAGTTTATGGTGGTGTTTTTGAGGGGTTCTAGTTTGTTGGGGGTGTGCATTCTTGTTTCATTCTAGTGGAGTGTACTTCTAGTACCTCTTCGTATTTTGAACCTCCTCTTATACTTTTTTAATTATTTTAATATATAATATATTTGAAATTAAAAAATATAAATTATTAGACCATTAGTCCATTCATAGTTAGTGGGCTTATAAGGACTGTGTGAGTGTGATACAGGACATTAGAATTTAATTTAGAACATCCATTTATTGGATGTTAGAACATCCATTTATTGGATGTTATACCATACTTTTTTCTTTTTTTTTTTGTCAAAATTTCTTCTTCTTTTTCAAATAGAGGAAAAGCAACCCTCAAGACAAGGCCTTCAACATAGGGATGACAATGGGTGTCCATGAATGAGGGTATTACAGTATCCAAATCCACATCCAAAACAATCATCCAAATCCAAACTCAAACTCAAAGGTTGTACGGGTGACAAATCAAAACCCACACCTACACCCATTGGATTCGGATTTTTCCACCCAAACCCGCAGCTAAAACACGCATAATTAATTATCTGCTCAAACTCGGCCCAAATTCTTTTTGATAAAATGCATATGTGGCATAGTAATTAAATTACATAGTTCAACATAATAAATTAACACAATTTGATGACATTAATAATTAAATTACATAGTTCAACATAAATTACATAGTGAGTGAAGTGATCGAGTGAATGAATGAGGTGTTCAAGTAGTTGGGTGAGTGATTCGTGTGAACTGTGAAGAAAAATGTTCAAGTAGCTGGGTGGGTGTGTGGGTTTCGGGTGTGAGTTTTTTTTTTTTTTGAATGGCGGTTTCGTGTGTGGGTTTGAGTGATCCCAAACCCACACTCAAACCCAGCCAATTCGTGTTTCGCCCGTTGACTTGGGTTTGAGTTCGGGTGGGTCTCCTGGGTTTGAATTTTTCTGTCATTCCTACTTGAACAAAATGGAGAGAAATAAAGAAATAGAGAAGGGATTTTCTTTTACTACCTTAATCTTTTTTCGCGCGCCTAACGAATTTATAAAAATACTCATATTCGCTACTTAGGTAGTGAATACACCCATACACCTTATCAAATTTATTTTTATAACGTCCGCTACTTAAGCATGTAGCGGAAGAGTAAAAATAAAAATGCGTAGGACATGTGAGAAACCACAAGAGCAGCAGCATAGAGAGGAGGCTGGGCTAGGAACTCTACAGCCCAATAAAGAAGATAGGCATTTCCATCTATGCCTATGCCATATAAAGCAAACTCTACAATTAATCAACATTACCCGCTTTTGCCTCAAAATGAATGATATACTTAGTAATTTCGTATATTTTTTTTGAACAAAGTAATTTAGTATATTAAGAAAAATGTGAGGTCTACCGTTGTTAATTTGAAGATATTTACCCATCAACCAATAAGAATAAGCTATATAAGTGAATTTATATGTGGTACCCTCAAATTATGAATAAATACTTTCAGATTATGAAAGGGTAAATTAGAAAAACTCTAAGAAAATATATTAGTGAGAGACAGAAAATATTTTTTTTTACTAAAGTAAAATTGATAAATACTAATGTATTTACAATTATCATAAATGTAAATGTAAAGTGGAAGACGTTGAATTAAAAATGACACAAATAATATTAATTAATTGTGCTAAAAATGGTGTTAAAAATGTAAAGGTGTGTAAAATGGTGTAAAAAAATTGTGTTAAAAATGAAAAGGTAAGTGGAGAACAAAAATTGTTAACATTTTCTATTTAATTTAGAGGATATATTTAAACATGCACTATAAAAAAAATATATAATGCACAATGAACACAAGGTGATGTTGGGGTCTAAAAACATGAAAAAAGGACCCTATCATTATGAATTGATAAACATGTGAAGCCATGTGACTCTTGTCTCCTAAATACTTGTATAGAGACAAAACAGGGTAGACACTAAGGTCGCATAAACAGTGAGAGGTTTATGGCTAAATCAATTAACACATCTCCCTTTTCATTAGCAACCAAAGGATTCTGTCTTGTAAATCGTTGTCAATGGAAAGTATCATCTAAGCTATTAAAGGTATAAAGAGAACAAGGTACATGGTGTTGTTTTCCATGCATGCAGAAGGTACTCAAATAGTACACAGTACAATGTTTAACTTTGATCAATGAGGGGATCAATTATTTAAGCTCTGTTTGGGAAGACCAAAAAACTAGCTTATAGCTTATAAGCTAAAAGCTCTGTTTGATAACGGTCATTTTACTATGAGCTTATAGTTTATTTTACTAGCTTATAGCTTATTTTCAAATGTTATTTCGAGTAGCTTATAGTTTTTAGCTTATAAGCTATAAGCTATAAGCTACCTTATCAGCTAACCGCTGTTTTTACCAAACAGAGCCTAAGTGGGGGTGAACAATTTTTTCCAGGAAGAGCATCTTTAATGGGACTAAGGGAGTAACTAAAATGATAAGTTATTTTTTGCAGGCTCATATTAGGTCGATTTACTGATCTAAGTAGATTTTATTTAAGTAGTAGTTATTTATAAATAGAGGTGGAAATAGGCTAGGCCGAACTAGGTTTTGCCAAGCCTGAGCCTGATCTGTCAAAAAATTAAAGGTCTGAGTCTGGCCTGTGGCCTATCATAGGCTTATTTTTTAGGCCTGAGTCTGGCCTTTTGAAAGTCTGACATAGCCTATTAGCCTATTTAAAAGCCTATTTCACATAAACATATTTAAATAAATAATTATATTTAATTTTAAATATACTAATGAACAAATAAATCAATGAGATTAAACTTCTTTTTGATATTCAACATGATATTTTGGAGAATTTGACTATATAGGGCATCATATTTCGATTTTAGTTTATAAGAATACATTTATATATGTGAAAAATTAATAAAAGTAAAAATATTATTCATATTTACTTAAATAGGTCGGCCTACTAGGCTTAATAGGCTTTTTTATTGGCCTGAAGCCTGACCTTTTTAGCTAAATAGGCCTATAAAAAAGCTTTGGCCTGCTCTATTTAAAGAAATAAGCTGATCTGGCCTGAGCCTATGTAGCCTAGGCCGTAGGCTTATGTAGGCCGGACTGGCCTCTTTCCACCTCTATTTATAAAGAATCTAAATTTAATTCCACATGTTTATATTTTTTAATGTATAATTAGTTTTTATTCAAATTTAATGTCAATTTAACTATTTTAATTAAAATGCATAAAATTATTAAAGTTGAAAAAATATATTTTAATAAAATTTATCTAAAGAAGTGATAAATAATAATAAATATATAATATTAAAAATAATACAAAATAACATAAAGTGAATGTTTGGCTATTATGAAATATTTTTAATGATATAAAATAATATTATATATGTTTGAGATTCTACTGTAATCGTTAGCTATACATCGTTAGAAATTACTCCTTCTGGTCTCATATATAAGAAACAAAAAAAAAAATTTACAAAGTCTTAAATATAAGAAAAAGTTACTACAATCATTACATTTATTTTGAATATTCCAATTTTATCCTTTGTTTTATTTTTTCCCATAATAAATAATAATTTAATTTAAACAAAAAGTAAGGGTAAAAGTGGAAATGACATGTTTTTCCTAATCATTTACCCCACTTTTTTAAAGGATGTGCCTTTTTTTTTGTTTCTTATATATGAGACCGAAGAAAGTAAATTTTAGTACATCCATTATTATGTCATGCTGACGACAATGCAAATTATCTACAGTTGTTATCATCTATAAGAAACTTGGCCTTAATACATCATGCACTAAAGTTATCTTATAGATGACATCAACTATAGATAACTTGCATTTGCATTCTGATAAGCATGACATGATATGGTGCGTTAAAACTTAGTTTCTAGCAATTGTGTAACCAATTACGTACAATCTCAAACATATAATATTATTTTATATTATAAAAAAAATCACAATAGCCCAACGAAAGTTAATTTGTCTGTATTTCGGTTAAAATGTAATTTGTTGTTTATTATTTTATATTCCAAAATGAAAAATGTATTTTTTTACTAGTAATAGGGTGAAAATATTAAGGTCGTGTCTTGAAAATTAATGGTTCTTGACAAAGACAAAGGAGGACAGTGTTTTTTTATGAGCGGTGTTTCTATTCATTGGATTGTGGTTAGCTTATTTTCGTCCAAAAAAGATATTATTTAAATATTTGACTTTTTTATGAATAAATTTGTGCTTTTATGACTTAATTTTTTGTATGAAATGTAAATTTATATTTAGTTTACAATGAGATATAATGGAATGATTTGGCAGAATAAACCGTTATTATTGGATGATAATAGTGTAAATTTATTTTACATTATTTATGAGGTATATATGTTATTCAAGGTCCTATGAATTTAATTGGCTGCAAAAAAATCTAATCATCGCTTATGTGCAGAGGATGTCCTAATTTTTGTATTTTGTATGTTGGACATTAATACTAGTATAATGTAAATATGTAATACATAATGTAATTAATACATGTAATGTACTTATCAAAAAGAAAAATGTAATACATGTAATGTGGATTAACAAGCACATGTAACCATGTGAGGCATTCTTAGTGAGGCAGTCAAAGACAAAATTTGTATTCAAGAGTAACATGAGCATGGCTCAATATATAAACTTCCACCTATATTTAAATATCTAATAGTTAATATATACACCATTAATTTGTTTAAACAAACCTAGAGACAGATATACATTGAGTAAAATATGAATAATCTAATAAACTAAACCGTAAGGACCCTTCCATAATCTTGTTTAGCCAAAAAAAAGTGGAAAATTATGCTCAATAAGCACTATATTGGTCAAAGCTTATATAGTTGAGATGCTAAAGTAACAAGACACATAGCTAAATTCCACATAAATAAATACAATAAGATGAATCATATATATTTATGAATCATTGTTCAATGTAAATATATATTTCTTCAATAAATATGCATTCTCCTAGAAACAAAGAAGAAAGGTTCAAAATGATGAAGGGTCAATGCATGCCAAGGCTAAAAAGTAACTCATACAAGAACAAGATTCCATCTCCAATGACATTGTTAGAGCGTTTTAGAGAAGCAGTGTTCCGATTAATGATGATGTCTGCATTTTCAAAAACCACCGCTAATCATGGTGGTTCCGGTGACGGAGAAAGGCAAAGACGTTGTTATAGTCACTGTGATGCTCACAATAGTGAAGCTGTAGCGGATTGCATTGAGTTCATTAAGAAAAAAGCTGCAACCGACTCCGATGAAAACCGTCACTCTAGTGCTAGTAGCTCTGATGATGTGTCGGAGGTCGTGGTTTCATTGTCAGTTATGTCGTGTAACACATAGATACTCTACTCTATCGTCAGGGATCCTACGCAATCAGGAATATCAATGATTATTCGATCAAGATCAAATGTTTAGATTTTAATTTTAAATTTTGCAATTCAATGCTTATATCTTGGTTGTTCTATCTTGATCAAACTGTCACCAATATTTCAACTGTGTGAATATCGGGAATTACGACTTCAACTGAGCCGGAATCCAAATACTTTAATTTGCTTATTTTATTGGCATAAAGGGTTCGATTTGTTAGAAATAATATAAAACTATTGATGTAGCCTTTCCTAACAGCTTAAGCTTTTGGGATAATCGGTTATTTGACATGGTATCAGAGCCTCTAGGACTAAGTGGTCTAGAGTTCGATCCCCGCTCCCCTCACTTTCTAATTAAAAGTGGAATTTAAGCATATGGTAGGTGGGCCAATGCATTATCCACGCTTCAAGCCCAAGTGGGCTCTTGCGTGAGGGGGCGTGTTAGAAATAATATAAAACTATTGATGTAGCCTTTCCTAACAGCTTAAGCTTTTGGGATAATCGGTTATCTGACACGATTATGTTCTATATATATATATTTTTTTTGTAAGAAAACTAATTAATTTGTAATTTGATGTGATGGACTTGTAATATTTAGATCCATTAATATCAGGAGGGTGGTGTGAGATATATTTGGACATAAGTTCAGGGTTTCTTTTTGTTGTTGTTCTTTTAATGTATTTGTGAAGTTTATCGAACAATTTCATATGGTGTTGTTTTTGATAGCTTATTCACTTATCTGTAGGAATCTAACAAAGTAGTAGTTACCAATTAATGTGCATTGGTGTTTAGTTTACTGTAAATTTTAGTAAATATGATATATGTATTACTCCTAATTACCAATTCCGAGTCAATTCACGTGATAAATTTTTTTGATACATTAAGCAAATGGTTAAGGGTTCTACTTCTAACTTTGCCATATGTGGCAATTCTCTAATTTTATAGGATTTGATGACCATATACCTCGGATATGAATCATCTGTAGCCATTGCAAAGTGTTCAAATTTAAGAGAAAACAAGTCCTATGTTGCATTACAATAAGTTATGAAATTGATTTTGACAAATTTGAATTTTCTCACATATAATTGATTTAGTATTTAAAATTAATGGTCATTTGAGTTAAAATTTGTAGTTTTATTTTCTACAATTGATTTTTACTTTTCAACTTTGAATTTATTTTTCAACCCATTTTTTTTTTTGACAAAATTTTTCAACCCACTTTTAAATGAATATATATGTTCAAACATAAATCTTATAAGCCAATAGATTTGGTCTAGTGGTGAGAGATTTAGGTAATATGCTAGAGGATTTGGGTTCGATCCTCAACTTCATTGTAAACAAAATAAATAAATCATATTACATTTAACACACTTTTAATAAAAAATCAATTTGTGTCCCCGCACATGGGTTTGGAGGCTCAATCATAGTGGAGAGGCCTTCGGGATTTGATTTTCGAAATAACCGGCTCCTTTAAAGGTTTCCTTTTTTTCTTGGTGATTACCTCAGAATCAATATTCTACAAAGTCCAGCTTGATTCACCAAGGCATCATCAATAAAATGTTCTTTTTGTATCTTAACGGTTGAGGAGTTGACGAAAGCTCACAACACTTTTTTATTGTGCTTAATTTAGGAGTGTGTCAGTGTGTGTGTTACGTCCCACCCTCAAAACGGAACATATTGGCGCTAGAAAAAGGGGTAGACGTTGCATGCCCCTTAGCCTCGAGCCATCGACTGAGGAGAACTTATTATGGCACACCAAAAAGTCTCACATTATTTACGAATCGAGTTTAAGTGTACCCACACACCTCAACCCACCGATGCACCTTTTATAAAACAAAATTGTGAGGGCTCACACACGTTCTAAACCGAACATTTGAGTAATGTTACACAGTTTAATAACGTTTTAACGAATACAAATTTTATAAAATTTAGCATTGGATTGAAAATTTACATCATATAAATCATTCATATAAATTTTTAAAGAAATCTAAAATTATTTGATATGTTATTTAGAGTTATCAATATTAGATATCAATTAACGGTTTAAGCATTGTTTTTTTTGGTTAGCAAAAAAATTATAAAAAAACGCAGGGGGTGTACAATACCGTCACGGGAGGTGGCAGAAGTGATAAAGAAAAGTCAAAAGTGTGGTATTTTGGATTTTTTTTTTCAAAGTGTAGCAATTTAGTATTTTCCATTTGAAAGTGTCGCATTTTAGTGAAAAAACCATATATATATATATAAGGGAAAAAAATTATTTTTAGTTCTACGATAAATCTAAAAAGTAATTTGTTTTCTTCTTATATATAGGACCAGAGGGAATAGAATTTAAATTTTGAGGCCCATAAATTGGAGGCCCGACTCTACAAGGCTTGATGCACCCCTCGGCCGGTTGTGATTAAAATAATGGGTAAAAATCAACAATGAATCAATTCAAGTTGTATAAATATCGAACCCCTTAAATATGTGATTAGAGGGTTTCTGACTTTTGTGTATAAAAAAAACTATTTAGGGAGAGAGAACCACTTTGGTTCGTTTGAATTTGATTTATTTTTGATCTTATGAAAATATCTTTTACAAATAAATAAATTTTATTTTAATTCATAAGTACAGTACTCACTAACAAAAACTATATCTTTATGAATTATTTTCTCATAAATTATTTTAAAAAATATATTACAATATATAAAAATTGAGTGGTCTAATTTAGCTTTTTGACTTGAGAGTTAAGAGTGTATCTGTGGTTGAACCGAAGAGAACACTAGTTCAAGTTTGATGGTTGAACTTCAACCTTGGTTAACGGTCCGGTTTTCAGAACGTCGATTCAAACAAGTATATAAACCTTGGTCCTCTTCATTTCTTTCGCCAACGCTCCAGCTTTTGCAATTCTCCAATCCAACAAAGGTACGTACTTTCCCATTTTCTCATCATCCTTTCCAGCTTTTGCAATTCAATCAGATAGTTTATTGGCTATAAGCTAAAAGTCCGCTATAAGCTAGTTTATCATCTATACCCTATTTTTTTACCGAATAGAGCTTAGTGTAGCTATGAATGGCACCTTTTTATTTTCTTATTATGTTTGCTTCATAGTTTCTAGTTTCGCCTCTATGATCATTATCAAATATGAATCCCATTTTGTGTATTTGTTTTGATTTACTTATTTTGTTCCTTTTTGCAATTTAGTGTAACCATGAAAAGAAAAAATGATTCAATTTCCCCTGCAAGGGTTAGCCAAAGATGCAATAAAGCAAAAGGGAAAGTTGTTGATGATGAGAATGAGACACAAAATCATCAACTTTGCCCTTACTTTGATAATATTCCATCTCACATCATTGTGCAAATTTTGCTTCAACTTCCAATTAAGTCTCTTCTCATTTGTAAATGTGTCTGCAAAATGTGGAAAACACTCATTTCAGAACCACATTTTGCTAAATTGCACTTTGAGAAAACACCCGTTAGTCTCATGATTCGGACAAAAGACCATAGACGAGTGTCAAGAACCATATATCTTGTTGAGTGCGAGCCTGAGAAGTTTGAGATTGGAAGTGACAATCATGTGAAGCTTCAGCCTTTCAAGCTTCCTCTTCGTAATGCCAAATCAACAAGGGAGAAGCTAAACGAGATAAAGAATAAATCTAAACGCCCTCTTCGCGGTAAGAGATTTGTTTTGGATAAAAATGGTGAGAGCAGTAATAGGGGTAGACAAAGCCTTTATATTGCTAGCATACCAGATCTTCATAAGTTTAATATTGCGAATTCTTGCAATGGGTTGCTTTGTTTGACTGACTTGAATATCGGAAACCCTCTAGTGATTTGCAACCCAGTCACTGGGGAGTTCATAAGACTTCCTGAAGCTACTACAACAACTCCTACGTTATACACAACTCAAGTAAGAAAGCAACAACGACAAACTGCACTTGGTTTCCTACCTAAAACTAATGAATATAAGGTGATAAAAATGTTGATTAGTTATCGCAATGACTCTGAGAGTGTGATCCTTGATATAAACACACTTGGAACACCATCATGGAGAAATGTTGAAGTGGATTCTCAAGTTTCTATTCCGTGGCTTAAGTATCCCACTTGTGTGAATGGTGCACTTCATTGGATCGGGTTTGAGGGTGGATTTGATGGTCGGCAAAAGTCTATATTGTGTTTCTGTCTAGAAAGTGAGAGGTTTCAATCATTTCCTCATCCACCACATGTGTTTGGAAATCATAATAATACAACTCGCGGTAACGCCAATATTACTATGGGAGAATTAAAGGGATTTCTTTACATTTGTGACCCGACCTTTTTCTCTGATGTTACAATGTGGGTTATGAACGAATATGGCAATGGAGAATCATGGACTAAGCTGTACAACATTGATACATTAGTCAGTTCTATGAGGAATTGTAGTCCGTCGCGTTATCTTTTACGTTATGGTTTATGGTTTCCAATAAAACACTTTGAAGAAGGTGCTGCTGTACTGTTATATCATCCTTTCAAGTGTTTCATCTACTATGAACCTGAGAAATATGGATTCAAAGTTTTTCAAATTCATGGGTCTCATTTTTTTGAAATAATTCCCCATATTCCAAGTCTAATCTCATTGAAGGATTTCATTAAAGGAGACAACGTTGAGGTGCTGAATGTCCACTCAAGGTAAGAATGTAGCTTCTAATATTTTATTTTTACTGGGTAATTGAATTTAATGGTGCTCCCTTAAAAATTATAGTAATAATTAATTTTAATCATAAGACGAGTTTTCAAAGAGACATATGTGATGTTTCCTCAATCAATTGCTTTTATTTACAACTTATATATTAATGGCGTTGTTTATATTTATTATAATTTTAGTTCTTTTTCATTATCTAATATCTACCGCCTTCAATTACATCTCTGGTTCTTACAATTAATGGGGGAAAAAATCATGTGGACACAATCTTTCGTAATTGATTACATCTTAGAATTTATTTTGCATACTTTCTGTTTTGATGGAGAAGGAGAAAAAGGACGTTTTTGACTTGTCGTAATGCCAGTTTTTTTGGATCTTCTTTAGTTGTTCAGTAGTAAATAGTTTATTGAGACTATTCCATACCCCTGCAATTCACAGTCTTAACTAATATTACTTGACCATTGTTCCCTGATATTGTTTTAATTTACATAGGTGTGCAAAGTTTAAATTGCATGAAGAAAATGAAGCTATTTCATTGTCTCAACTGATTGATGGAGACTTAGAAAGTATATGTTCATTATCTTATTATGACATTGGTGTCATAGATATATCTTCCTCCTCATCCTCATCTGATGGTGTTGGTGAAGAGGACTCTTCCTAAGAAGAGTATGTCTGTTTTTTCACATTGATTGGCATTCTGGCCCCTGCTTACTACGATTTTCGGTATGTTACTTAGGCTTTGTTTCGTAAAATTGGTGTTATTTTATATAGGTGTGCAAATTTTAAATCGTGTGAAGAAAATGAAGATCTTGATTGATGACTTGACAAGTACCTCCTTCGGTGGTGAGGCATTTGGCGAAGAGTACAACTGATAAGAAGGAATTTGCATACAGTAGGCAGGGTTATGCTAAATCAAAAGTTATGATTTGGCTAGTTGTGATTTTTGAAAAAAATACAGATATGGTTTTAGGATGCAAATGATGTTCATTAGTCATTATCTATGGTTTTACGAGACTGGTTTGTTATCTTGTTGGCTTGGTTTAGAAAATGATTATTGCTCAGCCTTTTCATTTTGTTTCTTGATCTCCTATGTGTTTTTCTGCATCTATCCTGTCTTCCTAGATTCTCAGTCTCTAACTGCTCCTTGAAAAGGGTTTCTGAATCACTAAGTGCGAAGTATTATGAACCATCTATTTAGGGGGCCTTGATATTATTTAGATTTAAAATTGTAGCAACTGAATTTCAATAGTATTGGCATGATATTTAACCCTTCGACTTCCTTTTGTAAATTTCACTTTAAAGTTATTTAAATGAGTTTAGTGGAGGTGCACTAACAATTTAAAACTATTTTACACTGATATTTGATGACAAAATCACCATTTTGCGACATAAGGTAAATACATGACTGTTATTGGTTGTCAGTGTAAAACTAGTTTACACTGACAGTGCATATCTCCTTTTCTCTATTTAAATTTAGACATGTTTTCCTGTCGATTTGTTTTGTATGTGACTATGCACAAGACCCTTTTGTTCGTTTTTTGTTCAGCTGTCACCATACTATATAGTCGCATTAATGCTGGTATGTTGTTCAAGAGATTGATACCATTGAATGGGTGCAGTTTGGGGAAGTATTAGTAAGCAGCAGCCTAGTTACTATTTTTAACATTTTGTCGACATGTGGGAAATCATAATGCCTCTGTCAAGTGACGATGTTGGTGATATATCCTCACCAAGTCAACGAATAACTCAGGTTTTTAGTTAATATATAATAATCTCATTGTCCTAAAACTACTGATATATATATATATATATATATATATATATATATATATATATATATATATATATATATATGATAGGCAACAGTCGAATTAGGAAGGTGTATGTATGTGTGAACAAATATCGGGAACATGGTTCTTTAGGGTACAGATTCATTCATTCATTCGTTCAATAAACTGCTTGTATTTTAGTAGTGGGAATAGGGAAACCCAAAACCATTATTAGGACCAAAAATGTTATCATTCATAGAAAATGTTTATTGCACAACCTTTTATTTCTGTTTCATGATCTCCTATTTATGCTTTTCTTCATCTGTCATATCTTCCTTGTTTCTCTTTCTCAACGGCGGCATCTCATTATTTGTTTATCCAATTGCTGTAAACTGCAAATCTATCTATTGCATGTAATGTTGGGTTTGTCTTGCTACTAAAAATTTATTTTAAAGTTTGAAAGACATTTTGGATGGGGCGGGGCTAATTTGCATAGGATAATTGGATTAACTGATATTTGTTCTTATCACATTCACAGTGAAATTCGAGATTCAGTTCAAGCAACTGAAGCTGATATATCATTAGTCAAAATCAAATTCATAGGTTGTAAACTCAATTATTTCAATGACTCGTAAACTGAAGCAGATATTATTATCATTAAATTCCTAGGTAGTTTTGTAATGCTGTACAAGTTATTAGAACATTTTAATTTGAGCTATGTTACAAGCAGATAATTGGTTTAAAACATTGGTATTTAGAACAAGCATTTTTTCACTTTGTTTTGCTACTCACTGGATCATACTAATTTTGACATCTTTGAAAGTGCTTTTCCTGTTTGTTTGTGGTGAAATACAAGTGATTCTGCAACTTCAGCTGGTTTGAGCACTAGTTACAGAGTCGTGTCAACATTTTGCAAGTTGCTTATTTTTGTTTGTCAATTGATTGAAGATGTTGAATTGGAATAATTCATAAATGTGTGTCTCTGCCTAGTACCATGATTGCAGCAAATGAATTCATGTGATTGAAACTTAACATGCTTGTTGATGACGGTTTATAATGAAAAGAAGAAAAAAGGAATAAAGACTAGGCAGAGACACACATTTGAAACTTAAGTCATGTGCTTGCAGCTTCTCAGAAGATGGTGGACCTATAACATGTCCATTAATCTTTTCTGAGCCTACAGAATCATCACGCCTAAAGACGATTATTTTAAATTTTTGTCGATCTAAGAATCAAAATCTCCGCCTGAAGACGATCATTTTAAGAACCAACTCCATTTCACCTAAAGACGATCATTTTTCAATGTTTCAATCTATGCACCGGTAGACAATCCGGAGACATCAAGCATTTTAATTTTTGTCGACCTAAGCACCGGTCGGTAGGCACCCTAGAGACAACCCCTTTTATTTCAATTATTAATCGTTGACTATTAGCGGCAAAAGTTACAAAAATACAGTAATAGAAAAGAAAAATAAAAAATAATTGTTTTATGGCCATGGCGTGGGGGAGTAGTTTGCTTGTATGCTTAGTTTTGTCTCTGCACAAGCCAATTCTCCAAATGGAAAAACAGCAGAAACACTTTACTATGAGAATCAAATATTATATATGAAAAGGGAAATGTCATGAAAGCTACTAGAGCTTGCTGTTCAAACCAAAGGATACTTTCAGACTTTGACCATTGAACATAAGAATCTCTTAACCTAATTTTTTAGTATAAATAAGACTAAAATTCCATAGCAAGGGGGAGGAGAAAGAGGCAGAACCACTATCTTCTACTACCAAGGTCAGTACTTACCTCTTTTCTCTCAATAATCATTTTCTTCTCATTTAGCTTCTATCATAACTTATTTTATCTGTGTTTGTTTGTTTTTATTTACTACTTATTTTGTTCATGTTGTTCCTTTTTGCAATTTAGTGTAACCATGAAAAGGAAAAAACATTCAATTCCCCCTGCAAGGGTTAGCCAAAGATGCAATAAAGCAAAAGGGAAAGTTGATGATGATGATGATGATGAGATAGAAAGTCATCAACTTTGCCCTTACCTTGCTATTATTCCATCTCACCTCATTGTGCAAATTCTGCTTTTACTTCCAATTAAGTCTCTTCTCGTTTGTAAATGTGTGTGCAAAATGTGGAAAACACTCATTTCAGAACCACATTTTGCTAAAGTGCACTTAGAGCAATCACAAAGTAGTTTCATGATTCGGACCAAAGACTATAAACGAGTGTCGAGAACCCTACACCTTCTTGAGTGTGAGCCTGAAAAATTTGAGATGGGAAGCAATAATCATCTCAAACTTGCTCCTATGTTCAAGCTTCCTCTTCGTGATGCCAAATCTTTAAGGAATAAGCCCAAGCGTCCTATTCGTTCTGTGAGATTAGTTTTGAAGAAAAACACTGACAAGAATACTGATGGGGATAGTCAAATGCTTAATAATGATGTAAAGCCATATCATGATAGGTTTGGCATTGTGAATTCTTGTAATGGCTTCCTTTCTTTGTGTTGTCCATTTAAAGGAAACCCTTTAGTGATTTGCAATCCAGTCACTGGTGAGTTTATGAGACTTCCTAATCGATTACGTAAGCTAGAACCAGTTGGTTTTGGTTTTGGTTTTGGTTTCCAACCTAAAACTAATGAATATAAGGTGATACAAATTTGGGAGGAAATTGTTAGACATGTCGGCCGCCCGGTGTTTGAGCGTATGATACTTGAGATACACACACTTGGAACACCATCGTGGAGAAATGTTGAAGTGGATCTTCAGGTTTCTAATTCGATGCTTGAGTATCCCACTTGTTTGAATGGCGTGATTCATTGGATCAGATTTGAGGGTCAGAATAAGGCTATATTGTGTTTTTGTTTAGAAAATGAGAGGTTCCATTCATTTCCTTCTCCTCCAAATGTGTTTAGAAATGATAATAGAATTTCTCATAATGAGTGTATCAGCATGGGAGAATCAAGGGGATTGCTTTACATTTGTGATACATCTTCTTTCCATGATGTTACAATGTGGGTTATGAATGAATATGGCATTGGAGAATCATGGACTAAGGTTTACAACATTGATACTTCGATCAGTTCTTTGGGCAGACCGGGTCGGCATTATGGTTTATGTTGGCCGCTAAAACACTTTGAAGATGGTGCTTCCATATTGTTATATCATTCTCGCAATTGTCTTATCTACTACGAACCTGATAGATATGGGTTCAAAGTTTTTCGTATTCATGGGACTGATTCAGAATTAGTTGAAATAATTCCACACATTCCAAGTCTAGTCTCATTAAAAGATGTTGTGGAAGGAGGCAATATTGAGGTGCTGAATATCTACTCAATGTAAGAATTTAGCTTCTAGTATTTTACTTTTATTGAAAATTGAATTTGATGTGCCCTTAAAAATCATAAGACATGTATTGAAAGAGATATGTTAGAGTTTCCTATGTTACCACTTATATTTTAACACTTTCTATTTTGGCATTTTATTTGGAGAATAGAAGACTTGTGTTGTTACAATATAGATCTTCTCTTCTTAAGGTTGTGATGTTTCCTCAATCAATTGCTTTTGCAACTATTTGGTTTATGGTATTGTTTATATTTGGTATAATTTTGTTCCTCTTCGTTATCTTATAAGTTATATCTACCTCCTTTAGTTACATTTTGGCTTTTGCAATTTTTTGTTACCAATTACATTTTATAAATTTCCTTAAACCTTCTGTGTTGATTGATGAGGAGAAAATGAACAGTGTAATGTCAGTTTTTGGATCTTTAGTTATTAAGTAGTAAATAGTTTCTTGAAATTATTCCCTAATATTGTTTTGATTTATATAGGTGTGCAAATGTTAAATTGCGTGAAGAAAATGAAGTACTTTCCTTGTGTCAACAACTTATTTGAGACTTGGCAAGTACACGTTCTTCATCATCTTATGGTGACTTAATGTATCTTACTCCTCAATTTGATGGTGAAGAATTCGGTGATCAACCTGTTTCTTAAGAAGAGTACGTCTGTTTTCGCATTGATGGGTACTCAGACCCTTGCTTACTACAATTTTAGGCATGATACTTAGACTTTCTTACGTAATATTGGTGTTATTTTGTATAGATGCGCAAATTTTAAATTCCGTGAAAAAAATGAAGATCTTGAATGATGACTTGACAAGTACTCTTCTCCTTAGGTGGTGAGCCTTTTGACAGGAAGGGTTATGTTAAATCACAAGTTATGTTTTCGCTAGTTGTGATATTTGAAAAAAAAAACATATCTCTCTTTAGGATGCAAAATTATGTCTTTTTGTAATCTTTAATCTAGATGTTCATTAGTATTATCTATGGTTTTATGATACTAACCTTTTATGTTGTTGGCTTGGTTTAGAAAAGAGAATGAGTATTGCTCAGCTTTTTAATTCTGGATCCTTATCTCCTATATTTCATTTTCTTCATCTATCTCATTTGTCTATATTCTCTTGGTCTGTATCTGCTCCTTGAAAAGGGTTTCTAAAACCCTAAGTGGGAAAGTTTCCATGGAATTGATTTGATTTAATACCTTTAAAATGATTGATTTGCAATTGATTCACTTTAACTCAGGTTGTTGGTTAATATATAATTTCACATTGTTACCTCCGCAAGTGGACGGTGGGATTGGTCCCCTTGGATTAGTCGGTCTTAAGGCCGGATACCGAGTTTTTAAAAAAAAAAAAAAAAACTATCTTTTGTTTTATGGCTTGAACTATTTAATTTAGTCCTTCAAGTGGGAGGTATGTAACTGCAGTGCAGATACATGATAGGCATTAAGAAAATGTATGTGAGAACAAATAGGGTGTATCATCCATTTGATCAGATTAACATGGTTATTGAGGAAAGTTTCTCTTTACACCCCCAGATTTCCTTAAGGCCCCCAAAACTTTTTTTACCCTTAAAATTCAGTTCGGAGTGTACGTTCTGAATTTGGTGTTGGTTCGGAACGTATTTTCCAAACCAATTTTACATTGCCAAATTTTGGAATTTAGATTCCGAACTACCACCACTGCATCTTCATTTATCTTCATAAACCATGACCACCACGACTACGTCGCCATCGATGCTTCGTCAGATATGTGCTTGATCTTAGTGCTAGCTTCTTTAGATAGTTGAAAAACAAAGACACGTCAATGGAGAGGCATTAATCAACCTCCCAATTTCCGACGACAACATCAACAACACACTCACGGTACTCAGATGCAAAAACAAATGACGAGATGCCGACATTGAGAAAGAGAAACAAGATATGACAGATGAAGAAAATCATAAAAAGGAGATCAATAAATAAAATTAAAAGGTGGTGCAATAATCATGATATGAGAATTTTAACTAATGAAAACAAAGCCTGAAACTGATCATATCATGATACTAAGGACTTTGCTTTCATTAGTTAAAATTCTCATTGAACTTAACTATTTTAATGAGTCCTAAACTGAAGTAGGTACTGTAATGTTGTAATGCAAGACAATAATTATGATATATGTACAAATTATTGAACATTTTAATTCGATCAATCTTGTTTATCATGAGAGGAGCAGACATATACATACATGTGATAATGTGATAATATAGCTGACATATTCACTAGGCTAGATTGCAATCATCCAAAGAAAAAGATTGTAAACAATTGGTAAATGTACTGCAATTGATTGAACTCTATTATTACGGATGTCGATGCTTCTAGATGCGTATTCTGTGGTTTAGAGTCTGAATATGCTAATCACTTGTTTGTTTCTTGTAACCAAATATCACCTATCTGGTATTCTATTCTTCGGTGGTTGGGTATCCAATGGGTGTCCCCTCGTGGTAATCTAGGGTGTTTTGAGGTTTTCTTAGGTATGAGCTTCAGTAGGAAAAATAGATTGGGGTGGTTGTTAATTTGGCAAACTATTGTGTGGACTATTTGGAACTCGCGAAATGATATCCTGTTTTCAGAAGGAACTTTTTATGCTGAGTGTCTGATCGAAAAGGTGAAACTTTTATCTTGGAAATGGTTTCTAGGTAAAAATCCTGACATTCCCTGTTCATTTTATGAGTGGGGTATGCACCCTATTTTTTGTTAGAACCGTTAAGTTTGGTGGGGTGTGGATCAGAGTCTTCGTGAGGTCTGGTTGATTGGAGGTCTCCTATGTCTGTCCTTTTGGGGGTTGATCCTTGCCCCTCTCTCTCTCGATGGGTTGTATCTTCTTGTGGTCGAAGGTTAGAGGTGTTTATTTGCGTTGTTGTTTGCCTTTTGCTTTCATGTGGTATAGGAGGTGGAGTGTACTTCTGGTACATTTTGTATTCTGAATTCTCTTTTGTACTTTTGTCATTTTTTTATATTATAATATTATTTTGCCATTCAAAAAAAAAAAAAAAACTCCAGATTCTAGAGATAATGATTTTTGGATATACCTATATTGTTTTTGTATTTCCAGGTTGATCAGCAAAACAGGACAGGCAGTGAAGCATCAAAGGAAGTGGTGCAAGCAAAGTTAACAACCATATATGGGAAAAGCAAAGTTAACTCCCGGGCTAGTATTTTCCATGTGTGCTTGTTTTGTCGGAGAAGTGTTTCCACAAGCTTGTTTCGCAAACTATTTTATGACTATTATGATCAATACCTTGTAGTGCCGCAATAATCCATCCGAGCAAGCTTCAATAGCGCAAAGACTGTATACAATGGACATAACTCAAAATAGAATTAATTCAATTTTTTATTTTTTTTACAAATGAGTTGATGATCGAACCCGAGACCTCTAACGTATTACCTAAATCTCTTATCACTAGATTAAGTTTTTAATTTCAATCGCTGCGTGGAAAGTTGTACATTAAGTATGCACTTCTAGCAGTAACTTTTAAGCGCCCAGATGCAACAAATAGACTTGCCATGATGATTTTGACTTACTTCAATTTTTTATTTTTTTAAGAAGACTTACTTCAATGTTAGTAGTATAGAGGAAAAGATAACATAAAGAGACAGAATAATTCAAGAAATTAGATGATTTCATATTTAAATCAATTCAGAAAACAATAAGCAATTTTTATGAATAATGATACTCCCTCTCTCCCATTTTATAACACTTATTTTTTACTAAATACACTATTTATATGTGTTGTTTTGACCGTATTTTTTTTTTAAAGTATATAAATGCAAATTATCATATAAGATTTTATTTGATTTGTTAATATTTACGTTTATATATTACTAAAAAAATACGGTCAAAACAAAGTAAATAAATAGTACATTTTTGTCAAGCAGGTCTTATAATTAATATATAATAAAATCTTGTTCAATTTATTTTGATGAGTATTTTTAAAATATTAAATTTTTATAATTTTTATCAATAGACAATTAAAAATATCAGCGATCAAAATTATGCATTAGTGTACCTACAATGGTCAAACAATGTATTATAATTAGTGACAGGAAAAAGTATCTTTTAGCTTTCACTTTTAACTTTTGTATGGTAGAAGAGAAAAAGAGAAGAAAGAAATTAAAACACGGAAACAATGCATGTAATGGGATCCACCTGATTGACAAATCTGTTTTAGAATCAAATGTGGCTGCTCTATAGAATCTTTACAGCAGAGAATCTATCTATCTATAGTCAATCACCCGTCTGCATCGCGTGTTGTTCTGTCTATAAAATAAATCCTTCCTTCCTTCCTTGCCAATGCCATCTTAATTGCTTTTCTACTAACCAACCACCGTCTACTACTATTTTCTCCAACCAAGGTTAGTACTTTTCCTCTTTTCGTACAAGGCACTCTCACTAATCACTATTCATTTATCAATAATCACTTTCTCGTGTTTTCATTTGCTTTTATTTTCTTCTCATTTAGCTTCTATCATAATTTGTTTTCTCTGTGTTTGTTTGTTTTGATTTAATACTACTTATTTTGTTTCTGTTGTTCCTTGTTTTTGCAATTATAGTGTAAACCATGAAAAGAAAAAAGCATTCAATTCCCCCTGCAAGGGTTAGCCAAAGATGCAACAAAGCAAAAGGGAAGGTTGTTGATGATGAAACACTAAATCATTTACTTTGCCCTTACTTTGACAATATTCCATCTCACATCACTGTGCAAATTCTGCTTCAACTTCCGATTAAGTCTCTTTTCATTTGTAAATGTGTCTGCAAAATGTGGAAAACACTCATTTCTGAACCACATTTTGCTAAATTGCACTTTCAGAAAACACCAAGTAGTCTCATGATTCGGACAAACGACCGTAGACAGGTGTCGAGAACGTTATACCTTCTTGAGTGTGAGCCTGAAAAGTTTGAGATTGGAAGTGACAATCTTGTCAAGCTTCAGCCTTTCAAGCTTCCTCTTTGTTATACCAATTCATTTGGTGAGAAACGAAACAAGATAAAGAATAAATCTAAATGCCCTCTTCGCGGCAAGAGATCTGTTTTGGATAAAAACGGCGAGAGCAGTAATTATATTGATAGCAAACCAGACCTTGATAAGTTTAATATTGTGAACTCTTGCAATGGGTTGCTTTGTTTGACTGACTTGTTTATCGAAATAGTGATTTGCAACCCAGTCACTGGGGAGTTCATAAGACTTCCTGGAGTTACTATACATCCTTTTAGGTTAAACAAAACTCGAGTAAGAAAGATACAACAACAAATTGCTCTTGGTTTCCTACCTAAAACTAATGAATATAAGGTGATAAAAATGTTGATTAGATATGTTGAACATCGCAATGACTGGGTGCTTGAGTGTGTGATCGTTGAGATAAACACACTTGGAACACCATCATGGAGAAATGTTGAAGTAGATTCTCAGGTTTCTATTTCATGCCTTAAGTATCCCACTTGTGTGAATGGTGCACTTCATTGGATCGGATTTGAGGGTCGGCAAAGGTCTATATTGTGCTTCTGTCTAGAAAGTGAGAGGTTTAAATCATTTCCTTCTCCTCCACATGTGTTTGAAAATCATAATAATACAACTCGCGATAACACCAATATTACTATGGGAGAATTAAAGGGATTTCTTTTCATTTGTGACTCGACCTTTTTCTCCGATGTTACAATGTGGGTTATGAATGAATATGGCAATGGAGAATCATGGACTAAGCTGTACAGCATTGATACATTAGTCAATTCTGTAGGGAGTCCTGATCTGTCACGTTATCCCGATCTGTCACGTTATGGTTTATGTTTGCCAATAAAACACTTTGAAGAAGGTGCTGCCATATTTTTATATCATTCCCGCAATCGTTTTATCTATTATGAACCTGAGAAATATGGATTTAAAGTTTTTCAAATTCATGGGTCTCGTTCAAATTTTGTTGAAATAATTCCACATATTCCAAGTCTAATATCATTGAAGGATGTCGTGAAAGGAGACAACATTAAGGTGCTGAATATCCACTCAAGGTAAGAATGTACTCCCTCCGGTCACTATTATAAGCAAAAAATCACTTTTTAGGTTATTGAAAATGTAATGTATCTGGGCAGTTGTTGTAATGTCAGCTTTTTTGGATCTTCTTTAGTTGTTCAGTAGTAAATAGTTTATCGAGAGTATTCCATCCCCTGCAATTCGCAGTTTTAGCTAATATTACTATTGTTCCCTCATATTGTTTTAATTTATATAGGTGTGCAAAGTTTAAATTGCGTGAAGAAAATGAAGCTCTTTCATTGTCTCAACTGAATGCATTTCATTATGACATCATAACTATATCTTCCTCCTCATCTGATGGTGTTGGTGAAGAATCTGGTGAAGAGCATTCTTCCTAAGAAGAGTACGTTTGTTCTCATATTGATTGGCATTCTGACCCCTGCTTACTTTGATTTTCGGTATGTTACTTGGGCTTTGTTTCGTAAATATTGGTGTTATTTTATATAGGTGTGCAAATTTTAAATTGTGTGAAGAAAATGAAGATCTTGATTAATGACTTGACAAGTACCTTCCTCCGCGAGTGGTGAGTCATTTGGTGAAGAGTACAACAGATAAGAAGGAATTTGCATACAGTAGTTGTGATTTTTGAAAAAATACAAATATGGTTTTAGGATGCAAATGATGTCTTTTTTGTAAACTTTAATTTAGATGTTCCTTAGTCATTATCTATGGTTATACGAGACTGGTTTGTTATCTTGGTTTAGAAAATGACAATGATTATTGCTTGCATTCTCTTAAATTATCAATGTTGACTGTGCAACCTTGGATTTCCCAAAAAAAATTCCCATTGCACCACTGATAAATTAAATTCTTTGAATTGTTTTTTTAAGTATATAGCGAGTAATGATACCTTCGATTATGGTCGGTCTGAACTGGGTTCGTTCACTCTTGACGCACAACTCCCTCTTAGTTTATATTTTTGATTGATTGAAGATGTTGAATTGGAAATAATTGATAAATGTGTGTCTCTGCCTAGTACGGTTCATAACGACAGAAAGAAAGGGAATACAGACTATTGTATGTGCTTGCTTTCATAGGTAGCAAATTCGATTGAAAATATGTCTGAATTGAATCTGTGTTGCATCTAATGTAAATGATACTTCTAATAATAGTTTCATTTCTCTTATTGGTTCTGGGTAGAGGTTATACATTATCTTAGAGTGTGTGTGTGTGTGTATATATATATCTCAATCAGATCCTTTTCAACATTCTTCGTCGTTTCTATTGTCTTTGCCTTCCTCGCTTCCAACTTTTCATCTTCACCATTCAACGATATCTGCTCTCAATATCTCATAGCCAAAACGAACTCGTCTTCTTCGTAATGGTTCCAAAAGTTTTTTCAACTTGAAAAATAATAACTCTGAGGACTGCATGAAGGTGACTTGACATAACAAACTCCTTGTATAATAATGAAGACCTTGTAGTGCCGCAATAATCCGTCCCAGTAAGCTTCAATAGTGCAACGCTGTATAAATGTCCAGAAGTTAGGGTGAGCCGGACATTGGACATAACTCAAAATAGAATTAATTCAAGCTTATAATTTCAATCACTGCATGGAAAGTTCAATGTTAGAAGTATAGAGGAAAAGATAACATAAAAGACAGAATAGGTCAAGAAATTAGATGATTTCATATTTAAATCAATTCAAAAAGAATGTAAGCAATTTTAATGGATAATGATAATAAGGAAATATGATCAACTAAATTTGCACTGCCAAATAAAGAAATTCATTCCTTGTTCCTTTTAACAATAATAATGCAATAATTTCTTGATCCATTCTAGTACTAAACTTCTCATTTTACTGTGGAGAGAAAGTGCTTCATCTCTTCACATTCTCTCTCGTCCCTCTTTCTCTCTTTTACATTTCTCTCAAAACAAATAGACACTTTTAAGACCTCTCCCCTAAATTGAACCAAAGAGAGGTTTACCACTTTACCATTTTCGTATTTATTTATGGGAAATATTAAGATGTCTACCAAGGAGACTTGTTAAAAAACCAAATGTGAAAAGATTACTCCCTTCGTTGTTTCGTGTTATAAGCAAAAATAATTACTTTTTAATGTTTCAAATTATAAGCAAAAAAAAAATCAATATTTATTATTTTCAAGATTTACTTTTCTTTATTATCATGAAATTAAATATAAATTGCATTTAATTTATTCTCTCTCTTCCTTTTTCCAAAACCAATAGAAATTTTTTTTATATCTTCCCAAGAAAAACATAAAAAACCATACTTCAAATTATCATATTTTACTTTTCTTAATAAGTGTGAAAATATTTGTTTTTTGCTTATAATATGGGACAAATGAAATATATTGAAACTTGTGCTTTCAACTATTTAAGCATTAAATATTTTGTATTATTGTCCACCAGGGTTCTGAACCAATCCAAAAATAAAATCACAAACCGAAAACAAAAAAACCCATTTAGTTTGAATCGTACGGATCATTTTCCTTATAAACCGGGCGATTTGGTTTGATTTTCGTTTTTCATTTCAGAAAACTGAACTAAACTAAACCGCATTACTTAACTTAACTCAATCAACTAGTGACAATCAACATATTACATAGTTCAACTTAGCAAACTCAACCCAAATTGAGTCCATAAAACAGTAGACTGTCAAAACATATCATTTCACATGATGCCGAACTACATTGTTAGTATTAAAAAAAAGTTTTTATGTATATATAATTTCTGTACATGCATATTATACCATGTAAACAATAAAATAAATTAAAATTTTCTATGTTTATTTTATAACAAGTTGGTAATATTGTCATATTTTTAATAATGCGACAATGTGCACAAATCTAACCAGCCCTAACTACATTGGTTTTGATGACTTTTTAAAAACCAACCAAAACAAACCGAACCGCATGCATTTTTGTCTCGCGGTTTGGATGATTTTTATGCTTAAAATCGAATCAATATGCACTGCAAACACTTTTATTGTCCATAAATCCTAACTTAATTGACAAAAATTACGGAAATGGTTAGGTTGAATATTGAATATTTTGTATTATTAAATGTAGAAATACTGAAATAGTTTAACATGTGCACCGGCATTTATTAGGGGTTGTGACCGATTCATGAATGTGGCTCTATAGATTCTACATATCCTTTATAAGCAGAGAATCTATAGTCAGTAGTCACCAGTCCAATTCATCATGATCAGTCTGCATGGCGTGTTGTTCTATCTATAAACCCCTCCTTCCTTCCTTCTTTGCCGTCTTAATTGCTATTCTACCAACCACCGTCCACCACTATCTTCTACTACCAAGGTTAGTACTTTCCTCTTTTCTCTGTTACCATCTTTTTCTTCGTTTATGATAACTTATTTTCTCTGTGTTTGTTTTGATTTACTTACTTTGTTTCTGTCGTTCCTTTTTTGCAATTTAGTGTAAACCATGAAAAGAAAAAAGCATTCAATCCCCCCTCTAAGGGTTAGCCAAAGATGCAACAAAGGAAAAGGGAAAGTTGTTGATGATGAGAATGAGATAGAAATTCATCAACTTTGCCCTTACTTTGATAATATTCCATCTCACATCACTGTGCAAATTCTGCTTCAACTTCCGATTAAGTCTCTTCTCATTTGTAAATGTGTCTGCAAAATGTGGAAAACACTCATTTCTGAACCACATTTTGCTAAATTGCACTTTCAGAAAACACCCGTTAGTCTCATGATTCGGACAAACGACCATAGACGAGTGTCAAGAACCCTACACCTTCTTGAATGTGAGCCTGAAAAGTTTGAGATTGGAAGTGACAATCATTTCAAACTTGCTCCTATGTTCAAGCTTCCTCTTCGTGATGCCAAATCTTTAAGGAATAGACCCAAGCGTCCTATTCGTGCTGTGAGATTAGTTTCGGAGAAGAACAACGATGGGGATAGTCAAATGCTTATTGATGTCAAGCCACATCATGATAGTTATGACGTTGTGAATTCTTGCGATGGCTTGCTTTGTTTGTGTTGTCCATTTGAAGGAAACCCTTTAGTGGTTTCCAATCCAGTCACTGGTGAGTTTATGAGACTTCCTAAATCTACTAACACTCCTAATCGATTACGTAAGCTAGAACCCGTTGGTTTTGGTTTTGGTTTCCAACCTAAAACTAATGAATATAAGGTGATACAAATTTGGAAGAAATTTGTTAGACGTGTCTATCCCAATGTGCTTGAGCGTTTGATCTTTGAGATAAACACACTTGGAACATCATCATGGAGAAATGTTGAAGTGGATCCTCAAGTTTCTAATTCAACGCTTAAGTATCCCACTTGTTTGAATGGCGTGATTCATTGGATTAGATTCGAGGGTCGGGCTCATAATAGGTCTATACTGTGTTTTTGTTTAGAAAGTGAGAAGTTGCAATCATTTCCTTCTCCTCCAAATGTGTTAAGAAATCATAATAGTATTTCTCGTAATGAACGTATCAGCATGGGAGAATCAAGGGGATTGCTTTACATTTGCGATACATCTTCTTTCCGTGATGTTACAATGTGGGTTATGAATGAATATGGCATTGGAGAATCATGGACTAAGGTTTACAACATTGATACCTCGATCAGTTCTTTGGGCAAACCGGATTGGCGTTGTGGTTTATTTTGGCCGCTAAAACACTTTGAAGATGGTGCTTCCATATTACTATATCATTCCTCCAATTGTCTTATCTACTACGAACCTGAGAAATATGGGTTCAAAGTTTTTCGAATTAATGGAACTGATTCGGAACAAGTTCAAATAATTCCACACACTCCAAGTCTAATCTCATTAAAAGATGTTGCAAAAGGAAACTATATTGAGGTGCTGAATATCTGCTCAATGTAAGTAGCTTCTCTTATTTTATTTAATTTTGGGTGCGTTTGTTTCAGATTTTTTTGGAAAAAAATCTATTTTTTTTTAAAAAAATCACTTTTTTTATTTTTGTGGTGTTTCTTTTAGATTTTTTCAAAAATCATTTTAGTAAAAAAATCTATTTTTTCTTCAAAATGAAAAGCTAATTTGAGTAGCTTTCTTCAAAATCTATATTTTTGAAAACCATTTTCTAAAAAAATGGATTTTTATGATGGTAAACAAACGCAAAATAGCTTTAGATTTTTTTCAAAATCTCTACAAAAAAATCTCTAGATTTTTTTCAAGGAAATCTATTTTTTTTAAAGCTTAAACAAACGGACCCATTATTGGAAATTGAATTTGATGCTCCCTTATTTATTTCTATGTGTGAGTTTCCTATGTTACCACTTATATTTTAACACTTCCTATTTTGGCATCCTATTTGGAGAATAGAAGACTTGTGTTGTTACAATATAGATCTTCTCTTCTTATTTAAGGTTGTGATGTTTCCTCTATCAATTGCTTTTACAACTATTTGATTTATGGTATTGTTTATATTTGGTATAATTTTGTTCCTCTTTCTTATCTTATACCTACCTCCTTTAATTACATCTTAGTTTTGATAATTAATGGAAATAAATTTCCTTAAACCTTCTGTATTGATGGATGAGGAGAAAATGAACAGTGTAATGTCAGTTTTTGGATCTTTAGTTATTAAGTAGTAAATAGTTTCTTGAAATTATTCCCTAATATTGTTTTGATATATATAGGTGTGCAAATGTTAAATTGCGTGAAGAAAATGAAATACTTTCCTTGTTTCAACAACTTATTTGAGACTTAATGTATCTTCTTCCTCAGTTTAATGGTGAAGAATTCGGTAATCAACCTGTTTCTTAAGAAGAGTACGTATGTTTTCGCATTGATGGGTATTCTGACCTTTGCTTTCTCAATGGCTGCATCTCGCCATTTGTTTTTGCTTGCTACTGCAGCAATCTGCAAATCCATTGCATGTAATGTTTGGTTTGTCTTGCTACTAAAAATTTATTTTAAATTTATTAAGCTGAAGTTATTTGAAAGTCATCTTTTTGGTGGTTAATTTAGATATAAAATAATTCGTTGAACTAATTGTTGTGTTGAAACTATTCTTGGAAAGAATTCTATCTTTTTTTTTTATTGCGATTGGATATACACATCCTTCTTTTTCGTTTAATTAGGGTTGCTAACTCTTAGATATTCCAAAAAACATCCTCTAGTGTCGAGGGAATTGGAGGAATAAAGATTAAAAAAACATGAGGTTCCAAATCTATGTAGGACTTCCAAAGTTATTCATAGAGGGGGAGCGAATTGATTATAAAAACATGAGGTTCCTTCTAAACCCAACAGGGGTGGGCATCCGCCCCCTTATAGGGACCCGAAAGAAAGGTTAGGCTCGGCCAAGAAAAAGAAATATAGTTAGAACATATCAGTGGTATTTGAAATTTAGTAGGAGTTAAAGAAACTGTAGCAACTACAGAACATAGGGACTTTGATTCATTAGTTAAAATTCTCATTGAACTTAACTATTTCAATGAGTCCTAAACTGAAGTAGGTACTGTAATGTTGTAATGCAAGACAATAATTATGTTATCTGTACAAATTATTGAACATTTTAATTCGATCAATCTTATTATAAACAGTGTTGTCAAATATCGGCAATGGCAGAGCCATGACGGATTGTGGTGGTGGATTTTTCAACAACTATGCAGCTTCAACTTGTTTGAGCTTTGGTTGTTGCAGAGTCATAACATTGGGACAAAACTCTCTTCACATTTCTAATTCTTCATCCATTAAGTAGCATGTGATATCTAATCTAACAATTTGTATTCAAACTGCTGCTTATTTCTTTTCGTTTTTTTTTTGTTGCCAGAAACTACGAAGTCACTTCGTTTCAGAATATAAGCAAAAACAGGTCAACAAAAGTTAATATATTTAGTCTAAATACTTATCCGTACAATTTCAGAAATACAAATTGTTGATTTAGTTGATTTATGAGTTTTAAGAAATCAAATAATTCCTCTCTCTTAAATTAATAGTTTACAATTGTGGCAGATGATCTCAACCAGTGTTAGGACTAGCAGAATTGACTAGTTTCTCACGAATGAACCAAAATTCAAATTTTTGTTGAGAAAGGGGACCACGTTTAGTACTAAATAGTGTCTAAAACAAGATTGTATCACGTTTTATTATATATTTGAGTAATTTATTAATTTTTAATTATATTTTTGATAATTTATTGATTTTAAATTATATATTTGGGTAGTTTACTAATTTTTAATTATTATTAATTAATTATTTAATCATTTTAATACTTTTAAAACATAATATTATTTTATTTAAAGTAAAAATTAATGATATGAAATATTATATGTCCACATGGACACTGCCATGTCATCAATGAGCTTGTCACATAAGCAAAAATTTAGGTTTTTTCTTGGTTACCTTTCAAGAGTGGCGTGTAAATAACACACCAATGATGTGGCGCCAATGGTAAACAGCCACCTGTAATCCACTATTCCTGTCATAAATAAATGTATATTTTACAGATTTTTACATATCTTTTTGTTAATTACAAATTGTCCAGACACATTAATTATGGTTTATGTTTCCCACTTCTCTCAAATATCTGCGTTTCCAATGCATGTTTCCAATTTATTTTAATTTCAAAATAGAGGCAGTGAGAAGGTTTCATTACACTCCATTAGAGAATTTTTTATGTCATTCTTTAAATAATGTTTTTTTGACTTGTTTAAATAATGTTATCTACCACGTAACTTTATTTATTTGAATTTTTTTCACTAAAATTTATTTATTTGATATTTTTTTATTTAATTTTTCTTGATAATGTACTGTTAACAGTGGATAAGGTTACATATTTTTTTATTCTATAAAATTACCAAATCTTATTTTTGGACCCTGTAAAAAAAAGTTTTATGTTTTGGTCCCTACAAAAATATTATGCACGCAGTTTTAGTCTTTGATGTTAAATCAATGTGTATTTTTGAATGATTATTTCGCAAACATGTTTAGAACATTATTAAAAGTTCATCGGACAAAAATAAACTCAAAATTTGATTTGTAAGTCGATATTTTCGTCACTTTTGTCTTTATCTTTTCAAATTTAAAAAATTCATAATTAACTTTTCTCATTTTAAAAAATTCTAAAGTTTTGTAATGAAACTCTTTATAGTATTCTAAACATGTTCGGAAAAAGTTTATTATAAAATAAAAAATTTAAGGATAATTAAACAATTTAATTTTAAAAAAATTAAGAGGGACTAAAACTGCATACTTAAAATTTTTGTAGGGACTATAAAACATGACAATTTTTTTATAGGGACTAAAAACAAATTTTGATAACTTTGTAGGGACTGATAAAATATTTAACCCTAGTGTGTATATATGTAGAGTTCGGATCAAATGACACCAATGTGTCAAACTTTTTATATGACACACTTTCCGATAATTTTTTACCGGATAATTGTATTACAAATTTGAACCGTTGAATTGAAAGATACTATAAAATAGATCATGTTTATAAAATATGGCATTAATCGGAAATCATTTGATACTTTCAAAAAATGAGTTAATTTTGATGTATCTCATTGACATATCAAATGATTTCCGATTAACGTTATAATATATTTCAATCCAACAGTTAATTTTGTAAGGCAATTATCCGTTAATGAATTATCGGATGTGTCGTATTATTATATTTGACACATTGGTGTCATTTGATTCTAACTCTTAAATCTTACCGTGAACATATTGGACACTTTTATTTGGGTTCGAACCAGAAAATTTTAAGTGTGTGCGATTGATTACAATTTTATTGCGTGTGTGTATATATATTTTATTTAAGGAGTTGACCGAAAAGCAGAGACTAAAAATTACGATAAAAAATATTTGAGGAACCAAAACTTGCTGAAATATTTTATAGAGACTAAAAACAAAAATTGAGATATTTATAAGGATCGAACACATATTTAACCCTAAAAATTCCATTCAGAAAGGAAAAAAAATCCCTAAAAGAAAATTGGTATTGTTCTTGTTAAGGTTATTTAGATAAGTGCTAGTCAACAGGTATGCTGAGCTAGAGTTTAGTACGGACGTAACCTTTTAGGTGGAGGGTTTGATCATATATATAGTGCGACGTAACTCGTGATTAGTCGAACTATATGGTTGGTTAGTAGAACTATCCATTACATTCAGACTTAACCCGTGATCAGACGAATCATCGGTTGATCATTTTGTGACAAAAGATCAACCTTTCTTTTTGAACAAGTGAAATAAGATTTAACTCCTAATAAATAAGCTAACTGAATTAGGTTGCGTTTGACCTTACTTTTTAAGACTTAAGAGTTACTTTAAGAATAAAGTTAAAAATAAAAAATTTAAAATTGAAGTTGTTTGGTAATTAATTTTTTTTAACTTAATTATCAATTTTAGATTAAAATCAGTTTGATAAAATATTTTTATAACTAATTTATCATAAATTTACTATCATGTAAATTTTAAAAATAATTATCCTAATAATAACAATCTTAATAAAAAGATAAATTCACTAATAATAATAACTTATTATAAATTCACTATCATCTAAATTTAAAAGCTAAATATTACTCCCTCCATTTTTTTTAAGTGTCCGTTTAGAATAGTAACACCAAATTAAGAAATTGGATTTTTGCACCTTATCTTACTTTTATACCCTCATCAATAGATTTATTGTTATACAAAAAAAATATTTCAGATTATTGTTATCAATAGAATATAACAAAATAAACAAACTGTTTTGTTTTTTTTTTTAAAAAAAAACTTTAATTTTTCAAATATATAAAAAAAAATATTTATTTAAAAAGATAAGTGTAATTAAAAAAGAATACAATTGACAAATCGTACCCTTAAAACACAAAATGGACAGTTAAATAGAAACACTAAATCCGACAAAACTGAACACTTAAAAAAAACGGAGGGAGTAATAATTAACTTATCATAATATTACTATCATCAAAATTTAAAAGATAATTATATATCCATATAATAACAAACTTAAAAAAATATACAATAACTAATAATAACAACTTAAAAAAGCTAATTATCATAAATTATTTTTTAAAGTTCACTTAGGTACCGTTTGGCTTAAATTATTTTCTCTTCTTTTTCCTTAAAAAAAAGTTAGGTCAAACAACAATTTTTAAAAGCTCTAGTAAGAAAAAACCAACTTCTATATTTTAAAAAAAATTATTATATTAACAAAAAGCTTCATCTTTAGTCCCTATAATTTTTTTTTTTTTTTTTGCAAATTTCAATTCCCCAAATAATTTTGTTTCATGCTTTTAAATCAACTCATATGTATCATTTGAAATTTTTTCCAATGCCAAAAATTTTAAAAAATTTCGCTGATCATCTTTAATACATTAGTATAATCTTTTGCAAAAGGTTAATTTTTTTTATCGAGGGTTGAATTAAATATGAAATTTAATGAATAACTAATATAAATTACACAAAATGTCGCTCATAATTTTTTTGGAATAACTATTATATATACATGACAAGTTGTCATTGATATTTTTTTTAAAAACAACTATTATGCACACGATAAAAATTGTTAATAAAAATTTAAATTAACTTTTATAGAAGGGGAAACAATTTGCTGCTAATGAAAATTTTAAATAACTACTATAGACGGTGATAAGTTTCTGTTGATGAAAAATTTAAAGGGTTAAATATATATTTAGTCCCTACAAAATGGTGACATTCTAAGTTTAGTCCTTACTTTATTTTTATTAAATTTTTAGTCCCTTGAAAATTATTATGCACGCTATTTTGGTCCCTACGATTAATTTAACTTGAATTTTTGAATGATTTTTTCGCAAGTATGTTTAGAACATCATAAAAAGTTCCTAAAAAAAAACTAACTAAAAATTTGATTTCTAGGTCATGATTTTCATTATGTTTATCATAAACTTTTGCGATTTAAAAAATTCATATTTAATTCATATCATGTTAAAAAATTCTAAATTTTAGTAAATAAACTTTATATGATATTTTAAACGTGCACAGGAAAAAATATTAAAAAATTTAAGAGTTTAATGATAGTTAAACAAATTTAGTTTTAGCAGGGACTAAAACTATGTATAAGAAAATATTGATGGGGACTAAAAATATGATAAAAATTAAGTAAGGACTAAACTTAGAAGGTCCATATTTTATAGGGACTAAAAACATATTTAACCCAAATTTAAATATCTATTATACACGGAAAATAAGTTATTCCTGATAAAAAAATTAACTAACATATATATCAATTTTAAATTAAAAACAAAAATAGTTTTTCTTCAAATTTGTCAACTTTAATATTTAGTCATATTTATAATTAAAATAAACACACACTTAAAAAATACAAGATATATACTTATCAAGAATCCCTAAAATAGTTTAATTTACGTTCAAAAAAAAGAATCCCTAAAATAACTACAACTGCAAGTCATGAATATAAATCATATTACTACTCCATCTGTTTTGAAATGATAGAAAAATAATTTTCGATCATATTGTCACAAGTAGTTTTACCTTACTCTATAGACTATAGTTATCATGCACCAGACAACAATATTTGCAATGGTGAATAATTTTATAACGGGACTAATTTTGTAACATATAATATTCGTCCTACGATAAAAAAAAAATCGCAACGACGCCGTGACCCGTGTGTATTATGCTTGTATGTGCGTGTGTATATATGTTGTAAAAAAAGGGAAGACAGTTGTTTTAATTAAATTTTCTAAACAAATTTTCTAGATGGAAGGTGAAGATATTTTTGGTGGTATTATAAAAAAAAATGATGTCGCCAAAAAAAGAAAAAACATGGTGAAGAATACATTGCAAGATGAAAAAATTCCTTGAAAAGAACATTCAATTAATTTTATTGTTGAGAAAAAACATAGTGTCATTAATGAGAGGGGGTGAATTTGCAAATAACAAAAATATGTATTAAATTTTATAAAATAAAAACATAAATGTGACATGGATAAAGAAGTACATGTGGCTGTTCTTTAGGGGGGGTGTGCAATTTACACACAAACTCACAAAGGCAACCTAGAAGCCACCAAAAATTTAACCAAATTGAGTTTGGAGATCAAAAGTTTAAGTTTTTTAAAATAAGGGGACCAAAAAGTTGACTTTTAAAATAGGGGATCAAAAGTTCAAGTTTTTCAAAATAGGGGGACCAAAATGTTGACTTTTAAAATGGGGATAAAAAATTCAAGTTTTTTAAAATAGGGGGCCAAAATGTTGACTTTTAAAATGGGGGATAAAAAATTCAAGTTTTTTAAAATAGGGAGACCAAAAGTGCATTAAAACCATAAATTTATTATTGACTAGAAAGATAAAAAAAAAAATTAAAAATGGGATACTTTTAAAAAGATAAGTGTGAAGAAGAAAAAAATAACCGTAAAAAAAGAAAAAAGTTTAAGATCGACTCAAAAAATAAATTCTAAAAACTATGTCAATATTGTGTTAAATAGAGCAAGTGGGATTCGAAGTAGATCCTTTTTCACAAGCTCCATGTTAAACACAACGATAAACATACTATGAGAGCTTGTTAAAATATGGCATAAGTAGCTTATGGAATTATGATAAGCACTTTTTGTTAATTTACCCAAATACTAATATAACGACTTATATCAGTAAATAATCTCACGTAAACTTAAAATAAGTTAATCGAAACGGGGTCATAGTTTTGTAAGATTTTAAAAGCAAACTTTCGCTTTTTAAATTCATTGAATAACTATCTAACCTTAATTATCGATGTTCTTGCAAACAAATAATGGGGATTGTATTTGCTAAGTATGATAATATTGCTGTCTAAAAATTGGGATCCTTTCTCGGGAGACTTGACCTTGTATTTATAAATGGTATTTCCCATGTAGTGCTGATCATGTGCTACTGTTATGCTTCCACTACCCTTCTTCAGTCATGGGATATGCATAGTGGGGTGGTTACTAGACAAGACTTGCCATTAGTTGCGAACATGCTCTTGTTTTTCCAAAATGCACACCTATAGTTTTCCCCCTTAGTATTTGGGCAGCTTATCATTGGGCTGAGATGGAATGGGCTGCTATCATCATTATCATTGGGCTTGGGTAAAACATACCATAATCCTTTCCCCGGTACAATCCACAAAGATACATTAGTTATTCAATGAATCTAAAAAGTTGAAAGTACAATATTAGCTTATGCTCCCTCTAATCCTTTTTATAAAAGACATTTCACTTTTCTAGATTCATTGAATAATTAACGTATCTGGTTCATATTATAGACCAAATACGTTAATTATTCGATGAATCTAAAAAGATAAAATGTCTCTTATAGAAAGGACATCCGGAGTATTTCTTAATTAATTGTGGTCAAAATGACTTATCAATATTTTCCTATTTATTTATATTTTGTAGTCAAAAAAATATTTTCCTTTTTGACTAAATTTATTAATAGGGGATGTAATGTAACCTATTAATATGGCTCGGTAGAATCTACATCATATATCCCTTATAGCAGAGAATCTACATCGCGTGTTGTTCTCTGTGTTATAAACTCTCGCTTGCCATCTTCTACTACCAATGTGAGTACGCACTTTCATCTTTATTTATCCATAATCATCACTTTCATTTGCTTACTAATCCAAATAATCTAAGTCATTTATTTAGCTTCTATTGATTGATTACTTAATTCCTCTGTGTTTTTTGTTTTGATTTACTACTACTTATTTTGTTTCTGTTGTTCCTTGTTTTTGCAATTACTATAGTGTAAACCATGAAAAGAAAAAAGCATTTGATTCCCCCTGCAAGGGTTAGCCAAAGATGCAACAAAGGAAAAGGGAAAGTTGTTGATGATGAGAATGAGATAGAAATTCATCAACTTTGCCCTTACTTTGATAATATTCCATCTCACCTCATTGTGCAAATTTTGCTTCAACTGCCGATTAAGTCTCTTCTCATTTGTAAATGTGTCTGCAAAATGTGGAAAACACTCATTTCTGAACCACATTTTGCTAAATTGCACTTTGAGAGAACACCCGTTAGTCTCATGATTCGGACAATAGACCATACTCGAGTGGCAAGAACTCTATACCTTCTTGAGTGTGAGCCAGAAAAATTTGAGATTGGAAGTGACAATCATGTGAAGCTTCAGCCTATATTCAAGCTTCCTCTTCGTGATGCCAAATCATTAAGGGAGAAAGTCATGAATAAACCCAAGCGTCCTATTCGTGCTGTGAGATTAGTTTCGGAGAAAAACATTGACAAGAACAATGATCGGTATAGTCAAATGCTTAATGTTGATGTCAAGCCACGTTATGATAGTTTTGGCATTGTGAATTCTTGCAATGGCTTGTTTTGTTTGTGTTGTCCATCTGAAGGATACCCTTTAGTGATTTGCAATCCAGTCACTGGTGAGTTTATCAGACTTCCTAAAGTTACTTACAGTCCTAACCGAATAAGTCGTCTAGATCATGTTGGTTTTGGTTTTGGTTTCGAACCTAAAACTAATGAATATAAGGTGATATACATTTGGAGGAAATATGTTAGACGTGCATATCACCGGATGTTTGAGCGTATGATTCTTGAGATAAACACACTTGGAATGCCATCATGGAGAAATGTTGAAGTGGATCCTCAGATTTCTAATTCGAGGCTTAAGTATTCCACTTATTTGAATGGCATGATTCATTGGATCAGATTTGAGGGTCAGAATAGGTCTATATTGTGTTTTTGTTTAGAAAGTGAGAGGTTTCAATCATTTCCTTCTCCTCCACATGTGTTTACATATGATGATAAAATTTCTCCCATCGAGTGTATCAGCATGGGAGAATCAAGGGGATTGCTTTACATTTGCGATACATCTTTCCATGATGTTACAATGTGGGTTATGAATGAATATGGCATTGGAGAATCATGGACTAAGATTTATCACATTGATACTTTGATCAATTCTTTGGGCACACCGGGTTGTCGTTATGGTTTATGTTGGCCACTAAAACACTTTGAAGATGGTGCTTCCATAGTGTTATATCATTCTCGCAATTGTCTTATCTACTATGAACCTGAGAAATATGGGTTTAAAGTTTTTCGAATTCATGGGACTGATTCGATACTAGTTCAAATAATTCGACATACTCCAAGTCTAATCTCATTAAAAGATATTGTGAAAGGAGACGATATTGAGGTGCTGAATATCTACTCAATGTAAGAATTTAGCTTCTATTATTTTATTTATTTTTATTGGAAATTTAATTTGATGTTCCCTTAAAAATCATAGTAATTAATTTTAATCATAAGACAAGTATTGAAAGAGGAATGTGTGAGTTTCCTATGTTACCACTTATATTTTAACACTTCCTATTTTGGCATACTATTTGGAGAATAGAAGACTTATAGCTTTGTTCCTCTTCGTTATCTTATATCTACCTCCTTTAATTACATCTTGGCTTTGATAGTTAATGGAAATAAATTCATGTCGACGCAATTTTTCGTTACCAATTAATTTTTTTTTTAATTTCCATTAAACCTTTTTTTTTTATGGATGAGGAGAAAATGAAGTGTAATGTCAATTTTGGATCTTCTTTTGTTATTAAGTATTAAATAGTTTCTCTTTTAATATATATAGGTGTGCAAATGTTAAATTGCGCGAAGAAAAGGAAGTACTTTCCTTGTGTCAACAACTTGTTTGAGACTTGGCAAGTACACATTCTTCATCATCTTATGGTGCCTTAATGTATCTTACTCCTCAATTTGATGGTGAAGAATTCAGTGATCAACCTGTTTCTTAAGAAGAGTACGTCTGTTTTCGCATTGATGGGTATTCATACCTTTGCTTACTACAATTTTTGGCATGTTACTTAGATTTTCTTACGTAATATTGGTGTTATTTTGTATAGGTGCGTAATTTTAAATTCCGTGAAGAAAATGAAGATCTTGAATGATGACTCGACAAGTACCCTCCTCCTCCTCCTCCTCCTCCTCCTCTGGTGGTGAGCCTTCTGATGAAGAGTACAACTCCATAGAAAGAATTTTCATACAACAGGAAGCATTATGTTAAATCACAAGTTACCATTTCGCGAGATGTGATATTTGAAAACATATCATTTGCCTAGATTCTTAATCTATCTAGATGTTCATTAGTAATTTTCTATGGTTTTACAAGACTTACCTGTTATCTTGTTGGCTTAGTTTAGAAAACATGTCATTTTCATTCTGGATCCTTATCTTTGTGAAATATATTGAACCATCTTTTTAAGGAGTTTCGATCGAATTGATTATATTTAATACTTTTAAGAATTGAATTTCAATTGTTTTGGCATACTATTGAACCCTTCATTCACCCTTTTGCCTAGTTCACTTTAACTCATGTTTGATGGTTAATATATGATTTCACATTTTCCTATTACTACAATTTGTTTTATGGTTTGAACTATTTAGTTTAGTCCTTCAAGTGGGAGGTATGAAAATGATTACTGCACTACCTTTTAATTCTGTTTATTGCACCACATTTTCCTATGACTTTCTCTCTTTCAATGGCGGCATCTCGTCATTTGTTTTTGCTTCTGCAGCAAACTGCAAAACCATTGCATTCTTATTTGTTTTTACGGTAGAGTCAATAATGATCGAACCAGTGGTGATTGATGTTGGACTTGTAGGGAGGATTGCGGTGCGATCCCCCGCAACCGTAACGGAAGAGGGCTGGAATTACTTGATTATTTCAATTTTATATGCAAGATACTTTTTGGCAGCCCACTCTAAAACACAAACCGTAGTTCCTCTTTGTTTTTGTTCTTGGTCATCAATTAGAGAAGGGTGATTTATAGTCAATTTTGATATGAATCACCTCGCTTGATTGTTTTATATTTCTTTTTACTTAAATAATAGGTTTCGTTTAATATTGAAATTATGCAAGTACAGGTACAGCTAAGAGTATAATATGGTGACTCTTATGTCTGCCATTTTGTCCCCCATATCACTATTGTCGATGTATAAGTGTATCGACTTTACGAGATTTAGGTGGAGGAGATTATTTTTTCTATCATAAAAGGGTTTGTTTGAGGTTGAACATGTTATCATATGTCACAATTTTTCATGAGGATGATATATAAGGGCAATGAAAGAGGTATATGATTGTGGTTAAATCCATTTATGATATTTTGGAGTTAGATTTCCTTTATTGTTAAACTTATTTATTTTAAAAACTCTGGTGTTGAGTACTAGAGTATGAAAAGAGTTATCTACCCCTTCAAGTTAGTGTTTTTTTTATTACGGTTATCGTTGAATAGAGTTCATATTCGTCCTAATGTGTTTTGGATTGGGCACACATAAATTTTAAGTTGTGTGTTGTGTTTTGTTTTTGGAGGATTCGAATGATGAGCTTCATATATATGTTTACTTGTATAATTGTTTGTGTCATTTGGCATGTGGTGTATTGGTGGTTAGGGATTGTGGTAGCTAGTTATTGCAAGTTATGTCTTCCATCTCTTTTTAGTGTTGTCTCTTTGGGGCTAGTTGTAAGGATTTTGACATTGATCCATATATAGTGCTATGAGAAATTTAGAATGTGAGAAATGTACATGGATTTTTCGAATATGGAGTTTATGAAAGTTGTCTTGAAAATAGTGCTCAGACAAATTAATAACGGGGTCAGTTCAATTTAGAAATTATTCTCTTCAATCACTATTATAAATGAATTTCATATTATGGACTAACTATATAAATTTTTTAATGTATCAAAAAAGTCAAATTTACATATAATATCGGAGAAAATATCTATTAATTAAACTTATATATTGCATATTTAATGTCTTCAATGGTACCAATTGTATATATGAAATCTTTAGTAATCCCGTTGTCTTTCCTTTTTTTTCTCTTGCTTTTTTGTCTTTTCAATTGTATGTATAAAGTTAATTTAAATGTTTTAATAAAAATACTGGACTGGGCCTAGAGCCCAATCGCAAAGGAAATCTTCAACATAGGTTGTCGAGCATGGCCCAAAAGAGGAGCAGCCCAATTGTCGTTGACCAACAGTCAGTGTATGACTTGCCCTGCGCAATCGTAATGCTCGACATCGGAATGATGAGCATTAACCGCTCATTGTGGCTTTCCATCCGTTTTCCAACAGCCGTTGATGGCCTTAATGTGCCCATAGCCCATCAACAGTCTTGGTCCAGCATTGGAGGCTATGTATACTCCTTTCTTCAGAGGATTCAGGTTCATTATTCTTACTCACTAAAAACCTCTCCTTCACACTCAATTCTAACTTGAGCGTCGGAGCACTTGCAGGTACACAGTCTCTTGCAATTTCACCAGAACAGAAGAAGAACGCCGTCATCCTAGGTTGACTCTAATCAGGGATCTATAATCCATTTAAAATTTATAACATGGTTTGACTCATGGAAATGAATTATATTCCTTGGTGTTAAACAATAACAACACTTGAATTTTAATTTCAGCTAAGTGATGTTGATGAATAGTATAAGAGAGGAGGACAACATGCTAATAGTAATAGTAATAATAATTATAAGTATGCATGTGGTAACTATTTTCGATGAAGGTTCAAACTTCAAAATATATACTCTCCTACTAGTGAACAGAGACAAAATTTGATTGCATTGCATTGCACAGTCTAATTCTATGCTTTTTCTTAATTTCTCTCTTCTTTAACGGACTCATTTCATGCCCTATTTATTTTGATGCAATTTCAAAGTCTGTCATCATTCATTTACATTACACATAGCACCATAAAATGCTCAGAGATACATAAATAATAAAGCTGCATCTCTATCTCTATCTATCTCTATACATGTAACAATATTACATACTACTATAGCATAAGAAAGATAATAGTAATAATGTGATATACAGAGAAAACAAAAAAGAAAACCAAAACTTACCGTACAAGTTGTCAGTTCCTTAAGACCATACCACACTGACGAAGATGGCTTCACTGGTCCCCACTTCAATCCCTGTCTACAGTACTTGTTGTCACTCTCTCACGCGCTATAATCATAAATAACCTAAATATTTAAGTCATTTTTATGTGAGAATCAATATTCAAGTAATTTGGATTCATCATTTGATCTCAAATCACAGATGAAGATTGTTTATATATATATATATATATGATTTGATGAATATGAGTCCATTGATTTTAAATTAATGGTCGAGATCAATTAGTTTGTGTATGTTAATATGAAGACTGGAGATTTAGATGAATTCCTGTGTTTTCATTTTCAATTAGTATATATTAGCGTGTTTGGAATTACGTTCACCAAAATTGCGGGAAAATATTACGTTGGAGTAAGTATAAACTTGGAGCTTCTATAGAGTTGCAGAGAAATAGGATTTGGACGTGAGTATCAAGATTCTTATGCGTATCTAAACAATTTTTATGTTTGTTTCCGTGGTGTAAGAAGAGCCTAGAGCAATTTTAGATACACAAATTTGATTTTAATATCCCAAAAGGGGCACATCTACGGGCCTTTCCACAATCCCTCTGCGTGCGATTGGGTGACGATTGAAGTTATTTCGCCCCTACCTAAGGAAGCCAAGTGTCTTTTGTTGTAGCAGGAGAAATCTTTAAAGCGGAAACTAAAAAAGAGCATCGTGCTACCAGTAGAGCTTCAGCAAAACTAGGTAGAGTCTATCTACTAGAGACATTAACAATGCTCATCCGGGGTTGGTCAAATTCAATACTCATGGAATGTCCTCCATCGTACAGTTCAGCAAACATGAAAGAGCTATAGTTCATAGGATTCGTGCAGCTCATGAACCGAGAACCACCATTTGTTAAACCCCCTTTTCTCGCTTGGGCAATAGGGATTCCTCTTTAGACTCCGAGGTATAAGTATATTGCGTCATATCAATTAGAATTGATTTCAATTCTACAATTGATTTTAACTTAAAGTTTCAATTGTAGTTTTGAATCCAAATTTAATTTTTAGTTTTTTACACTAGTTCAAATTTATAGTTAATTTCAATTTTACCTAAACATAGGGCCAAATATACACCAATTCTCTATTATAAGGAGGGAAAAAAATCACATTTTAGATTTATTGAGTAACTTATGCAACTTATTTATAATAGAAACTAAATAGCAAAATCTCTGCGAACTTAGCTCAATTAATTGAAACATGTACTTATACATGCAAGAATCAAAATTCAAACTTTAAATATTCCATTTATTCATCTTAAACTTATTGACTTTAATGTGTAAACAACTTCACATTAAACTCACTAACAAATTTTACAAAGTCAGTACGTTGATTCAAAATTCATTTTTATCATGGAAAAAGCAAACACACATTTTGATAAATAAGTATCATATTCAATTTCACACCCAAATTAAAGTGTCATCTAAAAGAATATGTCATTAATGCGTCACTGATTCATAGAAAACGATGGAGTACTGTTCTTTGATGCAGCACAGGATTTTGCACTATAGTTGCAAGCCAATTACTCCATGAATAAAGTTGTGGTTTTTTTTTTTTTGACCAAAAAGTTGTGGTTAATTATGTGTCTTTGTGTAATGCATGATTAACTTTTTAACATTCATCATCATCACTTCTTTTAGTATTATTAGTATAACTTTTTGTAAACCAACAATCATTTGAATTAGCAAATTAATGAAAAGAATGTTTGTAGGAAATATGGACAACAAAAATAACATAACAATAATTATTTCTAATAATTAGTGATCATCAGTGTCATTCCAATTAAGTTACCAACATGACACGTGTCAAGTTAGGAACTTTTTTTAACTAAAACCAGAAACAAACTAACTTACATTAATAATGATTTTCACATTCATTAGTTAACCTTAACTTAACTTACATACCCTAAATTCATTATATTATATTATATATTTATATTATATATAGCATATATGATATATGATAAATAAAATACTAAGCAAATTAAACTTCATCTTAAAATCTTGAAACTAAGCAAATTTAATTAGCATAATCTGGTGATCTACGAGTGTAAGAGTTGAGGCTAAGTTCCAAAGAACCATTGATGAAACCATGATTTTCACCTTGATACCAACCATAAGCAGCAGCAGTAGCAGCAGCATAGTTAGATGAATTTGATTTGAGATTACAATAACCACCATGATTAATTTCTTCACCATGCATAGGAAATAAAGGAAGAGTTTCAATTTCATGTTCTTGTTCTTCTTCTTCTTCTTCCATGATTTCTTCATTTGGTTTTATTTTTCCAAATAAATTTGCATAATTAGTTGAAGAATATGGATCAACATGATGACCAATCCATCCTAAGTGATTGTTCATGGTGCTTCCAACTTTACTACTGCTACATCCAGCTGATATTGTGCACTCCTAAGAAAAAAAAATTAAATTCAAAACTTTATATTATATATTAAAATTAAAATTAAAATGGTACTTTCATCATTAAAATATGTGACATGTCTAAGCTATATACCTAAGTGTAGAGTTTTAATGATCTATAAAACTAGTGACTAGTTATAAGCAGAGCTAGTGAAAGTGAACTCTTGTTGGTAGATTTAATTTAAATTTAATACAAGTGTTACTTTCACTTCATAAATTAAAGTTTTATTTTTAATGCTTAGATTATGATATTGTGACCTATTATGGAAGTTTTGTGGATTTTTTCTTCTTTTGGTTCTTAAATAAAAGATCATGCTTATGCAAATCTCACATGGATGCATGAAGTCTATGATCATGGATGATGGATTAAATGCATTGCAAAGCTACATACACATTTAAACAATGAAAAAAAAAGGGAAAAAAAATTGAAAAAAGATAAAAAAAATATAGAAAGTTTTAATAAAATCACAATCCTAAACTTACCCTAAAACTTTTCTCCATTGGCACAGTTCCATATCCATAATTTCCAATCTGGCCTACAGTAACCATTTCAGCAGAAGAACATGAAGCAGTAGAAAGCCCTATACACATAAAAAGGACTATATCAGTATTTTTTTTTTAACGGCAAATATAGTATTATTAATAATCAGGTCTCTGAGATATATATATATATACCGGAAGAATGATATGTTGTAATAGGCTGTTGTTGATGATCATGATCAGGTAATTTCCAATTAGCAGAAGAAATAATTCCATTGTTGTTATTTGGTGTTGATCTTTGAATGTTAGGAAGAACAACATTGTTAACATCAGAAGTGAATCTTTTCTTCTGTCTTTCTCTAGCTTTATGATTTTGAAACCAATAAAAGACATTTTTTCCTTCAATCTTACCATATTGTCTTAATCTAGCAGAGATCCTCTGAATTTGTTCTGCACTTGGTGATCTTATTCCATTGTTGTAATAAAGATCTTTCAATATTCTTATTTGATCTGTTGTTGGTGTCCATCTTGTACTACTTTGTCTGCTCATATGCCCCCCTTTTCCACTACCTGCTTCTTCATTTTGTTGGTTTTGTTGAGGTTGTTCCATCTTGTTTTTTTGGACTGAAAACAAGAACAAAACAAATAGAACAAAACAAAAGATATATAGATCAGGGTAGGTGAGGATATGAGAATTGCATGTACTAATGGTTATGTATTTATATATATAATATATGATATGATATATATGATGATAGAGAGAGCATGCACATGCACATGGTACATGGAGTGATAAAGAGAGAAAATCAGAAAAGATATCTGGGAGAGAAGGACTGAAGTTGACAGAGAGGTGTTCATAAAAAGGGAAGGGACAAAAGAGAGTTTAGAAAGTGACTAGGAATTTACTTACTTGGATCAAAAGGCATTGCCATTTGCAAGATATACTATATTATATAATGTATTTTTTTGTATACTAGACACAAGGAAAGTAACTTTGTTAGTTAAATTTTAAATTGGAAAATAAAGGGTATATATGTAATTTGAAAATGTAATGTGTGTATGTATGAAATGATATATTGGAAATGAAAGAAAAAAGTAGATGTTACTGAATGAATGAAGGAATGAATGGTAATAGAAGAATGATGCTAGTGTGATTTGGGAGTTCAATAGGTTCTTCTTTTGATGTAGAAAATCAGACATGGCCCCTACATGAATATATTATTTTTCTATAGCTACTAAGATATTGTTGTACTTGAGAAAGAATAAAAAGTGGAGGGTAAAAATGTAATTTTTTGTTGTGAACATAGTATATACATGAATGAATCTCATGTATGGTCCCAATAGAATTAATCATCATAGATACATATGAGCTAATGAGATGAGCCTTTGTTTTCTTTCATTTAGGGTTTTTTTAATTTTATTTATTTATTTTTGTTCTGCATATTGGTCCACATATTCTAAAGTTATTTTCAGGAAGTAGAGCTTTTAGAATTGTACTTTTGAAGCAGAGGTAGAACTGATGAGCAAAGAAGATTATATATTTTTGTAGTTAATTTGGATGGTACAATTTCTATATATGTGTGACAAAGATTTTGAATTAAGACAGTTTCTTGAGTCTTGAGAGAATAGGGTATCTCAAAATGTCTAATTAATAATTATTTCTGTACAAGACTTGATTATGATCAGTGCTGAAAAATGATTAAAAACAGAAAAAAAATAGTATATAAATAAAGCCACTTTTAGTTATATGTTGCTTTCGATATTTGTTTTATCATCAAAATTCATTTTCTTCTAATTAATTGATTTTTCTTTCTCTTTGTCGGATTTGGATTTGCTACTGTAGCAATATCATGAAGATACACGCTGTAATTAATTATGGCCGTTGATTCATGGTTGGACGGTACAAATTCAATCACATTCATTCAATCACAGTCATTCAATCACATCGGACGGTTAAAAATGTAACAACGTTGCCGCAGTTACAACAGAGAATTTGTTTCCCTCTTTGTCAAGATCAAACAAGGTTACGATACTTTTTAATATGTCACACTTTTCTACATGTTGGCATAAAGTGACTATACTTTATAAGATGTTTATAAATATAAAGGGACATAATTCTTAGGCCTTTTTGAAGTGATTTAGTTACAAATTATTGGATGATGACAAATAAACTATAGTAACACTTTACTTTCTGTTGTTTTTGTCTCTATATATGTACAAGGCCACAATCTCATATCTTAATATAAAACAAATAGTATATTCATACGGAAATGCATGATTTCATCAATTGATATCATGTGAAAGTTTTGTTTACATCACTCTATAATTATTGAATGGATGAGATCCTAGCAAAATTTGTGGTAGAAAATCCTAGTGTAAAAAAAACCACAAAATCAGTATGAAATTTTAATGAGATGATTTATTCCTCAACTTTTTACATGCTAGTCCCTTAAAGTTATATTCTTTGACCACCATAGACAATTTAGAGAATCAGAATACGAGTTAGGTTGGCTCTCTAATTAGACAACTCTATAAATTTAAGTTAATTATGTTTTTCTTTGGATAGAGTGTCGCATTACCAACTCTTTCTAGCACCAGTTTCATATATATTTTCTATTAATCGATATTTTTAACATGTATAAGTTAAATATTTGTCTAAATATGTATAGATAAAATTAATTTGAAAAAAAAATTTATTAAACCAATTTTTATTTTATTTTTAACAGAAAATGAATATATTAACGACAACAAAGTATAAGAGGTACTTCAATCTATTATAAAAGTGAATGAAAGTAGACAAAATAAAAAGAAAGTACAAGACAAAATCAACTAATAAAATAACCGATTCAACCAAACAAAAGACTATTTAGCAAGACAAAGAGAAGGTTCAATATAATTTGAAGTTACTTACATGCATGGGGTGGAATACTATATAGTCCAAAATCATAAAGAAACCACCCAATTATTAATTAGTTGAGGCCTTGTTTATTAGAAATATTGATTGGTTAATGATTGAGGTATACCTTTTTTAAGAGTTTGTTAGTAGGTTTTATTTTGTTGTGCTCAGATTTGAAGTATTTATTTTTTGGACAAAAGAGTTAAGATTCTTATATTATATTAAATATATCGGTAGATATTTGGGCTCCTAATCTATTTGATTTTAGGTTTGATCTTCGACTGGTGCGTATGGAAAAACATTTGTTGGGAGAGATTAATTCCTTAAATGAATTTCAATTACTTCGATGAATTTAGTCTCCGCACATATGTTTACAAAAAAATATATGTATTGAACATATGTTTATATATATATATATATATATATATGGTTCACAAGTATATTTTTTTTGCCAATTGAATTAGATTCATCTAAATTTTAACTTATCAAAAATCTTTTAGACAACATGGCATCAAATCGAGAAAAATCCCTTAAGTGTATATTCCAGGGAGGGGGAGTAGTAGTGATGATATCTGCCTTTAAAATTTGTTAAAAAAATTTACATTGGATGTGAAATGATTTAGATATGAGTTTATAAAGTAGAAGTAATCTCACTTTATAAATCAGTATTGTAGAGTTGAGTTAAATCTAACTTCTAATTCTAAGAAAAATTAATTTATCAATTTTTTTAATCGTTAATTTGAGGGTAAAATATCCATTACATAGTGTGAATGGAGATAATATCAACTATCCTATCAAGTCACATTTATAAGGCCACCGACTAACTATATTATATATATGACTTGATAATTTGTAACAATGTTCATGTGAATGAATTTTCATGGTAAAAAGATTTTGTGTTACCATATGTCAAAATAAAAAGATTTTTGTGTTACTACCTTAATTACTATGGTAGGTGAAGATGAAGAAATAAAAGCATAGGTCAAAAAAGAATTAAAAGCAAAAATCAGAAAATTGGTAAGCTAGGAAAAGAACATAGTAGTAGCTAGGGATAGAAATGTAAATGTAAGTTAAGGACATTGTGTTGTGATGGCTACATATGCGACGGAGCACGCGCCCCAAAAATTAAATGGCATTAATGCAAAGGGTATGTCATGGTTTCTGGATTTTTATCTTCTTGTGATATCATTACTCGAAAGTTACATCATTTTTTGCCACTTAACTTACGCTGCTTCACCTTTCACCATTTTATGCTATTTGCCTGTAAATAAAACAACCCTTGAAAGTGAGTGAACTTTGCTTACAATCAAAAATATACTATTGGAATTGGAGTACTTGGACCCCCCACTTCATGCAATCTTCCTTCTAAAATATTACCCAAATTAAATGACTATATCACATGTTCAAAATTTTATCGTACACTTTTAAGATTAGGTGTGTTTTGTTGTCTAACATGCGTTAGGGTCTGTACGTATACTTCATAAAATTCGAATCGTATTATGAGTCATGAATCAGTTAATTTCACAAGGTATATAAACTGAGCGAGTATAGACGAATGTTTTGTTTTTTTTAACAATCTTTACATGAATATAATATTGCATGTACAAATCCAACACTTTAATTAAAATGTTCTAGCTAGATCCAATAGAGTACTTAAATGAGATGGTGCAAATTTATTTTGGCTTAACTATAATTTTGAGTTCGATTATTGATTAACAGTGTTAAAACTTGTAGAGACACGTACACGAAGAGGGATACAAATGTATAACTTTATAATCAGTTGATGCTTGACCTGTGTGGTTGGTTGGAAAATAATTACAGACCTTGAAAATTAAACGATATAAGCAAATGAACACATAAATTAGTGTAAGGAAAATGCTAAATTTTGTTGGATTCTCAAAATAAAGAGTGTTGATATTCAAAGTTTATTATGAAATAAATAAAATTTAACAAAAAATTATCTCATCTAAAATTCGAATTTGAATTTTTTCAAAGAACACATCATTATAAGTTAAAATTGTTAATCACTTGAACTATAATCACTTAATTAATTTAGCTTTGTCTTTCTTCTATAAAATAAAACAAATATTTTTATTAAAAAAAAAAACTTAGTCTAGGTTTGTGTTGTGCGTACGCTACGGGTAGTACAAGTTTTACATAAAAAAGAACCAATCAGGAAAACCAAGGTGGATGGAACTATTCAATCTACCCTTTCTGAATTCATTCTGTTGTAACAGTTTCATATATGGTTGATCATCTTGATCTATGCAAAAATAAAAATAAAAATAAAAAACATTGAAATAAATAAGTATTAATAATATGAAAGAAAGCTGTTGGATCCCTCTTCGTGTACGTGTCTCTACATTTTTCAACTTTTCAGATTACACAATTTGCTTGATTTTGACAATGCTCATCATGAGATTTCCTTTCCTTATCATGCATTTACATATGCACCTCATATAGCTTTCAGAGTTTCACCTCTCTCTCTATATAGCTACATCTCTTCCTTCTTAGGGTGTGTGATCCTTTATTTTAACGATAAATGAATGACTACTTAAACTATTCATTTTTGCAAAGATATCTCAATTGTGCAATTTTGATTCTTATTATTCTTTTTCCATCTATAATCATCACTCAAATTAATGATAATTAGGTTTTTTTAGTAAAAGAAACGTAAATAAAAAAATTAAAATTCACCTATCGTTAGTTGGTTCAGTATTGATTGACACTGAATTTGGTAGGGGGCCACAGTTCGATCCCCGCAACTGCGATCTAGAGGGAGCTGAAACCACATGATGCAAGAACTGACCCCAAACCAGTTTAAACCGGCGGTGAAAGCCAAAAAAAATAAAATTAAAATCAGTCTTAAATTATTGAAAGTGTTAATTGATGGTTTTCCATCCTTCACATTGCTAACTAAGATAATGGGCTCAAATGGCAATGACTAATGAGCTTCCCTAGGACGAATTATTCGGAAGAGTCTGAATTCCATTTCTGTTGAGGATAATTTTTAACCAGTCTTTCTTAACCTCGCATCCGAACTATAGATTATCGGAACTCTTTCTCCTAAAAATCAGAGGGCTAATGAAAGAAAAAACTTGGATATTAGTTACTAGTTAGCATCAACAATTTATATCATGTCAATCTAATATATTGAATTTCATAATTTTTTATGCATCTGTGTATAACTAATTGTTCTTTTAGAATATACATATACAGTGTTTCTGAATCATTTTTTAGGATGCATGATTTGAAATTTTAGGTTTTGATTTTGGAAGAATATGTTATAAGATGATGAATAAGTACATTCAAATATTCATAATTGTGTCACCTTAGCATAAATTTGAGAGATAAATTGGTAATGAGACTACTATTCCATTCATTCTAAAATATTTGTCGCAATTTGACCGTTTGTACTATTCATTCAAGCTACTTTGACCGTATTTTTTACTAATGTATAAAGAAAAATATTAGCATATGAAATCTTGTTAGATTTGCCTCGATAATTACTATCAAATATTAATTTTTCATAATTTTTAATAATACGCAACTCTAAAGATATTAATAATTAAAATTGTTCATCGACAAGGGTGAAGTAGTCAAATGTGACAGTTATTTTGAAAACGGATGAATGAAGTATAATTTAGTAAAGGGAAAAGAGTTATAGAAAAGTGTATATCACATTATTTTTTAATCCTCTAATTCATTAAAGAAAAGTGACATAGAAGATAAATAACTTTTCAAAAAACTGTATTCTAATTAAGAATCAAACTTGAATATTTACTAAAAAATCAAATAATTTAGATTCACTATCCAAATATTCTGTTCTTATTGACCAAATTATCACATTCTTTTAAAAAAATGACAGTTTGATTAATAAATAAAAAATTAAAATTAAATCACCAATTTATTATTTTTATATATAACTCAATATTATCATATTTTGATTATCAAAGCCAAAATTTAAGTTACTGATCACTTTCTTTGATCTCTATATCACCCTGAACTGCTTAGAAAAAAAGGCCTCACACTACACTCCCTTATTTTATATATATGAGGTAAGCATTTCAGTGTTATAGAGATTAAAGAGAGTGATTAGTAACTTCAATTTTAGGCTTTAGCTTTAATAATCATAATAATATTGAGTTATACAATATACTAATTTTTTTTTAATAACGTGGACCTATACATTTTAGCTAGTTTATGAATCTAGCTAGTTTGGCCTAGAGAGAGAGAGAGAGAGGCCTCTCTCTCACACACACACATGCATGTACACATAGCCAGCCGCAGTGGTATAGTTCCTAGTCTTACGGGTAATGATCTTGTTGCACTAATTTTCCAACCGTATCTCTAAAGATAACATCACAAAGATCATTCCATATCTCTCAATCTTAGCCTTCTACTTCTATACAGCTCTCTCTCTCTCTCTCTCATTTTCTTTATTTCCATGTTTTAGATCGATAGTGACTTTTCCAACCCATACAAAAAATATTATATCTCTTAGACTTATATATACAAAAGTTCTTTCATTTGGCTTCAACCTTTTGAAGGAATTTATATTCAAATGAGATTTGCCTATATTTATGTGAAATTAATATTCTGCCTGCGGGAATAGTACATCATTTCATATTAGACATAATTATGGATAGACTCCAACGTATTTTTTAGTATTATTTCCTTTGATTCTCTGAAAGTTTTTAATGCAAATGTAACTTTCATGAGTTTAATGAGTTGCTTTTCTTTTTCTAATGGGAGAGAGAGAGGGGGAGGGGGATTGAAAATTGAATAATATGTACATTTTTAAAATAATTAAATAATATATGTAACTTTGTGTGCAAATATTAGGGTTGTAAATAAATGTATTTTTGTTGGCTTGAAATGACAAAAAGAATTATTGGTGCAAATATTAATTATTTTCAAACTCCATATTTTCTTTTTTATATTAAAACATTTTTTATCCATTGAAAAAAAAAACTCCTTAATTATAAAAAAAAATTGCGCAGTTTTTAAAAAAATTTTGTAAATTTGATACCGTCCACCCTCAATTGTGAGACTACTCCCTCAAAAAAAAAATCTACCTAAAAATGTTAATTATGTTGTTTGTCCAAATTCAAGTTCAAACATGAAACTTAATTAAGCCAGAAAGAGACATGTGTATCATTTTATGATTTCATCCAAATACTTTAAAGTAATAAAAAAAAATACTATTTCACTTTAGCTAGATATTGAAAACTGAATAGCATATTTCATTTTTATATATTTGAGAAAAAATATCTTCTCTTTTCTTATGAAATGTTTGAATTCTCTTCTTCTTAGAATATGCACTCTCTTTGATATATTAAAAAAAGGGTTAAATATGTTTTTGTCCCTATAGTTTTGGAGAATTTCATTTTTAGTCCCTGAAGATTTTTTTCACACATTTTAGTCCATGAAGTTTTCTCACTATGTGTTTTTAATCCCTACTTTTCATTTAACTCGTGCATATCATTCGAAATTTTAAAAAAATTTATGCGGTCATGTTTAGTACATTATATGAATCTCTCTTACAAAAGTTTAATTTTTTTTAACAAGAGATGAATTAAACATGAATACAAAAAATTAATATTATAAACATGAATACAAAAAATCGTTCAAAAATGTATCGATTAAAAACACTGACTGAGAAAACTTCAGGGACTAAAAAATGTGAAAAAAATCTTCAAGAACTAAAAATGAAATTCTGCAAAACTATAGGGACCAAAAACATATTTAACTCTTAAAAAAATGTACTGTCAAAAAAAAAATGTACACTATCCACCATAAACAAGAAAGACATACTGTATTATATATACTTCAATCCATTTTTTAGAGGTCCTATTAAATTACATTATTAAATGGACCTATATATGTCGACCTTTTTTATAATTTCCTTCATAATGATAACATTTAAATTATATTATAACAACTTTTATAATATCTAAATCAACAAAATTAATAATATGATGTTTATTTTTTTTCCTAAGATTTTGTTCTTGTTATTGTCGGATTTGGATTCTCTATATTTGTTTTTCCTACATTCAAGCAAAAAGTAACTAAGAAAGAGAAAATATTGCATTTTTAAATGAATTTATGTTTATTGTAAAGATAATAATACCCTTAAATTTTGCCTAAATGTAGGAAATGTAGGAAAATATGACTTTAGGGAATCCAAATCCGTTATTGTCAATGAAGGTCTAATATTTGTGACTATTGAGTGATGAATTATATGAGCATGTGCACAAGTTTATGATAAAAAAGTGGACTAATATTAAAAGTTGAATGCTTGTTGTGACGAAGAAACAAGCCACGAAACGCATTATAGTGGAGGAAGTTTGTACTAATACTGCAGGGGCCTTAAAAAAGTTGTGGAAAAATGATTTACCATCCAAGGTCATTATTTTCGGTTGGAGATTATTGATTGATAAGTTACCAACACGTGAGGCATTACAACACAGAGGAATAATTACAAATCCTCTAGATCTTGGCTGTGTATTTTGCTTAAGTCCATTGGAGGATGCTTCCCATATTTTTCTTAGATGCAATTTCGTTCAACAGGTATGGTACAATATTTTCAAATGGTTGGGTCTAGCTGTTATTTCCAATTGTACGATATGGAGGCACTTCATACTATTTGGGTGCAAGATAAAATCAAAGAAAGGTATGCGAGTTAGGCATTTAGTATGGTTGGCAACTACTTGGTGCGTATGGGGCCAAAGAAACAACATCATCTTTAGGGGAGAGACCACTGACGTGTCCAAGCTAGTGGAGCAAATAAAGGTTACTTCTTGGTTATGGTTTATAGGGAGAGCCGGATGTAATTCTTCTTTTAATTTTTCTAACTGGTGTTGTAATCCCTTAGCTTGTCTCCAAAACATCTAAGGTTGATCTTGTTTGAATTGTAAGGGTTGAGTACCCCTTGTACTCCTTATAATTCAATTTTTTGCTTATCAAAAAAAAAAAGCCACGAAACGCATGACTTATTACCATCCGTCCATTTTCATCAATATACGGGCATGATTAATTTCCACAAAAAACAAATTTTATATTGTTTTATTTCTTTAAAGTAACCACATGTTATATTCTTGTTTTTCGTATGTAACCGCCTCGTACTATTTAGCAATCCTCAAAATCTATTTGAAACTTTAAATTAAATAGAAGACGTTTTTGTTTGGGGTTTTCAGTACTTCTTGTACCCCACTCTCTGTGTTTATTTGCACCGTTTGTATCTCGTTATTATTTTATTATGTATTTATATAATTTTGGACGAGAGTTTATTTATCTAGCGGCCGAACTCAAGATTACCAAAGTCTACTTCTCATAGAAACGGGAGGGTTAAAACAAAAAAAATCAAAAAAGTAAAGTGATTTTTTGTTGATTATGATTATGTTTGGTAAAAAATAGCGGATAGCTTATTAGCTAGTTTTTAGGTTATAGCGAATAAGCTAACTGATTGAATTTGTTGTGTTTGGTAAAATTAGCGGTTGAACTATCTTATAAGTACGAAATGACATAAAAAATAAATGTTTAATTAATATTTAATTTTTTTCAAGAAAGATGCTAGGGTAAAATTGGAAGAAAAGATCATAAGATATAAGCTATAAGCTATAAGCTTATAGGCTACTTGAAAAATAAGCTATAAACTAGTAAAATAAGCTATAAATTTTTTTAAAAAACTGTTATCAAACAGAGCTCTTAACTATAAGCTAGTTTATTTGGCTTTTCAAACGGAGCCTATATTTAAAATGGAAAGGGGTATATACTTTGCAGGGTTGGAGCAAAATATTCAATTAGGTTATGATCAATTGTACACACTTTTGTAAAAGCAAGATATAATTTCCTTGAGCCCTTGACTAGCCGTCCAATCATTTTCATTGGTTTGATTTGGAGCAAAGAATGGTTAACTTATGGTTCTACAAAAAACAAAATGAAATTAGTATAGTGAAATAAAATAAGTCTATGATTTATTTTTCTTCTCACCCTCTGATATTTTATTTGCTTTTTCATTGAAGAGCATGGTTTGTGTTGTGTTCCAGTTTCATTTTTTTTTTTCTAAATACAATTTCTCATTTAATTTAATATAATGAACTAGGTTGGAGCTTGGGTTATCTGAAATGTACATTTTTTTTATAAAAGGGGGTCGAAGTCCAACAAGAAACTAAACGAACATTTTTAGACATACAAGCTCCAGAAAAATCATCAGGCTAAAGTTAGCAGGTAAATCAATTAGCACAACGATTATCTTCTCTCCAAGTATGACAATTGGACACACCAATTCAAAGTCAATAAAATTCGAATACGCCGCACGCCCGCACCAATGTGGGAACCGCTCCATTGAACTTGCAATTATCTGTAATCATATTAATGAGAATTTTTAAGACATTTTTCACAATGAGTTGTGGAATACGCTCCCTCCAAATGTCATATCCAAGCCGAGATACATGTCCCACAATCCAGCCCTGGGACCGACTAATCCGAGGGGACCAACCTCACCGTCCACTAGCGGGAGTCTCGTTTAAAGCCAGAGTTTTTTACTTTGTATAGACTAGCCCACCAAAATCGGCATCAGGGGAATCAAACTTGAAACTTTAAAAGGAGCATACTCGAATGTCCCAAGCCAACGCCACTTGACCGACACAAGTGGGTTTGTACATATTACTAATTACTAGTACTTCTTTTTATCATGTGGTCTTATTTTATTAAATTCTGATATATTGTTTTTTTGTTATAAAAAATCTTTTCTATAATTTTGGTATGATAACAAACAAGTTAGTTCATTTGGGGATACCAAAACTTTCATGTTTTCTGTTTGATTTCCTGTTACTTTAAGCAGAAAGGACAAGGAGATATAACATATCAGAGGATGAAATAAAGTTTGATTACATTTCAAGGTGTTATTGATGCTTTGACCATAGAAAATAAAGCAACTGTTGGAGCTTTATTTGATTAAAAAAAGTATACATAAACACTAACAATGAATTAATTCGAGTGGCAAAAAATTTGGACTACTAAAATAGATGGTTAGAGATTTAATTATTGACTTATATTTATGGAAAAAAATCGGTTGAAAAAGGATAAGGTAAGGTAAGGTAACTGATAAAGAGTACACAAACCAATTAAACTATTGGCTTAATTTTACTTTTGGTTCCCTATTTTTTAAAAAAAATCCAATTTTAAAAAGAGAAATGATATTCCAACATCTCTACAACATCAAAGGGGAGTCACGTGTATATAACTGGGGAGTTCGTCAACACATTTGGTTAACTGCATAAACCAAATTTGATTTTCAACTCCTCAACTATTTGTTTACGAGAAATTGTATGAGACACCTTTTGATTGTTTGCGGATGATAAAGTTAAAACAAAGTTAAAAGTAAATATTTTTTCAAGTTTGAAAGATTTTATGCTAGTTAACCAAATGTGTTGAAGAACTCCCCGGTTATATACACGCGACTCCCCTTTGATGTTGTAGAGATGTTGGAGATTTGATGTTGGAATAACATTTCTCTTTTAAAAACCTATTTTTTTTATCTCCAATTTTACTTGTTTCAGAATAGAAGGAAACTAAATACATTAATCCTTTAGTTTTGGTTAGCATGGTGGTGAACATTTTGGGTATTTGGATCGGAATTTGCTTCTCTCAAGGTCTCAGATTCGAATTCTCTCGATGGCACATTTTTTGTGTTGAGTCAGTTCATACAAAGCAAAAAAAAAAGGACTTTTATTTTAAATGGACACCTCTTAAGTAGGTGGTAGGATTGGTGTTCCTCAAATTAGTTGGTCTTGAATTGGATACCGGATTTTTTAAAAATAAAAAAAAGAAACTCTTCTCAATCTATAAATACAAATCAGGTGATAAATTATACGAAATTTTTTTTTTTGAAAAAGTTAAATTAGCCCAACCAAATTGGCACCAGATGGAATCGTTCCTGAGATCTTGAGAGGAACATACTCCAAGAATTCAAGCCAACATCACTGGGCCAACTCAAGTGGGTTTATACATAAAATTTGATATATTATAAAACATATATACTATATACTATAATGTTGCCACTAATAGTATAGTATATATGTTTTATAATATAAGCTCTCCTATATAAAATATAAAACTATTTATATAGACATATCATATATAAGTGTTTGAAAATGCTTTCTCCAACCAGAGAAATTCTATGAACACCGATTTGTGTTAGAGGAACTGTAAAGAGGAATTCTTCATAGGAAAATTAAACTGTTGGGTTTAAGTTATGTGAATGATTAATTTACCATAGATTACAAATGAGTTAAATATTGAATATATAACCCAAAACATTAAAAAAAATTGAATGGAAATGTTGTATTTCCTTTTCTTATAGTCCTAAATCATTGTCATTGTTTGCTTTGATGCTCTCCCTCCGACTTTTATCTTCACAAAGATTACACAATTTTTATGGCGAAAAAGAAAAGACTGCAAAAGTATTATTATATGTATCACTGATGAAGATTCAAACTATGTTGACGCCCAACAACAAAGCAATCATCATGTTGCTACAACTTAAGGCTCTATTTGGAGTGAAGAATTGTAGTGGAAGAAAGAAAAAAACCTTAACCATTTGTATTTTCGTGGAGAATATATGATATAAATGAATACTTGTGATTAACATATTTTTAATATTGAAAGTATTATATGATTCAAAAAAAAAATATTGAAAGTATTATAACAACATAAATTGAATTTGAAGAATTTATCAAAATCTTCCGATACAATTTTTTAGTTTTCCCGAATTGAAAAACATTTGCATTATGAAAAGAAAGGAAAAAAAAAAAAACTCCCATAACTCTTCATTCTTTCCACTTTATTTTTTATTTTATTGTAATTTTTAAGATTCTTCAGTTCCTAAACTCCCAAAACACCCTAAGTGAATTATAAAAAAATTAGAGAAAAAATAACAAAACATAGGAGGTGACATAACCAAACTCATGACTATTGAGAAAAGCTATAACTAGGAATTAAATTCTTATTTCTACAAAAATAAAATGAAGGAACCAATTCAATGAAACAAAACCATGGATAAAATACCATTATTAATTTGTTAACTTATCAACCCATACAAGTAAATCTGTTGCACAATGCACAAATATATTTTCTACCATTGAATCAGTAAATTATAATTTTTTTTTTAGCGACAGTAAATTATAACTTATATACAAGACAGACAAATTTTGAGTTAGATTTAGTCATACATTAAGTACATACCGAGTATATTAAAAAAGTACAGATAGAAAAATTATTTTGAAATTATGTATTTAATTTTTTAAAATTTAAAAATTATTGTATGTTTTTTAACACACTCTAATGCGAAATCTTTATATCAACATTTTTTAACATGTACTTTTATATCATTAATGTACTCCTTCTATAATAAAATATAAGTAAAATTTACGTTTTTTTTTTAAATTTATTATATGATTAATGTATCTAATCTATAATATAATCAGATAGATTAATTATACGGTAAACCTAAAAAAATAAATTTCGTTTATAGGAGTATTTTATAAGAAGTAGGAGTACTATATGTTAGCATTTTCCAATTTGTTTTTCATGTAACACCACCTTCTGCTTATTCCTTTTCAGATTGTTGAAAACATTGAAAAGTCTAGTCAGATATCAGATTCAGACATTTTATCGAGGTGAAAGTTCCATCCCCAGACATCATCATCCTTGGGTGTATAGTGCAACTGCATTGCATAATTTACATTGCATCGTCTCCCATCTAATTAATTTATAATTTTCCTTGATATAATAATTGTCTAATTCTGTAACTCATTATTAGGATTTTGGTACTAGTATTTATTTATCAATCAACAAATCATACTGACATTGATTAGAAAATAAAAATACTGACATTATATCAATCAAATGGATGCACGATTTTTTAGTATACTACTCCTACTAGTATAATCTGAAGAATAGGAATGCTATGTAGTACTAGGAGTACTTAATTTATAATAGAAAAATACAAATAAAATTTAAATGTTTAAGGTGTATAATACACGATTTTTGAAAAAATGTTTTTAAATTTAAATTCTCAATAGTACTAATTTGTATTTGTCTAAATTATTTACATAAATAAAGTTACTCTATTTGACAGTTTTAAAAAAGATACTTCATTTCATTTTAAGTGTCATTTTTTATCATTGTACATATATGCACAACTTTAATCAATTATATATTATAAAAAATTATGAAAAGTTTATAGTTTAAAAATATTTGTCGAAACAAATTGGACAATATCTGATATGCTAACATTTGTTTTTATATATTAATAAAGAGTTATGCTCATAGTAAATTATGTGAATAGTACATATGCATGGTTAAAGTGCGACACTTAAAAATAAATAGAGGTTGTAAGTGCTAACAACGTTGTTTTTTGTACTCTCTCTAACATTTACTTTTTAATTGAGTGAAACTTATGTGTGTTTCATCATTTTATATGGAAACTATTTTCAAAGTGAGAGATTCACGTGATTTCTTCCAATTAGAGAATGAGTGTTAATAGTGTGTCAATATAACATCAGTTCAATTTGTAAGAAAATGCCAATGAATTTGTCATAATATGTATCATTCTATGTTTGGAGCAACCAAACTCGATTATAGAAGCGTAAAATGATATTGATATGTTTGGTTTCTATCAAATAGAATAGATTTTACTTCCATAATTGAATTTAAGTTGAAACTTTGATTTTTGCCGTTTGAGTTAAAATTTGTTGTCAAATTCACTTGTATGGTTGCTCTTAGCTTAATGAGAAAAAAATTCTCTATAACTTCAATAAATTAGGAGTTTTGTTCGTCCTTAAATTTACATCTTAAGACACTCCCCTGTCAACATTCTACAAAGTCAAGGAGAAAAAAGAAAATGATGTGGTGTGTAATAATTCCAAAGAAAACACTATTATACCATTTTCAAATAGTATTTGATTTCATAATGGTGAAAAAAAGTTGTTTTTAATGTAATTTTTTTTTTATCTTTAACTAGTGTTTCAGAAATACTAGTTAGTATAACCCACCAAACACCAAAACGAGTTAATCATCTTTCCAATTCATCACCTAATAATTCCGGCAAAAAAATGAAATTCATATAATACGAAGATATTACATGTGCAAGTGTGCAACGGACCATGAGAAATATAAATAAAAAATTATTTTTCAGACTCATTGAATAATTAATGAAATTCATATAATACGAAGATATTACATGTGCAAGTGTGCAACGGACCATGAGAAATATAAATAAAAAATTATTTTTCAGACTCATTGAATAATTAATGAATGTTATGTATAATATAAAAATTGGTTTATTAGTATATTTGAATAAAAGGGAGAATTCTTCAAGAGTTTAATTGTTGTGCACCATCGGTGTAAAGTTTTTTTGCACATGCATCCAATGATGTGTTGCCACATCATTTAATGAATGTGACACATCATGTATTTTTTATTACCATATATGATGTGTCGATATATTATTGGACGCATGTGTAAAATAACTTTACACTGACGATGCATATAAATTAAATTCATTCTTCAAATTACTACTAGGTAAGTATGATTTTTTTACTGAGAGGAGTACTGCTCTAGTCTTGAATATAAGAAGAAGAAAAATGTACACCCTTTAAGAAAGTGGAGCAAATGACTAGATAAAGTATGTCATTTCCAATTCCACCTTACTTCTTGATAGTTTTTTTATTTCTTTTTCAATTAAATAAGTGATTTACACATAATTTTAGGTTTCATTTGAGTTTTTCTTGCAATTTCTTCGTCTGGTGTTGTTTAATTCCCGTCTTGGTGCGGAGTTTTGTTATCCCGTCTTTGTACGGTGTTTATTTTGTTCAGATTTGCAGATTTTGTTTCAATCCAGATTCAGTGCGGATTCAATGATTTTAGAGTCGTCAACGTTGTAGATACGGAGACATGAGCATTTCAGACACTTGAATTTTGTTATATCAGTGGTAGGCTTTGTCATATTTGTAGACATTAGGCCGTTTTATGCTATTAACTCGGGTGCTGCGAGCTTGTTTGCAAATTCATCCTTTTTAGTTTTTAGCAAATTTGAATATGTAATGATTTTGATTGATGTAGTCCACCAATTTGAATGAATGAATACCTTTGTTTTTAGTCTCAAAAAAAAAATTAAATTACTATTTATTAGGAGTAAAAGTGAAACTAAGGGTAAAATTGAAATATTGATAATAAATGTAATGACTATTGTAGTTTTTGCTTATATTTAAGACTTTCAATTTTTTTGTTTTGTTGTTTATATACGAGACCGGAGGGAGTATTAATCTTCCATTTTGGCACATTGCAAGCAAGCATCTGCCACGCTGGACATAAAGTGCATCACATTAATTTAAGATATTTGTTTTGTCATCCTTTCAAAAAAAAAAATTGTCATTAAGAATGCAATAATACAAAAAAAAACCGAACAACGACCGAAGAATAAAAACAAACACACAAAAAACGCAAAGCATTATCCTCTTTGCACTGTCTGTATCAGTATCATCAGAATCAACACACGATTTCTCCCTAAAACCCTAAACCCCAAATTCTCAAATTTCTCAATTTCTCAATCAACCAAATGTCTCACTCTCAAACGTTGCCACTCAAAAGACAACAAGCTGAAAACCCATCAGATGATGGTTCTTCTGCTATTAAACCTTCTCGTCTCAAAATTTCATTACCCTCTGAAGATAGTGACAAAAAGGTAACACCTTTATGTGTTTTTAGCTTCAATTGTTAAAAAAAATTCAACCCTAATTGCACCCTTATTTCCCCTTTTCTTTGTTGTTATTTTGCTTTGTTGGGTTACTGATAAAAATTGTATCTTTTGTTCAGAATGTCAACAAGAGAGTTAAAGATGTTGAAATTTGTGTCCCTATAGTTTATGGGACTATTGCGTTTTATCTGGGTAGGAAGGCTAGTGAGTAAGTTCTGATTTTTATTTTTCTTAGTTTTTTATTGGCTATGGTTATTGATTTTAGATTTTGTTGCAATTGTATTTATAATTTAATTCATCATTGAATTGAATGCTATTAGGTCTCAATCTCATAAGTGGACGGTTTATGTGCGCGGAGCTTCTAATGAAGATCTTAGCGCGGTGGTTAAGAGGGTTGTGTTTCAGTTGCATCCTAGTTTCAATAACCCAACAAGAGTTGTTGAATCACCCCCTTTTGAAGTATCAGAATGTGGTTGGGGTGAATTTGAGATAGCTATCAACCTCTTTTTCCACAGTGATGTCTGTGAAAAACAGTTGGATTTGTGAGCTTCTTTTTGCTTACTCTAGCACATTCGTTTTCGCTTGTTACTTTGAATTGCACTTTTTTGAATGACTTTTGTTTGTTTTCATAGGTATCACCATTTGAAATTGTATCCTGAAGATGAATCTGGTCCGCAGACTACGAAAAAGCCTGTTGTCATTGAGTCTTACAATGAGGTTGTTTTTCCTGAACCTTCTGAGAATTTTCTGGCACGTGTGCAGAATCATCCTGCAGTTGTTGTTCCTAGGCTTCCAGCTGGTTTGAATTTACCAAGCCCGGGTACATTTCTTCCAATGATCTTCTGATTTTTATTGTTATTATTACTGCTATTACATTTCATCTTTCAAAAGCTTTTCTTTATAATCCCATTGTGTTTGTTTCTGCAGTGCCAATTGATTCTATGAATGACAATGAGAGAGGTGACACCAAAGGCCATCCACTAAGCCAGTGGTTCTTGAACTTCTCTGAAGCTGATGAGCTCTTAAAACTAGCATCAGCCCGCCAACAGGTTCTGGTTGCTTTGCCCTATCATGCATTTCTATTTGAATAGGTTGTTTTATGACTAGAAAATTGTTAGCGGCATTTATTTCGTTACGTGTTAGGTTTTGTCTTTTTCTTCCGTAAAGTGACATTATTATATGTAGTCATGGGGACTACATTATGTATATAAATACAATCAATTCAATTATTCAATTCCCCAATTCATTCCTTTTCTTCGCTGAATGTTTTATTTGTTTTGCACTAGTTTGGATGCATATAGCGAGCACTGCATTAAATGCTCCTTTTGTGCACATGTGGATTTCTCTTTCTTAATAGTGGAAATAATTTGTTAGTCTTGTATTTTTTTTTTTTTGTTGACAATTTGTTAGTCTTGTATTTATGCATTAGGTTTGTCTCGTTTTTTCCTTAAAGTAACATAATTATATGAAGTTATGGGGACTGCATTTTGATAATAAATACAATCAATTCTAGTGTTAATAGCAGCTATAGCGCATATATAATTGTAGCATAGGGGAATTTGAGCAGAGGGTATAGCGGCACTATATCACTGTTGCATTGCATAGTGGAATTTGAGCAAACCGTTATTTTCTGTGATCCTCACAATTGACAACACTGATTGATTCCCTGATTCATTCTTAATGTGCAATTAATCAAGATAATCTTTTCACAAACGAGATGCGTATTGTATTTGTATGCATTCTTGTTTGTAGTTTAGGAGGCCTTTATTGGATGGTAAAACATAATGTGGTAGTTTGTTGTTTTTGTATTTGTATTTGTGCGCATTCTTGTCTGTAGTCTAGGAGGCTTTTATTGGAAGGTGAAACTTTTTTTTTTGTAGTTCGTTGTTTTTTTCGTCGAATGTGTTATTTGTTTTGCACTAGTTCGGATGCATATAGTCAGCACTAAATTAAATGCTCCTTGTGTGCACATGTTGTGGATTTCTCTTTCTTAATAGTGGAAATAATTTGTTAGTCTTGTAGTACTTATGTATTATGAACTATTTAAATTCTTTTTAAACATATTGTGAACTTCTGTGCTAACTAATAACTATATTTGCAATGTCAGGTGCAAGCTCACATTGTTAAGCTGCAAAGGCAATTGAATTTGTTGGAAGGATTGCCTCCGTCAAAACAACCTTCTGGTTATGACTTATGAATGTACATGATTTTTATCTCGAAAATATTTTTTGGGGGATTTCCCTGTAGGGTTAAACTTGGAAAGATTAGTCATGAATAGTTGTGTGTATATATGCACATCATCTTCCTGGTAGATCGTTTTGAATATATTTCCATCTGTAGAAGCCAATAGTTTGGAATTTTAAATGAGACGTGGTCCTTGGCGTTTATGTTGAAACTTTTACGTGGTGAATCGGTGATAGATATTTGTATTAACTGTGCTCTGTAAAGTTTAAGTATTTTATCATAGACTTAGATTTCTATCTAAATATACATATTTTTAATCATCTAAGCTGAATTTGGATTTCTATTTATTAACCATTGTGTTAATAACTTTCATGCTTAAATTGACACAGTATTAATGACTAGTGTCATTGTTACGTTTTTGTGTGAAATTACATATACACAGAGTGAAGTGTTTTTGTATAAATGATTCATGTTATGAGGGATTACCCCCTAGCCATGGCAGCTTTGATAGATACTGTTCCAGCTGATATGTGTAGTCAATTTTTCGGTGCTAATCTTCGTAAGTGGATTGTTCTTAACATCTATCTTAATGTGATTGATGGTCTTGATGTTGAGTAGAATGCTTTTTGGGCTATGGCTTGTCACTACATATGGACATGGAGAAATAAGGAAGCTCATGATGAGAATGTTGTTAGATCTCCCTACTCTTGGTCTTGTTTTCGTAGGCTAACGAAGGAGTATGCACAGGTTGTTCAAAGGGTGGATTTCATGCAGCGTGCCCCTAAAATGCTAGCGTTTGTTTGTTGGATTCATCCTTCCATTTAAGGGATTGACTTCTTCCAATAAATACTTTTTCATACTCGCAACGATCAGAAATCGATCAAACCCTATACGTTATTATCCAAAACAAAATATTCTATGTTAACAAGATGTAAAAATAAAATATTCAAGTGGTAAGGTATATTACAGTATAAACACCGTATACATTATATATACAGTATACACTTGCACAAAGTCAGTGTTTATTCACTTTCTCTTCGATAACTCTCTTAATACTAAGCACACTCCTAAGCAACCCAGCATAGTAAGGAACTTGGACTAGGAGTCACAAATTTACAAAATCGAGAGGAGGAAACTCTTCCTACATTGTTTCACTACCAAAGCAAGAACTTGGCAAGGAAAATAAAGAAAAGTAACAGCATGGAATTATTAATGTAGGAATACTCCTTAAGCTTTTGGAGAGTCAACTTCAAGGCTTCCCTTCTTTTTAGTGAAAAGCCATCCTATCAAAGGCATCATTGTCTTCTTCTTACCTTTCTTGATTGAATTAGGTCTCACAAGTAACTCATCTTTATTAGGAATAACATGAGCTAATACATGAGGGCTAGCAAATTTCACATATCTTCTTTTTTGGATTGTTTCCTCGTTATCGTCGACGTCATCAATTTGTGTTTTGTTTTCCACGTTGGTTGCGTTTGCTATGAACTTGATATCTTCGGTTGTTTCTGGAATAGTGCATTGTTGTAGCAACTTCAATTCTCTTGCTTTTGTCTCTTCCAACTCTTTCTTTGTTTGCTCTAGTTCCTTTTTGAGGGATTTGATGCATTGAGCTAAGAAGTTAGCTTCTTCTTTTGATCCTTCAAGTTTTTGCTTTGTTTCTTCTAGCTCAGATGCTAATGCTCCAGCTTTGGATTGTGCATTCTCAGTTTCATTTCGTTCATTTTGCATCTTAATCATTGCACATGTATAATCACAAGTAAATTAATCAAAATTTATGCACCCTCTTCAATTTCAAACCTTGTTGAATCAATAGTTTAGTCATTGAAATTGTAGACCGTAAAATTAACAAAATTCTTGAATGATACATAAAATTGAAAATCTTCAATCATATGTGTTCGAAACAAATTTAGCGGATTGAATAAATCAACGGAAGAATTGTGACCTATAAAAAATTCAATTTCAAATTTATTTTGAAATATCAGTTTAAAAATGTAAACTGTCACGATCTTATGAACTACGTGACTATGAACTTATAAAATTATATGGTATATAGCAAGTATATTAGCATTTGTAAAAAAAAAAAAAAAAACAAGTATATTAGTGAAAAAAGTTTTTTTATTTAATTGCTCAGCCTATATATATGTAAAGTTTGACTAGTATTTGAGTCAGGGGTTTAAACTCGATACTTCTGATCAATTCGATTTTAACTGAAATTTATTAACCAATCGAGTCGAACTAATTTTTTAGATAGAAATAACACAAATGGATCGATAGAAAGTAAAGAGAGATAACCTCTTTGAGCTTGTTGGCATAAATTTCTCCAACTAAAACTCTTTCTCCAAACAAAAGAACAGCTTCCTTAACTGACTTGAATGGAGCACCAGTGTCAATCTCTGCACGTCCCATGATCAATGTTCCACCTTCTTCTCTATCCATATGCTGAACTATTGAGCTAAATAGTACCAAACTTTACTTAAAATCCAAACTCAACAAATTATAACTATGATAGAATTAAACCAATTAATGGCAAAACGTGCATGAGTGAATATTTGAAGACAAAATTAAGCACCACAAAAAGAGCTACATTTAATACAAGTAACAAACATGTGAACTATATAGTACTAAGGTTCTTAGTAATGAGTATTGTTGGTGTAATAATTGGTTAACTTGATTTTCTTTGCGTCCACTTCACTAGTATTTCGTTAATTGAAGTTGACATGTTAGTTAGAGTGTCTTGATAATTTAGTTAGTTCAATCTATTTCAAATCGATATTTTTGAAAGCACCATTTTGCAGCATTGATTAAGACTTGTCTCCTATCAAATAATAGATTCTATACTACTAATTAATCACTTATTATGAGTTCTACTTTTATGCATGTAAACTTTCAGAAAAATATTTAAAATGGAGGGTTTTCTTGTACTTAAGGAGAAATTCTTTTTGTATAAGGTATTTCGTCCAAATTGCTAATTAAATAAGGTAGTCATTTGCCTAACTCCCTCTTGTTAGACCTACTTGTAAATTTTTATAATAAAGAATTTTATTACATTTGTTGAAACATACTTAATGTTGAATTGTTCAAAGAAATTAATAATTTAATGTTTATTGAATTCATTATTTTTCCATTTTAATAATAAAAATATCACATTATTTTAGAGATTAATTATTATGTACCAACCATATAAATTTTTGTTTATAAATACATACAATCAAATTACAACATAATGTATTTTATTATGTTAGATACTTAGATTCTAAAACAGTTTTATAATTGTCTATATGACAAGATGTGATTGAACAGGTTTAAAAAAGTTATAACCAATGTTGTTTACAAATTAATCATTTGCTTTATAAAAAATTACATTAGGAGCTTGTGTTAATGTTGGATGGGGTGCGGTAGATGTTAGAGTAGATCTATCAAATGACTTTAGTCCGACTCGAGTTTGTGTTAATTGGATGGAGTGCGCGCTAGTACAAAAAATACTTGTTAAGTCGGTTAAAAATGACTTTTTAAGTCGGTTCTGCTCCTGACTAATAGTTGGTGACTTAAGAAGTTTTGAGTTCTTAAGTCAGATTTTTATCCGACTTAAGAAAATGATTTCTTAAGTCGGTTAAACTATTAACCGACTTAAGAAGTAGTATCTTAATTTAAAAAAAAAATGTCTCAACTGAAGAAGCTAACAACATTTTATTTTCAAAAAAATAATAATAATAATCTTGCATCTGCTAACCAAATATCTCAAAACAAACTATTTTAATCGACTCAAATTACATAAGAACATGTCATTCAAAATAATAATAATAATAATAAAAACAAACAACAACAACATAAATAATAATCACTAATTATTATTATTATTTTTTCCTATTCTAGTTGTTCTATACTGATTAAAGTTGTTGAGTTGTGAAAATGGTTACAAAACTCTTTGTTAGAAATTTTTATTCTCGGTGTTATAGGTTATGAATGTTCTCAGTATTTTAAAATATGCATTGTTGAGGTTCAAGAATATTGATATTTTGCTTTAATAATAATAACAACAACAACGACGACAACATAAATAACAACATATACAAAAATTGAAATAGCATAACAAAAAAAATTAAAAGGTAGGGTTCAAATTATACATACACATGAAGTTAGGGTTTTTAGTGACGAATGATTTCTAGGTTTGCAGTGAAGAGAAGGACTCGAGTAGTTTTGTGTGAAGCTTCGAAGGATTTTTGGGTATCCCGATGAAGGATTTCTAGGGGTAGAGAATTAAGAGTTTGCGGTGAAAGGTGATCAATTTTGGGCGGTTGCAGAGAAAGAAGATATAGAGGTTGGTGAAGAGTGTTTGTAAAGAAGAAGGTTGCGAGTTGTTTGCAGAAGAAGAGAAATCATCTTTGTTTAAAAAATTTTGATTAAAGATCTTTATTTATTTAAAAAAAAAATGTTTTGTTTGTTTTATTTTTTTGACTAAAGTTTATTTAAATTTGTTTGGACTAAAGGTCTTTCTTTGTTTTGTTATAAAAACGTTTTTATTTGTTTTTTTATTGAAGATATTTTTTACTAAAGGTACTGGGTTCGATTCCCTCCCGGTACACATTGGAATTTAGTTTTTTAAATTAAATAAAACTTCTTATGTCAGATTATGCGACACCAGACTTAACAAGTTAATTTCTTAAGTCAGTTAGTTTATACAGACGACTTAAGGAATTTAATATGTGTTATAATTTCTTTTTTTAATCTTTGTTAAGTCGGTTTTACATGCAACCGACCTAACAAAATTACAAATATTTACGGAATTGCCACCTTGTGATTTGTTAAGTCAGGTGGCTAATTCAACTGACTTAAGCACCTTTCTATAAAAGCATTTTGTACTAGTAGCGGTTAGATGCTAGAATAGAGCTATTAAATGAGTTGATCTGACCCAACTTGTTTCATTTTGAGGGGTCTTGTATATGCATAAATAGGTTAAATAAGTTCGGTTTATTTATTTTTGGACAATTGCTCCTCACCCTCCCCCCCCAATCAAAGACCCAAATATTTAAAATTATCCCTAAAAAGTACCTAACTGAGAAAGCTCCTAGTAGGCATCAAACTAATACATTACATGGAGATAACTCTCGGTAGGCTTGGGACTTGAAAATAAACTACCGGGAGATGACTATTGGTAGGCTTGACATTGATAACTTATCTGATAGGTGTTAAAATTCAAACCTACAAGGAGGTAGAATCCAACACGACATAATACAATATTCAAAATGCAAAAACGCAAAAAGAACAAACGAAGAAGGTTATAACATCACATTACCTACTCTTTTGGACAAAAACAATGAAGGAATAACATATTGATGGAGGGATTGTGTAATGAAACACAAATTTCGTGTAAAAAAAAATTCTTTGTAACAAATTGTGAAGGTTGATTGTTGAAGAATATGTGTTTTGAACAAGTTGAGTTTGTCTTATGTATACATACCTACTAGATTCTATCTCCGGTCATTGTAGCGAACAATATCTAAGTGTCGGTATGCGTAAAAATAATCAAGAATTGGGGGGGGGGGGGGGGGGGGGGTACGTTTTAGTACCGGATTCTATCCCGCGGTTAGTTGCCACCAGGTTTTATCTCCCGGTAGGTACTTTTTGGTGCAATTTTAGAATTTATGGGAGGGCTCTGAGCAATTAAGGGGAGGGGTGAAGAGCAATTGTCTTATTATTGGACTACACATTAATTAGTCAAGTCCAATTCATGTGAGTTAATGGGCCGACCCAACCATTTCATTTTATTGTTTTGTTTATTCATTTTTTTATATTGTTTTGATGTATTAGTTCATCACAATAATCAATTTGTTGAGATATGATTGGATGCAAGTGTAAATAGTTTTTACTTTTTACATTAACATTGAATATCAATTAAACTCTAGTATGATTCCTATAAAGAATTTTTTTTTTGAATGAAATTAATAATTTATAAACTTAAATATTTTAGCTAAACACGTCTTTTTTTTATAAAAAAAAAATCATAATTTTTAACGTTTTTATTAATATTATTTTTACAAAGTCACATAAAAATGTTGATAATTGGACTGGGCTAGAATATAAGGAGTTTGTTTAGCAAGGCCCAATACATTGCCTAAAGATCCAAGTCAAAGCCCAATGGTCAAGAACACTGCTGAACCACAAAAAGTCCGGCCCAATATGAAGAAAATGGATACACATTAAAAACGTGATCTAAAGGTGAGATACCACGCCTTTGACTAGGCGAATGGGCGAGTCGCCCACGATGTCCACGATCCCATGATCTATCATTCCAACTGCATTTCTCCTCCACAACTTGTTTCAGTCGTTTCCCATTATCCCATGACCAGACACATGATTTATGAGTGGTACACATGTTAGACCACGTTCTCCATGATAAACTTCATGTATACGAAGATCAATATGGAGATCGTGAGTTAGGAAAGGAGCGGGAAGATTTTCCCCAATGTAACCTATAAATACCTGCAATTATAATGAAGAATGACGGTCCATTTTTGCTATATTTACATACTTTGCATACTAGTTTATTTGTTCACCAGAACAATAATGAGCTGTCTCGAAGCCCAATAGTGACCCAAACCAATTTCATACGGATAAATGGTCTAGGGTCAAAAAAGGCCTAATTATTTAAACTAGTTTTTTAGTTCCGTCCATGCGAATGTGTGAGGCTTGGAGAATGACGATGTCTTTATCGTTAAATCTACTTATTTCACACTTCTTATATTTATTTTGCCTGCTCATCTTGTGAGACCTCCTTTTGAATATTCTTTATTTCAAAATATTTGGAAGATTGCAACTCCTTCTACACGTTTTGTGTAAATAGCTTCTTGGTAGAGCACCGACCATGACAAATTTGAGGTGAATAGGTGTTATTGGACAATCTAATTCAATTGTTTGTTTGATGTGTGATTCAGCTTTGAAAATCTCGACTCATATGATCTTGTATTGTAATTTTGCCTTAACTATTTGGTATATCGTGACTAATTGGTTAAGTCTCATAATTGTTACCCCTATGAATCTCTCATTTTCTTTTGGCATTTTATTTGGGTATGCGATGGATAAAAAATAAAGGGAGGGCTAAATATTATTTGACATGCCATTTTTGGTTAATTTAGAAGACTCATATAATTGTCACTTTAATAACAAGGGTCGAGACTGCGTAAGAAGTGATGGATAAAATAAAGGTGTTAGCTTGTAAGTGGTATCTCGGGAGGTTGGCTAAATACCCTTGACTTTTTTATGAATATTTTTTGTACCCTTGGAGTTGTATGAGGGTGTAATTGGTTCGACAGTCATATCTTCAATGTGATAAGTTTTAAGATCATGTTGTTGTGATTGTTTTTTGCTAGTTAGGGACTTTCTAATAACAGAAAACTTATAGAACTACTGGATGCATTTGAACCATAATAAAAATACAATTAATCTTATACTTTTAGTTGATAATGTGTTTGCAAATATGAACACTGAACTATTAATGATATGTGAAGTATGTTCATTGAACTTAGTAGAAAATGCAACATATCAATGTTTTATAAATAAAGGATAAAATTGAAATAAAAAATTTTAACTCATTTTGTTTCGTCCACTTTTCAAACAATGAAGTGTAAAATTACTTTCCAAATAATAGAATAAAAACCCTATTTTATTCCGTTCTATTTCATTCAAGTCTGTTAATTTTAAGTTATCTTAACAGATCTTTAGTAAATTTTACAAAATAATAGATTTCAAGGGGGTGGGAGGAGAAAAACTCTTGCCCCCACCTCCCATAATTGAGATGAGTTGGGCAGTGTAAATTGATAAAGTTGAACTTAAAGCCCAACCCAAAAAAATTGTGCAAAGAACTTCTAATTTCTGATGAAAATTTGGTTTGAATAGTTATTCTTAAAATTTTATTTTAGGTATTTCATCATTTTATTGAAAAAAAAATTGGAAAAATTTCAAAAAAATCACTTTTTTTGAAGCTATTTCAAATAGATTTTCATAAAAATCATTTTGAAATACAACTTTTTATAAAAATTGAGATTTTGACTATTTTTTGTTCTTCAATAATGTACGTCTATGTTATATGATGTCAAAATCAGTGTTTGAATTTAGAAAAATCGAATATAAAATAACTTGTAATATTTTGAAAAACATTTTTATAAAATCAATTTTCAAAAATACAAAAAAAAAATCTATTTTTTTTTAAGTTGAAACAAACAGGCGCTTACTTTTGCCACCTACCCATTTTCTCACGCGGCCTACAAAATTATCAAAATATCCCCGTCCGCTAAGTAGCGGACACCCTCCAAAGACACATCTACCTTTATAACGTCCACTACTTAAATAGCAGACGACGTTTTCTCATTTTATAACTCCTCTACTTAAGTAGTCCGCTACTTAAATAGTGGAAGGGTAAAATGGGAAAGACGTACGGCGTATGCGTGATCGGTAGAGTGACAAAAGGAGTCAAAAAAAACAATTATGATTAAGAACAATAAATCCATCAAACTCATATTTCATTGGGTTGATTTAGTCCAAATTTTGTAATTTTTGTTTGTTGGTAAACACGTACTCCCTCCTTCCTTAATTATTAATCCTTTTAATTCCAGTTACATAAACTAAGAAATAATAAATTTGAATAAGTTAAATTATTGTTACCCTTAATTCATTAAAAAAGAGGAAAATTAATTTAGCCATCCTTTTGATTTTTGTAAAGATATAATTAAAAGAACCAAATTAATTTAGCCATCCTTTTGATTTTTGTAAAGATATAATTAAAAGAACCAAATTAATTTAGCCATCCTTTTCATTAATTATATTTCGATTTTTTAAAAGAACCAAATTTTAGAGTTATAAATAAAAAATTAAAATGACCAAAGATTAAGGTTGAAAGGAGTAATTTTATTTTTGCATTGACGAAAGGAGTAATTTTTATTCAATTGAATTTTTGTTTTCATAAAATAAAATAGAATTAGTAAAAAAGAAAAGAAAAAGAATTAAACCCACCCATTATAATAAACTATCAATAATAATGTCCCAAAAGTGTAGTACAATTAGTCGCTACCAAATATATTATTGGTGGAGTAGGGAGAATCACGATTCGATCCCCGCAACTATGATGGTGAGGAGACTGAAATCACTTTCGATCCCCGCAACTGTGATGGTGAGGAGACTGAAATCATTTGATATCAGAACCGACCTCCGAAGCAGATTAGGCGGTCTAGTAGGCCAGATACTGATGGTGAAAACCAACAAAAAAATTATCAATAAAGTCAGACTTCGAAAGTCAGATTATTTAGTTTTCCATATTTCTCAAACACCTGACGAATAAATAACCTTATTTATTTGTCGCCTAATAAACTTAATTTAAAATTTAAAACAAAGATAAAATTTCTCTAATACTAATACCAAGTAAACTAAACTCAAACATCCTAAACTATATTCAAATTAATAGAGTTAACTAGAGTGTATAAGTGCTATTATTAAACTATTTGATAAAAAATTAAAACAACTACTATAATTTTAATAATAATAATCCTTGACTAACTTTAAAAATCTTTTAAAAAGTCAATAATAAAAAACTTTTGAAAAATAATTTATTATTCTCCTTCTAACAAGGTAGGGGATTTTCATTTTTGTCTTGTATAAAGCCAAAACACTAACCCCTTGGAGTAGTACATTACATCCTAGACTCGATCGTGGCGAGTTCAATGAAACTTAATATAGGGCATAGCTTAAGAACAAAACAAGAGGGAAAAATACTGTTATTATTAAAACCTCTCTTCACTTCACCCTAACCCCCAAAAATACACACATAATTTCTCTAACCTATACTTCTTCTTCTTCAACCTCACCAATCGCTCTCGCTATTTATCCCTTCGAATCGGAATTGTAGAGTTCAGTAGAGGGAGTGGTTCGGTTCTGTTCCATAGCGTCCTTTTGATTAAACCCTAGAAATACGATCACATTCAAAATTGAAATCGTTCAGAGCTAGGTTTAGGGTTTAAGCTTTTTCGTTTCTATCTACATCGTCAATATGAGTCCTGTTCAGAATTTCGAGCAACATTCTCGTCATCTCGTTGATGCTGACCTCTGTATGCTTTCTCTCTTTCTTCCTTACTGTTTAATTGCATCATAATTGAAATTCAAAATGGAAAATTCAAAATATAATTCTTCATACTTTGGTTTTGAACTTTTGATTGTGTTTTTTCTTGTTCTTATTTTGCTAAGTTAAGTTGCTGTAGAAAATTGATTCTAGTTAAAGTGTTTGTGTTGTTCAATTGCTTTTGGTTTGGTTTATTTTTTGAGGTTTATGTAGGAAAATAGATTCAAATTAGTGTTTGTGTCTTTCAACGAATGATAATTGAAAAATGAAAATAGAATGCTTCATATTTTGGTTTTGATTGTGTTTTTCCTTGTTCTTAAGTTAAGTTGCTGTAGGAAAATCGATTTAAGTTGAAGTGTTTGTGTTGTTCAGTTGCTTTTGGTTTGGTATTTTTTGAGGTTTATTTATGTGTTGCATTTGGTTAATGTTTTTTTTTTTTTTGGTGTGTGTGTGTGGTGGAAACAGCGACACAGGGGAGGTTGCAAATGGTGATGGAGGTTAGGGATAGTCTTGAGATTGCTCATACTGCTGAGTATTTGAATTTTTTAAAGTGTTATTTTCGGGCGTTCTCGGGGATACTGTTGCAAATTACGAAGCCGCAGTTTGTAGACAATCCTGAGCATAAGCTGAGGAATATTGTGGTTGAGATATTGAATAGGCTTCCGCACAGTGAGGTTCTTCGGCCTTTTGTACAGGACCTTTTGAAGGTTGCTATGCAAGTGCTTACAACGGATAATGAAGAAAATGGGTTGATTTGTATTCGTATAATCTTTGATCTTTTGAGGAACTTTAGGCCGACTTTGGAAAATGAAGTGCAGCCTTTTCTGGATTTTGTATGTAAGATTTACCAAAATTTTAAATTGACTGTAAGTCATTTCTTTGAGAATATGGCGATGACAGGGGAGGATGTCAAGCCGATGGATACTTCACTTTCGGATCAAGGTATAAATCCTGCCACTGCCACCGGCTCACAGCTCAATCCAAGTACTCGCTCATTCAAGATAGTTACGGAGAGTCCACTGGTGGTGATGTTTCTGTTTCAATTGTATAGTCATTTTGTTCAAGCAAATATTCCTCAATTATTGCCTTTGATGGTTGCTGCTATATCGGTTCCTGGCCCTGAAAAGGTTCCTCCTCATCTGAGAACTCATTTCACTGAACTCAAGGGCGCACAGGTCAAGGTAGGTTCTTATGGTGGAAATGTAAAGATGAAAAATCTATATATGATAAAACAAAGAAAAATCATTTTTTTTTCCATAGGAATGTACCTTAGAAAAGCATGTGAGTCAATAAACCATGGATTTTGAACGTCAGGATATGCTGAAGGAATTGTTTTATTATCTATACATACTCGCACCGTTCTTGCAACAATGGGATATTGTTATTTTAAATGTAATTTTAGAGGAGGAGAGAAGTTGTAAATAAACCAAAAAACTATATGAGTGAATATGGATTTCATAATTGCTATTTACTATGTTTCTGTTTCTCTCCTTGTGTTTACCCACCAATGGCACTAATGTTATTCTTCAGCCATCATAAGGAATATGGATTTCTACCTAATCATGGCTATTTTTCTGTGAATAAATTTAAAGGCACAGATTTTATCTGTTGATTATTGAGTACTTTATTTCCCCAATCTTCCTAATACTATCTATCACATGTTTACTTGTTTCATTTTCTGTTATTGCAGACAGTTTCTTTTTTGACTTACCTGTTGAAAAGTTATGCTGATTATATAAGGCCACATGAAGAAAGTATATGTAAAAGCATTGTGAATTTGCTTGTAACATGTACTGACTCTGTAACCATTAGAAAGGTGATACCATTGTTTATTTTTCCGTTTTGCTATTGAGTTTCACTTTCTCTGATTTAAAGCCAAAGTGTTGGATGCAGGAGTTATTAATATCCCTGAAACATGTCCTTGGAACTGATTTCAGGAGAGGCTTATTTCCTCTGATTGACACTTTACTGGAACAAAGGTAACAAAATGATATATTAAAAGATATTGATGCAGAGATTTTATGGAAGAATTTAAAATAAGGAACCTCTTTTAATGATATTTTCTATTAGTATAAATAATAACTACTGCAATTGTCTAGTGGTTATTGTGGAGATTATATTGGCTTAATGTGACAGTAATAATCCCTCTCTCAGTGGTTATTATTATCATATTATTATGTCATGTATCTATTTTTTATCAAGAGTTCCTCTTCAGTGTTTCTCTATACTTCTCGGGCCGGTTGGAATCGTCTGTTTTAAGGCCACTAGTGGTACGGTCTAGAAGGTTATAAATTTAACTGTTAGGACAATTTGACTGTTATTGTGATACAAATGATTCACAGTTAGATAATGCTTCTGGATTTCTGCTTACAATATTAGATTTATTTGAGGTCCCAAAATAAAAATAAAAATTGCAGAGTTGTGATCTAAATGTATGTTTGTCAGAAAGGTAGATAATTTAGTGTTATCAAATTGTGGCCTGGTCGTGCCATGGCCGATTCTTGTCAACCGACATGGCCAATTTTTGAAGGACGGCAGCTTAAAATGGCAAAAATTTGGCCTCCACCATGACCCGCTATCCTCAGTTGTTAACATTGGAAAGGATACAGGGAATTGTAGAAGAATAAGAGGAAATTAAGCTTGACAGCATACAACTGTTTTGAGCGTCCTTTAATGTTATAGATTTTAAAACTTTCAGGAATCTGGTTGGGACCGGGCGGGCATGCTTTGAGACGTTGAGGCCCTTGGCTTATAGTCTTCTGGCAGAAATTGTACATCATGTTCGGCAAGATCTGTCTTTATCACAAGTATGCTTTTTCTCCTCATCTCATTTTAGATGTATCGGCTGCTTCTAGTGATTTATTGCAGTAGTAGTAAGTGTTGGATTTTATTTTACTATATTCACTCTGCTTTTTAGTATTTATGTCATGGGGATTAAATTATTATTTATTATTACAAACACTGTATAATTAAAATAAGAGTAAACCCACAATTTGGTTCATGAAATTTTTTTGAAACAGTCATTGAACAATTGATGATATTCAAAATAAAAAATTGATGATATAATTGGACCTACAAAGACGATATTTTGTCATATGATATCAGCATGACATTAATTTTGTTCCTACTTCCTATGACTTAGACAATTTTAAAGTAAAAAAAGTACAAATTTTGAGGCCCAAATTGATATTCAAAATCATTCAATGACTAAAATGTTGGTGTAATCTTAAACTATTACTATGAGATTATGTCAGAGTAAACAATAACTACTATTGAAAGCAGACATTGTTTCAACAAAACATGTTATCCATACTCCAAAGAGTTTGGAGCAACTTATTATATGCCAATTTAGATATCTTGTATGGAGTTAAGAATTGAATGGGATTAAGTGGTCTTGTGAGTGTCTCTGTAATAAACAACTAGTGCCTATTCCAGAGCGGTTTCTTGGTTGACTTAGTGAAATCAATATCGCCACTATAGCTTAGTAGCGGAACAGTCCCTGGACACCATAGGTCGGTCATGCAGTAAAGAGTGGTTTGGTGTATCAAACGAAATAGCAGCTGATGTGGTGAGGTCGAGTCGCCCCTTAGAATGAGATTGAAAACTTTGAGTAAACCATTAAGATTTATTTGTTAGGGTTTTTATTAGGGTATTTTAGGAATTTATTACCTCTCACTTTCGCTGTCTTTTTTCACCTTCCTCACCTATATTGTATGTATATACTATATAGTATAAATAAATTATATAAATTCTATACAAGCACAAAAATTTACCCAAAAATTGGCATCTTGAATTGATAGTTTCATAATTGTTCCTGAATTTATGTGTAACATTGTGTTAAATAAATATAAATGATATTTTTTTTTATAGTAAATGATAATTTGTTGGCAGAAGTTTAAACATTTGACGCGGCAAAGATGATCAATGATATTTGAATGTACATTGTTTTGAATAGGGAGACATCATTTTTGTCCCATTATATTTTTGCAAATATCTTAAATCGGCAGTGTTTCCATTGCACACAATCTTGCTAACTTTAACTTGAATTCAATATGGCTGCAGTTGTCACGGATAATTTACTTATTTTCAAGTAATATGCACGATGCTTCATTATCATTGAGCATCCATACCACTTGTGCTCGCTTGATGTTGAATCTGGTAAATACCTTACTCTACATAAAAATATATTTAACGTTGTTATTCTCTGTTTCCAATTTTGAATTTCTATCTCCAATCCATTGATTTTTAGTTCCAAAGGATTTACACAAAAGTACTGAGAACGTTGTTGATATTCATTTTGTGCTGTTATTAGCTTACAATGTTGTTGCCTCTCTAACTTTGTGAATTGTAATTTATTTGTTTATTTGTCTTCTCCATGGTGTTTAGCTTGTATATTAAATTCGGGGTTTGACAAACTGTATTTCATAGATTGGAGAGTTGTAAAGTTGTATTCTTTTATGTTCTCTTGTTGTTATTGTTGCTGCTGCTGCTGTTGTTGTTATTGTTGTTTATGGCTGTTCTTTTCACTTTTTGGAGTATTGTCTGTTCTGTCTCTTAATCTTTTCTCAGTAAACAACAGAACTTTTCTTTTCTATTTTCTGTCTTCCCCTTTCCCCGAAGAGAAAGATTTAGGTTTTGGTAGCTGATTAAATTCCTGTAGCCTTCTTATGTTATGCTCTTTTTCATTGGATCCAGGTGGAACCAATTTTTGAGAAAGGGGTTGATCAACAGTCTACAGATGAAGCAAGGATCTTATTGGTCTGTTGCACACTTTCTGCTAAGTCTTGGCAATTTGGTATTGTACTAAATCTTTTTTCCGGGATTGACGCAAATGATGTTGCTTTGTAGGGCCGCATTCTTGATGCTTTTGTTGGGAAATTCAGTACTTTCAAGCGTACAATACCACAGGTTATTTGGTGTTACTTTAAAGTTTCATATTGCCTCATGATAATTGTGTATATGTAGTTTCATTAACTTGCATAGTTTGCAATCTTGCTTGCTTGGGGGCTGTCATTGTTAGAATATACGGAAACAATATTTTTTCTTGACAAAGTGAAAAATATCTTATAAAGTTATAATATCCAGATCATATGTTAGGCTATTTTTGAATTGACAGAATATCCGTTAGTTGTCATTGTCTGGATTGTCCTAAAATATGTTGGAATGAACTAGAATATGAAGGAACCATTCCATTTCATTCCATCCCTTTCCTCCAAATTTGCCTAGACCGGGAGGGTTATGTGGTATCACTCATTTCTTTATCAATATAATTATTATAAGATATAATTATAAAATGACTTTACTTGAACATAGTATCTTTAAACTCGCAGTCTTGCTACATATATTATTCTATATTGTCCCCCTTAAGCTCTTGCTCAGATGGCTGATAAATTCCCCCTATAGGTTTTCCAATGTTTACAATATAGTGGTTTACATTTATTGATTTACTTGTTACTTGTGTGTATTTCTACATTTGTTCTTAACTTGTTAATGTTATTATTACATTTATAGCTTTTGGAGGAAGGCGAGGAAGGAAAGGATCGTTCTACCTTGAGATCAAAGCTTGAACTCCCTGTGCAGGTTGTTTCAAAACTTGACAATCTTTTTCAGGCTAAATAATGGCACCAAGATATTTATCTTCACATCTAAATTTGTTTCAGACTGTCATTATTTGCTTAACTTCATACCATGTTAGCAATTTTGGTGGAATGAAACAGCTTTATACAAGTTATAACTCACTAGTAAAGGAAGGAAAGGAATGAGTAATTGTAAACAACTCTCTGGATTGAATTGCTTTTAAGAAAAATGAGAATAATAGCTTATTCATGGTTTGCAATTCTAGTAGTAATTGAGGACATTACATTTTGGAATTCATCATTATGCCCCATTTATCTAATTCTTAGGAACACCATCATTTTATAAAAGGACTGTGGATTTGCTGATAAACTAAGAGGAGGGAATGATGGAGAACATGAAAGCAACTCCAAAACTAGGAACTAAACATATATCTTTTTTATTTGAGAACTATTTAGGTTATTTTCTCAATTGAGAATAAGGTTATTGTTTAATTAAATAAAAGCCGTTTGTCAGTTAGTTGGACATTTTGGCCCATCTGCATAAAGCGATAAAATTGGACCAGAAAGAGGTGAATAACAAAGAACAAGAATACTGTTCATTTTGATTGAATGAAAAGAATCCGAAGGAAATCAAGAGACTTAACTCTCCCATAATATTTTGATGGTTATTTACATCCATTACAACTCAGTACATTTAACTAGAGGCTTAATCCTCCATTTCTCTCCTATTTCTCCAAACAGAAACTCTTAGAATTGGGTATTGGGCCTAACTCATCCTTACAAAACCGATTGTAAGGTGAGGATTGCCTCTTACTTATTATAAACCCTTGTCCAGGCCAACTCACATCTGATACTGGACTTATTGGTTATCGTAATGTTTGTTTTTGGCCAATTGTTACTACAACACGCACACACACGCACATGTGTGTGTGTGTTTCTAGAAGTATGTTTTATTGGGAGTTAAGTCTTTCCATTTTTGGTTCACATGTTTAGCCTAACATCTGGAATAAATTAACTTCTTTTTTCCATTTTTAGTTTTTCTTATATATTTTTCTTTCTTTCTTCCTCTCTTTTTCTTTAGTTGTAAACATAGTGCCAATGTCTTGTATGCTAGTGCTTATTTCCCTCTTTTTCTTCAGCTGTAAACATAATGCCAAGTTCAAATTTTAATTTTCACCATCTTCAATAAAGAGTGGGTCTTGGATGTTGGCACAGAGCACACACGTGGTGCACACACTTGAGAGAAAAGAGAGATTGTTGAGATAATATATGGATAAAATGTGCTTGTATTGTTATTATTCAATGAATCACAAATTTATACACAATTGGACAACCTACTTGGGTTAGATAACTTTACAGCTTTACTCCATGACCTAAAACATATTAATTAACTAATCAAAACCTGAAACGCCAAGACCTAATCAAAACACAATTGATAAGGATGAAAATTGCAAAGTTGTAACTTGTAATTTTTTCCTTTGCACACACTATGTATGTCCTTAAGTAAAAATACTACTATTGTTGTTTGTTAATTCTTCATTGTTAAAGTAATATTCTATATAACTAGTTTTGCTTGGAATGATTGTGGCCTATGTTCTCCTTGCAGGCAGTTTTCAATATTGTGGGCCCTCCTGAATATTCAAAGGAAGTAAATGATTACAAGCATCTGATTAAAACATTAGTCATGGGTAATTTACTTCTTTAAACCCTGTGAAGTTCCTTATCTTGGTTTTTTAGAGTGTCAAACTATCAACTAGTTTTATTGTTTTTTTATGACTTAAGCATACCCATTTTTATCATTTGATCAGAGATATCATGGCTTTTCTTTTCTCCTTTTTAATGAATTCAGGAATGAAAACCATCATATGGAGCATCACTCATGCACATTCTCCCAGATCCCAGGTGATAAATCCTTGGTATAATAATTGCAATCTGTGGATTCACCACCTCTGTCCTCCCATATAATGTTTTTCATGTGTGCTATTTTCCCTATTCATGGAACATTACAGGCGCTTGTCTCACCTTCATCTAATTTATCGCCACCTCAAGCATCTAGGGGCATGAGAGAAGATGAGGTACTTCAGATAGGTTTTAGGTTGAATGTTGTGTTTTTCCTTTTTAAGCTTAACTGTTTAAGTTAACTTAAGAGTCTTGTGTAGGTCTACAAAGCCTCAGGTGTTTTGAAAAGTGGTGTTCATTGCTTAGCACTCTTTAAGGAGAAGGATGAGGAGAGGGAAATGCTGCATCTCTTCTCACAAATTTTGGCCATCATGGAACCTCGAGATCTTATGGATATGTTCTCTCTGTGTATGCCTGAGCTTTTTGAGTGCATGATCTCCAACACACAACTTGTCCATATATTCTCTACTCTTCTTGCGGCCCCTAAAGTGTACAAGCCATTTACTGATGTGCTTGTTAATTTTCTTGTAAACAGCAAGCTTGATGTGTTAAAAAACCCAGATTCACCTGCAGCAAAACTGGTCTTACATCTCTTTCGTTTTATATTTAGTGCTGTTGCTAAAGCACCTTCAGATTTTGAACGGATTTTGCAGCCTCATGTGCCTGTCATAATGGAATATTGCATGAAAAATTCTACTGAAGTTGAAAGACCTCTTGGTTACATGCAATTGCTTCGGACAATGTTCCGGGCACTTTCAGGGTGCAAGTTTGAACTTTTGCTGCGGGACTTGATCCCCATGTTGCAGCCATGCCTCAATTTGCTATTGGCTATGCTGGAAGGGCCAACTGTGGAAGATATGAGAGATCTTCTATTAGAGCTCTGCATGACCTTGCCTGCCCGTTTGAGCTCCCTGTTACCATACCTATCTCGTCTTATGAAGCCTCTGGTATTATGTCTTAAGGGAAGTGATGAACTAGTAAGTCTTGGTTTACGAACACTAGAGTTTTGGGTCGATAGTTTAAATCCCGACTTCCTAGAGCCCAGTATGGCCAATGTCATGTCTGAGGTGATTCTGGCCTTGTGGTCTCACTTAAGACCAGCTCCCTATCCTTGGGGTGCTAAAGCATTACAGCTTCTTGGAAAGTTGGGTGGGCGAAACAGGCGATTCCTCAAAGAACCTCTGCCACTTGAGTGTAAAGAGAACCCTGAGCATGGGCTTCGCCTGATTTTGACATTTGAGCCTGCCACCCCATTCTTGGTGCCGCTTGATCGATGCATAAATCTTGCTGTAGAGGCTGTAATGAACAGAAATTGCGGCATGGATGCTTTCTATCGGAAGCAGGCTCTAAAGTTCCTTCGCGTTTGCTTATCATCTCAGCTTAATTTGCCTGGTACTGTTGCTGATGAGGGATGTACATCCAAGCAGCTGTCTGCATTGTTGGCTTCTACGGTTGATCAGTCATCACGCAGGTCTGAGTCAATTGATGGAAAGGTTAGTTTGTTACTATTACAGTGCTCCTCAAATTCTCCAAAACACTGTATCAACACTTCTGATTAATAAGTATAGTATATAATTTTCTGCAGCCACATTTCATAGATCACTTCTAACATGACCAGTCTAATAAATTGATCAATAATTCTGCCACAGCTCATTCCCATTATGTTTCTTTTGTTGAATCACAGTCACTGCATTAACTTGATACCTACCTGTGCTTCAGTTTCTTCCTTCCTGTCGTCTCTAATATTTTACATTCAATTATTGCATATTTAAATTGGGTTTATGTTATGGTTTATTTATTGTTGCTGTCATATAATATATAGCTTGTCATTTCCAGGCTGACTTAGGAGTGAAGACAAAGACTCAACTTATGGCTGAGAAATCTGTTTTCAAGATTCTTTTAATGACTATAATTGCTGCCAATGGTGAGCCAGACCTCACAGATTCTGCAGATGATTTTGTTGTCAATATATGTCGCCATTTTGCGATGATATTTCATATTGATTCTTCATTCAGCAATGTATCAGCAGCTGCAATTGGTGGTTCGTCACTATCTGTTCATGTTGGTTCTAGGACAAAATCTAGTGTTTGTTCAAATCTGAAGGAGCTGGATCCTTTGGTATTCTTGGATGCTTTAGTTGATGTACTAGCAGATGAAAACAGGCTCCATGCCAAAGCCGCTTTTGATGCTTTAAATGAGTTTGCAGAAACACTTGTATTTCTTGCTCGTTCAAAACATACTGATTTCGTAATGTCCAGAGGGCCTGGTACACCTATGATTGTTTCTAGTCCATCGATGAATCCTGTGTATTCTCCTCCCCCTAGTGTTCGTGTTCCTGTATTTGAGCAACTATTGCCCCGTCTTCTGCATTGTTGCTATGGACTTAAATGGCAAGCACAAATAGGCGGTGTCATGGGACTCGGTGCCTTGGTTGGAAAGGTCACTGTTGAGACTCTCTGCCTTTTCCAAGTAAGAATTGTGCGTGGTCTAATATATGTCCTTAAAAAGCTTCCCATTTATGCTAGCAAGGAGCAGGAAGAGACAAGTCAAGTGCTCACTCAGGTTCTTCGTGTTGTGAATAATGCTGATGAAGCAAATAGTGAAGCGCGGAGGCAAAGCTTTCAAGGAGTAGTAGATTTTCTTGCTCAAGAGTTATTCAACCAGAATGCCTCTATCATTGTGAGAAAGAATGTACAATCATGCTTGGCACTTTTAGCTAGCAGGACCGGTAGTGAGGTGTCGGAGTTGCTGGAGCCATTGTATCAGCAATTTCTCCAGCCTCTCATAATGCGTCCACTTAAGTTAAAGACTGTTGATCAACAGGTATTCTTAAATTCTTATTTCCCAATGGTTATTGATTTGATCTTTCTTTGAGCTTTATCCATTCACTGGTTTACTTGATTATATCTTGTGTAGGTTGGAACCGTTACAGCATTGAATTTTTGTCTAGCCTTGAGGCCACCTCTTCTAAAGTTGACTCCAGAGTTAGTTAACTTCCTCCAAGATGCATTGCAAATAGCAGAGTCTGATGACAATGCATGGGTTGCTAAGTTTATCAACCCCAAAGTTGTGACATCGTTGACCAAACTTCGAACAGCTTGTATTGAGCTGCTCTGCACAACAATGGCATGGGCTGATTTTAAAACTCCAAATCATTCTGAATTGCGTGCAAAGATCATCGCAATGTTTTTCAAGTCTTTAACCTGTCGGACTCCAGATATTGTTACTGTTGCTAAGGAAGGCCTGCGGCAGGTATAATTAGCTGTTATGTTGTTTACTTTAAGCTTCTTTACAGATTTGATTGCAATGCATGTGGAGATATATCCCTAATGATGTACGTTCAGGAATGTGACTGCCTATATATTATAAATACTAGTTAATTCTGGGATCATTTGGTCCTAATTGTATGTACCATTCCATTGCAGTATTTTCATTCTTATATTGATCTGGTGGTATTGTTAAAAAACAAAATTATATTGTTACTATATCTTATCTGTGCATTTTTTAGTTTGGACATGCATTTTTAGGTCATGAAAATTTGGCAAGATTTTACATATGCTTTTATTTTACTTGGAATCATTTTTAACCTCAATTACTGCTTTATGCTTGTATCACGTAGGTTATAAATCAAAGGATGCCCAAAGAACTTTTACAAAGCAGCCTTAGGCCTATATTAGTCAATTTAGCTCACACAAAAAATCTCAGCATGCCTCTTCTGCTAGGCCTTGCCCGCCTACTTGAGCTGTTATCGAATTGGTTCAATGTTACTTTGGGCGGAAAACTTTTAGAGCATCTAAGGAGGTGGCTGGAGCCTGAAAAATTGGCACAGTGTCAGAAGTCATGGAAGGCTGGTGAAGAACCAAAGATAGCTGCAGGTTGTACATCTATGGTCTAACTTATTTAATGCAAATTTTTGTAATGCAACTCCTCATCTTATTCTTGAACTGATGATATCGTCCTCTACTGTTGCAGCTATAATTGACCTTTTTCACTTGCTTCCTCCCGCTGCTTCAAAGTTCCTTGATGAACTTGTAACCTTGACTATTGATTTGGAAGGAGCTCTTCCTCCTGGACAAGTATACAGTGAAATAAATAGCCCATACCGCCTTCCACTTACAAAGTTTTTAAATCGATATGCACCCGTTGCAGTTGATTATTTTCTTGCTCGATTAAGTGAACCAAAATATTTCAGGCGGTAAGTTTTCAGAATGCGGAGTTTTAATTATATAACTATTGAGTTTTGGATGCTGACTCTGTTTCTTTGTTCTGTGCTGTTTGCTGTAAATTCAGTTTTATGTATATAATTTGTTCAGAAGCCGGTCAGCCGTTGAGAGATGAACTTTCAAAATCACCACAAAAGATACTTTCAAGCGCATTCTCCGAATTTCTGCCCAAATCTGAGGTGGCATTGGCTTCATCAGGTGAAGAAAGCCATGTTTCTTCTTCGACTGATGCCACTAACATTCTTGTTCCTACTTCTAGTGCAACATCCGATGCTTACTTTCAGGGTCTAGCACTTATTAAAACCCTGGTCAAATTAATGCCTGGCTGGTTACAAAGTAATCGTACTGTGTTTGATACATTAGTACTGTTATGGAAGTCTCCTGCTAGAATTTCCCGGCTGCAAAATGAACAGGAACTGAACCTAGTGCAAGTAAGTTTAGGCAAAGCACAATTTAGTTAGTGCTCTATCATCATTGTTGATTTTAGATGCATGACCTATTCATCTTCATGGATTTGCAGATTAAAGAGAGTAAATGGCTTGTCAAGTGCTTCCTGAATTACTTAAGACATGACAAAAATGAAGTAAATGTTCTCTTTGATATACTTACCATATTCTTATTTCATAGTCGAATTGACTATACATTCTTGAAGGAGTTTTACATAATCGAGGTACTTCATGACTGGATCTAAATTTTCTGTTGAGATTAAACTTCATTCTTGTATTTCATCATTCACATATGAACTATCTTGGTGCTTTTTAGGTTGCCGAAGGTTATCCTTCAAGCATGAAAAAGGCCCTTCTGTTACATTTTCTCAACCTTTTCCAATCAAAACAACTTGGTCATGACCATTTGGTGATTGTAATGCAAATGCTCATTCTTCCAATGCTTGCACATGCTTTTCAAAATGGCCAAAGTTGGGAAGTTGTTGATCCTGCAATTATAAAAACAATCGTTGACAAACTTCTTGATCCTCCAGAAGAGGTATATCTTGCTATGTTTTATTTCTGACGTAGCCCTTCCTTTAAATCATTATAACTCTGTCTGTGATGCAACTTTTGAAGCTCGTACATGTCTCTCAATGCATCATATCTCTTTTGTAGATTTCTGCAGAATACGACGAGCCTTTAAGAATAGAACTATTGCAGCTTGCAACTTTGCTTCTTAAGTATCTTCAGAATGATCTCGTCCATCATAGGAAGGAACTAATAAAGTTTGGGTGGAATCATCTTAAGCGAGAAGATACTGCGAGCAAGCAATGGGCATTTGTGAATGTTTGCCATTTTCTAGAGGCATATCAAGCTCCTGAGAAGATAATACTTCAGGTATGGAAACCTTGACTTCTGTTCAGATGTTCTTTAAATAATATCTTGTAAACATGTGGATTACTTCAACTAATTTGCATGACTGGGGGATATTTTTCTTTAGGAAATACAGTTTTTTCTAATCACTTGGCTTTACTTCCTATTTGAAAGTGTAACCGTGGCGGGGAGGATAATATATACTCATTTCCACCTAGTACGGTGTCAGATTTTTCAGCATATACTGGGAAATATCTACACAAGTAGTTGGATGATTTCTTGCAAAATTGGTTCCCTATGGGATATGGCTATTCTGTCTACACCGTTTTTCTTCTTTAGTTAGTACTTAGTAGACAATATCATACTTTAAGTTTTTAGGTTTGACATTTTTATTTCATGATTATTCTCTTTCAAGAATAAACATTTTATATCATGTAAACATCAGTTTCTTTCCCTTTTTATGAGCTGTTTTTTGGGTTGTATATAGATGTTGGAGATAGTCTTTGTTATTGTGTTTTGTGATTTCTTTGATATGCATGTATGAGTGATTGCCTCTAAATTGAAAATTTGTGGGCCTTTATCATAGGAGGCGTTGGTTTTATTTGAAATCTCAATGTGCTTTGAAAATCTGTCTTTATTATATGTACCTATCTCAATTTCATATGCATAATATCCCAGACAAGGCACCAGCACCCAAATACTGATTTGCGACTGCAGGTTTTTGTAGCTCTTCTTAGGACCTGCCAACCAGAAAATAGAATGTTGGTCAGGCAGGCTCTTGACATTCTAATGCCAGCACTGCCGCGACGCTTGCCCCTCGGTGATTCTCGGATGCCCATATGGATAAGATACACTAAGAAAATACTTGTTGAAGAAGGTCACTCAATTCCGAATCTTATTCACATATTCCAACTTATTGTCCGACATTCAGATCTCTTCTATAGCTGTAGAGCGCAGTTTGTTCCGCAGATGGTGAATTCTCTTAGTCGCCTTGGATTGCCATATAATACCACAATAGAGAACCGACGTCTTGCCATTGAACTTGCTGGATTAGTTGTTAACTGGGAGAGGCAAAGACAAAATGAGATGAAAGTTGTTACTGATTCTGATGCTCCGAGCCAAATCAATGATGTCTTTAATGCTAGCTCTGCTGAGTCTAAGCGATCCGTGGATGGGTCCACATTTCCTGACGATACAACTAAGCGAGTAAAAGCAGAACCTGGTCTTCAACCCCTTTGTGTCATGTCACCTGGTGGTCCATCATCAATCCCTAACATTGAAACCCCAGGATCTTCTAGTCAACCTGATGAAGAATTTAAACCAAATGCTGCTATGGAGGAAATGATTATAAATTTTCTTATTAGAGTGAGTCTTACTTCTAATATGCTTTTTTATTTTTATTTTTAATTTATCTTTTTGCATAGTATTGGTGCTGGCAGGTTAATTCATAGAATTTTTTTTTTCATTTTGGAAGAGCCTATATACAATATTTTCATTTGCTTTCCCCAAAATGCCTAACAAACACGTAGTTTGAATTTGATAATGTTGACACGAGCATACTGTTATTCTTTTATTCAAATCTCACTACATAACTTGTGTGGCTCACGTCTGCATTTGTAATGGCTAAATAGTTAAGGATAACCTGTTATTTATTTTGCTGTTACAACTCACCTTCCTTTTGAGGTATTAGAGATGACAAGTATGCATATGTATTAAAGTGTGAGCACTTCTATTTTGGGGCAATAGTTTAATCAGTTAATTTGAGGTTTCTCATTGCATATTTAACAAATCCCTCCTGAATCATTTTGTTCATGAAGATGACATTGGCGATTAACTCTGATTTCTGGAATTAGGTTGCTCTGGTTATAGAACCTAAGGACAAAGAAGCTACTGCCATGTACAAACAAGCTTTGGAGCTACTTTCACAAGCTTTAGAGGTGTGGCCGAATGCAAATGTAAAATTTAATTATTTGGAGAAGTTGTTGAGCAGTATACAACCATCTCAGGCAAAGGACCCTTCCACTGCGCTGGCACAGGGTTTGGATGTCATGAACAGAGTTTTAGAGAAACAGCCTCACTTGTTCATAAGAAACAACATTAACCAGATTTCTCAAGTAGGCCTAATATCATGCTGTATGTTTTTCTGATTTTCCAAATGTTTCCATGTTTGTAGTGATGTGATTGTTTTTCCTTCCAGATTCTTGAACCATGTTTCAAGCATAAACTTTTAGATGCTGGCAAGTCTTTTTGCTCACTTTTGAGGATGATTTGTGTTGCTTTTCCTCAAGAAGCAGCTTCAACCCCTGCTGATGTTAAGTTGTTGTACCAGAAGGTTGACGATTTGATACAAAAGAATGTTACCACTGTCACAGCTCCTCAAACGTCTAGTGATGATAATAATGCCGGTGCAATTAGTTTTTTATTGCTTGTCATTAAAACCTTGACTGAGGTTCAGAGGAATTTCATTGATCCTCTAGTTTTGGTCCGTCTTCTTCAGCGGCTGCAGCGTGATATGGGTTCATCTGCAGGTTCTCATATAAGACAAGTATGTTGGATTTTCCCCTCAAATGTTGCTATATTCTTTATTTATTTATATTCATTTTAAATTTCTGACGTAAAACACAGTTTTGATTAATGTAAAAACTAAACGAGAGTGAAAAATAATTAGAGTTAAAAGTCTAGTCTAGAGGAAAAATGTGTGGGTACTCCATGCACATGCATTTATTTATATTATTATGTACAGTATAAGTTGTTGAGACTATCCCTTTTTAAAATGTGTGGGTACTCAATACACATGCATACGTAATAATATAATTCTGACTTTCAAGGTGATCACAAAAATGTGATCTGTACATTGGTTTCAAACAAAGACGAGTTGACTGTTAACTTAATATCATACATGGTTGTTCTTTATGGTAATGCAAACATTTCCTTTGTTGCCCTTTTGCACTGTCCCCTCAATGTGTGTTTGTTTGACTTAAAATGTTAAATCAAGTCTACCGGAGTCATTTCTATTGTGATTTAGAACATATCTTGCCTTCTTACATGATTTGTTTTTTGTTTTCAATTTTCTCACTTATTTAAGAATTATGTTAAACTTTAATAGGGTCAAAGAACTGATCCAGATTCAGCAGTCACGTCTTCTCGTCAAGGTGTTGATGTTGGGGCAGTTATTTCAAATCTAAAATCAATCTTAAAACTTATCACAGAAAGAGTGATGGTTGTTCCTGAGTGCAAGCGGTCTGTATCTCAAATATTGAATGCTTTGCTCTCAGAGAAAGGTGTTGATGCCAGTGTACTTCTCTGCACACTTGATGTGATTAAAGGGTGGATTGAAGATGATTTCACTAAACAAGGAACTTCAGTCACATCAAGCGCCTTTCTCACTCCGAAGGAGATAGTTTCTTTTCTTCAGAAGCTTTCACAAGTTGATAAACAAAATTTTACACCAAGTAATCTGGATGAATGGGACCGGAAATATCTTGAACTTCTTTTTGGGATTTGTGCTGATTCAAATAAGTAAGTAAATCATCTTAAGTATAATGTGGCATGCTTGGATTGTATTGTGTCTGATTAATTTTATTGGTTTCCAGATACCTTTTATCCTTGCGTCAAGAGGTTTTCCAAAAGGTAGAAAGGATGTTTATGCTTGGTTTACGAGCTAGAGATCCGGAAATTAGGATGAAGTTCTTCTCTCTGTATCACGAGTCTCTTGGGAAAACTCTTTTCATCAGGCTTCAATATATCATCCAAGTTCAAGACTGGGGAGCTTTGAGTGACGTCTTCTGGCTCAAACAAGGCCTTGACCTTCTCTTGGCAATATTAGTAGATGATAAACCTATTACACTAGCTCCAAATTCTGCCAGGGTTCAACCACTTCTGGTATCAAGCTCTCTTCTTGAAACATCTGGAATGCAGCACAAGGTTAATGATGCATCTGAAGGAGCTGAGGATGCTCCACTAACATTTGAGACCCTTGTGGTTAAGCATACTCAGTTCCTTAACAGCATGAGCAAACTCGAGGTAAACCAACCAATGTTTAGTGTTTTCTTTTCAGTTCAATAATTGTCTATCAAATTTGCGGTTTTTTCTATTATATTTTTAATTTTATTGCCCAGGTTATTATGTTACATCAGTAATGTAATGTGTCAACAGAACATGTGTTTATAAATATGTTATTATGATACATAAATCTTAATATTATATGCTATTCACAACAAGTATAAATATATTTACGAAGAGCACAGAGTTAAAACACATACTTCAGAGATTAAATCAGGAACTGCCTAAACTATCTATGTAAAGTTGTAAACTATCAACGCACAACAAAGTATAAAAGGAAAAAATATATTCCAATACAAAAAGCCAACAAATTGCTGATAAGTTTTATGGCACTGCTGTTGGTGGCAGACATTTTACAGTTTTGTACTTACACAATGATAACAAATTTTCCAGGTGGCTGATCTATTAAATCCATTGAGAGAGTTGGCCCATACAGATGCTAATGTTGCATACCATTTGTGGGTTCTGGTATTCCCAATTGTCTGGGTTACATTACATAAAGAAGAACAAGTAACACTTGCTAAACCTATGATTGCACTTCTGTCTAAAGATTACCATAAGAGGCAGCAAGCCAGCAGGCCAAATGTAGTGCAAGCACTATTAGAAGGGCTTCAATTGAGCCACCCTCAACCTAGAATGCCAAGCGAGCTCATCAAATATATTGGGAAAACGTATAATGCCTGGCACATTGCATTGGCTTTGCTGGAAAGTCATGTTATGTTGTTCCCGAATGATTCCAAATGCTGCGAGTCTCTGGCTGAGCTCTATCGATTGCTCAATGAAGAGGATATGAGATGTGGGCTTTGGAAGAAGAGATCAATCACTGCTGAAACCAGGGCAGGGCTTTCTCTTGTTCAGCATGGTTACTGGCACCGTGCTCAAAGTCTCTTTTATCAAGCCATGGTGAAGGCAACTCAAGGAACATATAACAACACTGTGCCCAAGGCCGAGATGTGTCTATGGGAAGAGCAATGGCTATACTGTGCCAGTCAACTTAGTCAATGGGATGCACTGGCAGACTTTGGCAAGAGTGTTGAGAATTATGAAATTCTGCTTGATAGTCTATGGAAATTGCCTGATTGGACATATATGAAGGAGCATGTTATTCCTAAAGCTCAAGTGGAAGAAACTCCAAAACTACGGTTGATTCAAGCATACTTTGCTCTTCATGAAAAAAATACAAATGGCGTGGGGGATGCTGAAAACATGGTTGGTAAAGGGGTCGATCTTGCTCTAGAACAATGGTGGCAGCTGCCAGAAATGTCTGTTCATTCCAGGATCCCCCTTCTACAGCAATTCCAACAATTAGTTGAAGTTCAAGAGTCAGCTAGGGTCCTAATAGACATTTCCAATGGAAATAAACTCTCTGGGAATTCAGCAGCTGCCGTGCAAGGAAACCTTTATGCTGATCTGAAAGATATCCTTGAGACATGGAGGCTAAGAACACCAAATGAGTGGGATAATATGTCTGTTTGGTATGATTTGCTTCAGTGGAGGAATGATACATACAATTCTGTCATTGAAGCTTTCAAAGATTTTGGTTCCACAAATTCGGCACTTCATCATCTTGGATACCGTGACAAAGCTTGGACTGTCAACAGGCTTGCTCATATTGCTCGCAAACAAGGCCTATATGATGTTTGTGTCAATGTACTTGAAAAATTATATGGCTACTCAACCATGGAAGTACAGGTATAATGATAACTACTTCAGTTGTGAACTTCTAGTTAAAGGTTCAACAGAGAACTGCTTATTTTTTATATTATGTCAATATCATCTATTTACAGCCTTTTGAATTATAGACGAGGCTAGTCTTTTGAGTTATAGCAAACCCCGATGGTTTGGAAATTATGTTAATTGTGTCTGATCTGCTCTTTATTATGTATTTTACAGGAAGCATTTGTTAAGATAGCTGAGCAGGCAAAGGCATATTTAGAAACAAAAGGAGAAGTTACAGCTGGTCTTAATCTGATCAACAGCACTAATCTGGAGTACTTTCCTGCAAAGCACAAGGCTGAAATTTTCCGCCTGAAAGGGGATTTCTTCTTAAAGTTGAATGACTCTGAGAGTGCAAATCTTGCTTATTCAAATGCAATTACTCTTTTCAAAAATCTGCCTAAGGGATGGATAAGTTGGGGCAACTATTGTGATATGGTATCCACTATTATATTTTTCAAGCTTTTACTTTCTATTACAGTTAACTTGAGCTTCATACTTATTCACTATCTACTTTCAATAGGCTTACAAAGAAACTCATGAAGAAGTTTGGTTGGAATATGCTGTCAGCTGCTTCTTGCAAGGTATAAAATTTGGCGTGTCCAATTCAAGAAGCCACTTAGCTCGTGTTCTTTATCTTCTTAGTTTTGATACCCCTAATGAGCCTGTCGGGAGGGCATTTGATAAGTACTATGAACACGTTCCGCATTGGGTTTGGCTGTCTTGGATTCCACAGCTCTTACTCTCCCTTCAGAGGACAGAAGCTCCTCACTGTAAACTTGTTCTTATGAAGATTGCAACCTTGTATCCTCAGGTAAGTGTTATTTTCTTTTATCCATTGCAAGTTATTTGAACCCTAATTTTTTTTTTATCTAGAGTTTCTTCTCCTGAATGTCAGGCTCTGTATTATTGGCTGCGCACATACTTGCTGGAACGACGTGATGTTGCCAATAAATCTGAACTTGGAAGAATAGCAATGGCACAGCAAAGAGCACAACAAAGTGTTTCTGGTACTGGTGGAGGTTCTCATGGTGGCATTGCTGATGGAAATGCAAGAGCACAAGGTCCAGGTGGGAGTACCTTATCATCTGATATTCAAGCTCACCAAGGATCTCATGATGGTGGAAACTCACATGGACAAGAACCCGAAAGGTCCACAAGTGCAGAAAGCAACATTCACAATGCAAATGACCAACAATTGCAGCAAGGCTCTGCAAACCTCAATGAAGGTGGTCAGAACACTTTAAGGCGGGCTGGGGCATTGGGTTTTGTGGCTTCAGCTGCCAGTGCCTTTGATGCTGCAAAGGATATAATGGAGGCTCTTAGGGGCAAGCACGCTAATTTGGCCAGTGAACTTGAGGTGATCTTCTTAAGAGTTTTTAATTTGCTTTTATATAACTAACAGTAAACGTACGCGGCCTCGCCCTCTCCACCACTTCTCCTAGCTCCATACTTAAATGGGCTGCTCTCAGTCTCAAAATTGAACTATATCATTACTGGTAGGCAGTAGCACTTGGGATAAACTATGAAAAGATTGTATGCATTTATTGAATGGACCTAGGAATCTGTATAGCAGAAAGCAGACGTTGGTGGTGTTGAGAATTGAAATCTCACATTGACTAATGACCATTGGTCAAATTATTCCTTGTAAGACTTGGAAAATCTTCACCCCTAGATCTAGCTTTTGGGGTTTAGGCCTAGCCCTAATTCTAAGAAATCACAACTCTATGAACACAGGCACATGAAAAGGAGCGGTATTTTTTAGTGTCATTACTTCTCAGCCGCTCATCTTTAACGTTTGTTTGCAATAAGTAACATTTAAGTGGATTGAACTACCACCATCCATTAAAATGATCTGTATATATGGTATTTGCCTCGGTGTATATGAGAATAAGATTTGGTCCATGTCTTTCCTAAAACTAGATTATGGTTCCTTTTGCAGGTTCTACTAACAGAAATTGGTTCAAGGTTTGTCACTCTGCCTGAGGAGAGACTTTTGGCTGTGGTTAACGCTTTGCTCCACCGCTGCTACAAATATCCAACAGCTACAACTGCAGAAGTTCCTCAGTCTCTCAAGAAAGAGCTCTCAGGTGTTTGCAGGGCATGCTTTTCAGCTGACGCTGTAAATAAGCATGTTGATTTTGTAAGGGAGTACAAACAGGATTTTGAACGCGATCTTGATCCAGAAAGCATTGCCACGTTCCCATCTACCCTCTCTCAACTGACTGAGCGGTTGAAACACTGGAAGAATGTACTGCAAAGTAATGTTGAGGACAGATTTCCAGCAGTATTAAAGCTTGAAGAAGAAAGTAGGGTATTACGAGACTTCCATGTTATTGATGTTGAAGTTCCGGGGCAGTATTTCACTGATCAGGTGGCTACTACATTGGATTTATTTTATCTAACATTGCCAAGACCTTAATTTATTACCATATTGATTGGGATGAAAATAATCTGTAGTTAGCCTGAGTTTTTGGCGCATCATATACTGATTCTCAAACATTTATTTTATTCTGTTGCAGGAAATTGCACCTGATCATACTGTGAAGCTGGATAGGGTTGCAGCTGATATTCCAATTGTACGGAGGCATGGTAGCAGTTTTCGGCGTCTGACTCTAATTGGTTCTGATGGTTCCCAACGCCATTTTATTGTACAGACGTCTTTGACTCCTAACGCTAGAAGTGATGAACGCATATTACAGCTTTTCCGTATGATGAACCAAATGTTTGAGAAGCACAAGGAATCTAGACGCCGTCACATATGCATTCACACACCGATAATCATTCCTGTTTGGTCCCAGGTTAGAATAATTTTCATTAAGCACGTTGTTTCTTGTTTTTCTTTTATTTTCATTCACACGTCACTGCCTACTTATAAAAGGTTCCACTAATCATGCTTGAAAAATTGCATGGCCAGGTTCGCATGGTAGAAGATGATTTGATGTATAGTACTTTCCTTGAGGTCTATGAGAATCATTGTTCAAGGAATGACCGAGAGGCGGATCTTCCAATAACCTATTTCAAGGAGCAGTTGAATCAGGCTATATCTGGGCAAATATCCCCAGAAGCTGTTGTTGATCTTCGTCTGCAAGCCTATAATGAAATAACAAAAAATCTTGTTAATGACAACATCTTTTCACAGTACATGTACAAAACCTTACCCAGTGGCAACCATACATGGGCTTTCAAGAAGCAATTTGCCATCCAGTTGGCTCTTTCAAGTTTCATGTCCTATATGCTACAAATTGGTGGGAGGTCTCCCAACAAGATTTTGTTTGCAAAGAACACTGGAAAAATATTTCAAACTGATTTTCATCCTGCATATGATGCAAATGGACTGATCGAGTTTAATGAGCCTGTCCCGTTCAGGCTAACGAGGAATATGCAAGCATTCTTCTCCCATGGAGTGGAAGGCCTCATTGTATCTTCAATGTGTGCTGCTGCACAGGCTGTGGCTTCACCTAAAGTGAGAATTTATAGGACAAACACACACACATTTTCAAATATTTTAATGTTATATAATCATATAATGCATGACGTGTGACTGATTTGTTCTTAAATTGCTGTGTTGCAGCAAAGTCAGCATCTATGGCATCATCTAGCAATGTTTTTCCGTGATGAGCTACTGTCTTGGTCTTGGAGAAGACCACTTGGGATGCCCATGGCCCCTATGGCTGCAGGTGGTACTATGAGCCCTGTTGACTTTAAACAAAAGGTTATTACAAACGTCGAACATGTCGTTTCAAGGGTTAAGGGAATAGCACCGCAGAATTTTTCTGATGAGGTGAGCAGCTAAAATATTGCGTCATGGTTTATTTGTTTGAATATTCATGTTTTATTCTAATATGATTCCAATTTGATCCTATGGAGAAGTCTATTGATTTTATAATTATAACTACCGGAAAATCTAATGGGAAGAAGGGGATTTTTTTTTTTTCTTTTAAAACAAACTACTGTACAAGTTTCTGCCTCCTCGTTCTTTTTCCTTTCAAATTTGTCACTCCTTTTTGTTTGCCATTTCATATTCTTGAGTACATCACAATTAACTTGGTAGATTAATAATATTATTATTATTATTTAGAATGTTAATCTCTTGACTGTATGACTTCTCTCCATACAGTGTCTAGTATTTACGTATTAATGTTTGATATAGGAGGAGAATGCGATGGATCCACCCCAATCTGTGCAGCGGGGTGTTACCGAGTTGGTTGAAGCTGCCTTAAACCCAAGGAACTTGTGCATGATGGATCCGACATGGCATCCCTGGTTCTAAGATATCTGTAGCAGTATTCTCTGTACATGTGTACATATTCCAGCTAATCTAGTAACTTTACTATTTGTTTTGAACCCAACTGTAACTTGGGACCCAATTATTCCTCCTAAGTTAAAGGTTAGAGTCTGTTGTAGAACATTAAATTACAGGAATATGACCGAGTAGGTACCTAGAGGTCATTGTTTTATGGAAATGTACTGGGGTTTTACCCTTGCATGGGATGTGTATAACAATTTAAGTTATATTGCTTATCAAATTATTATATACCCTGCGATTTTGGGTACTCAGTTTTAGAAAATTATGCCCAGATAATCATTTTGAAAACAATTCCCTTTGATTTTGTTTGTTTGTAATTTGTAAAGTCAGTAATAATTTGTTGATAATCAAAGTTCTTTGAAAATTAAAGCAAGTCATTCCAATCTATCTTGTGATGTATTGGTAGATTGTACATAAACTTTCTCATAAAAAAGAGAAAGATTTTATGGTAAATTTTTAAATTACATATTTCAGTAGATGTAATAAATAATAATTACTAAATGGTTAATATTATTTTATAAATTGTATTAAAAAATGAATTAAAAGATAAAGAAAGAACTATTATAGTTTAATTTTGATTTAACTATTGAGATACTTCTAATAATTTTTAATTTTTCCAATAGCATTCCTTTGTCAAGAGAATTATCTGTGTCTTTTGTAAAATTGTCATTTATGAAGCTCATTTTTCAACTGCAATTTTTCATTTGAGAATTGCCGTTTGTCTTACAACTGCAATTTTGGTTTGAAACTCATTTTATAAAAATGTCAACTCGAGAAAATGTGTAATAAAAGAATTCATTCTTGTACCAAAAAAAAAAAAAGAATTCATTCTTTATCCAAGTTGTTACTAAACATACTTTTTTTCAACATACTTTGTATCATCAACAATCAAACCAATTCTAGGCTTGTCAAGTAGAGTGCTGGTGAAGGAAATAAACGAGAAGTTGGAGAGGCAGATGAGTATTCTTGTTTGGGTGGTGGTGTGATGCTGAGGCGTGTGGCGAAAATCTCTATCGTGTTGAATGAAAGGGTGTAAATAGTGACCAATTACAGTGAGGCAATTGAATTAAGTAACATGAACTGCAGCGAAAACATAGTTCTAAAGAATCGCTTTATCGGGACTATATTCTCGCTCTTGCAGCAATGCTAAATGGCGAGGAACTTTGACGACGAAATTTCACGAACCAGTGAACCTCTCATCTCAACTCTTTTTTAAATAAAAGAAAAGAATGATAGATTAAGTTAAATAAACAATACCGACTCACTACTCGTGTTTTTGTTTGGAACTCCATATCATATTTAGGCAAAAAAGTTGGAAAGTTGTTCATTACAAATATGTAGCTCATTCTAAGATGTGAGATTTTACAATTTACAGATGACAATGAAATGAGAGAAAATCAATTTAAAGTGAAATGTTTGTACATGAGAAAATTCAACTTAATTAAATCATATTGGATATTTTCTTCTGTTTTTTCTCTTTATTCTTTTAGATTAGATGTTTATTAAACAGAAAATCAAATGAATTTCGAATACAAACAAAAACTGAATTTTTGATAAAAGTGAACAAAGGTTTTATTGATGGCAAATGTTGGTCCTACCAACAGCTCACAATTTTTGTGCCATACAAAATATGTTTATTATTCAACACACACACCAACAATATTACTTTGTGATTTATATTTTTCATTTTTATAGAGTGTGATTAATATATTTAGTTGTTTAAAAAAAAAGGTACAAACAACCAAAAATTGGAACATTTCTAAAACCTCATAATTGGAACATTTTTATTCAGTATTTGGAATTAGAACATTTAAGGACCACAAAAATTGTGGTCACTCATTTAATCTTCAACAAAAGAAAAACAATGCAAAAAAAAGTAAAAAAAACCATTCATCCATGAATCACAAAGCAGATTTTCCCTCTTCTTCTTCTTCCTCCTCAGAAAAACAAAGATGTTTCCCTTTTGGTGTTGGTAATCCATTCAAACGCAAAACATTAGGTGAATCACCATTAACACTTTCATCTTCCTCTTCTTTCACAATTTCATCATCACTATTGTAAACAAACCTTATGTGTTTTCCAGCAAATTTTGGAACTACCTTTTCATTCACTCCAATGTTGTTTAGTCCTTCACACAGTTCATCAAGTCCTTCATATTCTTCTTCTTCAACTTCATCATAATACTCTTCATCATCTTCTTCTTCATCTTCCTCAGTAATTTCTTCCTCCACATCATCTTCATCATAGTTGAATGAGTTGACTTGCATTGACCAGATAGAAGCACCATCATCTACTATGCTACAGCTTCCAACAACACTTCCTTGTGTTACATCCTCATAACTCACCTCAGAGTTGCAGTCTTCTGATACTTGAAATTTTTCTGAGAAATCTAGGGACTTTGTTATCTCACACTTTCCATATTCACCACTATCATAGTCCATATTCATCACCTGCCATCATAATTATGTCTTAAGGTCAATTTATAAAATCATTGAATTGATACGAAACTGATTAACTTAGCAAAATCTCAATATGTGCATCAAAATTATGTCTCAAGGTCTATAAAATTATTATTAAATTGAGATCTTATAGAAAACTGATTATTTGGTGAATTTTACAAGTTTAACTCAATCCTACAACATCTTAGAAATTAATATGTGATTAGCCAAATTCTCTTGATTTCTCAAAAGAAATACTATAAAATTCTATTAGTAAAGTTTTAGGTGCATAAATGATTAATCAATAATCATGATATCAAATATCAATTCTCAAGATATGAATCCTTTATACACATAAAAGTTTAGTGATAGAATTATTTCTGAAGTGATTAAAAACTCTAGAGTTTACTCCATGCATGCATTTCTTAGGTAAGGGATCAAGAAGAACCTGAGAAATTGATCGATGTTGTTGAGCAACAGAAGTGGCAGTGCCAGAAAGATTCTGAATCTGAGGAGTTGGAGCAAGAATCTCCAAAGCCTCTTCTTCCACCATCTGCATAAGTGTCTTCACCTGACCCCTCAGCAATGCCTCACCAGATCCCGGCGTGTTCTTCACACGGCTTCCTCGCTGCTTCGCGGACGGTGTCTCAAGATTTCCGCCATTGGCAAGCCCCACAATTGGTGAATCATTAGTCATGTCCATTAATGCACAACGATCTTGCTGTTGTCCCTTTGATTTTGACACATTCTTTTCAGAATCTTCAAATTTTCCTGCAAAAAACAAGAACAGAAAATGAATGATATTAGTTAAAGAATTAAAGCGACCCAGAATTTTTTTAATGATCTTTATAAGATTAAAAGTGAAATTAAGCCATAAAGATATAATTTTTTTATGAAGAACAGAAAAAAAATTACTCACTTGAAAGTGGAATGGTGTTGGTGAATCTTGTTGTGGATGATGGAGTCTCCATTGAAATTGAAAGCGATTGAGGATCACGAATTGCAAAAAGTGAAAAGCTTTGAACGAATTTTGTAGAGAGAAAAAGAAATTGGAATGATTGATTACAGATGAAACATTTGGGATTAGGGTAAAATTATTTATAGAGTTTGTAGAATGAATATGACCGTTGGTGCATGCGCGCTTCCCAAAATGGAAGTAGCCGTTAGTTTCTAGGTTTGGGCTTTTTGGTCCATTATTAGTTTAGAGAATGAGTCCATAATCATGGTAATTACTCTTCTCCCTCCTCCTCTCACACATGAAAAAAATATACTACCGAAAAATATTTTTCGGTAAAAATTAAGGTGAGAAAGGACCATATTGCCAACGCTCTTGTTACCATTTTCTTACCATGTATGTATGAATTTCACTGTTGTTTAGCGGTAAATATTCTCTGCCGAAAAATCTATGAGACACACAAGGTGAATTCTCTTCTTTCAACAATGTGTAATTTTTACTTCTTGCTCTCAGGAGGTAATTTAGGAGACACGGAGAAAGAATGAAATAAAAAAAAAATAGAACCCGGTGTGGTGTTGTGAGTTTTTTTATGTTTTGTACCCGATTTACTACTACTTGTATAATTCATATTATTTTTAGGTCTTTTTTTATGAAGCCCTCTGCAGTGGCACATACATATAAGTGTTAGTATGCATAATTTGATTTCATAATTTAATTCCTTTTGTCAGAGAAAAGAAATATATCCATCAAATAATAATGACACAAGCACAAATTATCACTTCTCTAGCTGAAAAAAACACATTCGAGTCACGTTTCATTTGTGAAAAACACGAGCGTCCAAAAGTTGCTTAAAATCAACTCAGCGACAAGACTCCAATAATTTCGATTGTTGCTGGAATCAGTGAGGTGAATTGGCGAAGAGAATAGATATGCAAGATTGTGGAGGCAATTGAGGGATGGGGTATTTTCCAAATTGTTGATCATGGTGTTCATACCGAACTTATATCAAAGATGACACATCTCGCTAGAGAGTTCTTTGTGTTACCACCGAAAGAGAAGCTTCGTTTTGACATGTCCAGTGGCAAGAAGGATGGTTTCATTGTCTCCATTCGTCTCCAAATAATATTTTAAGAAATGATCATGAATCTGCTTAATTTTTCTGAAAATATAAATACAATACACACACACGAGAGTGAACATTTACATAAGATATAGTTTTAAATTACAGTTGCGTTGCATGCAAACCTAGATACCGTAGATTTTATCAAATGCTTTTAAAACAATTTTTATCACAGTGACTTTGTACTCGATGAAATATTGATATCACGACTCAATAGTAATCACTTGCATTTTTTAAAATTTACATGAACGCTATTAGAGTCATTATATGTCAACATTAAAATAAAGCAGCGATGGTTCCAAAACCGTCACGATGCTATTGGCTGCTGTTCTTTTCTCCCACAAAATCCATCATAGGCAAGTCATTTTGTGACAATTGTTGGCATAATCGTCGTGACAACGTAAAAATGATCCGATATAAAAATTATATATTTTTTATAATTAAAAAAGTAATAGGTGCACAAATGTAAATTATATGATATGATTTTTATAAGCAAAACAAAAAAAGGAAAAAAAATAATATTGATTTTTTTTTACGGAAATATTGAATGTTGTTTATTATTATTGTAATTGTTGATTTGGTCTGCATATGGAGGGAGAAGTAGTGCATGATTGGAGAGAAATATTGACATATACTTTTCATATATCCTATTAAAAACAGAGATTATTCAAAATGGCCAAACAAGCCAGAAAATTGGAGAAAGGTAACAGAACAATACAGCCAGAATTTGATGAATTTATTTAGGTTGTAATAATATATTGAAAGTGTCATGTGTTGTCGGAGGGAATGGGTTTAGAAAATGATGTATTGAAAAAAAAAGCATGTGTGGATATAGACCAAAAAGTTGTCAATTTTTTACCAAAATGTCCCAAACCTGACCTCACATTAGGACTCAAAAACGCCACACAGATCCAGGTACTATTACCCTTTTGCTTAATATGAGAATAATGTTATCAACTCTCCTATCTTATGTATGAAAAAATTGTAATAATAACAAAAAATAGTTATATCACAATATATGTGTAATAAATTTGATTTATAAGGTCCCGTGAGTTTATTTTAGTTAGTAGAGATATTATATTATATATGAAGGGGTCGCGATTTAAATCTCGGACATCTCACTTATTCAGCTAAGGGTGAGATTCTTGCCTAGTTGCCTAGATTATTACAGTATATTGTTGTGTTTAATGTGTGCATATGCTCTCAAATTAATCTTTGTCGGTTTTGGCTTTGCATATTTGTAGTTGTAGGTTGTTTGGTTGTGACAATTTGTCAAAGTTAGTCGTGTATGAAGATGTATCATTCATTTTCCAATGTTAGTTAGGATTTTGGACCAAATGAAGATATCATTGAAAGTCTCCTGTGTTCTATGAATTGAGAATTTTACCCGTTACAAAGCTGAGTTGTTTGTTTGGTGGTGGAAATTGATTTTTATCTTTTTACTTTATCATCACTTTGAATTTGATTTTTAGGAGAAGGCGTGATAATTTAGAATTTGACCGAAAAATAAGTAAATTTTAATATTTATTATTTAAGATTTTTAAAAAGTGTTTTGAGAGATACTTCTAAGCATTTTTCTTTTTTATTTTTATTTTTATAAAAAAGTATGCAAAATGTTACTAACATGTAGGGCACGTGAGTCAAATGTGAAAATAAATTGTGTATACACTTTCTTAAAAGTTTTAAAATTAGTTTTTCCGACACAAAATTTCTTTTTTTGAAATCCTTAAAAGCACATATTAGCAATAGCACCGTCCAAAAAATAAAAGATATTTCGTACTAGGCAATCAATCTATTAATGCACTATATCACTAATGTACATGCTACGAAAGCTACACCATGATACATCAATCTAAATTTAGCAATCTTGTCAGCACCACATGATGGTAATCGAATATTGATCCACGAATCATGCAAAATTCATCTCAATGGATTATAAAGATTTTGCTATGAAACCTTAGAAATAGTCCTACAAAAAGGACAAATATGCCAGTTACACAATTATCTCAATACAAAAATCTCTCATCATCAATCATGAACTAACTTGATCGTCAAAATACTTGCAATTACACAATTCATGTTGAGGAGTTGCCGTCACTCTCCAGTGTGCCATCAAGATTACGATCGTAAAGCAACTACAAATAAAAAAGTCAAACAATTTTTTTAATATATATTTGAGGTAGCCATGCTTTTATATTTCAATTATTGTCATTCAATCTAATATGAATTACATTTTTAATTTTTCTCATTTTAGTTAAATTAATAACAATTAAATCATTATTTCAAATCATAAAAATAAAGATAATCAACTTATATTTTCAATCAACACATACAACGATAAGATTTTATACACTACTTAAATAATGGTGAACCACTTATACAAATATCTATATTAAAATCTTCCTAAATTTATACTCTAAAATCAGGTTTACTTTTCACCAAACATGCATTGGATTGGTCGGAAGAGCTTGACTTAAGAATCATACACATCAATATCATATTTTTTTAGTATTAAAAAAATAGGTGAGAAAATCAATTCATGACCACGTGGTTTGATGTCTGGCTAAAGGGTATGCAGAGTTGGTTTTGTTTTATCATCTCAAATAATCCATCGACCAATGATGTGCTACTGTGGACTTGTTTATATGAGTGTAATTGGACCGGTTTAGATCGGTTTTGTGTGAATCTGATGTCCGAACCAATGAACCCTCAATTGGTTCGGTTTTCACCGTTTTTTAAAAATGAATCCGAACCAAACTCATCGGTTTAGTTCGGTTTGGTTCGGATACTTTGATTGGTTTTACATCGCATTTTTTCCAATTTATTTTTTTAATGAATTTCCCTTGTATTTCAATGCTATTATTTTTTTCCCGATATGCAACAATTCAACAAACACAAAATACATATTTTTTCCATAAATTCATCAAATACATAATGAAGTTACAACCATATTGAAATGAAATCTCTCGGTAACATATATATTGAAATATAAAATACAATCATATCAAACTTAAATTCATAAATTCATCAAATATAAAACTTCATAAATTTATCAAACATAATACAAGCATAAGATATTTTTTTACAAGGAGTGTAGTTGAGTGGAGTAAAAAAATTTATATGGTTGGCGTAAAAAAACAAAACTTAATAATATATATAAGTATTGGTTCGGTTCGGTTTGGACCTCGGTTCTAAAAATTGGAACCGAGAACCGAACAAAACCACATCGGTTTTCAATTGGTTCGGTTCGGTTTTTTATCCGAACCATTAAATTCGATTTTTTTTCCGGTTTGGATTGTCGGTTTAATTGAATTTTTCTGATCCGCTTACACCCCTACTTGTTTATGCACTTTTTTTTGTGGTAGGCATGTCTTATTTTTATAGCAAATGCTAACGAGTGTCCGGAGTATTTTTTAAGCTCTTAAATATTAAGTTTTTTATAGAACTTTTATGGAAATGTGCAACGTCAATGCATTGTAAATCGTTGTTTTTAACTTTTTAAATAATTTTTTTTTTAAATGGAATGTTTAAAGAGTATTCCGGAACACTCATTAGCAATACCCTATTTTTATCAAAGCACAACTCCTAATTTTTACTATTTTCTTACCAAAGCACCTTGTTTATTAATTATAGTTAGTGAAACAATTAAGTGGAATGAATTTATTGAATAAAAGTATATTACAAAAAAAAAATATTCTAAAATGACACTTTGTACGAAACAAATGGAGTATCATAGTTTTTTTTTTGGGTAGAAATGGAGTATCATATTTCATCATCCCTGAATAAAAATAAAAAACTAAATGATAGTGTTGTCTAAACTATGGAATAGAATACACAAAGACAACTATCACCAAATAAATAAAAAAGAAGACACAAAGACAACAATCGTAGACTTCACTTGTTTTACCCATTGACTAGTGAAAAATTTAATGGAGGGATAGACGTGTATAAATATCCATTAATTAAGTCATATTTTTTTTTGTCAAGTAGTTTAGCGGTGGAAAATTTCATCCTTAAAGGTGGATAGATAGGATGATCAGAGTTTGAATCTCAGCCTCCTACATATATTACGCGATGTCTAACCAATTGAGCTAAGTATCAGAGAAGTTATATTTAATTAATGGACATGCATATACACAGTACACTGTAAAAGGATGAAAAACAAAATTTTAGGACAGGAGGGAGATTAATTTTGTATAAATCTTCAAAATTTTAGGTACCATGATCCCTACCCGTAATAGTGTCCTTATGGGCACTCATGAATCATGATCATATTTTGTTATGGTTTCATAAAGACCAAACATGTCAAGTTATATATATAGGAGTGTAGATGGATTGGACAAATCCGGTCAAAACCATCTAATCCAACACAAAAAAGTGGGTTGGATTGAGTGGGTATGAATTTCAAAATGAAAAATCCGTTAAAAAAATCGGGTTTCGGGCAAAATTGGACCCAACCTAAAAAAATCCACCGACCCACTTAATTTGTAGTGCTATGATTTTTAAAAATAATTTTTATATAAATAACAAAAAAATTTCTTTTGCAATTTGAGTATTAAAAGGGAAAAGTCACAGGTTCAATACTCTAATTTTTAAAATAAGTTGTATGTGTGTTTATTCCAAACGCATTCTGTACATCACGATTTTAATGCATATTTTTATCATCTTCTTCGAGTCTTCAGTCTTCGACTTATTTTTGTCATTTAAATGTAGCGGTGCTAAAAAATATCATTCTTTGAAAATAGTGAAAATAGGTTGTTCTTATGAAGAAAAAAAATATGATGATGATATTATCATACTATGATGCTAAAAATATACTGAAAATACGTTAGACTTTTTTTTAAGAAATAAAAAAGGTTGTGTTATTTTTATGAAAAAATATGATGATTTGTCATTTAATATTAAAAAAAAATTGGTAACCCACAACTCACCCAACCCGAAAATAAGTGGGTTTACCCAACCCGACCCAATATTAAAGTGGGTGGTTATTTTCCTCGACCTAATCTGGAGTACTACATGTGGTTCGGATTTTGGCCAAACCCAACTCAATCCGGCCCATGTACACCCTTGAAATACCCCTTGAAATTTGGAAATAAGTAATATCCTTGAAATTGTAAAATGTCAATCAAATTGTCCTCTGTTCTGTTTACTCCGTTTATTTTAATGAGAAAAAGAGATTAAAAGATGTATGAGACAGAAATTGACAAAAAGTATGATGTTGGTGATGAGTGTTTCTTGTCTTGTTATAAATATGATGACTCAGATTGGTTATGAGGTGGTTAGAACATCTTGGTTCTGATTTTGAAAGCAATGATAATGATGAGAATGATTTTGGTGATGATAGTTTTGCTGTTTTTGTTGCTTGCTATTGACCTGATTGCAAGGAGGTTGAAGACTCAAACAATGTGCTTTTGAAGGCTCAAAATAGACGGAGTAAACGGAGCATGAGGAAATTCGATTGACGTTTTACAATTTCAGAGGATATTTTCCTATTTCCAAATATCATGGGGGTATTTGACGAATTTTAAAATTTCAGCGGAGTATTTGACACTTTACTTATATATCAATCATATTTTGGGTCATCTTCGATTTCTTCTTTCATACTGTCTCTCATTTTCTAAATTAAGTGGTTGTTTAAAAAAAACACAAGGTTTAGCTTAATCACTTCATCTTTACTTTTATACATAAACAAAGAAAAATAAAAAATTTCTTTTTCATTAAAATCATTTGTTAACAATCAAATAAGTGGATTAAAGTTGTTAATGAATAATGAATTTCATCAAATAATAAATTATTCAAAAGAATTCAAATTCGATTCTTAACGAAATAATTGTTTATCAGAGTTTTCAATCATCTCACCGCCAAACTCTTAATAACTAGACTTTTTTTCAAGCATAGAGCAAACATCAATCATTTAACTTAAGAAAATTAAGATCACCACTCCAAATATTTGAAAAGTTACAAGTCATCAATAATTATTTCTTTAAAAAATGAAAAATTAGATATTATAATTTTGTTTACTCATAGATTATTTTAAGTTACTAATAACAAGAATTCAAACCAAACAATAAGAGTTGTTTTTTTGACAAAAGAAAAATAAGAGTTGTTAACTTGTCATCATAGTACAATATTTTGTTAGTACAATTTTTATATGAATACTATAAATATGATTACTATAAATAAAATAATAAAAAAACTAACATGAGACTGTGACAATTAAGTTGAAGTATGCACATTCTAAAAAACACAAATTACACACTAATACAACAAAATTTCCTATTACATTATTTTTGGCAACTCAAGTCTTCTGTTTCTGTTTTAATTTACTACTTCTCCTAATTACATTCATAATACTATATTAACATTTTGTTAATTAATTCTTAATTACCTTTCTCTCTCTCTAAAAAAAAAAGTCTCTTTTTGACCATCATCTTCTTCTTCCCTTCTTCGTCGTCCCTGCCCCATTCCTTCCTCTATCTCTCTCTCTCTCTCTCTCTCCCTCTCTCTCTACAACTCATACACGCTTTCATCTATCTCTTAATTTCTTAATGAATGATAGATTTTCATTTATATAAAATTTTTTCCCTTGTTTTTGATCCATCAACAACAACAACAACAAAAACAACATCATGGGTATATGTTTTTCTTCTACAAAGGTTGTTAGTGGTTCTAATAGCAACACAACAAACAATGAAAACCGTAAACGTAATTCAACATCAACAAACAAGACAGAAAATGCTCCGGTGAATACAACGGCGGCGACGGCGTCGACTACAAAGAAACGTCAAGTACCTAGCTCTAATCAAAGACGTAGAGGCTCAGAAGAAACTCAAAAGAAAACCCATCAATCAAGACATAAAGAGAAAGTTAGTTCACGTGTTCCTTGTGGAAAAAGAACGGATTTTGGTTATGAGAAAGATTTTGATAAGAGATTTTCTCTTGGGAAATTGTTGGGGCATGGACAATTTGGTTATACTTATGTTGGTATTGATAAATCTAGTGGAGATCGTGTTGCTGTTAAAAGACTCGAGAAAGCTAAGGTATTGGTTATTAATGATGTTTTTTTTTTTTTGGGTTTTTAGATCAATGTTTAGATTTTGTGATTTTGGTCAATGGGTTTTGGAAATTAATGAGATTTTGTTTCTGGGTTGTTTTTGTGATGGAAATGATTGTTCAATTTTTGATATATGTTTGGATTTTTAGGATTATAGGATAGGATAAGGATAAAGATGAAAAATTTGACTTTCATTTGTGATAATTTTGTTCTTTTGATTGTAAAGATTTGTTTTTGCAATGTCTGGTGAATTATTCAGACCGCATCTATGTTTTTTGTTTGGTGTTGACTTTGCTCAACTTTTTGGTGTTGAAGTTTGAAGTTATTTTGTAACTGGGGTTTAACAAGCTTGACTTGTTATGTAACTTGTATATCAAGCCATTTGGTTGTAGTGTGGTTTTGAATTGCGGTTGTCTTGCTATGTGGATGCAATGTTGTTGATGTGGATGCAACTGTAGCTGTGATGCGGTTACAAAGACCTTCAAAACCTTAATGTTGTGAATTTAAAACCGAATACGCACCCCTCTTCTTTATTTCTTTTCATTTTTCAGTTTCTTTCTCGGTTCAGTTGGGGCTTCCTCCGAGGATGGTTATGATAGTGTTTATTAATGCTAGATAGAATAATGTGAATTCTAGTAAAAGTTTAGCTGAGTAATTTCAGATTTGGTTAGTGTTGTAATGCCTAAAATGGATTTTTAATGAATGTGTAATTTGAGTTTTTAGTTCCTATGTACTCGAGCTCTTTTTAGTAATTTCTTGTTGTTTTTGCTTTGTTCGTTTGCATAAAAAGGTTTTATGAATTAACCGTTGAATTTTGTGGCAGATGGTTCTCCCTATAGCTGTTGAAGATGTAAAGAGAGAAGTCAAGATATTGAAAGAACTTACAGGCCATGAAAATGTGGTTCAGTTCTATAATGCTTTTGAGGATGACTCATATGTGTACATAGTTATGGAGTGAGTTCATTTTTCTCCTCTCTATTTTTCTTATTTTTACGCTGTTTCATTGTGTTCATATGATTCCAAAATCCAAACATTATTTGACTGCAATAAATTTTGGGTATATCTTTTGGCGGCAGATTTATCATATCATTTTTGTTGTCTTTATTCTATCTGTCGTTTTGTTCCTTTTTATATACGTCTATTAACGTAAACTTCTTGGCAATTTATCTAATTAGGTTGTGCGAAGGTGGAGAACTACTAGACCGGATATTGGGCAAGTAAGTTATGTTTGATCTTGGATGTGATTGTTTTTTTCATAAACTGTCTAGTTGGCTCTTAAGAATGTCTAAAACTTCACAAATTTTCGGAACCAGGATCACCGAGGACTCCAAAATATTATTGCCTACTAGATTTTTGTGTTCAGCAATGTATTTTTTCCTTGTACACGGAACTTAGTTTTTCTACCTCTTATTTTATAGGAAGGATAGCCGTTATACTGAAAAAGATGCTGCAGTGGTTGTAAGGCAGATGCTGAAGGTTGCAGCTCAGTGTCATTTACATGGCTTGGTACATCGCGACATGAAGCCAGAGGTGCGTTCAAGTCCATTGGAATATTTAAGCAATGTGGAGTTATGTTACTAAATATTAAATTCTTCATGTTTTCATTTTTGCGTGCAGAATTTTCTATTCAAATCAAACAAAGACGATTCAGCTTTAAAGGCTACCGATTTTGGTTTGTCGGATTTCATAAAACCTGGTGAGGAAAACTATTTATGTTAATCTTTTGATTGATTTGTTTCATTTTTATGCTGCTATGTATCAGACATGTTCTTGCAATCTTTATTTGAGACTTATAGTTCTATCTCTTTGAAAATGAACTTCAGGAAAGAGATTTCAAGATATCGTTGGAAGTGCTTACTACGTTGCACCAGAAGTGTTGAAACGGAAGTCGGGCCCTGAATCAGATGTATGGAGTATTGGTGTGATTACATACATATTGCTTTGTGGGAGACGACCATTTTGGGATAAGACTGAGGATGGTATCTTCAAGGAGGTACACTTAATTCTTATGACATTCCGAGTTTCCTGTTTCTTTATGTCAGCTTTTCTATCTATTAATATGAGGACATTAATTAGTCTTCGGCTTGCCCTTAAAGAACAAGAATTAATATTTTGCTTACATTTAATATATGATCACATCATATGCAGGTCTTACGGAACAAGCCCGATTTCCGACGGAAACCATGGCCAACCATTAGTAATGCTGCAAAAGATTTTGTGAGGAAATTGTTGGTAAAAGATCCTCGGGCAAGATTAACTGCTGCTCAGGCTCTATGTATGTTTCCAACTTATTCCTTATAATGAGAAGGCTGTTTATTATGTTATCTAGTTTCCTTTCCTTAAAATAATTACATTTGTCACTGCTCAAATTTAGGGTGTTCAATAATACTTAATGATGAACTAGACTGAAAATTGTGTATTTTATATGAAGACAGAGTCTTAAGTTTTTTCCAAAAAGAAGAAATATTTTAAGCAATGAATTTATAGCATATTTCATTTCAAACACGGAGTTTAAACGTTAATTATTTTCCCCAAAATGAAAGATTTTGCTTTGATGATGTCAAATATTAAAGCAAGCAATGCATATTGCAAAATTTCCATCAGTTTAGAGTTTCTATAGTGCAACCTTTATTAGAACTTCAAATTAACTATTTTTTCCTGCCCGAGACCGATGTGTTTTTTAGTGGTGAATGATTACACATTTTTGTTTTCAATGAAAATGTTTGGTGCAATTATTTGTATGTGAATGATTACACATTTTTGTTTTCAATTAAAATGTTTGCTTCAATTATTACTATGTGAATGATTCCACATTTTTGTTTTCAACGAAAATGTTTGCTTCAATTAATGCAGTTATTTTTTCTAATAGATTTTGTTTCATTAAGACTTGGAAATCATTCTAAATGCTGTTTCCTTACAGATTTTCTCAATTTAACAAAAAAACTCAGACTTAAATACATATAAATCTGTCCTTTACTTTCCAAAACATATTTTAAACAAAGCTAGACCCTAATGTTTAGTTGTATCGATGAATTCTGATATTTACAGCACATCCATGGGTTAGAGAAGGAGGAGAGGCATCCGAGATTCCGGTTGATATATCTGTCTTGAACAACATGCGACAGTTTGTGAAGTATAGTCGATTGAAACAATTTGCATTGAGGGTAAGAAGACACGCTAATTCGAGTCTTTGCAGTCTAGAAGACACTGTACTTGTTTGATGTTGATTTTCTTATTACTTGGTTATCTTGCAGGCATTGGCTAGCACACTTAACGAAGGCGAGTTTTCTGATCTAAAGGATCAATTTGATGCAATAGATGTGGACAAAAATGGCGCTATTAGTCTTGAAGAGATGAGACAGGTAACCCATAAATCAAAATGCACCACGTGTCTGTTAGTGATTAATCAATCCCCTTAATGTAGTAGTGTTCCCTGCATTGGTCTAAAGTTAATATTTTGCAGGCTCTTGCTAAAGATCTCCCGTGGAAGTTGAAAGAATCTCGTGTATTAGAGATATTGCAAGCGGTTAGTACCTAAGATCCTTTGCAGGCACCTTTCAGATTCGTTGGCCACTTATCACCCCTTATTCCACTTTTATAATTTGAAAAATATAAATTTTCTTTGGTGTTTTGTGATATTATTTTCTCTTCTTTTATAAATCACTGTTTTGTGTGTTGGCAGATTGACAGCAACACAGATGGATTAGTAGATTTCACCGAGTTTGTAGCAGCTACATTACATGTACATCAATTGGAGGAACATGACTCTGAGAAGTGGCAACAACGGTCACAAGCTGCTTTTGATAAATTTGACTTAGATAAGGATGGCTTTATTACTCCGGAGGAACTGAGAATGGTTAGTCTCACGTCTTTATCAATTTCCCCGAACATTTTTTATGATAAACTCTCTCCTTATGAATAAACGTGGTTCTCCTGCAATGCATTGAATAGATTTTTTGCACCCTTTTGAGTCAGTTAACTTGGTCCCTTGAATTGTCTCGGACGGATTAGTGTGATTGAGAAATTTTAATGACTATTTTTGAATTTTGTTAATATCATTGACTAAACTGCATGGCCTCTATACTTTTAGGGACTAAACTGGTGATTCATTCGATATGTAAAATAGTTTTGAACAGTAGATACATATTTTCTGCAACTAATACCACTTCCTTTTATGTTTTTTAGCATACTGGTATGAGAGGCTCAATTGATCCTCTGCTCGAGGAAGCCGATATTGATAAAGATGGAAAGATCAGCTTACCAGAATTTCGAAGACTTTTAAGAACTGCAAGCATTGGTTCTCGAAATGTATCAAGCCCATCTCAACGTAATCGAAGGATGTAGTATAGATGTGTTTCAGAGGCTGGGATAATTCAGATGCGAGAGTGGTGGAGTTCGTTCTCCCGTGAAGATTGTGTTGAAGGCATTGAGATATATGTTCTGCAGATATCGCACTCTCTAGCCATTCTATGGAACTCTGAAACTTAAATTATATTGACTATGGCGTCGTCTCGCATCGGATTGTGTTAAAAGCTTAGTCTAGAGGACTGTGTCAAGAAGTGTTTCATAGAGTGTGTATAGACCCTGCTTGGATTGGCTTCAGGTATCAAAGTTGAGAGTTTCAATCAATGTACATCATTTTTAAATGTCAGGGTTTTCTGGATTTACTTGTGCCATAACATGTAATGTGTAACTATAAATAAAACTCTTCTATTCTACCCAAAATGAAAAGAAAAAAAGATTCTACAAATAATTAATTGTCAAATGAAATATATTTAGATTTAAATTTCAACTTTGTTATTTATCTCAATCTCTTCTTTTGCCGGGCTAGGGACATTGCATGTAATATGCAGGGAACGGAGTTCGAACACTGATACTCCCACTTATTCACCTTATAAAGTTAAATTCTAGCCACTAGGCTACTTGACTATAAGATTGTTCTTGAGCCAATTAATTAATTGAGCTCTATCTTAAACTTGAGTTTGTTTACATAATTAAACAAACTTGGCCTGTAATAGTTGTAATAGTTCCCACCAGAATACCACTCTACAGAATACCTCAATAAATACAAAATCTTATCATGTAGGTTGTACTTAGGAATTTTATTGCCTAGGTTGCCGTGTTGAGTTTGGTGGGGTTGTTGTTTGGGGAAATAGATTGCCTGTTGTAACTGCGTTAACACAGTCATAGTAGCAACCGTCTGATTTAAATGAATGGTCAAGATTATTTTGATTCATATGTATCCTAACCGTTCAATATGAAATCAATGGACAAGAATGATTACTACATATTACGACGTCGTTTATTTACGGTAGCAAATCCTGTTCCGTTGTTTTGAGTGTGCTTGGACTCCAATTTGAAATTGGTAACTTGTCTGCATAATTATGCAGTAGTTAGGAAGAGGTACTTGGTTTGCATTCATTGTATTTACTTTAGCTTTGACTGTTTTCTTTGTAATTTTCTCACTGTGCATATCTCTTGTACTTTTTCCCGTGTTTAATGTTATGCTTTCTTTTTGTTATTTTGGGTCAAATAATCTAGTAGAAGTGAAAAATCAAAAATATCATGTTCTTGAATTTGAGCTACCAACTTGTATTCACGGGATATGTTATGTTTTCTCTTTGAGGCAAACTACTATATTGATCATGAACGTGTAATTCATTGTCACGTTAATCTTTAAATTTATCTAAATTACAAATAGATCTCAAAATATCTCTTTTATTATTAGTCATTTTGATTCTTGAATATATTTTTATATAGTTAAAATTAATCCTCAAATGTATTCTTTACTGTCAATTTAGTCCATAAAATTACTACTAAATAAGATATTTAGGGATGTATTTGCAATTTTGATATACCCAAGGATCAAAACGACATAAAGTTTCAAGGAACAAAATAGTGGTTTGTCATTTCTCTATCTTAAAAAAAACTACAGAATAAATAAAATAAGTAATAGCATTATTACTCAAAATATCCCCATATTAATATTCAACTTAAAGATGCATTTAGATTCTTGAAAAATCAAACTAAATGAAGACTTGTCATTTCAAATCCAACATAAGTTATTCAAACTGAAATAAATTTATTCAAATTGAAACTGAGAATATGCCTTTACAAAATTACAATCATAAAATTATGGTATTGATTTTTACTTTAAAAAATTTATGATTGTTTTTTATAGTTGTTATAATAATATTTGAATTTGAGGGTATTTTTCATTTTTGATATAGGGTGTAGGATTTTTGTTAACGAGTAAAATAAGCAATTAATATTCAAACATTGTTTTTTGAAATGGTTTGAATAACCAATTTAAATTGCAAAACCTATATGTAACAAAAAATAAATAAATAAATAAATTGCGAAACGTATTATTGCAATCAATGTGCCAAAATCATTGATTGTGCTCATTAGAACATGAAAATTATTGGTGCATAATACATGTACCGAAGAATTCACCTTCACTTGATCAAGTGATATGGAACAAATACTATTGGAAGATCCACCTTTGTGTCCCATATATTCCCCTTAATCAATACCATGATGAATGATACTTAATTACTTGACAGTTTTAATATACATGATTACAATTCTTGTAACTGATAAAACCAAAATTATTAGTTAATTATTTTAAATAATTCAAATCAATACAATGTTTTTTTAAATATAAAACTTCAACTCCAATGATTTGTATCAACGTTTGCTAAGTCTTTTCCTACAAAACATGGCTCAAAATGGTGGTGGTGATGAAAACAAAGCTTCTAATGAAGGTGGTGGTGGAGGTGGTGGTGGTGGTGGCAATGGAAAAAATGGAGGTGGCGGAGGAGGCGGCGGCGGCAATGGAAAAAATGCAGGTGGCGGCGGCGGTGGCGGCAATGGAAAAAACGCAGGTGGTGGAGGCGGCGGTGGCAATGAAAAAAATGGCAGTGGTGGCGGCAAAAATGCAGGTGGAGGTTCAAAAGTAGAGGAGGTGAAACCTGCAGCACAGCCTGTGAAAGAACAATTACCTGGAATTCAGTATTGCATTAACAGTCCACCGCCATGGCGTTAGTACACTATATTGTTCTTTACTTAACGGTCCTTTTTATAAGAAATAATGAGTAGACAAAAGTTGATGTATCTGGTTTATAATGCAGGTCAAGCAGTGGTATTAGGATTCCAGCATTACATTCTGACTCTTGGAATAACTGTTCTGATTCCAACTATAATTGTTCCTCAAATGGGTGGAGGAGATGTGAGAATTTTTTCTGGTCCAGTTTTATTTGATGTTAAATTTAAGCAATTTCTATAATAGTATTAATGAACAAAATGTTTTGATTCAATGTAGGTTGAGAAGACTAAGGTGATACAGAACCTTCTGTTTGTTTCTGGACTAAGCACATTTCTTCAATCTTTGTTCGGAACTCGATTGCCGATTGTAGTTGTTGGTTCATACAGTTACATAATACCTATAATTTCAATTATTCAAGCTAGAAGATATAATTCATATACAGATCCTTATGAGGTAAATTATCAGACTTTTTATGCTTCTCTTATTTTTACATGTTATAATTGGAGAATGTTACACTTTTAGTGTTTGTTTGATTTTCTTAGAGGTTTACTATGACAATGAGAGGGATTCAAGGTGCTTTAATCATAAGTTCGAGTTTTCAAATGGCTATTGGATTTTTCGGTTTTTGGAGGAATGCTGTAAGGTTAGTAGTATCTGCAAGTTTTTTTTAATAATAAAATTCGGATCAGATTTTTATACAACACTTTAATTTGTTATCTTATATGTTAATTGCTTTATTCACAGGTTCCTTAGTCCACTTTCTGTAGTTCCATACGTAACATTCACCGGACTCGGTCTCTATCAACTTGGTTTCCCAATGGTAACGAATTTAGGATCGAAGAATTCTTCTATAAGATTGAATCGACATTAGATTTTGTAATTCTTTTCATCTCTATATTTATAATTTTTCAATCAATTTTGCAGTTTGCAAAATGTGTCGAAATTGGGCTTCCTGCATTAATTATCATGGTTTTCATCTCACAGGCAAGTACTAATAACTAGTATGTCGCAAAAGTTTGAATGCGTAAATTGTAAAATATGATACCAAGAAACTAAATCTGTTTACAAATTTCTTTCTTTTGTATTGGACTAATGCATGTTTGATGATCTTCTATGCTTTTTTCTGCAGTATCTACATCGGTATATTAAAACCGTGAAGCCTATACATGACCGATTTGCAGTGCTATTTACTGTTGCAATTACATGGTTATTTGCAACGCTTCTAACTTCTAGCACTGCATATAACCACAAGTCAGAAAGTACACAGAGAAGTTGTCGCACCGATCGTGCTGGACTCCTTAGTGCCGCTAAGTGGTAAGATTCATTGCAGACTGGTTTCCTCAATTACTGATCATCGTTTACTTAAATGCTAATAAAGAATAGTTATTTCTCTAATCAATTTCATTCTTTGAAGGTCAACATGGTTAAGGAAATATTTTAGATTTTTAGATTAAAAATATTTCCATTTATGCAGGGTATATTTTCCTTTCCCTTTCCAATGGGGAAGTCCTACATTCAATGTTGCAGAAGCTTTTGCTATGATTGCTGCTTCTTTAGTTTCTCTTTTTGAGGTAAGCACTTAAAGCCATAGCATATTTATATTATGCATGTGAACAAATCAATGCAACTGAACTAGTTAATCACTTGTTTTAAAATTGTTTACTTGCAGTATACTGGTACATCTTATGCTGCTGCAAGATACGGAAGTGCCACGCCGGTGCCACCTTCTATTATCAGCCGCGGAGCTGGTTGGGTGGTAAGATTCAATATCTTGAATTAAAAGTATAGTTAGTTATTAAAACTCTCTTGACACTTTTATATAAAATTATTAGTGTCATTGTTATTTTGATTTTAGGGGGTAGGTGCTTTTCTTAGTGGAATGTTTGGTTGTGTAACTGGAACTACAGCATCAGTGTAAGTTTAACCTAATTCATGTTGTATTTTTTTCTTCTTGAATGCTTTGTAGTGATTTGTTAACTTGATCAGTTAAAGGGCATTCCTTAATTTCTTTCCTCTGATGTTTCTGATTATGCTTTAATCTTGTTTCAGAGAAAATGCTGGTTTACTAGCATTAACAAAAGTAGGAAGCAGAAGAGTAATTCAAATATCAGCTGGCTTTATGATTTTCTTCTCTATATTTGGTACTGTCTTGACTCTTGACAAATATGATTTGTACTAATTCGAATTTTCAGCATCTCGGCATTAGTAGTCTAGTTTGTCCGTGGTACTTAGAACCAACGAAGCACTGATACAGACACCAAACACGATACTGACACGTAGACACTGACAATAAATAATTGATCATATATCTTATGTTGGATACTTGTTATTTCTCCTTGAACCAGGAAAATTTGGAGCACTTTTTGCATCCGTTCCTTTCCCGATCATAGCAGCATTATATTGTGTATTATTCGGCTATGTTTGTAAGTTCGTTCATTCAAGCTAACGATAATAGTCTTTGTGCTTTTTGTGGTTTTTTCTATACACATATATTAGAACTTAACAATATTCGTTAATTTGGAAATATTTGTAGCTTCTGCTGGTCTTGGTTTTCTCCAATTCTGTAATCTCAACAGTTTCAGAACCAAATTCGTGTTAGGCTTCTCGTTCTTCTTAGGAATCTCCGTACCACAATATTTCTCACAATATTTTCATGTAAAACACGAACAAGGAAGTCCTAGATGGGTAAGATATATACATCTGAACCGACCAAAAAATACTAATTATTGAAATTTCATTTAAGTGATTATTAACGATTGTCAATTAATTTGATTGCAGTTATTCGATATTATAAGTGTGATCTTGATGTCACATATAACGGTTGCAGCGTTGGTTGCATTAATTTTGGATCTCACACTATCTCGCGAAGATGAAGCAACTAAAAACGACACTAGTTTAAAATGGTGGGAGAAATTTAGCTTGTATAGTTCAGATATTAGAAATGATGAATTCTATTCTTTACCTTGCAGACTAAATGAGCTTTTCCCAGCCCTTTAAGAGAGATCATAGCACCTTTTGTTATATCTTCAACTCAACTAAAAATATTATGTGTAACATGTGTTTCTGGTTACAATTTCTTTTAGAGAAAGCAACCTTTGCTGAATTTTTTTTTTTTTTTTTGACTAATCAACCTTTTCCTATTTGAAATTTTGTGTTTCCTCTTAGCATTTATATGATGGGAAATAATGTAACCTTTTTCTTTGTAGTCAGTTAATTTAATTGACAAATTCGAAACTCTTTTTCATGCTATAGTATAATAGGCCCTATCAACCTAAACTGATAGAAGAAAATCGTATATGATATGATAACAACATAATTAACATACCATAATTTTATATATTACGTAATTTAAAAATCAGTAACTAATATTATTACTCATAAATAAATATATAACGTACCATAATTGCTCCAAAAAAACGTACCATAATTAAAATATTTTAAATTGTTGCATAAGTAGTTGTTCATAATTCCCACAATTATTACCTACAACATTCATTTTTTTTTTTGACAGAACCTACAACATTCGTACTCATAGTTGTATTGGGGGATAGGGATGATTATACTTTTAAAAATCATGTTCCATATTATGCCCAAAAAGAAAATCACGTTCCATAATATAATTCATTTTAACAAATTTTATAAAAAAACAAATTATTTACATATTTTATCTGTGGTTTTACTATATTAAAAAAGATTAACTTTTATTTATTATATACTACAATCTTTTTTTTTTTTTTTCCTTTTCAATCTTATAATTTTTAACATTAGCTCTCTCTTTTTATTTATTAGCTTGTGAATGTGTCAAAAATAAAAAAGACATTAGCTTGTCAAAAATGGGGCAGAGCGGACTAATTTGGTGACCGAGTTTGAACATCATTCCATCTCTTAGCGGATTAATGACTCAGTCCTACAGATTTAACTTGTTTTGCCACCCTCTATGTGGGTGGTTACAATTCACACTTATGTGAGCAATACAGGGAGAGAAGAGCACCCATATAAGCCATGACCAAAAAACAGTGTTAAGTTACATTTTTTTACATTTAAACTCAAAGTTAGACTAGTTAGGTTAATTCTCCATAGTTAGCCCCACAACATGCTTTAAAAATTTGGGGGACCTTAGAACATATTGATGGGTCTAAAGAGAAATGTTTCAAATGTTCAAAGCACAATATGTTGAGAATAGGCCCATTATACAATATCATATAACTTCTTTTTGCTTTCTAAATACATACAAATCCATAATACATCAACTGCCACGAAAATTTTACGAAATTCAGGTACCATTTTGTTCGGAAGTTACGTTATTACCTCTCCGAAACCCATAAGTTTAATAAAAATAATTTCCTATGTTGGTAAATTTCGGAAATTACATTCTAAAATTTCAGAATGCGTTTTCCGTTTTTTTTTTTTGCCTTGAATAACAACTTCGGACTATGTTTTCCGAATTTTTCACAAATTTGAACTAGAAAAACTTCAGAAAAATGCGTTCCGGAATTTTAATTCAAGTATAAAAAGAGTCGTGGAGGGAAGAGAATTTTTCAAAGATTAATTTTCTCATCGATAGAAGCTTATTGGGCTTTTGTTTTGGAAGGGCCTCATATGTTGTCTCCTCTTCTAAAGAAGCATCACAGGCTTTGTATATTAATAGAGGTAAAAATAGGTTAGGCCGAGGTAGGCTTTGCCAATCCTGAGCCTGGTCTGTCAAAAAATTAAAGGCCTGAGCCTGGCCTGTGGCCTATCATAGGCTTATTTTTTAGGCCTGAGCCTGACCTTTTGAAAGCCTGACATAGCCTATTAGCCTGTTTAAAAGTCTATTTCACATAAACATATTTAAATAAATAATTATATTTAATTTTAAATATACTAATGAACAAATAAATCAATGAGATTAAACTTCTTTTTGATATTTAACATGATATTTTGGAGAATTTGACTATATAGGACATCATATTTTGATTTTAGTTTATAATAATACATTTATATATGTGAAATATTAATGTGGATTAATAAACTTGAATTACTGAAAAAGTTAATAGATTTATAATTTAATCAAAGTACAAATTTTAATATATAATAACAATAGATGTAAAAATATTATTCATATTTACTTAAATAGGCCGGCCTAGTAGGCTTAATAAGCTTTTTTATTGGCCTGAAGTCTGGCCTTTTTAGCTAAATAAGCCTATAAAAAAGCTTTGGTCTGCTCTATTTAAAGAAATAGGCTGACCTGACCTGAGCCTATGTAAGCTAGGCCGTAGGCTTATGTAGGCCGGTCTGACCTCTTTCCATCTCTATATATTAACCTGAAAACATCCTCTTATCCATTCACTAACGCTAGAATTTTATTTCCATACGCTTCATAGCATTTCATCCCAATCACTTTTGGAATTTTTTTTTTCTACCCCTACAAACGTCTTTATACCCCTACAATTTTTTAAATATTCCAGTTATACCCTTATGATATTTTTGTATATTTTATGTTTTTTACTTTGTCTTTTTATGACTTTGCCGGTAAAATCCGTACACCCTTTGAAAAGTGCACCGATCAGACCAGAATCCTTTACCGGTACGTCACATTTACCGGTACGCTTTTTCTAAGTGTACCGGAATGCTTTTTTTTAAAAAAATATATTGCGGTACACTGTACACTTGTATACAAGTGTACCGATTCTGGAGAAAATTTTAACATTGCGGTATACTTTGTTTCAAGTATACCGGTTGCAAAAATAAAAATTGGAACCGGTACACTTTTATAAAGTGTACCGGTATGTTAACGTGGAAATTAAAAATTTTGCTTTTTTTTTTTTTTTTTCTTCAACAGATATGGCGCAATCCGGCGAAACAGGTCAAAACTCGGTTGATACTACGGATGTATTTACTACGAATGATAAATTTGATACACGAGAAGATGTTCTTAAATGGGCGGAAGATGTTGGAATTGCTAACAAAGTCAGTATTATTATTACAAGGTCAGATAAAAAGAACGGCGTAAGAGGAAGGAATGACAAGTTGATTTTGGGCTGCGATAGAGGTGGAAAATATGACACTTCACAAAGTTCGACGTCAACTGCATCAAAAAAGTGTAACTGTCCATTCAAACTTAGAGCCACACCTTCGATAGATGGTTCAGGATGGAAAGTTCAAGTTCAATGTGGAGTTCACAACCACGGACTACCTGACCAATATGCAGGTCATCCTCGTAAGGCACGTTTAACTGAAGAAGAAAACAAACATGTTGAAGAACTGACAAAGTGTCGTGTAGCACCAAGGAACATCGTTATTTCTTTGAAAGAAAAAAATCCAGAGTCTGTTGTTGATGCCAACCAGATATATAGGAAGAGAAACAAACTACAAAAAGAGGAAAGAGGTCCTAGAACAGACACTCAACACTTGCTGCAAAGGTTAGATGATGCTAATTTTGTCACCTGGAATAGAAGAAGAGATGATGGCTCTAATGTTTTGAGTGATATTTTTTGGGCACATCCAGATTCGATAAAGTTGTTGAACTTGTTTCCTATTGTGTTGACGATGGACTGCACATACAAAACTAATAAATACAGGTTACCACTTCTTGAAATTGTTGGTACCACGTCAACTAACTTGACATTTAATGTTGGTTTTGCTTATATGGAATCTGAGAAGACGGACAATTATCGTTGGGCATTAGAGAAACTGAAGGGTTTGTTTACTAAGCAAGATATATTGCCACAAGTAATTGTGACCGACAGAGAACTTGCTTTGATGAATGCAATTGAATCTGTATTTCCGCATGCTGTTAATTTACTTTGTACGTGGCACGTAAACAAAAATGTGTCTGCGAGATGCTCAGTGCTTGTACCTAAGGATATGCGTGATCTAGTAAAAAAATTGTGGAATAATGTTGTATTCAGTTCAAATGAGGTTGAGTATGGGCTGAATTTGAATGAGTTTGAGCAAGCATGTGTTAATTCAAGCAAGTTTCTTGACTATGTCAAGAATTCATGGTTGAACAATTATAAAGAAAGATTTGTTGCAGCATGGACCAATAAAGTGATGCATTTAGGAAACACAACGAGTAATAGGTATGATTTGTTTTGTTTGAAAATTGTAATAATTTGTTTTGTTTTGTTTTTAGGTATGATTTAATTTACTTTTGTGTGCAATTTAATATTTAGAGCTGAGTCTGCACATTGGAAACTAAAGCAAATGTTGGAACACAGCAAAGGTGACTTATGCAATGATTTGGATGCCATGAATAAAAATATAATTCTACAAGTTGGCAAAATTAAGGCGTCATTTCAAAAAAGTTTTTACTATACAGGGCACATTCATAGTGGTCCATTTTATCAGAATTTAAGAAGTTTTGTCTCCAGGGATGCTATGACACTAATTTCTGATGAGTTTGAGAGGGTAGGCGCGGTTGGAACTAATAAGAACCTTTGCGGTTGTGCACTTAGGTCAACACATGAATTGCCTTGTGCGTGTGAATTGAGTGGGTATACACTAAAAGGTGTACCAATACCGTTAGATTCAATTCATGGTCATTGGAAGAAACTAACTATGGCAGCTCCACTAGAGGATGACACAGAGGATGACTATGAGTTGGACTTGACTCCTGCATTCGATGCAATAATGACTCGATATCAGTCACTTGATATTGTTGGTAAAAGAGCGTTGAAGAGTAAAGTGTTTGAACTTGCTTATCCATCTACAAGTTCATTGTGTCCACCACCTGAACCAATAAAAACTAGAGGAGGAGTGAAGAAGAAAGATAAAAGCAAAGCACCAAAGGATTATGATGTGTATCGTGACCCGTCATACTTTGAACATGTTGAAAGAGAAGTTAATGATTCACAAGCGACATCGAAGAGGTTGTGTACACAAACATCTCAGAAGCAACTATCTCAGGCATCTCAGAAGCAACTATCTCAGGCATCTCAGAAGCAACTATCTCAGACATCTCAGAAGCAACTATCTCAGGCATCTCAGAAGCAACTATCCCAGACATCTATAAAGCTGAGAAATGATAAGTATTTGATACAATTTCCTAATCATATTCATCCACATATTATTGACTTTATTGAAGTAAATCCAGATGGAAATTGTGGTTTTAGAGCTATTGCGTGTTTACTTGGTTACACAGAGGATGGTTGGCCCATTATCCGCCGGGAGTTAGATAATGAGTTGACAACTAATAACAATTTGTATGAGAAGTTATTTGGACAAAATTTACAACACGTGAGAGATTTACTGCAGATAGATGGTTTAGGAGATCAGTTAGAAGATAAATGGTTCACCATACCTGCCATGGGTTACTTGGTAGCAAATAGGTATAATGTCATTTTGGTGACATTGGGTAAACCTAGTACGACTTTCTTTCCTATGATGACTTCATATTCATCGTCAGCAAAATTTCATTGCATCGGTTTTGTGGGTGGAAATCATTGGATTCCGGTAAATTATTTATATAAGTATTTTAACCTATTTTATTTTAAAATTATTTATATAAGTATATTAACCTATTAGTTTGTTCTCGCAGGTTAACATGAGACCAGGGTATCCGTTGCCCGATGTGACACTCGATTGGAAGAAATATTGTTCACCTGAAGCAACATCTTGGATGTCAAATTTAACCAACCGCTTACAATATTGGCGAATTCTAGATCATTCAGTTAAACCTTCAGTTGGTGTTGTTGTTGTTGATTAATTATTACGTCAAAATATTTTATTGTCAACGATTATATTATTCTAACTGCAATAAATAATAAAAATATTTTATTGTCAAAATATTTTATTGTTGATTAATTATTACGTCAAAATATTTTATTGTCAAAACTTAAAGTACATAAACAATAATAAAAGTACATAATGAAACTCAAAGTACATAAGCAAACTAGTCTATATCTCTATCACCACGGGCCACATCCAATGCATAAAAAAGATCCTCAAACACGTCATCGTCTCTACCAGCATCCACCTGTCCGATAAATCTCTCCAGCGCAGAAGCAATCGCATCCATCCGTCTCTGTTCACCAGATGGTGGTGCATGTGCTGGTGGTGCATCTTGTGTTGGTGCATCTTGTGGTACTGGATCTGCTTCTGGTGGTGCATATGCAGGCACATAAGGTGGAACAGGTGGTGCTCCATGCGGGCCATCATCCGGACGACACAGTATAGGATGTGATACAGTATAGTACCATGGCAGGTAATCAGCTGTAGTCTCAGCATCAAATCTCACTGGACGTGTGAACTGAAGTATCCGATCAACAGAAGTGTGATAACCAGACCACAGAGTATCGATATCCGTATATGATGAAGCTGGGTGTGGTGGTGGTGGTGGTATGTACTGCACGAATCCAAACTGTCTAAGACACCTCTCAGGCAAGTAAGGAACGACGGTACACCCACGCAAGTAACCACTGAAACAGGTAATCAGATCAGAAGGAATGCTACCTCTATGACCTTCAAACGGACGCCAAATCACATCAGACGGAGTCAGTGCATCCATGATAGGTCGATAAGCAGGAAGCTTCGTCTTCCCCTGCTTATATACCCACCGCATAGCTCGAGGATAACCCATGTCATCACAACGGTGTACAGACTCTCCACGTCTATCAAGGGTGGGGAAATACTCATGAATCCAACACTATTCCAAAACAACAAAAACAAATACAATATATTAGAATCATGATTTTCACTAAAACAGAACATATTCATACAATATATTAGAATCATGATTTCACTTAATACGATTGTTACCTGTAGAAGTGTCGGATACCCTGCAAGAGCATGTGTCGTAAACATGGATGCATCATTCAGATTATCATATAAACAAACCAACGCAGCACTAGCCCATGAAAATTTATTCAATGTGGACAAATCTCTAAACATGGGTAACCATTTTGCGTTGACTCGTGTGTAACTTTTATCAGTTAGAATGGTACATCCAACCAACAACAACAAATAGGCCCTGGCAGCACAATCATATTTGTGGTACATATGTAGATTCCTCTGCCAGCAATCATATACCCACTGTTGTGTAAAAGTTCCTCCCCTCTGTCGTGAAGTCTCCAAATATGCCACCTCATACGGGACTCCCAACAACTCAGTAGCAAGTGCAGCAGCTTCTTCCATGGAAACCGGTACCGGCGTGTAAAATATACCTCTAACAGGTATATGTAATAGACACGCCACATCATCAAGTGTAATCGTCATTTCACCAAACGGCAGGTGAAATGACGATGTCTCTGGATGCCACCTCTCAGTAAAGGCTGATAAAAGCTGCGGATCCACCCTACTTAAACTCGTCCGCTCAAGCCATTTCAACCCAGAATCATCCAACCAGCCTTGAATATTTGGGTGATGTTGACCAGGACCAGGAACCCAACCAGTAAGCTTGGCACCAAGAGATGCTATACGTAACTCAGGTTTCGGTCCTTCAATACGTTCCTACATATATTTAAATGAAATCAGTATCACAACTAGAATGACATTTAAACAATCAGTATCACAACTAAAATATTCATCAGTATAATTAACAAATAATAACAACGCAAGATAATTTATACCGTGCCAAACCATATATGACGAGCAACATGGTCTGAGTACCGCGTCAGAATACTCGTATCAAGCGGTCCTCCAGGCCATCCATGCCGCGCAACATCGTCATCCTCCTGCATCATAGGCTGCTCAATTTCCTGTTCCTGCTCAACAGGAATGGAAACTCCACGTCCTACACCGGGATATCTAATCCTACCGTCTCTCCCTCTTGTACGCACCACTGAAATGGAAGAAAGAAAAAAATTATAAAAAAAAAGTAAAAAAAAAAAAAAAAAACGAATTGCACTGCGGTACACTTCAAAACAAGTGTACCGCAGTTAAACATTTTTACTCAATCGGTACACTTGAGAAAAAGAGTACCGCAGTGCATTTTTCAATCGGTACACTTGATAAAAAAGTGTACCGTAATGCAAAACGCGCGGTATACTTTTTACCAAGTGTACCGCAAGGTACAATTTTTGAAATTTTGAATTCCGGTAAACTTTTTCGAAGTGTACCGCTAGCAATGTATATTGCGGTACACTTGAAAAAAAGTACCGGAATGAAAAAAATGACTTACTCTCTGTTTTCCGAAAATTTTCTGCTCGGTACACTTTTGCAAAGAATGATGAAAATGAATTTTTTTTTACAGTTTTACCTTTTATACGAGGGCATATTTGTCATTTCAATATTAAGTGTAGGGGTATAAAGACATTTGTAGGGGTAGAAATTTTTTTTTTCTCACTTTTGCTCGTATGCTTCATTTCATTAAAAATTGTATTTAATTAGATAACGTATTCTCACTCCCACACTACGTACGGTACGTTGCATAATTGGATAGTTTACTTTTTTGCATTCCTCAATCCTTATTTTAAGGGTCAAATGTATACATACACATACTCTCTTTTTTCTTATAAAATATGTATACGTACGTACTCATACATGTAAAATTGCACCGCAAATTTATATTAAAAATTAATTAATTCGTATAATGTCAAACGTACATATCTTCTTCCATAATTTCATTGGTTGAGTAATGGATTGAACTTTGAAGGGTGGAAATATAATTTCACTTGATATACAATTTAGTTTGAAGACGCAAAACATTCCACCACAACATGACGGTGATATGCACTCTAGAAGATAAGAATTATTCATGAGTATAGTGGAAATTTTGACAATAACTTTTGTCATTGATCAAGACTTATGGACAAGGACTAAGGCAAAATAACGACTTCAAGTGCATAATTGGAGGGATAAACATATGGTGCAACTAGAATAGTAAAAATGTTATTTAATTTATTCAATGATGTTGATTTGTGCTTGCAATATCACCTCCAATTATATACTATTTCATGTCACAATCCTAAACATATAGTGTTTGCCAAATTTTGTAGTTGCATAAATTTTAGCCGACCTGGCCCATATACTTAATTAAATGATAATTCCTACACGGCAAGATATAATTGGATATCCATATACTCATTTTTATTCAGTATTATTGTAAGTTTTTCAAGTCTTATATAAAATTCTTATATGAGTCTTTAAAAATAAATTAAACGAACTAAAAACAAAAATCGAGGCTCATACTTAAAAAGTAAGTATCAAATAGAACAATACATGATACATTTATATAGAATAAAAGCTTTAATGCAGTTTTGATCCCCTATTTTGAAAAACTTAAATTTTTGATCCCCTATTTTAAAAGTCAACTTTTTGATCCCCCTATTTTGAAAAACTTGAAGTTTTGATCCCCCAACTAATTTTGTTCAAATTTGTGATGATGTGTCAACCACATTGATGACGTGGCAGTGTCTATGTGTTAACCTCATATTCCATGTCATTATTTTTTAAATAAAATATTATGTTTTAATTTTATTTAAATCAATTTTTTTTTATCAAATCTTTAACAACACGAGTTGCCGCGCTATCGGAATACAATGGATTCAACAAGCACGTATGGATAGGTTGGGCATAGCTATTTCAATCTCTCTCGCACTCGCTCTCCTGATCGACCACCTGCAGAATCATGTATTGGCGATTCAGACATTTGTGCTTCCACGAGAATTTATCGTCGCAAGTAAAGCACAACCCCTTTTCCCGTCGCAGTTGCATTTCTGCTGCCGACAATTTTTTTACTGGTGGCAGAGGCTTAGTTGGAGGAGACGGAAGGAGAGGCGGCAATGCAGAGCAGATTAAAACAATATATTTAAATCAATTTTTTTTATCAAATCTTTAAATCAAATATTAAAACAATAAAATAATTAACAATAATTAAAAAAACGCAGATGATCAGAAGGAAAGAATTGCAGAAGAATCACACACGCACAAATAGTAACTCAGTTCCCAAATCATGGAACCCTAGCGCCACCCATCTTCGACGATCTCTGTCTCAATCTTTCATCTTCTTTGATTCATCATCACGCTCGTGTTCATCATTCATTTGCATGTTATCAATTTTCTGTTTGATTCATCATTCGCTCGTGTTCATCATTACGCTCGCTTTACAAGATAATATTCTGAAGTCATCGCAAAGTTGAACAAGAAGATGGAAAACATGAATTATTGTATTAGGTATATTTGTGGTATGCACTTATTTTAGTAGTTTTTTTGTTTGACAGACACTTAATTTAGTAGTTGTTATGGTCCATATCGTCTCTTTCGGTTGTCTTCATTTAATAAAAGTTATGGTCCTCCATTGTTACTTAGTTGCTATTATTTTAATAGTGGTGGTGGACAAAAATATGTTTAGGGTTTTAGTGTTTGTTCCATTTTGAAATAAACATGTCCAGGGTTTTATATGACAGTGTTTTATTATTGTTTGTATAGGCCATAAGAGAAACAGGCTAAAACAAGGGAAAAAGAACCGGGAGTAAGTGAAAAGGAACCTGAAGACTTAAGTGAAGATGATTCTGAATGTGTTGCTAGTGAGAGTGATGTAGATGATGATGATGAGAATTGGATTGTTGTTAGTGATTTTTAATTATATATTTGAGTAATTTATTGGATTTTAACTATATATTTGTGCAATTTAGTGATTTTAATTATACATTTGGGTAATTTATTGAATTTTAATTATATATTTGGACAATTTAGTGATTTTTAATTATATATTTGAATAATTTACTGATTTTTAATTATATATTGGGATAATTTATTGATTTTTAATTATATATTTGAATAATTTACTGATTTTTAATTATATTTTGGGATAATTTATTGATTTTTAATCATATATATTTATAGAGGTTAATTTTACTGTTTTTTAATTATTATTAATCAATTAATTATTTTAATTTTTTTAATACTTTTAATACATAATATTTTATTTTAAAAAAATAATGACATAGAATATGAGATTGACACATAGACACTGTCACGTCATCAATGTGGTTGACACATCATCACAAATTTGACCAAAATGAGTTGGGGATCAAAACTTCAAGTTTTTCAAAATAGGGAGATCAAAAAGTTGGCTTTTAAAATAGGGGGATCAAAAGTTCAAATTTTTAAAAATAGGGGGATCAAAACTACATTAAAGCCTAGAATAAATTATTAAATTACAGTATAATTTGTATAATATTTAATAGATAAAATATTATTTAAGGGTGTGTTTGTTTCGAAGTTGTAAAATGTATTCCTGAAAATAGAAGGTTGGAAATAAATATACCTATGTTTGTTATAAATGAATATAAATTTATTCCTCAGAACAAATTATGCCCATGAAATTTTATTTCCCATGAAGAGAGGAGTTTTATTCCCAAGTGATTATAGTGGGAACCTTTTATTCCCATGTATATGATTACCAATTTTTATGTTTTTATGTGTAAAAGACTATGTTACCCCACTAAATCAACTAACCCCATTACATAACTACATGTTGCATGAAAATAAAAACCACCTACACGTTAATTTTTTTATTTTTACATATGATTTTATTAATTAATTAGAAAAAGATAAACATTTTTTTAAGCAAATAAACATTTTTTCAATATGCAAAAATTACTTATAAAATAAAATCAATGAATTAAAATAAAAGTAGTCTAAACCCATAAATAATTCAAACAAAACATTTAATAAAAAATATATATTATCATCTCCATATTTTGTTTTTGCATATTTATAAGTTTAATTTGTAAATTTTGTCAATAAAAAATATAAATTATATTTTACCAATAAAATATATAAATTACCAAGTTTAATTTTTGAAATGTGTAGTAAAGAAATAATAGGGACATTTTAGGAATTTAAACATTTATTCCTAAGAATAGATTTTATAAACCAAACACATTTTAGTTATTCCTAGGAAATTTGAAAATTCATTCCGAGGAATTTAATGTACCATCCAAACATTTTTCTTACATTTTCCATGGAAAAAGTTTCCCATAATTATATTCCAAGGAAAATTAATCCCAGGAATATATTTTGCATCCATGAAACAAACGCACCCTTAGTCGTATTGAAAAATGGTAAGGGGACATGTTAAAGAGACTAAATGTAGAAATCCCTTATGTTTTTAGTAGATCAAATACACACCCTAATAAATAGTTTTTTCGTTGATATTCCAAATTGTATTGAACACATTTTAATCAATGATATGCTATAAGTACTTTTTCGTAAAAAAAATAAAATAGTTTTTTCTTATATGTCTCTCGTATTCTAAATTTCTTTTTGTTCTATAAAAAAATAGAAACAAATTTCAAGAAGAACTACTCCATGGTAAGAACAAAGATTTAATTTGCTTTTGATTTAAGATGCCCTTTGGGTTAATAGAAAAGTCTAAGTTTGCCAATAAGATGGGAAGAGAAAATTATATACCGTGACTCTTGTAAGATTTGTATGGTTGTCTTAAGCACGTAATTATGTGTTTACTTTACTAAATTAATTATGATCAGAACGTCATATATCTGTTGCATCACCCACTTACTGTAACTAAAAAAAAAAACCACTAGTAATAAGTCACTACATAGTAAAGTAATTAGGTACATGAACTTGATCACATGGCATTTTTACCGTTTTCTACTTTTCATCATATTATATACTGAATGATTGATAGGAATGAGAAAAAAGGGTTCTAGAAACATTTATAAAAAGAAAGGTTCTAGAAACAAGTCTTTAATTTAATGGCGATACATCACCTTACATGTTTATTTATCATTTAGTTTTGTCCTTAATTTGCCCATCAATAATTCAGATAGTTCAGTTAGTTTTTATTTATGGGTGTAGCTACAAAAATAAAAAAAAATATATCGTTAAAATAATTTTAAACTTTTAAAGTGTTGAAGGAGCAAATTTCAAGATAATATTTTTATATTTAATTTATTAACATTTGTCATAAAATATTAGATATACTTCGTCCCATTGCAAAACGAATCATAAAAGTGAATAACACCCTTTTATTCGATTGTGATAAAGCTAGACAAAGTGTTATGTTGCTCTGGTGTTTATGGAAGAGATGGAATGACAAAGATTTGAGATGTTGAAGAGAAACAACCTTGAATCTTAGTCTAATTAGCTAGCAAAGGAGGCGCTACTATAGTGGCAAGTCGTGCAGAGCAGGGTCGCTTCAGAGTAGCATGGTAGTTCGACAGGTGGTGATGGCAGCCTCCCCATGAAGGCGAAATAAAATTAAATGTAATGTTAACGTGATACTATTTCAGTTTGAGGAGTGACACAATTCGAAATTGACATGTGTGTTTATAACATTTGAAGATGATTCATAATTAAAAGAACTATTTGGCTTGACGGCTTACCTCCACTTACATAATCAAAAGCATCGAGTAAGAGATTAGGAGACAAAGAAATCTTGTCGTTAATTGCTTAGTATGTTGAATTTGTATGCTAGATACTGAAAATTACATAAAAATTCACAAGACAAAGAAGCCAAATCATTTTAGAATTTTAAGTTGAGTCTAAAATAAGTTTACAAAATCTAATTACAAGATAAAAATTACTCCTACAATATAATTAAACATATCTTCAAGTCATATTTTATCTACTAACTAATGTAAAACTCTTGACAAGTAATAAGTATACGAATTTATGTATAGTAATTTAGTCTACATCGTTCCGTCTCAAAATAATTACTCAAAAATTAAGACACTAAAATCTTGTTAAAATAATTATTCTCTTAAAAGGAGAGATCAACTACTTTCATTAAGTAACCGTTGATATAGTTACTTACTATTTCGATTTTCTTCCATCATCACTTCAATATATAATATAATTGGTCATTTTCATATCCTCCAAATGTCATGTTTTTCTATCGTATATTGAAAACGTAAATACACCGGCAGTTCTTGCTCCATACATTATACGTATTTCTTAATGAATTTAATTATAAATTAACGAAGCAATTGTTTTGTTTGCGCCTGATACAGATAACATACGACATATAATTAATTAATTAATTGAATCGATCCACAGAATTAGAATTAAATAATATAAATTGAATCCTTGTCGGTTTCAATATAGATGATAGCAATGCAATGCACTGGGCCTATGCATTTGGAGCAACTTGTGACTTGTATCCCAATCGACATATATCGGTGATATTATCATTATGGGATATTTTATGTGCTTTGTTTCTAGAAGGAAAGACAGTTATGAAAAGTATTCATATTCATAATATTAATGCACCACTCACCTTCAAATAAAATTAACTGGCGGGCCCTTTTTTTCGCTATAATTTAAATTACAAATTGTAGAGTATCTCGAAGCTATTTAAACGGCAGTGGTGGCCCTGAGGACTATATAATATTTATTTTTCTTTTATTTAACTTTATTAGATATATGAATTAAATAGTTTAGAAGTATATATATTTATATATTTTTTTTTAAACAAACAAATTTACTGCATTTCATTAACTATTAAATGTTCAATACATAGAGGAATAATCTCAAATCTATGGAAACTAGCTCAAGAATTGGCCGCCCTAACAAGAATATGAGCAACCGAATTCGCTTGCCTCCTAAGAAACTTAACCTCAAAATTTACATAAGATGACATAAACATAATAATGTCGTTAACAATTAAATTAAATTCTGAATTGTCTCGTCTTCTCGAATGGATAGCGTCAACCAACAACTTTGAGTCACAATCTACATAACGTTGTGCCAATCAAACCCGTGTCGGGAGACACCCCCTTCACAATCTATATATATTTATAGATTAAATAATTCTTTAGAAGTCATATTTATTTTTTAGTTGAATTTTAGATTATTAGGACACTCTTTTACGATATTGAGAGTGAACATTAGTTAAAAAAAATTGAATTATGTTCGATAAAAGAAAAAATGTGACATAGTTTTTTTTTTTATTTATTTAGTTGATAGACGAAATGACAAAGTCATTGAAAACACACACAAAGTGGAGTGACCAGGGATCGAATCTCAGTCATGACATCCGACACTAACAATTTCGGTATTTCTACCGGTTAAGCTAAGATTTGTACTTAGTTAGTTTTACAACAAAATAAAGTTGAAGAATGAAGTGAATTATAATTTGGAACATTAAGGCTTAGTATTACTTGACATTTACTTTCAATTATGACTTTTCAGTCGTTGTTCTGACAACCATTAATGAAGATGATATCGTATCCGACATTACATTAATGACCTTAGCTCCCTGCCGATGAACTAAATATATCTTCTCATGTAGAAGAAACAAGTATTCTATCCAACTCTCTAAAACATTCACTTCAGTTTTCATTCTCGAGTTTTGGTTTATTACAAAAATAGACAAACACAAAGTAGAAATTTTTAACACAAAATTATAAAACTTTGTTTTTATTTTTGAGTTTTAGTGGAGTACATTGCAATGCCTTCAACTTGCCTTGAGTACATGCCAAATGTGATTTGCTGCATTTATGAAGTTGTTTGGTTTTCACAGGCAAATCAATAATCACATATGTTATCTAAAATTGATTCTAGCCTAAGCTTTCACAGCAACTTGTAGCTTTCACGGCAACTTGTGATCGAACTTAGAATTTATTGGTCTCCACAACTAAATGTCATTGTTGGTACAAAACACAGATATATGTCTTTTTTCAATTATACCATAATTGTCTTCATATTTCATTTTTTTATTCTAATTCTCTTCATATACATTTTGTTATCAAATTTCTGTAAATAATAACATATTCCAAATTTTACAAATGGACCGCATTTTGTGTTCTTGCTAAATACAAAGTATATATAGATCACATGCATGTTCCGCATCTATGCCAATATTTGCCCTAATCGATGATTAATATTAATATCAAAGTACAGTTACTTATACTCCCTCCGTTTTTTTTAAGTGTCCGTTTAGAATAATACAACAAATTAAGAAATTGAATTTTTGCACCTTATCTTCCTATTATACCCTCATCAATAGATTTATTGTTATACAAAAAAAATATTTTCAGATTATTGTTATCAATAGAATATAACAAATAAACAAACTTTTTTTTTTAAAAAAAACTTTAGTTTTTCAAATATATAAAAAAAATATTTATTGAAAAAGATAAGTGTAATTAAAAAATGGTACCATTGACAAATCGTACCCTTAAAATACAAAATAGACAGTTAAATAGAAACGCTAAATCGATAAAACTGAACACTTAAAAAAAACGGATGGAGTAATTAATAATGACGGATAACCGTCCCCTAAAAACAAATTATGGATAACCCTAATGTAAGGCAAGTGTCGCGTGTAGGTGTAACCCGAACTCTGTTCCATGTGCAATCATATCCAGTTGTCTCTCAAATTGACATATGGATATGTGCCTCAAATTAAAAAAATAAATAAAAAACAAATCATACACAATGATTAATGAAATTTGACTTCTTAAAAAATAAAGTGAAACATTTTCTTTTTTTTTTTGTTAATAAAGTGAAACATTTTCTCACACCATGCCGGTGAACGGCTGAATATACTATTTTATTTTATTTTATCAGAGTTTGTTATCTAAACTTAATTAACGTTCTCTATTTCAATTAGATGGAATTTGAAGTTTTGAATCTATAGGATATATCTCGTTGATTAAATTAAATCCATCATACAAAATTGCAACATAAATAGAAATTTCCCGTTGTTGTGTCACATTAAAATATTTCAAATTACCCATCCCCATTTGTTAAGGAAAAATAACGTTTAAATGAAAACATTAGTATGTTTGGAATCTGTTTGGGGACTAGGGAGTGGCTGGATGTACGGTTATGGACATGGTGGATAGAAATTAAGCTAAATGGTCCCGTGAAAATGATTTAGTTGGTCTGGGCATTGCGAAATATATAGGACCAAAATTCGAACTCTAGTATTTCTACTTGTTCATTTTAAAAAGTGAAATTCTCACCACTAAGTTATTTGACAAAAAAAATTAAACTAAACATGCTAAGTTTTAAAGACATGCTAAGTTAATAATAAGTCACGCTTAAATTAGCGGTGAGTTTGAAATAAACATATAAGTATATTTTTTCTCGTCCCATAAATAATTTTTTTTTGTCAGAACACAATAAAGTAACATATTTGTAAAAATATCTTACCTTAAAATAAATGATTTTTTTCAATACAACTATCAATTATTTCTTTCAATTATACACTCTAATTAATACTTCATCAAGCCATAAAGAGAAAATTGTTTATTTTGTCCAAATTAACTTTTTATCTTGTTTTAGACTTTTTAGAAAGTTCTTTATGTGAGTCAAAAAAAAAAAATTCTTTATATATGTACCAAAAAAGAAATGTTTTCTACCCAAAACAAAAAATGAAAGCAAATGATCTTTTAAAAATTTTAACACGAAATAAATTTCTAAATAAGCTAATTGTTTTTCTTTTTTTTTCTGACTCTTAAAGGACTAGAACCAAACTTAAATAAAATATAGGTTATGTTAAACGGTGCCGGAGGCACTTGTTGGTAAGATAATTTTTTACACTTTCAAAATGTTGAATGCACAATTCTCAAGACAAACTTTCTATATTGGTATTCTTAACCAATGTCTCGGTGCACTATTTAACATTGGGTCATGTTAACATGTGCCCTAAGGGCACATGTTAAGATACCTTAAAATGGAAATTGTGCATTTAATGATGCAAGAAATTTAATGCTGGAGAGATAAGATGCACAACTAATTTCAATAAATACTTTCTAAGTTTACTTCCTTAACATGTGCCCTTGGTGCACATGTTAACATTCTCCTTTAACATTTTCTATAAAATATTCGGTAATATCCAAAATTTCGTACTTTAACTTTTTAAACTAAACTTCACCTATGTTATTTAAAACACAAGAAAGTAATTTTAACCAAAGCAAACCCTAACTCAATAGGGTGGTTCAGTCTATTTCAAGCTAAAGTGAACCATAAACGAAAAAATTTATATCGTAAAAGATTCTACAATTAGCATTATTTTCAATCTCAACCATAGATCTTTAATCTAACGACTTTGTTTATGCATCACAATTTCACACAATTTTAATCATAACCGTTTATTTTAACTCGATTGATTCAAATTAATTAATATGCAACATATTGAAATTATATGGAATTTTTAACTCTAAACTACTTTGATAAAAAAAATAAAATCATATGGAATCTAAATCCTACTAACATAACCAACATAGTGTTGTATAAGTGGTAGATATTTGGATCTCTTAACCATTTGGTCCTGGGTTCGGTCTCTGGCAGGTGCGTATGGAGAAACATTTATTAGAAAAGATCAACTCCTTAAATGAATCTTAGTTATCTCAAAAGGATGTCTCTATAGTTACGCGCGAAATATACATTTGGTTTTAAAAAAAGGGGAATGTTAACATGTGCCCTTAAGGGCACATGTTAAGAATACAAATATGGTAAAAATTTATTGCATCTTGTGTATTCATCAACTACTTGAACATTAAATGTCTTGTATCATTAAATGTATAATTTCTACTTTTATTAGGTAGCTAAAAAAAAATCCTAACATAAACTACTCCAAGTAACAGTTGTAAATGAAGCATTGAATATGAGTACAAAAAATGGGATAAGCTAAAGATAAAGCCAAGTACATACTGAGTCAGCACATCTTATACAATCGCCCATTGGATAAGTTTTTCCCATTGCTCCCCGAAAAAACAAACGCAACATAACCACGGCTTTTTTCTTCACTGGGTCCCACACGTTCCTCTTTCCCTTCATATAAAACCAACCCTAACCCCAATTTCATTTCTCATTCCCAATTCTCATAACGACTTTCTCACAATCTCAACAGAAAAACAAACAAACATGATTTCCTCCGTATCTCTCCCTTCCGTTTCTCTCTACGCAACTAACTTCTCCGGCAACACCGTAACACCATCACCGTGCCGTATCAGATCTAAACCTTTTGTAATCTCCGCTAGCGCTACAGCCACCGCTGAACCTCGCTCTACATCATGGACTGATCAACAACAACAACAGAGACCTTCTTATCTAAACATGAACACGAACTCGATCTGTTCTCCTTCATCACTTTACGAGATCCTTGGTATATCAGCAGGTGCATCGGTTCAAGAAATTAAATCTGCTTACCGACGACTTGCGAGAGTTTGTCATCCCGATGTGGCAGCGATTGACCGGAAAAATTCTTCGGCGGATGATTTTATGAAGATTCATTCTGCTTATTCTACTCTTTCGGATCCTGAAAAACGTGCTAATTATGATCGGAGTCTTTTCCGTCGACAACAACGGCCGTTGTCGACGATGATGTCTTCCGGTTACTCTAGCCGGAAATGGGAAACGGATCAGTGTTGGTAGTGAGTTGACTCGGACGAGTTGATTTAAGTAATTATATAACAGATGAGGAAGGTGCAGTTTATTGAAGCGCCATGACTGATCAAAGTGTAATTTATAACTAATTACTAATTAAGGATAGTAGTTAAGTAGTAATTAGTTTTTTTCGCTGAAACTAAACTAGTAATTAGTTAGTTTTCAGAGTTTGTATATTGATATTTGAAAAGTGTATTTTGCGGAGTTTTTCCACTATAATACAGTAGAAAAAAAATTACTGACCAATTTGTTCTTGAAGTATACTTTACTCTTAATCCGTGATTAGATAACAAATTCAGACATGAACTAAACAAGAGGAAACTAAATTTACATGACTAATAATCATAACATGTGAGGTTTCTATTAAAGAAAATGGTAATTTTTACGGCTAGATCAGCAGTGATATAAGTGAAATTAGAAAAGTTTACTAGTTAATTAGGGTGATTAATTGAGATGTGATGTTGATTAGTTTGTGGGATGAACTTTAGCTTAAAGTAAAGTGCAAATAAAGTTAAATTCAGACAGGAACATGTCACTCACTTCCATTTTTTTGATGATTCTTTGTCTCTAGGTGTCTGTTTGGTTCAACGGAGGGGAGGGGAGAGATTTTATTAGAAGGGAGGGAGAGGGAAGTTGATTAATTAAATACGTGTTTGGTTCAAAAGATGGGAGTGAAGGTATTTTAATAAGGATAATTTTGTCAATATAAACTTTTAATATTCCAACAAGGATAATTTAGGATTTTAACAAATTAACTGAGGGTAATTTTGTCAATATAAGAAATTAGATTTTAGTTTCTCTCCCCTCCAAATCCTCCCAAATTGGGGGAAGAAAAAATTGAGCTATATTACCTCCCCTCCCCTCCCCCTCACAAAAAATTGAACCAAACATAAAAATTTAAAATATCACCTCACCTCCCCTCCCCTCTAAAAACCCCGAACCAAACAGACCTTAATTTTGTATCACCTAGTTATTTTCTCCTAATATTATTAAAATTATCAAACAGATTTTAAAATTAATAATGAATTTATTAGAATGATTAATAAACAGATTTTGAATTTACGAGGTTTCAGATTCAGATTTTGAATTTATTAGTATTAATTTATTTTTTTCCGTCAAAAAAAGAAAGAAAAAAAAAAAGCAACGGATAGCGTAGAATCTTATTATGGAGGACTAGTGGTTCTCTGCCGAGATAAAGTTGGAAATTTTAATACACCAATTGGCGTGTTTATGAGTCACCATAGCGAACTTCTAGAAGCTTGCAAATTTACTAGAAGATATGTAGGTGCTTGGTTGTCTCAAACTAATTGAATGTTTCCTTTTTCTTTTTTTGAAATTTTATTATTTAAACTTATTTTCTTCAAATTTAGTGAATCATATTAGGATTTAAATAATATATTGTTGGGGTTAATTGCAATGTAAGTCCTACATTGCTAATGAAGGAAAAAATGTAGAGAATATTATATTGGAGAAGTCTCACATCGCCTAAAGAAGTGAAAGGTGGATGAGCTCAATGTTATATATAGAGACCTCAATTTCCTTGTTTCAACACTTTAAGTTATATTTGTGTTTGTTTCTTTTTCTCTTATACTTTTGTTTTAGAGTATTTGAAATGTAGTTCAAATATTTACTTCGGAGAGTGTGGGTGTACTGGGATTATGGGGTGGTTGAGAGTGAAGTCTATGTGTTGTAACAATTTTCACATAGTGTTTATTCTCTGGTTGTCGGTTTTGACAACGGCCGTTATTTTTTCTCCGGATTTGGAGTTTCCACGTTATATTCTTGTGTTGTGATTGTGTTGTGATATTTTCTTTGTTCTTTTATTTTCTCTATGCCGGTTATTTCCCAACAACTGGTATCAGAGCTCTTGGTTTGATTCTGGGAGGGAGTTCCGTTGTCAAGTTTAGGCTAGAGAAAATTGATGGAAGAGGTGATACAATCAGGGTTACACAAGGTCAGCCTGGAGAGGCGGTGGTAAGAATACTTGACATCAGCTTGGAGAGGCGGTGGTAATAATACTCGGGTTACGTCTGAAACAACAACTTTATTATGAGGATGCGGAGGCGCTAGTGGAAGTTGGGAATCGGTGGAGTATTGATTCCTGGACTTTGGATGATCATATCACATGTGTTTGAAGAAGAAATACTTTGAAACTCTCGAGCTAGTTGAAGGTGGAGTCGTTCATCTTGGTGACGGGAAAGCTTAAGGTTCAAGGTATGGTTTCAATTTGTCTTACGAGGTTTAACAATTGTGGGTTTCTTGATATGTTCCTGAACTTTGATGCAAAGATAGTTAGTTCTACTATTGGTCATGCATCGGTTACTAGTGATGATTCTCATGATGTGGTTAAGTTGTGGGACTTCGGTTGGTACTTGTTAGTGACATGAGTTTAGTTGGACTAGTGAAACAAGATTTACTAGGTGGTAGAACTGAACTGGAATTGTTGGAAACTGAACTTGAAGTATGTTTCAGAGTAGTTTAAAGAGAAATTGTCCAGGTGAATCAGGAGCAGTATGTGTCTTTATGGTATTTCCGCTATACCATGAAAAAAGACAAGTTATTGCTAAGGGATTCAAAACAACACACGGACATTGGTTGGCATTGATGCAAGGTGTGTGGTGAGTTATCTTGATGGCTGATGAACATCTAGGAAAGCCAACATGGAAGTTGCACCATAAATTTTCAGCAAGGTTTCGAGATGTTGAAATTCTTGGGATGACTGGGTTCCAATTGAAGAAATTCTTGGGATGGTTTAGTTCCAAGTGGAGAAAAATCTTGGGATGATTTAATTCCAAGAGAAGTATGCTCTTTATGGTGGAGTATGATAATTTAATTTGTCGGTATAAACAATGAGAATTATGATTGTCGGTGAAGACAATGATTGTCGGTATAGACAATGGAAGCGGAAGATAATGATCGTCGGTGTAGACAATGAAGATTGATGACCATTACAATCAAGGTGGAGATTGTTGGGGTTGATTGCAATGTAAGTCCTACATTGCTAATGAAGGAAAAAATGTCAAGAAAATTATATTGGAGAAGTCCCACATCGCCTAGAGAAGTGAAAGGTGGAGGAGCTCAATGTTATATATAGAGACCTCAATTTCCTTGTTTCAACACACCAAACAGTAGCACTTGTAAACACTTTAAATTTATATTTGTGTTTGTTTCTTTTTCTCTTATACTTTTGTTTTAGAGTATTTGAGATGTAGTTCAAATATTTACTTTGGAGAGTGTGGGTGTACTGGGGTTATGGGGTGGTTGAGTGTGAAGTCTATGTATTGTAACAATTTTCACATAGTGTTTATTCTCTGATTATCGATTTTGACAACGGCCGTGGTTTTTTCTCCGGATTTGGAGTTTCCACGTTATATTCTTGTGTTGTGATTGTGTTGTGATATTTTCTTTGTTCTTTTATTTTCTCTATGCCGGTTATTTCCCAACATATATATGGTAAGTGTAAAACAGTTTTACACAGATGTCTAATAAAAATTCATCAATTTGTCATATCACTTCTCTCTTGTATGGTTATTTTGACATGAAAGAATCATAATTTCTCATTTGATGTAAGTGTAAAGCTATTTTACACTAATAATGTATGTTTATTGCAATATTAAGAATTTGAAGTTTGGATGTAGGAATAAAATTCTAACCGCTAAATTATTTGACTAGCTTTACAACAATGATGTATATCAATTACAATATTAAGAATTCAGAGTTTGGATGTAGGAATAAAATTATAACTGTTAAACTATTTGACCAAAAATATATTAAATCATTTATGATATATACAATTTTCTACAGAAAATATGTTTTTTTTTTTGACGAATTAAAAAAATATGTTGGTGATTGTTAATTTTTAATTTCTGCATAATTATTATTTTATGTATACAAATATATATTTTTCCTCTTTTCCAATATTTCCGGTTCCAACTTCTACCGTACATGATAAGGACGTCCTAAAAAAATGTAATCTTCCGTGTTCAGATTGGATTGTAATTGTTAATGGTTAGCCATATATAATATAAATGTACCAATCAAGCTTGAATGGAAATAAAAACAATGATTAGAAGTTAACTTTTTTAAAAAAAAGGTTAAAAAGTAATCCAGTAGTGGATCTAGATCGATGGTTTATAACATAAAATGTAAGACTTTGCTCTAATCTTCTGAGCATAAGACTCGTAATTCATAAATATTATAATTAGTTATTATTAATCATGAGTGTATAGCAAATAAATATAGAAACAAATATTGTATACATATCATTGCAAAATCAATAGAAAGATAAAACATATTATTCATATAGTTGTTTGCTCTCGTTTTATTTCAATCGCTTGGTTCGATTTGAATCAAATTTAGCTAGAAATGACTTTTTATTTGTTGTTTGAAGTGAGTCATTGGCGCGTTGGCGGTTTGATTCATTTAAGTTCCTCAAGAGATGAGCTTGCTCTTCTCTAGTTAGATAAGTTGCTTGGAGTTTTTTACACATTAGCCTTTTTTGCAATGTGATTCGGGTCCCACATTGGACTCACTGGGTTGTATTTCTCTGCTTCGCATTTGGGTTTATCTACCAGTTTGCTGGTTGTGTTTGTTCTTCCACTTGTAGGTTGATTATTGATATAATACCCTTTTAGGGAGTATCTAACATATATTTCTAGATGTTCTAAATTTGAAACCCACTAATCTTCTTGTTGTGGGATAAATGTAAATATTTTTTAAGTCTTAACTTTTTTTCCTATTTTAAATTGAGGTGTCGTTCCCATCACCCTAAATTTGTATTGATAAAGTTATAAACAAATTTGACAATCTAAGACACAATCAGACAATATCACTTGGCATGGACCACAAGACAGTATAACAAGGCCAGAAAAACAAATTGTCTTTAATTTGGCTACTTAAAAGAATTTTCAGATTCTAGATTTTGAATTCAAATTAGTATATGACATGCAGGAGAAAATAGAAGCTTATGTGGGTGGTGAGGAAACACTGATGAAGACATTTTTTTATGTGGTCAAAATTTTCATATAGCTATGTACTATTCTTCTAATTCTAGTAGATTTTAGATTGTATTTGGAAGAAAGAAAAAAAATGTAAACCACACATAACATAACAAAATGAAATGAAGAGCACATTGTATTTTTTTATTTTATTTTACTTTGAATAAGAAGAGCACATTGTATTAATTCTAGTGGAGGTGACTTTTCAGCAGCCATGGAAAAATACTAATTCTAATTAGTGTATTTTTAATGTTTCTAGAAGAAATATCTTGTATATTCATCAATATGATGTGTCGTGGGCCTATAGTGGGCCTCAGGACAAATAAGAAAGACCTGATTGATAAATATTCAAGAATCTAATCGAAAAATATTCAAGTAGACACAATTAGAGATGAGAGAGAACATAAGCTTCTAGATATTTGGAGTCTACTAATAGTAATAAACAAAAACACACTTGGAGAACACGTAATATCCTCAATTGCGAATCAATGGGAAATACGTATACACACTTATAAATTTGAGTATATTATATGATAACTTTTTGATGAAAAGTATATAGACTGATAAAATTATAAGTTGTTTATATTTTGATACATAAATTTTGAAATATAATTAATTTATTAGTTTTATATGTTACTCTATCGTTAACTATAATAAAAGAAGAAAGATAAATGAATAATAGTTAATGGTTTACTCAGTCATGTCTCACTATTAGCGTCACTTTAGTTCATTTAAAATTTCATATTAAAAAATATAATATAAAAGTCTCTCGTAAGATGAATCGTTTAAGAAAATTCAATTCGACTTCTAATAAAAATAATTTTTTCTAGAGGATTAACAAGAAAGAGATATATTAAAAAATTTTGTAACCACTAACATTGAATTGGTCTATAAGTGGTATAAGCGTTTTAATTAGTCCTTTTAAGCATGTGGTTAGAAATTTAATTTTTAACTCTTGTGCATTAAATATTTAATTAAGAGGAAAAATCTATCTTGTGTGCCCCCAGTCACGTGTTCTCCGACAGAAATTAGTTATCACTAACGCCATTCAAATTTTTTTACTTACATCATGTTAACAAAGAATATATTGCAAATGAAAGAAAGAAAATAATTTTTATTTTTGTACCAAATTTATCAAGTAATATTGTGTCCACGGTAAACATATATACACACAAAGTAGAATATAATGACTAGTGATGCACGTAATATTAATTAGATGATACAATTAAAGAATAAATAATTGAAACTGACATTCATTTTATGCTAATCTTTTTCTATGTCCTCTTCCGAGGAACTATGAAAACTAATCATTTGAGATAAAACAAATCAATTTAAAGAGTTGATCTATTTCAATAAATATATTTCAACATATATTTTTCAAACTCATAAGGAAGAGATCTAATCTAACTCTAAACCAAATAATTCATGTTGATTTAAATGCATTCCTTATGGTATACTAAACAAACATGATATTTTTTTGTCATCTCAATTTTTTTATGTTCGGATAGTTGTGGGAAAGGTATCTATCTATATATATATATATATATATATATATATATATATATATATATCATATAATTTTCTATTTGTAGCTTTTTTGGGTGTTTGTTTTCTTGTGTTTTGTTGAATGATGTTCGTTTTCTTGATACAGTGAATGAAATTGTAATATACGATTAAAAGGTTTACAAAAACATGATTTAAGAATAAAAAATAGGAACTTGAGTTGAATTTCCATTTTACTCTTTCAAAAGTTTAAGTGCACATTTTTCCGTTTAATATTTTATTAGAGTAGTCGTTAATTGTATACTCCTTCATTCTTACAATGATGGAAAGTGTCATTCATTTTAAGATAATCTTTTTGTGTACAAATGTAATACTGATTGTGTGAGAGGAATTAAGTACTTTTTTAGTAATTTAGACATCACTACGCGTAATTATTGAGATTAATTATTTAAAGTGATAACATATTTTAACATGTACTTTTCCATATCCGTCGGTCATGAATTGAATTATTGACCAAATAGTTCATGTTGATATTATTAATGGTATACAAAAAAACATTTTTAAAACTTTGTTGATATTTGTAAGAGAAATCTATACATATACAAAAATGATACAGTTTTTTTTTTTGTAGACTTTTCTTTATTCCAAGTTTGCCCTTTAAAATTTCCTTCTTTTTTCAAATATTAAATATATTGCAAATGAACACATCTATACATATATAAAAAGGATACACTTTTTTTTTTGGTGTAGACTTTTCTTTATTCCAAGTTTGCACTTTAAAACTTCTTTCTTTTTTCTAATCCAAAATATATTGCAAATAAACACATGTTACATAACTGCCAAAGTTGGTTTACTTTTTTCCCGTAAAATCTATACTTATATACTTCTATATACTATATATAAAAATATATATAAAAACGATACAAAAAAATTTTGGTGTGGACTTTTCATAATACCAATAATACCCTTGAATTTTTTTTAGCAACAAAAATCTTTTATTAACAAATTTCCCTTAGAGGCATGTCTTTATTTATTTTTTTTGGACATAAGTTACACACAGGCAGGCGCGGAATGCGCTTGTCTGACGCGCTAGTTTTAAAATATGATAAACAAAAAAAAGTTTATGGAAACAACGAAAAGAATAAAAAATAGAAATTGTGTTGAATTTTCAAATATTGAATACACACTTTTCCATACAATGTTTTTATATTGAATAAAATTCTTTAGAAAAATTCTCTTCGCACCCCTCCCTTCTCTTCGCCCCCTTCCCCCCAACACTCTTTAAATATTACTTTTAACGGAAAAAAAAATTTCAAAAAATACAATTCGAACAATTTTGTAAGGGTAAAAAAGTAATTTTTAGAAAAAAAGTGTCGGAAAAAAGGGGGAGGTGGAAAGACAATTCTTCGCTACTTTAGTTGTTCGATGGGCTGGTTGGAAGCCTTGTCTTTAAAGAAATTGCTATTCTAGTCCCCTGAGTTGCTCTCAGACCCCCCAAAAATCATAAAATACCCTCAGTTTGAACTCAGGATGTTTTATATCCTACGATCCAAATGCGCAAATTCTATTTGGAACCTAAGATCCAAAAAAGGATAAATTCAAAATGCAAGTTTCAAAACACTCATTTGTGAACAAAATGAAGGAAAGCAAATATAAATATAAACGAAGGAACACGAACAACTATCACCGTAAACAAAGGAACATGAAATATTCTAAATTTATATATTTTAAATCATAATAATATATATTTTAAATTTCATATATTCTAAACATATCCTTAAAATTCTAAACAAAAATATAAATCTTAAAATAACAAACTACATTCTAAAAAAAATATAAATCTTATTCTCAACACGTTTTCCTCCATTTTCGTAACGATTTTAGTTGAGTGTATGTGTTTGATTATGAAAGTACAACTAGCTGCACCTGGCATTTTTTATAAAAAAAAAGCATTTCGATATTTGCATTTCAAAATTAAGTGCGCTTGGATTCTAGGTTCCAAACACAAAAATTGAAGGAAAAAAAAATCCATTTTGGATCTCGAATTCCAAAATAGGCATTGCTTTTGGATCATGATTTCCAAAACACAACAAAAAAAGTTGAAAAGAAAGTAAATTAAAAACTCATTTTGGATCCCGCCTTCCAAGCTTTTGGATGTTTGGATTGTGCATTCCAAAATAGACATTGCATTTAGATCCTAAGTTTCAAAAAAAAAAAAAAAGAAGTTGATTTTTTTTAAAATCCACTTTTTATCCTGCGTAGCAAACTTTTGAGCGTTTGGATCTTGCATTCCAAAATAAATGATGCATATCCTGAACTCCAAAACAAAAGAAAAAAGTTAAAAATAAACCCATTTTGATTTTGCATTTTAAATTTTTGGACATTTTGAATCCAGTGTTCCAAAAGTGAACACAAATAGTTAATTTAGTCAATTTAGAGAGCCTAAGAACAATTAAGGGGAAAAAGAGCAATTTTCTTCTTCTAATAATATGAGGCCCTTTTTAAATTAGGCTTCTAGCTTGATGCAATCTCCGAGGACTTGCACTCTTCTATGGTTGAAGAAGAAAGTTTCTCTTTCAGCCCTCTACGCAAGTTTAGAAAACTTTTTCTAAATTTTTTTAGTGTAAATTTTGCACTAGAAAAACAATTCAGAATATATTTTCCAAAAAATTTTGTGTGCAAGAGGGGTGAAAGAGAAACGAAGGAGGGGACGAGAGAAACTATCCTTGAAGAATACTCAACTTTCCATTTCAATTGATAAAGAGAAAAAGTTTGGGAGAATTCACACAAAATAATCTCCAATTCGAATGTAATTCTAGAGATACGGCAAAGCTAGTTGAAATTTATGAGGGGTGCAGATATAAAAATAAAATAAATAATATTTTTATAAATTTTGTTTTGACAATTTTACGTTTTTAGCAACACTCTTTGTATAATTACTATATAGGCTGAAAATATCAAAATAAGAATAAATTTATCTTTTTTTTTACTAACAATAAATTTATCTATCAATTAATAATTTTGACTTTTATATTTCTAGTTGTTTATTCTCTCTCAAAATAGAGATTCTTACTTTTTGAGAAATAGAAAAAAAATCTTAACTGCAAATACAGACTTTTTTGTTCTAAAATGACTAACACTTTTCTTCTTCGGAATTCGCTATGGTTCTATTTATAACGGGCCAGTAAGAGTTCTTTCAATGGCCCCAATAAGAAGTCCAATAAATTTTTTGTAACGTGGGCATAGCATTGTATATCATCTTTTTTACCCCCAAACTGACGATTTTGTCCATGGAGGGTATAAAATTTTTTTGCCAAGAAACTTCGGTTTTTACTAACCGCAGGAATATTTCGGTTTATAAAAACCGTAGAGTATCTTTATATACATGAACTACCAGTCACTTCTTATTTTCATCCAAACTTTTTCAAATCTCCATCCCCAAATCAAATCCGTTTTGGTGCTCATTCAAGACTTGGATTCAACATCAAAGATTGCTCTAAAGGTTCCAACTCTCATTTAAGCTCGAAATTAAGGTAACCACCGATTTAAATTTTGTTAAATGTAGCTGTCATAGGTCTAGTTTCGTAGGTTTGTCTAACAGGAATCGTTCGGTTTTTACTAACCGAAGTTTGCTTCGGTTTTTACGAACCGAAGTTTGCTTCGGTTTTTACGAACCGAAATGTTCATGCGTTTTGAAAAAACTGGGCAGCTTCTGACTTGTGTGAAATTTTGGATAGAATTGGTTACTAATGACTTATAAATTGTTGTACAAATTGCTTATTAGTATTGTAGGTGTGTACTTAGTATTGTATTAGGATTGTAACAATTAAAGGTGGCTAATTTAATTATTTGCATTTGCTTGGTTTGTAGTAATGGAAGATGAACCGCCACGACCACTTGACATTGTTCCGGTTCAAGTTCAACCGCCACCAATATCAATTGACACCGGACATCATTTTGTGACTGAGGCAAAAGAGGATTCCAAAGATGTTTTGATCTCATGGGCTCGCAAAGTAGCAGAAAAATTGAAGGTTACCATTATAATTAGAAGATTGGACAACGGCGGAGATAAAAGTAGAAAGCCGTTTTTTTGTTGCAGTGCGAACGGAGCGGAAAGTACGTGCCACCTACAAAGAAGTTGAAATCCGATTGTACTGGAACGAGGAAATGAGGATGTCCATTCCGACTTCGTGGTTATTACACCAAAGAAACAAAAGTTATGGCATATGACACTGGTGAATGGCATACACAACCACGAGTTGGACACGGGGCTTGAGGGGCATCTTGTGGCGGGTCGGTTGAAGCCGGAAGAGAAGGTATTCTTGGATGAAATGACCAAGAATGATCAAAGATGTATGAAACTTATTTGATTAAGTATGATTTGAAGTTGGATGTTGATGTAGGGTTGATAATTGCGTTTTGGAGAAGAAGAGGGGAACTTAGGGGTTTTTAATGAAAATTTCGTAAATGAAACACAGAAGCTGCGCTTCTGTTTCTATATAAGGCGTCTTTGGTTAATATTAACCGAAGCCGCACAAATGAGCTTACGGTTAATATTAACCGAAGTGGTTTAAGGGGGGTAGATGATTACTTCGGTTTTTACGAACCGAAATGTCGTGGCACAATTTTTTGAACCCCCATGGACAAAAACGTCAGTTTGGGGGTTAAAAAAAATGGGGGGGGGGGGGGGGGTCGGAAAAACAATTTTCTTCTTTCAATGGCCCCAAAAAAATAAAAAAAATTTCTTTCTGATAAATAAAAATTGACAGAAATTTATCTTCCCACCCCCCGTATGTTTTTTTGAACCCCCCACACCACCAGAAAGACATGAGGGAGTGAGAAGAGAACTTTTCAAAAATGACACTGCTATTTAATAAAAAAAATTACATAAGAAAATGAAGAATTCATTAAATTAAGAAATTAGACCAATCAAAAATTTGAAAACCATACATGAAAAAAGAGAGTGGTTATAATTTATAAATACTAAATAAGTGTTTTCCTACTAAATAATTTTAAGTGTTTTCACATAAGATTTTTCGCTTTTTTACTAAATAATATTTTCCTACAAAAAAATCCAACTCTTTTAATAATCTTTTATTACTTCTCTAATATAACACTATAGATGATTCAATAATCAATATTTCCTATCAATAAAACCATAGGTTAAATAATAATAAAGAATATCTTATATGAAAAAAAGTTATATCTACTATGACTAGAAAATGTACAAATATTATTTTTTTGTCATAGATTAAATGTCATTTGCACACAAAATTCTCCCTAAAAGCAAATAGAAGTAGGAGGTAAAGAAATTTTTTATTTTTTTTAGTACAAGGAGGTAAAGAAGAAATTCTAATAATATATATCAATTTTTTTAATTCGAAACGGAACATGTGATACATTCAATTTATGGTTTAATAGTTGATTCATTAAGTTCAATAAAGTAAAAGTAATAACAAAAGAATGCGAAAAAGTCCAATCAATCAAATTCAATAAGACTACATTACACTTAAAATCAAATCAAACCTACAAATTAAACCGGCTAGTTCAATCGATTGAATCAGTTGATTAAGTCTTATTTTAAAACATTGCTATATGTATCATCTCTTTATCACTTTCTTCATTATTCTTTCAAACTATATCTCTCTTCATCATTATCATCTCTCATATTGTCTTGTAGAGGAGCCAATTTGATCAAATAATGTAGAAAGAAAAAGATATCTTTTCATTTTTTCTATATATTAGCTAAATAATAGACAATACAAAAAAAGGAAAATCGATCATATTGTTCTCGTCTATTTGTTTCTTTTCATTTTTTTAATGCAACCAAACTAATACGCAATATATGTACCACACCAACTCTTTCTAAGTGAAAGGTATAAGGAAATGGGAAAATAACATTTTGTCTTTAACCAAAATTTCCAAGAATGTGACATTTTCTTCTTATGTGATTGATTGTTACAGCTTCCTAGTTGTTCAGTTGGTGAAAAACAAACAAAAACCAACGGTACAAATTATCGTTTCTAAGTTGTCACATTACATTACATTACATATATAATACATCTTTTTTTACTACAATAATATTATGAGGGAAAATTATAGGTGAATAAAAAGGATATATAAGGGAAAATAAATTTTCCCCACATGTTCTGAACATAACCTCTCACGAGAAAAACCAAATTTTGATAACTACGTTAACATATATATGGTGCCAAATCAAAAGTGAAAATGAAAAAAATGCTTCAACATATGAATGGTAGGTAGTGTAAGTAAGTTGGGGGGCTTATATAATTAACTAACGAAAATGTCTTGCATATTCACAAGATTTAGACACCAAGTTTAAGTCCATACATATAAAAAGGAAAAAGTAGAAAAAGAAAAAGAAAAAAAATCAATGATGTATATTTTTAAAATAACTAAATGATGTATAATTTTATGCGTGTTCAAATAATTTTATAATTTTTATTTGGAGTTGTGACCAAATTTCTCTTAATTATATAGAGAACATATAGACATAGTATTATATATTTAGGTAGTTTTTTGTGGCTGTTTCGAGTGGTTGTGGTGGTTTTCTAACTTTTGGAAGTCCTTGTTATTGTCTTTGTTTTGTATCTTTTTCTTATTTTGTTGTTGAGTACTTTTGGTATTCCTGATTTATACCCTGACTCCAATTATTTTTCTATCTAATTTATTAAGATTTTGAGTGAAAATGTGGTGTGTTTCTCAATTGAAGTCATGAAATATTGGTCTATTGTTTATTTCAATGCTCTCTCGAACTCTCCAACAGTTCTAACAATATAAAAGGTCACTAAAAGCTCTTGTGTAATTACAAGATTTGAGCACATTTACAAAAATAAGAAAAAGGCTGAAATTAAATAATATGTATACAATGCTCTAGGAAAAATCATAACTTCTTTTTATGTTTTGACAATATAGGACAATTATTATAACTATAAATAATTATTGATGATGATTAGTTAAACAAACGGATCCTTCCGAAGAAATTAACAAATGGACGAGACAAATTACTACATCTTGAGTCTAGACTACGATCAATCTATAAGTATTGGTCCTGAATATGAGTTAGTATACTCTCAATTTACTTTTTCTATTTTTTTTACTCTATTATTATTACTATAGTTTTGAAATTTTTTACAATATATATTAGTATTAAATAATTGGACTCAAATAAAAAAAAATGAAGAGAATCTTGATTTCCTGAATATACATATCAAAAAGTAATGTGCCTATTATTCTTTTGAAAAAATAATACTTCCTAGAAAGTATATATCCTTTTTTGAAAGGAAGAAAGTATACCTTAATTATAGCCAAATTGGGCCTTTCAAGACAAGGTGTTAGGTGTATATACTAGTACTATATTGCGAGCTTTATAGTACGTGTTTCCTTTAAAAAAAATAAAATCCAGCAACGCAATGATGTTATATATAGTCAATGATGTTATATATAGTATTTACCTAGCTAATAAAACATTATATATAGTCAATGATGTTATTTGTCTAAAAAAATTATCAATTAAACTTCATAAATATAGGTATATAGTTCCAATATTTTTTAAACCTCCATGCATCTAGATAAATTAAGATCTAATGTTTGTATCCGATGGAAAGATTGTTGATAAAAAAGATAGATCTCTTGACTTTGGAGTGGGATGTGTATCAGTTTTTTTTTAACCGATGTAAAATTTGAAGTAGTACTTGATAGTTATGAACTTGTTGAATTTGAGAACGATATATATGTTATGTCTATCATAGATAAAAGTACTTCGCAAAAATTATTTATAGAATGAAGTTTGGCCCTCATAATGGAATGAAACATTCACTAATTTGATTTACCCTACCCGTGACGATTTTTGTTGTACTTCTTGTACCGTGACAATGATGCATGAGTGCTCTTAAAGCTTTCAATGATAATGAGTAGCCTCTATGTACTTGGTACTATATACCTATTTTTTTTGTTGATGTTGAACCAGTGAACCGTAATGCTTTGTAAAGTATGACATGATGAAAGTGTTGAAATTCAGCACTGTTTGGCATGCACAATATTAATGTTATTGTCATGACATAGACAAGCACTATTGCTTTTGTAGTTTTTACGTAGATAATCAGTCCACAAGAGGATGCTTCCTCGATAGGTTGTATTGTATATATCAATGGGAAGAGCTACTCAAACTAATTAAAGATGAAACATTAAGCATGATATAAGCATTTTTAGATATGTACTATTCTATATGTTTGTTTGTAATTGTCTCATTGATTGATACTTGTTGCACATTAAAATAGCTAAGTATTTAATCCCTCAATTCGTTGAAAAATATAAGTAAAAGTTGGTCAATAAAATTTGATCTATTTGGTGTAAAATTTAGATCAAATATATTAATTTTTGTTGACTCATTTTTACTTATATTTTAATATGGAAGGAGTGTGTAATATTCTTCAACCCAAATATAAAGAAACCAATCCCGTGTTTGCAAGTAGATTGAAAACTTTTGTGCATAATTAACACTAGAGTTGTGTTATTTGAAGAGTGAAATGCCAAATATCTTGCTAAAATTTCAAAATTAGTCAAATATCTCCCTGAAATTTGGAGATAGACAAATACCTCATTGAAATTGTAAAATGTCAATCAAATACTCTCTTTGTCTGTTAACTACGTTTATTTTGATGACGTGAATCAAATACCCTGAGCATATGATTCATGCATTCTACCATGACCAATTAGATCATGATGATCTTCTTGTTTCTTATCCTCAACCAAGGAATTAAATGAAAATGATGAAGCAGAATACATTTTTCTAAAATATAAATGAAATATATCAATTAATGGAACTAAAAAAGTAATTTTTTTTTATAATAATAACATAACATGAGTGTGTAATGTTTTTGTTATGAAACAAACAAAAGACATTATATAATGTTGATTTGGCACCACGTTTTCCAGCAGCTTTGTCCAGTTTCCTCACTTTGTTTTAATTAGTGATGCCACCAAATTTGTCCTTTTGACCTTCCATCACTGCAGATTTCCCTCAAAGCATTGAAATGGCAAATTATGCAACAATTATGTATGTCATTTATTGGTGCTTTAATACCATGGTCCAAATACAGAGCAGCATATTTCTTTTTTTGATGAAAGCAACATTTTTTTTGGTACACAAAAAATATTGCTATCCAAATTCTTATACAACAAATCTTTTCAATGGTATATATTACCGTGAATTTTGTGAAGCTATATTCTGTAATTTTGGTGCAAGTGTGTGTTTGTTCCCTCTTGGACATAGTTTCAAACGGACACAATATTGTTGCTTTCATTTTTGTTTTGTTACGTAAATTAGCGGCGCAGCTTGTTGCCTGTTTGTCTTCTATCCAAGTGTAATTAGCTTATATATATATTAAAGATATCAATGATCAATAATAAAAAAAATAATAATAATTAAAATTTTACTGTTAAGGTCTACTGTATTATTAGTAATACTATTAGTATAGTGTCTTGGGTTGGAAGTCCAATTTTTATCTATAAAATGATATTTATTAAGATTGGGAATACATTCTTAAAATAGTTTTTTTTTTATTAATCCTTTGGTTCATATGAGAACATGACATAAATAATTCAGAGTTCGGCCACGAGATAAGTAAAGTCTAACAAAAAATTATTTCCTCCGATCCTTTCATTAGGATTTGAACTCGAATTCTCTCACATGGACATCTTTGGTAACAAACTTATAACGTGTTTATAAAAAAAAAAAAATTATAACGTTTTTTGATATGTTATTTCAAGTAGGTAATGAGTTAACTTATGGTGTTCTTAGTTGTGTTGTTTTTCATTTATTGTATTTTTTTCATTTTGCACTTAAAACAACAAAATTTATCAAACATTTTAATTTTATTCTACCACATTTTCAACTATAAGTTATCAACTATAAACTAGTTTTTTAGTTATAAGTTAGTTTATCATTATAGGTAGCTGTAACTTATTTTTATCGAACAAAACCTAGGTGAACCAAGGCTCTCAATTTTGTCCAGTCAGTGAGTCATCATCATCCAGTATATATATTCTCAAAAAGACGTGAATTTTAAACAAACAGTTGTCCAAGTCTCATACAGTTGTGTTGGCTTTGGCTTCCACAATAATCAATTCTCTAAAAATCCCAGTAGTGATGTCTAACCGCGTTTGACCTCGTAAAATTCCCTTCCTCAGTTGCCATACGAATCTCTACTTAACAGTTAACACCATCCATAACACCACATATCCATTTTTTTTTTATTCTCTCCATAAAAAAATAAACACAACTAAGAACAACACCAACACAATCACAAACCCAAATCAAAACATTCCAAAACAAACCCGTTTGATCCAATAACAGATTAAGTTGAAATAATCACTTTTCCATGGGTGACATAGTGAAACAAATATTAACAAAACCGATCCAATTAGCAGACCAAGTAACAAAAGCAGCAGATGAAGCAAGTTCATTCAAACAAGAATGTAACGAACTTAAATCCAAAACAGAAAAACTCGCCGGACTTCTCCGACAAGCAGCAAGAGCAAGTTCCGATCTATACGAACGTCCAACAAAACGAATCATCGAAGAAACAGAACAAGTTCTCGAAAAATCACTTTCCTTAGTCCAAAAATGTCGCGCAAATGGTATCATGAAACGTGTCTTCACCATAATCCCCGCCGCCGCTTTCCGTAAAACATCTTCTCATTTAGAAAACTCAATCGGAGATGTTTCTTGGCTCCTCCGTGTCTCTGCTCCGGCAGATGATCGCGGCGGTGAATATCTTGGACTTCCACCTATTGCTGCTAATGAACCAATTCTTTGCTTCATTTGGGAACAGATCGCTATACTTTACACCGGTTCAATGGAAGATCGATCTGATGCAGCGGCTTCCCTTGTTTCACTTGCACGTGGCAGTGTCCGTTATGGGAAACTTATAATTGAAGAAGGTGGTGTTGGACCACTTTTGAAGCTGATAAAAGAAGGGAATATTGATGGGCAAGAAAATGCTGCTAGAGCTATTGGTTTACTTGGTCGTGATGATGAATGTGTTGAACATATGATTCATGTTGGTGTTTGTTCTGTTTTTGGTAAGATTCTTAAAGAAGGTCCTATGAAAGTTCAAGGTGTTGTTGCTTGGGCTGTTTCTGAACTTGCTGCCAATTATCCTAAATGTCAAGATCTTTTTGCTCAACATAATATTATAAGGTTACTTGTTGGTCATCTTGCTTTTGAAACTGTTGAAGAACATAGTAAATATGCTATTGTTAGTATGAAACCGACTTCGATTCATGCTGTTGTTATGGCCAGTAATAATAGTAATTCTAATTCTAATCTTAATCCTAAGAAAGGAAATGAAAATGAAGATGTTGGTGTTGGCGTTGGCGTTGGTGGTGGTAACAATAAGCAGGGTCGCATATCGCATCATCCATTGGGTGAAAGACCGAGGAATTTGCATAGAGTGATTACAAGTACTATGGCAATTCATGCTGCTTCCAAACAGAGTAATGAAGGAAATGACTTGGCCAATTCCTATACGCCGCCTAATAGCAATGGACTTGGTAATGGTGGTGGTAAGCAAGGAAATCATGGTAATCATCAGAGAAATTATTCGCATTCGGGAATTAATATGAAGGGAAGGGAAAGTGAAGACCCTGAGATTAAGGCAACTATGAAGGAAATGGCAGCAAGAGCGCTATGGCATTTGGCTAAGGATAATGTGGTGATTTGTCGTAGCATTACGGAATCAAGGGCTTTGTTGTGTTTTGCAGTTTTACTTGAGAAAGGACCGGAGGCTGTGCAGTATAATTCTGCAATGGCATTGATGGAGATAACTGCGGTGGCTGAGAAAGATGCTGAATTGAGAAAATCTGCATTTAAGCCTAATTCTCCTGCCTGCAAAGCAGTTGTTGATCAAGTGCTTAAGATAATTGAGAAAGCGGATTCGGATCTCCTCATTCCTTGTGTTAGGGTGATTGGGAATTTGGCAAGAACATTTAAGGCTACTGAGACAAGGATGATTGGTCCGTTGGTGAAACTTCTTGACGAAAGAGAGGCAGAGGTTTCCAGGGAGGCGTCAATCGCACTCAAGAAATTTGCCGGCAGTGAAAACTACCTTCATGTTGATCACTCCAAAGCAATTATAAGTGCAGGTGGGGCAAAACACTTGATTCAGCTAGTGTATTTTGGAGAACAAATGGTTCAGATTCCAGCATTGGTTCTGCTCTCTTACATTGCATTACATGTGCCGGATAGCGAAGAACTTGCTCTTGCTGAGGGGCTTGGCGTGCTTGAATGGGCATCCAAACAATCTTTCATGCAACATGATGAAACCCTTGAGACATTGTTGCAAGAAGCCAAGAGTAGATTGGAGCTTTATCAGTCTAGAGGTTCAAGAGGATTCCATCATAAACTGCATCAATAGGAAACATAGTACACTGTCATCATCATTGTAAATGTAAAGGTTTTCCGATCATTCATGATTTTTATCCGTTCCATCATTCTTCGAAGAGTGTATACAATAAATTTGGCTCCTCTAAAGTGAGAAAATTAGAAGCTGTTATCTCAACAAATCGTGACTTTTTACAATATACCTGTAATATCTACCTTTGATTTGTTAATCAGTGGTCGATAATACTCACTTTAGAGGATCCAGATCCGTATACAATCAATTTTACTTCTTCAATTGTCCAGATTCATTTTCATAGCAGGAATGACCATTTCATTTTTTTATCTTATGAGGATTATTTTTAAGTTTTACCATTAAATTGAATATAGCAATGTGTTGCAGACTTTGCTGTCTACATTTATTTACCAACTCATATGCGTTGGACCAAATAGAGAATCATGTAAAGAATACTTTTGAATGATTCTTCAGGTTTTGTTGGACGAATAGAAAGCAAGGGATTATATGAAAAGTCTAGTTGACCTAAGGTTTGGCTATGGATGTGGTCCAAACAATATCAACTTGTGGAGTTAGACATGTTCAAATAAACCCACGTCACGTTTACCTTCTATATTTATTATTATAATTCCATCATGTGACTATTAACTTTTTTTGACCACCATAAAAAAAAATTAAAAATATGCAACTCTAACACTACTGTTTAGACCAGCTTATTTAAACTTTAAATAAGTTTTGTGAGATATTGTTTGTCAGAATTTATAAAAACTTAATAAGCTTTTTTCAGTAAGTTCTTCAAGATAACTTATGAAACCAGAATATAACATATACAAAAACAATATTGCTTATAACAATTTAGCTTACTATAAAAGTATCTTATGTTAGCTTATACATAAGTGCATATTGTAATAAGCGTTTGTGTTATAAGCTACGGCTACGAATAAGGCCAAAGTATTCCTCAGAGCAATATTCTACGGTAACAAAAGCAGCCATGACTTGATTGTGATTTGTTTGGAAAGGATAATTAATAATTAGGAATAGATGGGGGGTTGTATCCTACCTGTATTGTTGACAACAAGTTGCAAACAGCCTCTTAATAAGATAATGTACGAGTCCAAAGAATCATATGAAATGTATATAGTTAGTATTTCTTTCTCTCCTGGGCCAGATATGTTGATTGCATGATTTGATTACCTGGCCAGATATTGAATGGAACATAGTATTAAAAATTATGATCAATACTGTTGTTTTAAAAATCAAACCAAATTAGACAGTTTAACCAATTGAACCATGAATCAATATTATCTACGGTTCAATATCGATTTAAACAGCTGAACTACAATTTCAAAGTCTTGCGGTTCAATGTCATTTTTCGTTTTCTTAACACATTGCTTTGACTTAGCGCTTATATTAGCACAATATCAATCGCAGTAAAAGCCATATTGATCATTGCATCACAGAGTTTGAAGAAACTAACATCAAATTTCTGATTCATTTTTTTTGCATGCCATCCAGGTTGATAAAAAAAGAATAACTATACAATGGGAGAATCAATATGTAGAAAGATGAAATCCTATTATTATATTTAACATGTGTAACATTGTAACGTGACACTATCTCATTCATTTAAAGGAGGAACTTAAATCCTATTATTATAGATAAATATTAACATATGTAACGTGTATCCATCATAAAGGCTTTATTCATGCCCGTGAAGGATTGGGCTCAAATTCAGTCCAAATTGAGCAACACAATTTGCCCATGTGAAGTGGTGCACAAGCTTGAACAAATAATTGGGAGGAGATTTACTTTTCACACCCTCTAGAATTCCTCACTGACCTCCTGAAATTACCATAGTAACCTTCTCGCTATCTAGAAAGTTTCGCACTATATGTAGCGAGTGACAATTTTATGAACTCAGTTTGCATGAGTTTATTGGCATACATAGTGAAGGGAGATGGGGGTCAACCTCTTTCATGACCCATGGCCCCAGTGCATTCTAGAATGTCAACTCAGTTTGTAGTTTGCTATCTAGAAAACAAACTCTTTTTTTCATGATTTTTTTCATTCATGGGGCGTGTAAATGTTGAGTTTGAGTATAAAATATTGTAAATTGCTATGTAGAATGCGAACTGAAACAAAGTTTGCTACATAGAGTGCAAACTCAGTTTACAATTTAACTAGTGTACCTTATAAAAATGTGGTTACTATCTTATATCATATTTTAATTTGTTACCGGAGCGGTTGTGACATTATCCACCAATCACACACACCGTTAATATAGCTATATTGAATTGTTACTTTATTTGATATGACCAAGTTTACATTTATACTTGCAATAGACATGTATCAAAGCTACAAGAGTTGATAAGTTCGATAGAAAATAGAAAATTAGGTGACTGAATAGTTCAAAATTTAAGTTGCAAACCGTGTTTCATTTAAAGTTATTTCATGGAAGATGAGAGAAAGGTGAAGAGAATAATTTTTTTTTCATTTTTATAAGGTTCGCATCCTAGAATGCGAACTCAGTTTGCAGTTTGTTATCTAGAAAGCGAACTCTTTTTTCCTCAATTTTTGCTATTTACACACCCACTTTCTAAGTAACGAGAGGAGTACATTTGGAATATCAAGGGGCGCGCATGTAAGTCGGGGTGCAAAAAGTTAAACTCAGTTGAAAGTTTTTTGAGTGAAGCTAAAAGTAGTTTGTAAATTTGTTTCTTAGGTCAATTTCTACCAAACTAACTAGAAGTAGTTTATTAAGGCTCGATAAAGAGTTTTGAAATATATATTAAATAATTGAGTCCACTAAATATTACATCATTGCATTTATATTTTGAAAACTTTAATAATTACAAAAATGGAGAGGATTCGGACTTAGTTGGTTTTTGCTAGGTGTAAGCTTGTTATGAAAGGAAATTGTGATTGCCATTTTCTCTAGAAATGGAGAGGATCCGGACTCAGATGGGATTGTATTATTGTATACCTACCTGTTTGTTAACAACAAGTTGCAAACAGCCTCTCAATAAGAAACGGTTGTTAGTAGAGTTATTTTATTTCAAAAGTTATCTCAAGTTGTTTCTAATTTCTTGATATTTTGACCAAGTCTCCATACTTAGCCTAACTGTTGATATTCTATAATGATTTATGAGTCAAAGGCTTATTTGTATAAGTTATATCGTTTACCTTTGACTAAGCCTTACTGATTTTCCTCGTTCACATTTTAATTGCCTTTAGTCCATGAACCGTTCTCATTTTCCTTTTGATCTTGTGTTGGTTTAGTTGAAGAGAGATATTTTTCTATAAATACTTTCAACGCGTGGAACAAAAAGAGAGACACGACTAAACCATAATTTATGTTCCCTGTTCTTGTTTCTTTTCTTAATTTCCCCGTTCTTGTTTCCTTGCATTTCCGGTGTTTCGTCAAATTCGAGTTGTCTGTTATCTCTGATGATTCATACTGGGGAAGGATTGCTGAATTTTGGGGAATTTGCGTTTATAATTAAGCAGATGAATCACCGTCATGATTTATGATTTTGCAGTTTCTTATTGTGTCATTGGCGGTCGCCGGCATCAATTATCTCAACATTAAGATAAGTTTCATTGATTTCTATTTTATTTTCATATTTATTTGGTACCTATATTCATGTATTTGTTTATCATTTTGATTATTCTAGGTCCAATTTTATAACAACCGTATGAGTCCAAAGTGTATATAGTTAGTATTTCTTACTCTCCTGGGCCAGGTTGATTGCATGATTTGCTTACCTGACGGACCAATATTGAATGGAACAAAATATTGAAAAGTATGGTTTATACAGTTGTTTTAAAAATCACAGAATTAGACTCATGAACTAATTGAACCATGAACCAATATTGTCTATGGACAAGCCCAGCCCAGACACATGCACAACATGTGTTGTGGCATCGGACTTTCTAAAAATGCATCAATAGGAAGCATAGGACACTGTCCTCATTGTAAATGTAAAAGTTTTTTAATCATTCATGATTCTTATCTGTTCCATTTCATTTTTTTATCTCACGAGGATTTTTTTTTATTAAAGTTTTACCTTAAATTGAATATAGCAATGTGTTAGGAGTTCAATATCCGGGGTAGGCCGCTTTCGTACGCTTTCCCCACCCAGGTAATAAAGAGTCACGACTAATCCCTAACCTACATTACTTCCGGGAATAAGCGGAACAAGGTTGTCAGCATCAAGTTTTTACTTTAATTTGTTTTGTCTATCTAAAATTGAAACGTAAAATTTTACTTCATATTAAAATAATATTATAAATGCATTAATAATTTAAAGTTTCAAGTTTCAACTTAATTTAAAAGCTCAAATATACTTAAATCATCATAATAAAATATAATATTCATAACCAACATAGTGTGACACAAGTGGTAGATACTTGAGTCCCTTAACCATTTGGTCCTAGGTTCGATCTCCGGCCGGTGCGTATGGAGAATCATTTGTAGGGAGAGGCCAACTCCTTGAATGGATCTCAGTTAACTCGAGGGGATTAGTCTCTGCAGTTGCCCGCGGAGGATACCTTTGATTTACCAAAAAAAAATTATTCATAAACTTGGATCAAACTACACAAATTATCCACCAAATCATTATCCGAAAAAATAAGTTAAAATCATCTCAAAGAGTTAAAACATACGATTTTACACGATTTCAGTGATTTTAGAGCGATTTAAATCATGTAAAATCGTTCTAGATTACAATTTTACCCAAAAACAATTCAACCCGCAATTTAACTTGAAATACTGACCTAAAAACAAAATCTATAATTTTTAGGTTTTAAATCGAATTATTAACAACCTGGCCTTGCCTGAAAAGAATACTTTTGAATGATTCTTCAGGTTTTGTTGGACGAATAGAAAAGTCTAGTTGACCTAAGGTTTGGATATTGATATGGTCCAATATGGTCCAAACAATATCAACTTGTGGAGTTAGACATGTTCAAATAGACCCACGTCAAGTTTACCTTCTATTTATTGTTATAATAATTCCATCACGTGACTGTTAACTTTTTTTTACCACCATAACAAAAATTAAAAATATGCAACTAACACTACTGATATAAATAAGTTCTTCAAGATAATTTATAAAACCAGTTTATAAAATACACAAAACCAATTCGGCTTACTATAAAAGTATCGTATGTTAGCTATACATAAACGCATATTGTAATAAGCATTTGTGTTATAAGTTACAACGACGAATAAGGCCTAAGTATTCCTGAGAGCAATATTCTACGGTAACAAAAGCAGGCTTGACTTTGACTATGATTTGTTTAGAAAGGATAATTAATAATTGGGTATAGATGGGGGGTTGTATGTATATATACCTACCTGTATTGTGTATATATAGTTAGTATTTCTTTTTCTCCTGGACCAGATATGTTGATTGCATGATTTGATTACCTGGGAGACCAATATTGAAAGTTATGGTTTTTGCCAATGTTTTAAAAATCAAATCAAATTAAATAGTTCAACTAATTGAACAATGAACCAATATTATCTACGGTTCAATAACGATTTAAAGCAACTGAACTACAATTTTGAGGTTTTGCGATTCAATGTCATATTGGTTTTCTTAACACAATTATTTGGACATAGCGCTTATATTAGCACAATATCAATCGCAGCAAAAGCCATATTTGTCATTGCATCAGAGTAGGCATGACAATAAAACTCATACCCGCAGGTATTCGTCCACCCCGTCCCAATTTTGACGGGGAAAAAACGAATTGACTGGGTTCGGGTTCGGGTTTGGGTTTCCCCGATTTTAAAAGATGGGAATGGGGCGGGTAATGGAGACATTCATACCAACCCCGAACCCGCCCCACTTATATCTAATTACATTTTACCTTCCTTAAATTATAAACCCTTAGACAAATTCTTAAATTATATTCATATGTTTACTTTCGTTTTTAAGTTGAGTATTAAACAAGTTGTTTTTTCTATTTATATTTTTTGTCTAAAAAAATTATATTGTCGAAACAAAATAGTTTTTGATTTTTACCCCTTTTTTGAATAAAAAAGTACCAAAGCTCAACCTAAGTTCATATGCAAGTGAGGTGGAATGGAGATACCCGAAATCCACGAGGATACCTGAACCCCGTTGGGTATGAGTTTGTGGTTTTACTTTTTATCCCTGATGAGAATTGGGACGGGTTTGGGAATACCCGAACTTTATGGGTTTGGGTTTGGGAAAGCAAAATCCGTCCCCGCCATGCCCCATTGCCATGCTACATCAGAGTTTGAAGAAACTAACATTAAATTTCCGATTCAGAGCCCGTTTGTTATAGCTTTTTTTAATGAAAAATAACTTATTTTAAAAAAAATAATCACTTTTGATAATATAAAGTGCGTTTGTTATAGCTTCTAAAAATAATCAGAATCTAAAAATAATCTAAAAACTGCTAAATATGAGAAGCTAAAAATAGTAGCTTATTAAAAAATAGATTATTTTTAGAGGAAAGAGAAAACAATGGTCAAAAGGTAGAGATGTTTTTTAGACAAAAATAACCTTACATAAATTTTAATATTCTAAAAATATCCTTGTGTTGCCCTAGTTCTACATAAGACTTCCCGACGTTTCTTCTTCTTCTTCTCTGAAAATTGTTCCTCCGTTGATTCTTTCATAAAGGTTAGCCTTTTTATTCTTGCATAATTGTTTATTACAGTATTCTTGTATATGTTGATTTCGATTTGTACTATATGTTTTGTTATTGCAGTATTCTTGTATATGTTTTAAATTTTACGGTTCTATTGACTGAAGTTTTTTATGTTGCGGTTTTGTTTATGGTCAGGAGGTCATGACAGTTGCTATTTTGGTTTATTTGTTAGTTTTGAAATTATTTTATACTCCATCCGGTCACTATTATAAGCAAAAAACCACTTTTTGGATTCATTGGAAAACTAATGTATTTGGACTATATTATGGACCAAATACATTAGATTTCCAATGAATCTAAAAAGTGATTTTTTGATTATAATAGTGACCGGAGGGAGTAAGTATCAATGAACTGTTTATATTATGGTCAGGAGGTAATGTCAGTTGCTTATTTTTAGTTTTGTTAGCATATTTTTTACATGATATCTTACAAGACGATTATAATTTGTATTGCTCTTTTCATCTTTAAAATGATATTTTTGTGTTCTTTATGGGAATTTTGTGATAAAAAATCACTTTTATATATAGTTGTATCCAAACAAGCTAAAAAAATATTTTTTATAAAAAGTAATTTTGATCAAAGTAAACAAACACAAAATAGCTTCTGATGTTTTGTAAACATAATCTCTAAATTATTTAATGTCAAAATCACTAATATTTTAATCTATAACAAAGGGCACTCAATTTTTTGCATTCCATCTAGGTTGATAAAAAAAGAAAAATTATACAACGGGAGAATCAACATGTAGAAAGATGAAATCATATTATTATAGTTAGGACAAAACTTACATGTATTTCCATACATGCATTTCTTACTTGTACTCTCACAAAGAGGTAGTTTTTTTTTATTAAAAAGTAATTTTCTTTTATTTTTTCAAAATGAAAAAACACAAATAACTACCTCTTTGTGAGTGGAAAAGTAAGAAATGCATGTATGAAAATGCATGTAAGTTTTGTCCTTATAGATATTCACACTTGTAACATTGTAACGTGACACTATCTAATTCATTTCATTCAAAGGAGGAACTAAGATCCTATTTTTTCTTTTTGGTGATACTAAAATCCTATTATTATTATAGATATATATTAACATATGTAACGTTTCTTAAAAAAAAAAAATGTAACGTGTAGGGTTGGGAATAGGCCAGGTTGGCTCATAGGGGCCTCCGACCTGGCCTGTTTAAGTTTGGTCTGACCTATTTAATATAAAGGTCAGACTTAGACTTTGAAAATAACCTATTTACTTAAATAGGTCAGACTTAGACTATAAGAAAAGCCTACAATGCCTAATAGGCCAACCTATTTATATTCAATAATAACTATTTATATAAATATAAAATATAAAATATAAAATAATTTACTTTAGAAATTAAAAGGTTAAAGTATATATAAACATAATAAAAATGCATAAAAGAAATAGCAACAAAATATTAGTAAACAGTTTGTCAATGTATTAGTAGCCTATTGTAGTATACTTAATAGACTTACATTATCCTAAATGTGTTTATCACATTATCAGCTTTTAATTTTTGTGCTAATCATTTTATTATATTTCCTTAATGTTGTAGACATTGTGGTAGAATTTAGTACCAAATATAATATGGCATGATGGTGATGTTTAAATGAGAAATAGGCTTCAAGGCCTCTTTAGCCTATTTAAAAAATGGACTATATAGTGATTTCTATGTAAGCAGACTTTTAAAAAGGCTATAAGGTCAGGTCAGACTTGTAAACAGGCTAGTCAGGCCACAAAAAACAGTCTTTGATAGGCCATATGTCAAACTCCGGCTTGAATTTTTTTTCGTAGGCCAGGCTCAAGCTTGCCAAAGTCTGGCCTGACCTCACTACAAGAAATTTTGCATTTTGCAACACTACAATTGCGACATCCGGAGAAAACCGTCGCAATGTGCTTTTTCTAATGACATTTGCAACGGTTTGTGCGACACTTTTGATAACCGTTGCAATGTATTGTTGTAAAACCGGGAAAATTTTTCATTTTAGCGCCTTGTCCAAATGAAATGCTCTTATTAAAAAAATAAAAAATTAAATTAATTTCCCAAAAACCCACCCATCTTCTCCAAAACGCACAAAAGTCATCTTCTCCACAAACAAAACGCATCTTCTCCAAAAAACAAAACGCAGCAACATCAAGCCGCCGTTTCCTTCATCGCCGCGTTTCCTTCACCATCGCCGCCGTTTCCTTCATCATCTCCGCTGATTCCTTCTTCATCTCCGCTGATTCCTTCTTCATTGATTCCCTCGTCCTTCAACTCCAAATCCCTAACTGAGTTCGAAATTCCTAACTCGTTCCAAATTAGTCACTCAAAATCCAAACCCCTAACTTGTTCATCATTGCAATCGATCCCTAAATCTATTTTGAAGCTCCTATTTCTCTCATTGAGCAGATTTCACCATTTTCATCTCAGGTTCGTTTTTCTCTCATAGTTGTTTTCACTAAAAGAAGGACAATTGATCCCTGTGTTTTGGGATATCATTTGTTAACAAATATGGTACAACCTTGCTCTAGGTAAACCTTATTTTATAAAATATGACACTGTTTTATATCTAGAGTAGAAACGCAGTTAGGAATGTTATAGGTAAAACTTGTCATTAAACATGGTTCACAATGGAACATTATATGATTGTTTGATTTGTTTAGTTAACTGAACTTGTTTTAGAAGGTTTTGGTTTTTATGTGGTTTGATTTGTTTCAGCTAAATAAAGAAGGATTTCACATTTTGCGCTGCCGATTTCTCAAGTCCACCGCAATTTTCGTAACGCTGCTGTTATTTTCGTAAGTACTTTGCTCCTTCTATGTCACATTTTGCACTGCTGCTGTTTTCTGCTTCTTTTTGTAAGTCCTTTGAAGTACCAACACATGACAAATCATAAATATCTTATATAAACTCATGTTTAAGAACAAATTTTCCCTGAGATTGATCTATGTTTGAATGTCATCTTTGTTGGTTGCTGTGAGATTGTTATTTTACTCATTTAATTGAAAATTTTGGACTTTGATTTATTCTGATGTTTATGAAATTCAATGGATATACTGTGTTTCATAAAAAAAAAAGAAGCCTTGCTTCTTATTGATAACTGAGTTGTAGATACTTTGATTTTTATTCTTCTACTGTTAATACATACTTGAAACACAACTAGATTTGGTGCGTTTTTAGCTTCTCCAGGTCTGGTTCTGATTTGTTGTTACAGAAGGCTTGATTTTTTTAGTTTTCTTGGTCTGCTTTTGGTTGGTTACAAGGAGGTTCTTGACTCAAATTCTTGTATGTATCATATATATGTTCTTTGTATTTTTGTTCAAATTATTGATTTGATTCTGTAATGCTACTTTTGATATAAGTTTCTTCGTATTTTTGTTCAAATTATTGATTTGATTCTGTAATGCTACTTTTGATATAAGTTAATTGAGCAATGATGTTTATGTGTATTGTTGATCTTGTGTTATGTGACTTATATTTGGTGTTAGATTGTTATGGTTGTGATTAAATGAATGCAGATGTAAACTTTATTTGTTTTAATGTCGAATTGTGGTTTGTGGAATCTGTTGGGATTATGAGTGATATATGCATTGATGAACAATGTTCGTTAACTGATGTTCATTACTGGTTTTTCTAACAGTACAGGGATTATTATAATTAGAAATGCTGATTCTAGGGTGTTACATTTATAGATAACCGTCATTTTATAATTAAATAATCATGGATATGGTTATAAATAAGATTTAGTGAAATTAGTCGCTATCATTTATTTATTTTTAAATTAATGTTCAATAAAAGGGATATTTAGATGAACTGTTTTTAATTAGGTACATATATGATGAGAACATTAGAAGTTACAAATTGAGAGAAAATCAAATGTTAATCTTAGTAAATTCTAAATGTTTCCATTAATTTTGGGGATTTGCTGCTAAAAATGAGTTGCCATTATATAAAGCAATACGCATCGATATATGGTATGAGGATAGATGTAAAGCAATACTTATTTTTTCTTGGTCTGCTTTTGGTCTGGTTCTGCTATAAGGTACTTGTGATTCTGTCGTTTGTGACTTGTGAGCATGAAGTTAAGCCAATGATGACAGTAACAAAAAAAAGCATTCATGGTGTACCAAACTTGAACTTTAGTTAAAAAATTCACAACACTTATTCAAACAAACATGTCCTCGGATTATGCTATACCTTATAAAAGAAACAAGGACAGTTACTTGTAGGCTTTGATATCTCATCCTAAAAGTAACTATGTGTGAGAACCATTCATTCTATTTACTCATGTTTTTTATGTGTCAAAATTTCAATAAAAAGATATCTAACATGTGATGTTAATAAGTATGTTTCACATGGTTGGTCGGATACTTGAAAATAACATGATGAAATTGAATACTACATTAAGTTTCTGTGTGCCATGCCATGACAGCTTTTTAAGATATATAGATAGATATCTGTACGTTACTTATTACTTTCATATGCTTCAATATGGGGCTAGCTATCATATGACAAGACATATATTAAACTAATAATGCAAACAACAAATTGTTCCAAGTGTAACGATTTATGCTTAGGAGTTTTGATATTTTTTCTTGTTTGATCATGTTGTATTTATCCTCTTGTTTGGTCATTCATACATTTCTGTACATTGTTTACTCACACAGATAGTGATTGAATTCAACTAAAGAAAGAAGCATTTCTATTCTTGTGCTACTGATTTTCTAAGTCTGCTGCCGTTTCATAACTCTGCTGCTGATTTTCTAACTTTGCTGCCGTTTCCGTAAGTCCTTTGTCCCTTTGTCTCTTTTCTTCATTTTTGATTGCTCTTAGTTTAGGGGTTGGGCTCCAGTTGTGTTGGTTATGTGTTGTTTGTAATTGATTCGGCTACCTTGTTGTTGTTTCTTTTTCCTTTTCTCCTTTTGTTTCTTTTTCTTGCTATTGTGCTTCTATTTTTTAGCAGGAGGTGTTGTCTCATAGGCTAATTTTTAATAAGATTTGATTGATTAAAAAACAAAAAAGAAAAGAAAATGACTCATACTTTTTCTTGTTTATTCTTAGTCTCATATGGAAGTACTTTAAAGAAGAAAACAAAAATGCATTTATTGTATTTTTTTTTTGACATGTCTATGTTTAAATGCATATATTTTATAGCAATGGATAAGTCATGGATTACGAAGCCGCTAGGATCAGATGCATATGAGCAAGGTGTAATGGAATTTATTAACTTTGCCTTTAAAGATAAACCGAAAAATAGTGAAATAAGATGCCCTTGTAAACATTGTGGTTTCAAAAAACCACAAACTAGGAATGTCATGTTCGACCACTTAACGTGGTCACAATTTCCAGAGGGATACACCATTTGGCTGTATCATGGGGAAACAGCAAGAAAAACTAGTACTATTCCAAATATGGGCCAAGAAGCTGTAGTTGTTGAAGATCCTGTTCAGAACATGATCAATGATGCATTTGGAGTAGATATGGATAAGATAAATGAAGTTCCTGTTGCACCAAATGTAGAGATTGACCGAGATGAAGATGTGATTCCAACTGAAGCTCAAGAAAGGAATGAAGCCAAAGAGTTCTATGAATTAACTAGAGAAGGAGAAGAACCCTTGTATGAAGGGTGTACGAAATATTCAAGATTGTCTTTTTTGGTAAAGTTGTATCATATCAAGTGTTTGAGTGGAATGAGTGACAAGTCAATGACAATGATTTTAGAGTTGCTAAAAGATGCATTTGAATTTACAAAAATTCCAAGTTCGATCTATGAAGCAAAGAAAACAATCACAAAACTTGGTTTGAATTATGTAAAGATACCCGCATGTCCGAACAATTGTATGCTTTATTGGGGAGAAGATGAAGAAAGGGAGACCTGCAAAAAGTGTAAAACTTCAAAATGGAAATCAAAAGCAAAGGCTTGTGATGGAAATAAACAGAAAAAAGTTCCTGCAAAAGTTCTCCGTTATTTTCCATTAAAACCTCGATTACAAAGATTATTTTTGTCATCAAAGACAGCCGAGGATATGAGATGGCATGCTGTTGATACCGAGAATGATGGAATAATGAGGCATCCTAGAGATTCTAAAGCTTGGAAACAATTTGACTTAACACACCCTTGGTTTGCATCAGATCCGCGAAATGTGCGCCTTGCATTGGCTAGTGATGGTTTTAATCCATTTGGCATGATGAGTACAAATTACAGTATTTGGCCAGTTATGCTCATCCCATACAACACTCCTCCACGGGTGAGCATGAAGTCAACATCTTTTATAATGTCAATGATAATTCCCGGTAAAAAAATGCCAGGAAATGATATTGATGTCTACTTACAACCTTTAGTCAAAGAGTTGAAGGAGTTATGGACAACGGGTGTGGTTACACATGATTCCTTTAAGAAAGAGAGTTTCACATTACATGCAACTTTGATGTGGACGATCAGTGACTTTCCGGGATTGGGTGCACTTTCTGGGTGGAACACATACACCGGACTTGCTTGTCCATCATGTAACATTGACTTTACTCCTTTCCGTCTATCTAAGAGCAAAAAATGGTGTTTTATGGGTCATCGTCGTTTCCTTGATCGGGGACACAAATTTAGATTGAACAAGGTCCGATTTGATGGTCAACAAGATATGCGTAGTCCACCGAAAACATTATCTGGAGTTGAAATTCTTGCACAAATTGAAGAAATGGAAAAAAAAAGGATGGAAAAGAAAAGAGAAGAAAATGAAGAAAAGGGAAGGATGAAAAGGAAAAGAAACACCGAGTTGGGAGGACAACCTACACGAGATGACACTAAACAATGGAAAAAGAAAAGTATATTCTTTCAACTTCCATATTGGAAGGATAATCTTCTGCGTCATAATCTTGACATGATGCATATTGAGAAAAATGTGTGTGATAATATCATATTTACTTTGCTAAATGATAGTTCAAAGAGTAAAGACCATGTTAATGCTCGAAAAGACCTTAAAGAGATGGATATAAGACGCGACCTTTGGCCCAATGAAAATGGAAGAATTTCTCCGGCGGTGTTTACTCTGAATGGTAAAGGTAAGAGAGGATTTTTAACAACTTTGAAGAATATCACTGTGCCTGATGGTTATTCAAGCAACATTTCCAAATGCATTGACTTGGAAAATCTTAAGTTGAATGGAATGTTGAAGAGTCATGACTGTCATATATTGATAGAACAACTTTTGCCATTAGCCATTCGGACAACATTACCGAATGAGGTTTCAGCAGTATTGATTGAGTTATGCTCATTCTTTAGACAATTATGTAGTAAAGTATTGAAAGTTGAAGATTTGGAAAAATTGCAAAACCAAATTGTCCTCACTTTATGCCACATGGAAATGCTATTTCCTCCTTCATTCTTCACTGTTATGGTTCACTTGGTTGTTCACCTTGTTGAAGAAGTTAAGCTTGGAGGTCCTGTTCATTATCGATGGATGTATCCTGTCGAAAGGTACAATATGTGGGATTTCGTTCATTCAATAATTTAGTAATTGTCAGTTTTTCTAACTAATATTAATGTGGTGCAATATTAATAGGTACTTAGGACAACTTAAAAAATATGTGCGCAATAAAGCACGACCAGAAGGATCTATTGCAGAAGCATACAATCTAGAAGAGATTCTTACATTTTGTTCAAGGTATCTAGAAAACATTGAGACTAGGTGGAATCAAACAAGTCGTGTAGACGATGAGCCTATTAGTGATATACAAATTGACTCACGTGTAGCTGAATTATTTCCTAGAGTTGGAAAACCTATTGGTGGATCTTCATATTACACTCTGACACCAATTGAAAAGTTACAGGCTCATAGACACATTTTAACAAACTGCCCTTTAGTTGACGATTATCTAAAGTAAGTAAATTTTTTCTACTTGAATTATTCACTACCGAGTTTTTTTTTCACATCTAATACGAAATAATCAAATAGGCAGTATAGAAGTATTGCTCGAAGCCAACTAAGGAGTGGTGCAAGGAGTACTTCTGAGGTAGACAAGAAGGTCCATAGAGAGTTTGCTCATTGGTTCCACAATCGTGTTAGTGTTCATAACAATATTGGTGATTGTGTTGGATTAGTTTTTAATAGGAATGTGACTAACTATAATTTTTATGTTGTTTAGATTTGTAACAATCTTGACACCATTGACGGATTGGATAAAAACGTTCTCATTAGTCTTGCTCAAGGTCCTTTAGATAAAGTTAGAAGGTTCACCGCATACAATGTCAATGGATTCAAATTTCGAACATTGGCACGAGACGCATTATTAAAAACACAAAATAGTGGAGTTTTTGGCATGTTTGGGACACGGAGTTATTCAAGCAATAGTGATGCCCAAATGAGATTTGGAGGGGTACCTTACTATGGAAGATTGATAAACATCATTGAACTTTGCTATGATGGCTTCACAGTGCCCATGTTTAAATGTGAATGGGCTAATACCACAAACCCAAGAGGCATTAAGACAGATAATTTGGGTTTTAACTCCATAAACTTTGCAAGATCAGTAAGTACCGGAGAAAAAGAAGATGATGAGCCATTCATTAAAGCTAATTTTCTCCATCACAAAATTTGGACCAAATTTTCTCTGGTCATACCATAAATGATGATCCCCAAACTTCAAATGCTAATGATACTTTTGATGCTAATAATCAAGATATGGATTAGTCTAGCTTGTTGTTTGTAACCCCTAGGGGATTGATTGTTAAGACTTTTAGCTTATTTGTAACCCTATGGGATTAATGATTGTTACGATTTTGTTGTTTGTCTTTACTCAATCTATGAAATTCTTACATTTTATGTTGATTCATCATCAATGTAATGAAGCACAAACACATGACATTGTTATTAATATTATCCTAATTGTTTTTATAGTTTTTTCTTATCCTAATTTTTTTTCTCAGTGTAGTGAAAAAGATGGCGTTGCCATATGAAGAAGCACGGCGACTAAATATTGAAGAAAATAAGAAAAGGATGAATGCTCTCAAACTGCCCTATCTCTCTCAATCCTTTTACAAATCCCCTGCTGCCACTTGTAACAAAAAGAAAAAATCCTCTGCTACTACTTCCAAACGCTCATTGGTCAGTAATAATCTATTGATCTATTTGTTGTTTTTACTACATAGGCTTAGTGATAGCTGATGTGGCATTCTGTTAAGATATTTTCTCAATAAGTAGCGGTGGGAATTAGTTATGAACATAGTTATGTTTTCATTTTCACCCTTGTAGTTAGGCATAAGTTCAATAAAATATTTTATCTCTGCTCTATCAATAACTCATTTAATTTACAAAGGTTCATTCGAGGTTTGTACTACCTGGAGATCTCGAGAAAGCGAACAAGAAACGCCTACGTTCGTCTAGTTTACCACAAGCACCTCCACATGTGACAACACCGCAAACACCACCTCCACACTTGACAACACTACCAGAACCACCTTCACATGTGACAACACCACCATCAACACCACCAGCAACAAACCAAGATGCATCTCCTCATCATGATATTCCACCGCTTGACTCTGAAGATGATGTTGAAGAAGACTTTGAAGATGATGTTGAAGAAGACTCCGAAGATGATGTTGTAGATGTTCCTTTGCCTCAAAAAAAGAAAGCTAGATATTGGGCTGTAGATGTTATTGGTATCTAATCTAGTGTCAAATTATTTTTAAATTTTTTACTTGTTTTACAATGTTAAATTGTGACATATTTCATTTACTTTCTTATGTGTTAGATGCGGCTGGTCATATTTCAAGTGCACGTTTAATGGTTCCAGACCTGTTTCAAACTAGTTTTGATGTAAGGAGGGTAGTAACTACATGGAATGAAACTGGTCAACCAGTAGGAGCAGCTGCTGGTTTGTTAGCAGGTTTTTTGGGTGAACATGCAAGGATGTTTCAGGATTTTCCCATAATATATGAAAAATGGAAAGACATTTCAAGTGAAAAGAAAACAGAGTTTTATGATCAAAAGATAAAGGTATCATTGCTAAAAAAAACTGAATACTTTTATTTTTTATCTAATGTTTGTTTTGTTAACTAACTATTTTGTTATGATTATTTTGCAAGCCAAAATTTGTTGTTAATGATCAAGACCACAAAAAGTATATCCTCACTAGTATTGCAACGAAATGGAGGACCGCCAAATCTCGATTATTTAAAAAAAATTATAAATGGGAACTCCCATTGGAGGAAAATCTTCGCAATTATCCTCGTTCTTTTGACCCAGATCATTGGGCTAGTTTTGTCCAATATAAGCGGAAGCCTAAGACATTGGTAATCATTCTTATGCGTTTATAGAACTATGAAAAAGATTAGCATTTTTTAGATAAAAAGGTTTTTCATCATGTGTTTACCGTCATGATTTGTTATCAATGCAGGAGATGGCACGAAAAAATGCGGCAAATCGAGCAAAGCTAAAGATGAATCATTCATTAGGAACTAAATCGATTGCAAGGACACAACATGAGTTGGTATGATTCACTATATCTATTATTGATTGTATACTTAAGTATAATTACTTATTATATGTATTTACTTGTAGGAAAAAAGAGATGGTAGAAAATATAGTAGAGGAGAAATGTTTGGTGTTAGTCATAAAAAGTCGGATGGGTCATTTGTCAATGACGAGGCTAAGAAAAAAAATGTAAGTGTCTCATATCTCACTTGAATACAATTTTAATATTTAAGGTAGCTTAAGATTCTTGAATGGAATATGATAAAGTTATAGGATTGATTTAGTGATGATTTGAGTTCAGTTTTGTTCTATTTGCTGCTGCTGCAATTATATATGCTATGGTTTGCTGCTACTGTACTGCAATTAGATATGCTACTACAAGCTGAAAATTGAACCAAAATTGCCAATATAGTTCAATAAATTTATATCTGCAATTTTGTTATATTTGCAATTATATATGCTATTGTTTGCTGCTACTGTACCCAATGTTATGAAAACCGGACCGAACCGGCCGGTCCGAACGGTCCGGCCGTGAACCGGAGCTAACACCGGTCTAGATAGACATAGAAAACCGGTCAAAAGATGGATTTTCCAGTTCAATTTTTTTAATCCTTTTTTCTATTATTTTTTTCCCCTTCATCTTGTCTTCTCTGTTTTCTCATTACAGAGAGCATATTCATCCTTGTGGCTAGTTTGAATAAAATTTCTAGTTAGATTAGATGAAAGTAAATTTGGATAAGAGAGAAAGAACATTGTTTTAATCTAGAATATTGTTGAGGCTCTGTGTTTTCTTCAAATTTTATTAAATGAAAAATCAAACAAGAATAGCACCAAATATAGAAGAAAATAGAAGCACATGTGTGTAAGAAAATAGAGAAAGAAAAATAAATGAATGAAGAAGAGGGAGACACTGCAACTGCAAGAGTGAGTTAAGAAGAGGGAGGCGGCTGAATGAGTGCAAGCTGAAAACTGAACCAAAATTGCCAATATAGTTCAATAAATTTATATTTGCAATTTTGTTATATCTGCAATTATATATGCTATTGTTTGCTGCTACTGTACCGCAATTATATATGCTACTGCAAGCTGAAAATTGAACCAAAATTGCCAATATAGTTCAATAAATTTATATCTGCAATTTTGTTATATCTGCAATTATATATGCTATTGTTTGCTGCTTTCTGTACTGCAATTGTTTGAATGAAATTCATTTTCATAATCAGGACCAATTGCAAGCCGAAATTGCAAAGACTCATTCAGATAATGAAGCATTTGTGAATGTCTTTGGAAAAGAACATGGCGGATTTGCTCGTAGCATGGGACTTGGGGTAACACCATCTCAACTCACTACCACTTGTGCTGCAAGATTGACACCTTCCTCTGAGGCTAATGAGAAGATGAAGGAAATGCAAGCTGAAATTGATAGACTTAAGGACAAGGCTTCACAAGTTGATATCTTGAAGGAGCAGGTTGCATTGTTAATGCAAATGCATAATCCTAAGGAAAATCAGGTAAATTGTTTGAGACTATTGTTGACTGAAAAATAGAGTTGTGTTACATGTGTATGATAGTAAGATTAGTAGATGCCCTTTTAATTAAGTATTAAATGCATTAAGTGACTTACTAGCCTCATAATAGACTGTTGTTGCTGCTGCTATGTTTTCTTATGTCGGTGTTTTGTTGGTTTTGTGCCGATGAGTCTGCTGCTGTATTTGTAGTAGTTGTTGGATGTAGTTTAGGCGGATTAGATTGTTGGATGTAGTTCTCTTTTGTTGTTTTGTGTGGGCTGGAAGTTTAGGCTCTCACCGAGCTTATTCTTCCAGTCTTATATCTTTGCTTAGGGGTGTGTAGAATTGTTTATAGATAATTGAATAACCATTATTCGTTCATTTATTTGATGTCGTTATGTTATGTTTGAAGGAACCTAATATATACTTATGTTTTTTTCAGGTAACTGAATAAACAAGTCAAGAGATGGTAGATGTTTTGAGTAGAGCTAACACTAATTATAAGGATCATTAAGCAACATCAAATATTAGATATAATATTTAGATATTTTGAGGGCTTATTTTGATGTAATGTTTTGCATATGTTTAGGACTCCACAAATATTTATGTTTGAACTACATTAGTTTTTTCCTTTTGGAGTTTCAAGTACATTAGTTTGTTACTATTTGAATGAATTAATGAAGATTAAGTAATTTATATTTATATATTTTGTGCATTTTAATTTTTTTTACTCTTGTTAGATATTGTAAATCGCAACGCTTATTTAATAAGCCACAACAGTAAATGGGGCCCCCGCAAGTGGGCGGTGGGATTGGTCCCTCAGATTAGTTGGTTCTAGCGCCGGATACTGAGTTTTCAAAACAAAAACAATAATTAAATACATTTTTAATTAATATTAAAAAAATGTTTGCGACGGTTTTGTAACCGTTGCAACCTCTGCTGTCAAATTTAGTGATTTGTAGGGAAAAACATAGCAACGGTTAGAAACTGTTGCAACTACAACTGCAACGGTTGTTGCAACGGTTTTTAAAACTGTTGCAAAGTTCTCTTGCAACACACAAATTTGCCACAGTTTGCCAAGCGTTGCAGATGTACAATTGCGACAGTTTTAACCGTTGCAAATTCCAATTTTAACTGTTGCAAAGTGCATATTTTCTTGTAGTGGTCTGGCCTATTCCCAACCCTAGTAACGTGGATCCATCATAATGGACTTTATTCATACCCGTGAAGGATTGGGCTCAAATTCAGTCCAAATTAAAAATCACGCCAGTTCGAATTAATAAATTCAAAGGTGCGTGAATATTTAAGAAATCAATGAAACTAAAAGTAGTTTTTACTCCCTTCGTCCCAAAATAAGTGACCTATTTTTGACTTTGAGTACTATTCATATGATCTACTTTGACTATATTTTTCTACTAATATATATATATATGCAAATATTATCATATGAGATGTTGTTTGATTTATCTCGATGAGTATTTTCAAAATATATAATTTTTAATAAAATATAATTTAAGATATTAACAATTAAAGTTGTACATTGACAAACGTGACAGTGGTCAACTAGGTAAGTTATTTTGGGACAGAGGGAGTAAATTTTTTACTTAAGTCAATTTCTACCAAACTAACTAGAGGTAGTTTTTTTTTTTTTATTACAAGGCTAATCAAAATAAAAGATAAAAAAAGGAAAAAGAAAAAGAAAAAAAAAGTTCTGCTGGGTCACTCAGAAAAATATCTAAAAAATCTTTCGGGGAGATTTGTGATAGGGGTGGGGTGTTCATGGTTCATGAACTGCACTGAACTGAACCATATAAACGGTTCAGTTCAGTAACTGGAACCACTTTTTATAAAAACCAGATTATCTGTAAAACCAGTTACAATTCGGTTCAGAACCGGTTTAGAACCAGTTTACACTTTTAAACTAGTTTAGTTTTGGATAACTGGTTTAAAACCGGTTTATTTTTGAAAAACTGGTTTTCAACCAATTTTCCAAAGAAAATAATCAAAATTTTATTCTTGAAAAAATCGACAACTTTTTTCCAAAAAAGATCGGAAACCTTTTTCTGAAAAAATCGAAAAAAAAATCCGAATAATCGAGAACTTTTTTCCGAAAAAAGGTCGGAAAACTTTTTTTTGAATAATCGAGAACTTTTTTCCCGAAAAAAGATCGGAAACTTTTTCCGAAAAATCGAGAACTTTTTTCCGAAAAAAGTCGAAATTTTGTGCCCAAAAAAAGATTGGAAATTTTTTTCCGGAAAAATCGAGAACTTTTTTTCCGAAAAACAGTCGTACATTTTTTCCCGAAAAAAGATCGAAATTTTTTTCTCGAAAAAGTCGAGAACTTTTTTTCCGAAAAAATCAAAAAAAATTTCCCGAATAATCGAGAACTTTTTTCCGAAAAAAAATCAATATTTTTTTCCTGAATAATCGGAAACTTTTTTGCGGAAAAAAATATAAAAAAAAAAAGATCCAAAACTTTTTTCCGAAAAAAAATCGAAAAATTTTTCCCAAAAAAAGGTTGAAATTTTTTTTCTTGAATAATCCAGAACTTTTTTCCAAAAAAAAATTTTCCGAAAAAAACTCAAAAAAAATTTCCCGAAAAAATATCGGAAACTTTTTTTCGGAAAAATCGAGAACTTATTTTCCATAAAAAATCGAAAATTTTTCCCGAAAAAAGTCGGATTTTTTTTCGGAAAAAAATTAAATTTTCTTTTTTAATAAAAACCGGTTCATAAATTCGAACTGATTCTGAATCAGTTATAAACTGAATTGTAACTGTTTTTTAAAAGTGGTTCAGTTCAAAACTGAATTAAATGGTTCAGTGCAGTTCGAATTACAATTTGGTTCAGTTAACTGAATTTTTGAACACCCCTAATTTGTGAATCTAAAGGCTCGAAAATTGCAATACAACTATGCTAATGCATTATAACCACCTGAAATATTAAATTCCAGCTTTACCAACGTCGAGCAATTACAAAACATTGACTTTAGTTGTCTTTCTCCAAAATGGCATGCATGCTAGTCCAAGCAATAGAAAAGCTGATGTCCAACATAGAGAAAGAACACTTCAACCATTCAATCAAAATATACAACCAATATAATAATTAGTAAAATACTAAGAAGATGAACTTTTAATAATTTAAAATACTGATTTTGTCATTATAAAATTATCGAGTAATAAAATCTTTAAAATACATAAAGTAAAACAGTTAGTTTGTCAAACACTCAAATCATCTCGTAGCTTTGTCAATATAAAATTATAGAGTAATAACATCTTTTAAATTACAAAGTACACCAATTATTTTGTCAAACACTCAAATCATCTCATAGCTAAAAACCATTTACACAAGTCCTTCCATTTAAAACAATTTATAATTTTATACATGTTACGGTTAGAATATTTTCTAATATTTTGTGGACTACAATCAATTCTGGGTTTTTGATTTTAATAAAAACAAGTCGATGTTGTTGTGATTTATATGATGATGCTTAGGTCCAATAAGTGTAATCAGTAATATGGGCTTTGGACACTAATTCTGATTTGCGTAGAAACACAGTGTAGGCCCAACCTTTAGTGTACCTGATAGGTAGTATGGCTAGGGTTGTTATCTTATATAAATAGATAGGCTAGGTCCCCTTTGCCGTTATGTTGTCAATCACGCCATCATTTTGCCTTAATGCTTGTTTGAGATTCGCCCCATTGAGAACCTCAAATCCTGGAGCATGTGATAGGCAGAGGGAGACCTTGTCTAATATATCGATGGTTTTCGACATTGGTGATTCCGATAACTATTGTAATTCTCATATTATCAAGTAAGTGTGTTCTAATTTCATATAATATATCGATCTCTCGATGTTAATTTTTTGAGTTACTACACTTGAATCTTAACATTGTTTCTACTTAATCATATTTCTCACTATTGAAACACCAAAATTTAACATCGAACATACTCCCTCTTACTAATTTCTAACAAAGTTATCCCATCAAAGCACCACTTCAAAAATTAGGATTTAGATAACATCAAAGTCAGCAAGTTTTCAAATCGATTCAAGCCGACATCCCTATACAACTTAAATCCTTCAGGGTAATTTTTTTTTTGGTAGAAAAGCACCAAGGTAATTTAAACTAATAGAATTATCGAACTTTGTATTTCATTGAATTTACAGCATACAACTAACATAACATTGCAATACTAACAAGGGTTCGAATCGGAGAAAATTAACATAACATTGTAATACTAACAACTAACATTGCTTATAAAAAAAACCTAAACATACAACTAAGTCACTAGATTTAGTCTAGTGGTGAGGAATTTGAATAATATACTAAAGGTCATATAAGTTCCATCCTCAGCTCTATTTAAAAAAAGAAAAACTAAACATACAACCAACAATGTATTTGTACAAGTAACAAAGTAACCAACAACCTCTAAATTAAAGCATAAAAACTAGGTAACAACATAGAAAAGTCAAGCTTATCTTATACAAAGAGGGATTTGATATATGTGTGCATGTTATATTAAATATAAGTCGTCAAATCTTAAATGAATGATAGAGATTGTTTATTACTTATATTATAAATGAATGAATGATAGAGATTGTCAAATCTTAGAAAATGATATTTAGAGGAAGAAGAAAAGCAAAGAAAGCAAGCAGTTAATTTGATATCATTCCAAACATAAGGAAAAGTGCTAAGCCGGTCCATCCACTACCAACATGTTTGCAAGTCCTATTTCTCATTCCAAACATAGGGAAAAGTATTGTTGATTGTATCAAATCTTAACCCCATCCACTACCAAAGTTTGTAGAGTTTGGATTTTGTGTTTATATTTAAAAAATTGAGAAAAGTTTGGTGTGACTATAGTTACACTCAATCTTGTTAAATCGAATTTTAGTCTCGAATTTTAGTAAAATCGTGAAAAAAACGAGTTTAACCGAGTAAATTCGGTGTGAAAACGCCAAAAATCGGGTAAACTCGGGCGAGTTTACTTGTTTTCTTCGAGTTTACCTTTACAATTTTTTTTACTTTCATTTTTCATCTAAACTTTAAAACTTCAAGCAAGCAATAAAGCTCAAGCCTTCAAAGCAAGTTTGATGCAAATTTATGTATTTTGGTGCAAGTTTATGAACATGATGCTATTTATATGGTAATTTGGTATATTTTGGTTTTATAATTAAGTTAATATTTTGATCTATTGACATTTTTATAGTATTATATTAGTATATGTCATATACATAATAATTTTAATATTATTTTGATTTTAGGTAAACTCATACGATTTTACGAGTCGAGTTTACCTAGAAAAAATGAACTAAGGTAAAAACTCGATTCTGAGTTATACTGCCGCATACCAAGTGTTTCCCATGTTTGCAAGTCCCATTTCTCATAAAAAAAGAAGGAATAGTAATGTTGACTATAACAAATCTTAATCTCATCCACCACCAAGTTTGTAGAGTTTGGAAAAGCGAATTAAAAAAATAATAGTATTGAACTACCTTGGCAAATCTTAATCACATCCATCACAAAGTTTGTAGAATTTAATAATTGAACTACCAAACAAGGGCATTTGTGTTCACACTCCACAGACCACACTCCACACACCAAAAGCCTTCTCTCCTCTATTTATACACATCCATCTCTCTCTCTCTCTCTCTCTCTCTCTCTCTCTCTCTCTCTCTCTCTCTCTCACACACACACATTTCTTTCCCATCAACTTTTACGTTCCAACTATGTGTTCTTCAACTAAATTTACTACCAATTTGTTCATCCTGTTTCTCTTCCACTGCCTACCAGCAGGTTCGCAAGTCTTACCTTTGCTCTTTATTGATTATCATAAAAAAATTCTTCTTAATTATTACCATTTAATAGAATGTTTGTGTTTTTTCATTTTAATATGTAGGTTCATACTCTGCCACATTCACTATCGTCAACACGTGCAGCCTCACAGTTTTTCCCGGTATTTTCCACGGATTTGGAACCTCGTTACCCTCTACCACTGGCTTTTCCCTTCACCCTGGCGAGTCCAATGTCCACACCATGCCCCGTTCCTGGTCGGGTCGTGTATGGGGGAGAACCCATTGCTCCCACGACTCCGGTGGAAAGTTCTCCTGCCTCACCGGTGACTGTGTTTCCTCAACCATGGAATGTAACAGAGGAAACACTTCCTCACCAGCCACGTTTGCAGAGTTCAAACTAAACGCCAAATCCAGTGGATTTGATTTCTTCCGCATCAGCTTGGTTAATGGTTACAATCTCCCAATGATGATTGAGCCTCAAGTTGGAAACGGATCTGGCAATTGCATGACGACAGGTTGTATGGTACACTTGGGCACAGTGTGTCCATCGGAGCTAAAAGTGATGAGCGGGGGAGATTGCATAGGGTGTAGAAGTGCTTGCAAACCATTTTCTAAGTACTGCTACTCGGAGTTTTTCACAAAGGCATGTCCTCACGCCAACGTTGATGCAACTAAAACCTTCCAGAGTGTTTGTGCATCTACTGATTACTTCATCACTTTTTGTCCTACCTCCACAAGGTAAGTCTTGGTCTATCATATCTCAATATGTTTTCTACTAGCTAAAATTTTGTTGAAAAAAATGATACCAATCTCAACCGTTAATATTTTTGCAAAAAAATATTGATTTATGATCCCAAAATAGATACACATTCATTCAAATGGGATGTTTATATTACAATTTTTTTTTTGAGATGGTTTATTACAATTTGATCCTTCTATAATTGTTTGGTGGCATAAAGTCAAAGCAATTTTGCTATTTAGTGAATTGATTCCATGATAATTTTGATGTGAAATTTTTGTAAGTCAAATTTTTTGAGGTTGTTGATGTTACCTATTTTGGGGCCATCTACTGCAATGTTTTTTTATGCTGTTTTTCTGATTTTAATGAGTTTTGTTGTGGTTGATGTTATCTATTTTGGGGCCATCTAATGTTTTTGGTCTTGCTTTTTGTTTAATTTGTTTTATTCTTTGCTTTTTGTCAAGCGTTAACCCTGTTTATATCCTAATACTGTATTTTTGTTTAGCCAAATCTTAGTTGATTTAAAAGAAAAACTTTGAATAACTAAGATTAGTTTAGTGATGAGAGATTTATATAGTATATATATATGAAAGATATGAAAAATTCTATATAATATGGATCTATAAAAATATTGGTCCATCTTAGACCACATTTTTCATCAAATTGTGTTTCCTCATTGTTTTCTGTCACTCTAGAACGGAAAAGGCAAAAAGAGAAGAAAAGAGAGAAAATAACAAATATATATTATAATGGGTGAGTAAGATATAGTGTAAGTAAAAAATGATTGCATTACTTCCTCAGTTCAATAATGAATGAACTATTTCACACGTACTAAAAAGTACATGTATAAACGAAAAAGAAAGAGTAAACAAGATTTTTATTAAATTGTTTTAATTATTTTGTATTTGCCATTATCATAAACATGAGGTGAATTTTTGGTTACAAGCATAAACATGAGGTGAATTGATATTGACTTAGTATTTAGTAACAAAAACAAATATATTGACTTGAAAGAAATGTAATTAGTATTAAATATTAATTAGAATAGACATTACAATTAAAAAAATTAGTATAGCATTAAGATTTTAGAAGTTCAGTTATTTTGAGTCATTTTTTTGGAATTGGTTTCTTCACACGTATCTAAATTTGGGTTGGTATGTATGTAAGTAAGCTTTTCTTATAGTACCGGTGGTCTTTTATTATGAGATGGTTAGTGTATTTTTAATCTTTCATTTTCTAAATCAATTGCAATTACAAGAACAATTTTTATTTATTAATTAAATCATCATCTTGAATATGAGTTAATGGGATTGAAAATTGAAATTGAGTGCAGTAGGATCATGCCAAGGAAAGGGAAAAACCCTACTACGGTGGACAACTCAAAGGGTCAAAAGAGGAAAGGGTCAACCAGCAACAATAATGTCAACTTTTTTGTTAAAAATGAAAAACTACTGGGCATTGTTGGTGGTGTTGGTATTTTAGTTGTCATTGTCATAACCATCTCATGTGCCTGTGGCTGTACCAAAGATGGTTGCAATTGCAACTTCGGCTTGAGTGGAGGAATCCGATCCAAATTGCCGCTCTGTTCCTGATAATTCCTTCATCATGATTTTGAAGGACTATTCTTTGTAATTGCGCGCAGAAGAAATTCGATAATTTAAACTACTTATTAGTTAATATTGTTGTATTATGTTGAAGTTAGTTGCAAATTTATGGTTTCTAGGTGTTTGTTGTATTGAGTTTTGAGTTTTCTACTTTAAGTTATGAGTACTTCTCAATTCTGATATCTCTTATATACAATATCTTTGTTTCTCTCGGGCTCTGTTCGTCTTGTATAGAGATAGAGATCAGTTAATAATAATAATAATAATAATATATTTTGCTGTTAAAAAAAAAACTTCTGATATCCCTATCTGAGTACTTCTATTGTTCTAATTTATTTTTTTGCTGCAAACTTGAGTACTCAAACTGCCACCATTATTTTTTACACGATTTTTGCTCCACAACATCTACTCCTTCATGTCTTCCATAGCAGATGCATCATGCATGGAAAATAGATGATATGTTTCGCTTTTAATTTTTCAAGCCTCTTTCTCTCTTAATTTGTCCTTTTGTTATTGTTTTTGGTTATTTTTCCATTGAATATAGATTCTCAAATAGTTAATGACATATATAGGATGACTTTAACCAATTCATAAATAAAACAAAAAAGATGAAGACTAGGTGAGAGAGGGGATCGAAACGGTTACTCTTTTTTTCTTCTTTCTTTCATGTATAGTATTTTTCGTTTATTATTATTGTTGTTGTTGTTGTAATAACTAAATTTTTTGAAATTTTTAATCGGTTGTTTGTAATGATTTTCGCCTAAGATTTTTTCTAGATTCATATATAATATTTTTATTGTTTTTTTTTCTATAATTAGTTTTTGAATATTTTTTATTGTTTTTGTTTTGTTCCTATTTTTATAGATAAATTCCTATTTTGCTTATAAATAAAAAGATAAATTCCTATTTTTATGCATATATTATTAAGGAAAATGCTTATATGTAAGAAAGAGTAAAAACAAGAAAGGCAAAAATGAATCTCAACCTTTCATTAATACCATTATCTCATGATTTCTATTAAGAAATTAAATTTATAATAAATTAAAAATCATCCTCTAAAATAATGACATGTGTCTATTCTTGCATTTCTAGCTCAAATTCTCTTGTAACAAATAGCAATGCTCATTATTAATAGAGTAAAATTATACAAAATTTAAAATATTTTTAAACTTTTAAAGATAAATTAATAAATTTAGTAGTAATTAATTTTATTAGATCAGATTAAATTTAGTTAATATCAAATCTGAAACCATGAAATCTGACCATCCACTATCATTTTGTAAAGTGTAAAGTACTAAACCGTCTCTCTCACACACAGCCCATATTTGGTTGAGCTGCAACAAATATTGAACTAAATTTTTTTCTATTAATTAGATATGTAGTGTGTCAAATTTGAAAAAGGAGGCACGGAGGTCAAATTTGCTTTCTTCAGTCTCTTATTCTGTCTCCGATCTCTCTCTCTTTCTCTAATTTTATAAACTAATTTCTTTCCCATACAAGTGATTATTAGTCTAATACTTCTTTTTATTTTATTTTTTATAATTGATCAGTCTAATACTTTAATCCAGTATAGTTTAATTATTTTTAATTAAATCATATATGTGGATTTTTTTATCATATGTAAATTTCCACGTGTTAAAAAATTTAAAATAATAAATTAATATTGAAATTTATGTATTTTTTTATTAAATGTATAATTTTTTTTTTTTTTTTTTTTTTTTTTTTTTATAAATAAAGGCTTTTTTCATATATATAATGAGATAATTACACGTGAATCAAAGGTAGACGGGCAACAAGCTGCGCCGCTAGACCTTTCTGTATAGCAAAACCTAATCTTTGGAAAACTACGTTCATAGACCTAGGCGACACAACATTACTATGCATGACCTTTTGAACTCTTTTCAAAAGGTTTACGGCCTCTGGTGCGAGAAAGCCAAAAGTGTCAAATGCAAACGGTATAAAAACGTGTTGATTATCAGAGCATGCTTTCTCATGTTTGCTCATCTTGCTTGAAGCAGCTTTGAGGGCTGCCTGTCGCACAGTAAAATCACCAACCCCTAGTCCCACAAGTGGGGAAACTCCAGTTAAATCTACACAAGCATGTTTCCCACCTACCCATCCATACACTAGAACATCCGCTGGACGAAGTGTCGATCTTCCTTCTTGTGGGTCAGTCAAAAAATTCACAGGTGCCTCTTTCTTCACAGAAATTCCTGCACGCCTAAAAATATCAAAAAGCACATCTCTGACCAAGTCATGCCTGTATTTGAAGCCTGGAAGCTCCCGACAATGAACTGCATGCTCCCCAAAAGTGTCAAGACACGTTTTACGACAAACAGGGCAAACTTCATCTTTAGGGAATAACGGAATCATGAGGCGGTACCTAAGGATGGTGCGATACTCAACTGGAGACATGTGTTGGCCCAAACCATCAATGGGGATAGCGAAGAGAAAATCTTGAGCATGTGCCGCTTTCAAACACCCAAAAACCGCTTTTTGTCTTTTGGTCATGACAAAATCAACTTCCATGTCCTGAACAATTTTACTAAAAAGAACACTCGCCAAAACATGTTGGGCTTTAGGGGGGACGGTGTCTTTGCTAGCAAAATTGCTAAAGTCAAAAGTCGGAATTGCATCCCGAAGACCGTCCAAAGCATTGTTAAAGTCCAAATCCATACCACATATTCCAATGTCTCTCAAAATATGATTTTGCAAAACCCAAGATTGGGCCCTGGAAGCCACAAAGGCATATGAGCTGGCCTCTACAGCTGAATACAATCCTAACCCTCCAAACTTAATGGGTAAAGAAGTGATTCTCCATTGAAGGTCTCCAAAGAACGGACCTCCCCCAACCACAATATTTTCAACTGCCACTCTCAGCTCTTTATCAAACAAAATAGCTGCCTCTTGCATATAAATTGGTTGGCACGTCCTAAGGCCAAAAAACAGTTTGGCAATACCCATGCATGACCGAAGTAGAAGAAGCTCACTTTGTGGGTCTCTTAGCTTAGGAAGAAGATGCATTAACTCAACAGCCCTGACAGCTCTCTTCATGGCTACCTCCTCAATAAAATATTTATCTCGACTAACAGCACCTCCGAGCAATTTCACACCAGACAACGGCCTCCCAATGTCCGAAGGAAATAACCCTTTATGAAGTTTTCTTCCATCACAAGAAGGCCAAAAGATCTCCGTTTTACGAATATTCAAATGAAGACCCAATCCTGGACCCGTCTCTCTAATGATATCAAGAGATTTAGCCACTTCCTCTGAATCCCCTATGATAGTCCCATCATCAAGATACCAGGCATGAAAAAGAAGGTTGCAGTTGTCCCTGATTTTATGAATGAGAGGGTGTAGTACAAGAGCGAAAAGGAGTGGTCCTAACGGGTCACCTTGTTGCACTCCAGTGGATGCCATAATATGCCCATCCCCAAGGTACAACCTCGCTGCTTGACCATAAAGAAATTCGACCCACAAAGAAATAGATGGACATCTCACTCTCACCTCTTGTAATAGTGCTGATCTATCAACCATGTTGAAAGCATTCGAGAAGTCAACTGTGAGCATAGCTAAAGAACCATCTTCATGTCGCTGGCTTAGAACCCTGTTTGCACTGTGCAAAATTGCCTCTGCACCGCTTGGTATTCCAACCCCAAATTGGAAATCATTGAGATAATTGGTCATATCTTTTCCAACACCTTTCATAGCGACCTTGGATACTAAACGCCTCCAAATGGTACCTACTGCAATAGGTCGTATCCCACCATCGGGCTTTAGTAATGGGGTCAAGGGTGCAGACGCTACAAACTCAGACAAGCTGACGGGGCATCTCCCTCCCAACCATAAGTTAACCACCAGCGTGATAGCATCCAAAAGGTCTCTAGCCACCGGAGAACCTTCTCCACACATCGCATCTAAAAAGTGTTGGGCACGTAATCCATCTCTACCACATGAAGTCCCTTTAGGGAATGATTGAACACACTTGAGAACAGTGTCAACTTTAACCACAGGGGGGGCTTCAGCAAACATGGTGGTTGGTGTAGAGGGAGGTGGCATGTACGGGTGTTTTTCCTCCAAAACTTTCATGGTGACTATTTTTAATAAAAAATTACTATTTTTAATTATTTTAATATGTACAATATTATGTTAAACAAATCCTTAGTTCAACCTTCCAATCTCTCATTCCTCAACTTGTCTCTTCCTATATTTCATACCAGAAAACATAGGGAAAAGTCATATGCGTGACCAGGGACGGATCTACTCAACTACAAAATTGGGGGCAGTTGACCCCACAACTTAATTCACTTTGTAGCTAGTAATAAGATGTTTTGATGATATGCCCCCACTTCAAATGGTATAATGTCCCCACATGCGATCCAAGTCCAAATAAGTATATTATATTGTTAAAATGTTGGTATTATATATGTTTAAAAAAATAAAAAGCCATGACCTTGTCATATGAACAAAAACAATTTCAAATTAATTTATGAGGAAAGTTGTGGTTTGTTTCTTAAAAAAAATGCAGAGAAATAATGGAGGAGATCCTAGCAAATGAAATAAAAGAATCAACTTATCCACACACCCACAGGCCACAGTACACAAGAAAAATTAAACCTTACGATCTTCTTTTTGTCTCCTAATTTTAAGTCTTTGATTAAGTATTTAGTTTTTTAAAGTGAGTAATTCAATTTGTTTGCAAAAAAAAAAGTGAGTATTTCTTTTTTTTTGGATACACAAAAAAGTGAGTATTTCATATTAGAGTATAAAATGAATAATATTAACCTCTGTTTAGCAAACGATAAAGATAAAGATAGAGTAACATCATAATAATTCACAAACTTATTAATAGTCAATGATTTTTTCACTTTACATCTTAGTCACTTTATATGATTAAAATCTACCTGATCATATTGATATACTTTCAACATTAAAAAATACTTATTTTTACACTTTCTTCCCTGATTTTTCTTTGTGCAATGGATCCAAACAATTATTCATTTAACAACAAAAACACTAATAATTATTCATCTCATAGCCATAGTTCAAACAATTTGCCGGTGAACAACCAACACTCGAACCAACCACAACATTAGAATCCATCAAATTAGATCTAGTTGATAAATTAAGGAAGAATAATAATATTAAATATTTAAAATAAAAATATTCATTATTTTAAAAAAATATAAATAATTATTATTATTATACAAAACGAAAGAATATACTCCCTCCGTCCCAAATTATAAGGAAAAAAACAAAAATCACACTTATTAAGAAAAACCAAATCATAATAATTTGGAGTATGTGTTTTTGTATTTTTCTTGAAATATGTTTCATGGGAAGATGTACAAATAATTTTCATTGGTTATTGTTTAATGATAAAAGTGGAGAGAGAGAGAGAGAGAGATAGAAAAAAATCTTGGAAAAGAGAAACTTTGGTTTTTTCTCTTATAATTTGGCACAAAAAAATTGAGTTTTTTTCCCTTATAATTTGGGACGGAGGGAGTAATAAATAAAGAGTAAAGAATGTGGGGTATATGAAAGTAGGGTGTCAAAATGGATAGATTGGATGAATTTAGATTGGATTGCTAATGGATGGATCAAAGTAATCCATTAATCCATTAGCAATCCATTAACATTCAATCAAAAAATCCAATGCAATCCATCATTAGAAATAAAATTCAATTCAATTCATCCATTATCATCTTTCTAATGGATGGATATCCCATTCATCCAACAAAATTAATTTAAATATTATTTTTTAATTTTATAAGTAACTAATAATTTATTATTTATGAATACAAATAGTATAAACATTTACTATATTATGTTGTTGGAAATATCAATATTTACTATATACCGCAGGTAAACAAAATGTGCCAACATTCTTCACTAAGCCCAAACTATTATTCCTCTACTCTAAAGCCCAAAAAAAATTTAATAATGAATAGTAGGCGGTGGTAGTGGCAGCCAGTCAACGGCAGGTCAACGATGGACCTCCAGCGCCGGCACGGCGGCTGACGGCTGCAGGGTCAGATTTTCCAGCGGTTCCACGGTGGTTGGTGGCGGAGTAGGTCAACTGTTTTTTTATTTAATAAAATCTATCTTTTAGTTTTTTTTTTATAATTTTTTTTTTATAATTAAAATCATTATTTTATTTTATTTTTAAAAATAGTCTTAAAAATTAATCATTTTTTAAATAATAAAAAAAAATTCTAAAATAACCAAACGCAATTTATTTCTTTATTTATTAAAATAATATAAGGTAGTACCTTTATATAAAGAAATTAATTTTATGTATTAAGTTATTTTAAAATTTATGAAACTGTTTATAAAAAACAATTATTTTTAAAATTTTTGATTTGTTTGATTTTTTTTAAAAGTGACTATTCATTGGATTTAAAATTAATAATAATCAATCATCCATTGGATTTAGAAATTAAGGTGGATGAGTTGGATCCATCCATTTAATTAAATGGATGAATTCAATCCAATCTTTTTTTTTACAGTAAATTCAATTCAATATATTAACTAATTTATTAACCTTTAGATAGATTAGATGGATCCATTTGTGAAGGGATTGGATGGATAATGGATAAATGGATAATTTTGACACTCCTATATGAAAGTGAGTTGGAAGAGAAATTATTTGGTTTAAACTAAACCATTGTAGGAGTAAAAGTTGAATAATAGATTAATTGTTATGTGAAGAGAGAGAAAATGATGTGGAGTATTGAGAAGTGAAAAAGTTGGGGTTTAATCCCACAACCATTGTTGATAATCTTAGATTATTGATGACGCCCGTGTTTCCAATGAATTGTACTCCTTATTTATTAATTAATTGAATGGCGTGTCTCGAAATCTCCGATTTTTTCAAGGTATATTTTGATAATATATGAAGCACTACTTCTCCTATTTAACAATTTTTTATCACTTGCTACTATTTAAAAAATGCTTATAAGAGTTTCTAACTGATATAATTTACTTTTTAGAAAGGATATTTTAATAATATGCCCATAAAAATAGTTTATGTTTTCTTTTTAACGGCAAAAATAATTACACCCCCTGAATTCGGGTCCTTAATCCGCCACTAACTGCATGTTGTTGGGAAAAAGTGTTGTTGCGAAAAGTTTTAAAAAATATTTGAAGTTAATGTCATTGTTAATATTTTTACAATAACTATTATCACCGCCATTTATATTTTTTATCGCTACCATAGTCAATTTATAATAGCCGTGAAAGTTGTTGTTTTATCTTATTTATCACAACAACCAAAGACGTTGTAGTAAAATGTTGTTGTATCAATAATTAAAGTTACTATCATAATTTATCAACAAAAAAAAAAAAACAAAGTTACTATCATAAGATTTTGTTTTTTCTCATTAAGTTCTTATTTTATTTTTCATTATTATTAAAAATTGTATTTATTAATTTAATATCCCATACAATAATTGAACTTTCTAAGAACCCGTCAAAAAAATTAATTGAAATTTTCTAAGAAGGAATGTTCAATCTCAACGGTCAGTCAAAAAATGTTCAATCTCTCAACAATGGAGGCTTTAATTATATTTATAATTTTTTTTTGGTTCTCATCATCATCGTTTTTCTTAGTAATGTGGAATGCTTAAAGATGAAATTGCATAGCATTCACATGCATATATTTGGATCTGGATTTGATGTTGTTGTATAAGCGCACAGTTTGATACTGTTTTGGATCTCAGTCGTCCGATCAAGATCAAACGCCTAAGATAATTTGATGCTAAAATAATATCAAACTATATGCTTACACAACAATCTCAAATTCATATATTTGATATTGATCGAGTATGTCTTTCTCTTTTCTCTCCCTTCAATAGCTTCTTTGAGAGAGTATGTATCATCTTATTCTCTTGATCTTCTCTACTCCCACAACACTTTTCTTCTCATGTGTTAGTGTTCAATCATGACTTATTTCCCAATATTAGATATAAAAAGAAGAAAGTATCTTTTTAGTTTAGTTGGGACCCTTTTAGGAACTTTACATGAAGAATAAAGAAGTGGAGGCTAGCTTTGTTCTTTTGCACTTTGTGACGGATCCAAGTAGTAACAAATGTGGGCAGCTGACCCCATTTGTTTTTATTTTTTTAACCAACAATATATAATTTTGATATATTGACCCCTCATGAAATACATAAATGTCCCCATACTATAGAATTGTCAAAATAGTTCAACTAATTATTGGAAACAAAATTCTCCCTTTTAATTTTAGAATATTTTTATTTCTAAAAAATTAAAGAAGAAAATGGAATGGTAGAGGGGAGCCCAATAACTTTCTCCAGCAAAGTCAACATAAAAAAAACTTTTTTTATTGATCAAGTAGTCTAATGACTAGAAAATTCACCTTAAAAAATACACTCTTTGTATGAAAAAAAAAATCAACAGATACACTATCTCCCTTCCAAATCTAATTTTTGTCCTTTATTACAATTGAGTAAAAAGACAATAATCCAAGTAATTTTGTTTTTCTTCCCTTCATTCTTATTTTTGTCTTATATTGTATTATTGTTGTTATTTGGCTTCTTATTTAAATTTTTAATATATTTTTAAAATTGTGCTGTATTAGAGATGAAATAAACATCTATCAAGTAATTGATTAGGTAATTTTTTTTTTTAAAGAACAAAATTAACTCATTTCATTAATCAAATAATTTGGTTTGGTTTTAATATGTTAGAAATGGAGAAATATTTTAAAGGAGTTTGTGTGTGTTTTATAGTATGGATTGTTGTTTGTTTTTGTTGCCGCCTATTCTCTCCCTTTAATATTTTAGTTTTATTGTTTTTTACCTGCTATTGTAAGGGGCGTCTACTAACCATGGACGGCATGTGCGACCGCATAAGGCTTCATAATAATACGGGTCTCTAATAAAAAATTATAGGGTAGTAGTATTAGTAAATGAGAGGTATAAAATTAGGGATTGCATGCTTTCAAACGAGAGATTGTGAGAGTCCAAATATTTAAGATTCTCTTTTTGAGGGATTTATTAGTTACAAAATGTCCTAAAAGAAATTTTTCTATTGTGAATAAATTTTTTAGACACTTTATAGCTAATTGTTATATAGTTTTATCATATGGAGAGGTGTGTAATGAAGATTGTCCTATTTATCAAATTTTTTTATATTAGTGAAAAATGAATTTTTTTAGTGTTATTGGTGTTATTTGTAATTTAAATCGATGACAATTTTTTTGATTTTTTTTATTAGGGGCTATTTTTAATAATCGCATAGGGTCTCCAAAAAGTTAGAGACGCCCCTGGCTATTGTGAGATTTATAATCTTTTCCTCTCATCTACAACTGTTTTGTGCTTGAATTTGAGTTTTAAATAAATTATTTTTCGATTAAAAAAATTTGATCTTGCCCCACGTAGTAAAATTTATGGATCCGTCCCTGACGCACAACTTGTGCGTGAAACACTTGCATTTCTTTTAATAATTTTGTTGATTTAAAATAAATGGAGGGTGTGTAACGTTGAAAGTTAATAGTTAAGTAGGAATAGAAACAACTATGTTTTGATATGTTGAGAGAAAATTAGAAAAGAGAGAAATAAAAAATAAAGAAATAATAATGAAATAGAGTATAAATCGCCTGTTCTTTGGATAAATAGAAATATCGAAGATGGAAGTACTAAAATTAATTTTCACTATTTTTTTTGTTTACAAAGAGTTGGGGATCGAACCCAAGACCTATAGCGTACTACCTAAACCCCTCACCACTATACCAAACTTAGTGGCTTTAATTTTCATTATGGCACTCTTCAAGCACCTTAATTAGTAAGTTTTTGTGAATTTTGTATGGAAATCTGTGAAGTCAACGCACCTTAACTAGGTTTGGTCTAGTGGTGAGGGATTTGCGTAATATGCTAGAGGTCTCGGGTTCGATCCTCAACTCTTTGTAATTATTTTTTTAATAAAATTTGAAATTAATAAAATAAATAAAATAACAAGAACTAAATTAATACCTCCGTACCAAATTATAAGTTACTTTGAGAAAAAAATTGTACCAAATTATAAGTATCAATGAAACATTTAATGTTATTTTTCCTATTATACTCTTAACTATTTATTACTCTCTTTTCCTTCAATTATTGTTTAGATAAATCAAACATTCTATGAATCTAAAAGGATTTTTTTTTTCTTTCTTATAATAAGGACCAGAGCGTTATATGTTAGTTTTTCTCCTTGTCAATACTTGAGCCTCGGACCTCCAATTCCTTTAACCCTTGGCACAACTAGTTCAACCAATTGTGCTACCCCTCCCACCCCTTCTCTTCTTTCAATTCTTCAATTTATCTTTCTTATACCATTAATGAAGGACAATTTTGTAAACTAACACATAATTTCTCTTTTTTATACAACATTTCTTAATTTGTGTAATTTGGTCAAACGACTTATATTGTGGTAAGTAATTTATATAATAAGAAGAAACGAAAATCCAGTCCAATAGAAAACTTCAAGACTAAATTGCATTTTTGGCCCCCTAAATTTTTGAAAGTTGCGATTTTAGCCCCCTATGTTTCAAAATATCACTTTTGGTCCCCCATGTTACAAAATAGCACTTTTAGTCCCCTGTATTTACCCCATTTTGCAAAAGGTTAATTTTGACCGTTTCGAAATTTTATCCCCCTATTTTAAAACTCGGAATTTTGTCCCCCCCTATTTTGTCTGTTTCTGAATTTTATCCCCCTATTTTAAAACTCAGAATTTTACCCCCTATTTTATAATTCTTTGAATTTTGCCCCCCTAAAATATTAGGCTCATATTTGACTATATGTGCCAGTGTTGATGTGTTATGTTATTATCCACCTCACTAATTATTTATTATTAAACATTATCTTATTATTTATTTTTGAATGAAAAATTATTAAAAAAATTCTGAAAAATGACAAAAAATTCTAAAAAATGACATTACTAAATTTTGGATAGCCATTGTTTTTAGGATAAAATTATGTTAATGTTATCCAAAATTTTGTAGGTGCATAATGAACACTCTAGGTATTTTTATTGTCTTTTTAATGCGTATTTTTAGGGCACTTTTCTTGTCTTTATAGTATTTTTCTGGTTTTTTTACTGTATTTTTTTATTTTTTGTCATTTTTCAGAATTTTTTTAGTAATTTTTTCATTCAAAAATAAATAATAAAATAATATTTAATAATAAATAATTAGTGAGGTGGATAATAACATAACACATTAGCACTACTACATAAGCAAATATGAGTCTAATATTACAGAGGGGGCAAAATCCAAAGAATTATAAAATATGGGCGGTAAAATTCCGAGTTTTAAAATAGGAGGGGTAAAATTCCGAAACTGTCAAAATAGATGGGGTAAAATTCCGAGTTTTAAAATAGGGGGCAAAATTCCGAAACTGTAAACATAGAGGGGGTAAAACTGTATTTAAGCCTAATTTAATTAATTTTGAGGAACAATTTTGTAGGATAGAATGGCATGTGTTGTTTTTTAGGTGTTGTACTCCCTCTGTCCAGTTTTATGAGAGCTATTTTGACTAAATGAGTACTATTTATTTATCTTAATTTGATCATATTTTTTTAATAATATATAGATATAAATATTATCATATAAGATCTTATTTGATTTGCTTTGATAAGTACTTTCAAAATATCAAGTTTTTATTGAAGTAGCAAAGTTTTTCACAAGAAAGGGGGGTTTGAATTGTGAACCTTTAAAATATTCCCTATAAAAATTATCAATCACAATATACTTGAAGAAAATGATTAGATTGTTAGTTAAACCAAATAACCAAAAGTGTTGCAGTCTGGAGATCGATCTCCCAATCACTCTCTGACAGTATATATATATAACTATTAAATTGTGATGTGTGTGATTAGTGATTGCACAAATTAAATCAGAGTAAGGGAAGAGAATGCACACAATAATTTATCCTGGTTCACCCAAAATGCTTGGGCTAGTCCAGTCCCCACACTCCTTGTGAGATTGTCCACTAAGAGATGCTAATGATCTCAAGTTACACTTCCTTTGATCTAGATCCAAGATCAAATAATCTTCTAAGCCCTACAAGCTTAATCTACCTCAGTCACACTGACTATGAAGGTGTCACTCAATTAGTAGTTACGTACTAACTTGAGCCAATGGTTACAATGATGAAGGATTTTGGAATCAAAGCCTATTCACTCAATACACTTATGAGAAGCTTTGAAAATGGATGGATAAACTCTCAAAACACTCACTGGATATTCTAATCCTAGATATATATGAATTACAGATCTGAGTGAGAGAGAAAAGAAGAGCTCGTGATAAAGACTTGTATAGCAAAAACAAGTGTTGAAGTTGTAGTGGAGACTCTTGCTCTTCAAAGTTGCCAAAGACCTCTATATATAGATGAGTGATGATCAGGGAGTCTTGGCCACGAAGTATATCCGTTGGAGGCTTGAAAATAACGGCTAGTTGCTCTGCAGATGACAGCTCATGTAATTTGAAGAAAACAGATCAGTCTGAGATTGATCTCCAAAGTTTCTTCTTCTGACTTTTAAGAGAGGAGCGTATTGCTAGCTGTTGTTGAGCTGTAATGTTGCTGTACGTTGCTTAACAAACAAGTATAGCCGTTGTGCAGCTTTTGGATAACCTTTAAACAGCTGTAGCAAGCTGGTGTCACTCCAAGTGATGATTTTCTCTTTCCAGCATTGGTCTGAGATCAATCTCCCAATTCTGGCGTGAATGACTTTCTTCTTTTTGGAGCAATGAAGCTAAAGCACGAAAAGTCCAGCTGTTATGGATAAGAACAACAGCTGGATGTTGTACTTGATGTTCCATAGTGTCCTTGTTGCAAGTACAATTGTCATATGGAAAGAGAAGCTTCCTTGGAGAATGTTCCTTCTTTATTCTTTAAAGTACAAGTCCATTCTCAATACCAGGTTGTGCTGTCTACTTCTCCATGGTCCATATAATATCAGTTCCATTTATTGAGTATAAAAATGTCCTCATGTCATATGCTCAATCTTCTCATAGTTAAATCATAGAACTTGGTAAAAGAAGTAAGTTTTGTATTCATGAGAGAAACCTTTGCCTTAAATGATCTCTTGGATGTGTAGATAATTCGTGAGAGAGGCCCAAGAGAAAAGTGATCATTTGTCTTGTACATAGTTGACTTATCCATAAGTCATTTTGCATTGATTGTGTGAAAATGATGTTTGCGCAGGTCTCAGAGACCAATCAGAGACCGTTCTCCAAGCTTTTGTTTTTATCAATGTAAAAACATGATATTTGATCTAAATAGCTCAATTGTTCCTAGCTTAATAAAAACACTCAAGAGCACTTGTTAGATACCAAAAAGATTAGAATTACACTAAAAAATAATTAAGAGGTTTGTTATCTTTAAAACATCAATTAGGGATTTTGCCTCAACAATCTCCCCCTTTTTGATGATGACAAACTTCTTGAATTATGTTTTGAGATGGAATTCTAATTTTAATCAAAATTCAAAGTGCTTGAAATAAAATGTCTAGTGTTTTTAATTTGTAAGCTCCCCCTCAATTCAAGCATTCAATTTCCAAAATGATCATGCTTATGACTTTAAAAGAATTGAGTAACATGAGTATAATTTGAATCAAGCAACATTCATTAATCATTAGTCTCACATAAGTGAGCATTCAAACACAATTGACAGCCCATGATTAATACAAAATGATTCAAACATGCATCAAAAGCAAATTAAACAAACATATCCTGGTTTAGATAACACATACATAGTAGGAGAAGTTCATATAACATCAAAAGAGACTTCTCAAAATATCTAAATACTAAACAGGACTATTAAAAACAGAGTTCATAGCAGTTCATAGCATAAAAATCAAATATCCAAAGTAGCAGCAAACAGGCTTGTATTTCAAAACATCATTGAGCTCCCCCTTGATCTATCAAATCATTCTCCCCCTTTGTCATCATTGAAAAGGGTAACCAGGAGCACACACAAGCAAAGTTTATCAATCAGTGGCTCCAGCAGGAGCAGGTGAAGTAGCAGGATTCTCATCATCATTTTCAGAGTTTTCATTAGCAGGAAATGGATCAAAATGTGGAGTTTCAATTGCTGGAGGTGGTGGAATGTGGAGTTGAGGACACACAACAGTGGTAAACCAATCCCTCAATGTTTTGGATTCCAAAATCAAGTGATTCATCATGGAGTGTTGAACAGTCATTCCCTTAATCACAATATCCAAATCTTTTCTCATTTGTTCCATATCAGTTTCAAGCCTAAAGCGTTTGGTGGGCCTTGAAGGGCCAGGAAAGTCAAAATTGACATTTCCCTCAAACACTAATTGTTGAGTTCCAGCATTTGTAGCATTAACAGATGAGAAAAATGAATCAAAAGTAGCAAATGAAGATGGTATAGATGGCAAAGTACTATCAGTAGGTTTTGGAATAGGAATGGTGGAAATTTCAGGGGTGTCAGATGACAGAATGTTTCTTATGAATTCAGAGGTGCAAAAGGAAGACAAACTTCCTTGGCTTGATGTCATTAAAGGTGAAAACATGGTGGTATTTTGTGGGGCAGACACAGGTTTAAAACCTTGAAGAGTAGTAGCAGCAGTGGTTACCAGTTTCTCACTCTCAGTGGTAGGATTAACATCATCACTGATTTGAGTTTGTTCACCAGTCTGGAGATCATTCTCCAATTGGTCTCCAGAGGCATCAGCAAGAACATTCAAATTTGTTTTCTCAAAATCATCTCTCTTTCTCTTACTTCCAACATCAACAGCAGGGGTTTCAATATCTTTTTTCATATGATGAACATTTTTCAAACTAAAGGTGTAATAATGATCTTCAGAGGTTGTATTTGTCATATCAGCATAATAAAGCCTAAACACTCTAGTCAAAAGCATGGCATATGGTAGTGCAATTTTCTTATAACCAGAGGTGGCAACATGAATCATGTGGTGAAGAATAATGTATGGAAGATTCAATTTAACTCCTTTGGCCATATGGTACATCATGAGAAGATCAAGATCAGTTACCTTATCCTTGCTCCCTGTACGAGGAAAAAATGAGTGTTGACACATGTTGTGGAGAAGTTTGTACTCAGTCTTCAGTAGGGAGGATGGAGGAGAGTTCTTCTTAGCTCCTTCTTCAGTGAACATTTTTCTTTTCAATTCTTCTTTGCTGATCTTGACTTGGTCATACTAGTCATTTCCATAAACCTCTAGCCCTTCACTCTTGATTCCAATTAAGCTTCCAATGACATATGGATCTACCACTAATTCCACATCCTTGATGTTTGAAGTAATCATATCTTTATCTGGGAAGACTTGAGCATTGTAGTAGAATGCCTGTACCAATAAAGGATAAACAGTTTCTTTGATCTGAAAGAAACTTTTCCACTCAAATGGTTCCACAAATTTTTCTAAATCAACACCTCCAATGGATAGCTCAGCAAAATTATATAATCTTGACACAGCTACAGGTTTGGTCATCCAATACTTTTGAAAAATCTCTTCATCTTTAGGTTGAATGAGAGGAGCAGGTAGCAATTTCTCTTTGGATTTTTTCACAGCAATCTTCTTCTTTGTTTTTGGTACCTTGACAGCAGTCTTGACTTCCTTCTTCTTTGGAGTTAGTGATTTCTTGGTTTTGACAGGTTCAGACTTAGTGGATGTAACTGGCTCAAGTTCAAACTCATCAATCTCTTTTTCCAAAAGATCAATCTCAGAGTCAGATTGATCTATCACATGCACTGTGGTGTCCACCACAGGTTTCTTGCCAGCACCAGACATTATCCTTGATGATCTTCTAATTTTGGAGGAATCAAAAGACTTGGATTTCTTCATTTTAACAAGGACAGGTGGAGAGTTCTTTGAACTTGGTATTGTAGTAGTAGGAGATGGAGAAACATCTTCAATTTCTGGTGAGTGTTTGGGTGAATCAACAGGTGGTGATGGTTGATTTTGAGTTAGATTGATGGGTGAGTTTTCTGGAGATTTAGATGATGAGGGTTGGAAAACAGTGTTTGGAGAGTTTTGAGAAATTTGGGGATTTTCAACAGTAGTTTGCATGTTAGTGGTGACAGGAGTAGATTGAATTTCAGGAGTGGTTTCTCGATCTTGGATGGATTTGTAAGACTCAGATGCAGTTTCATAGGATGATGATGATGAGTATTTTGGAGTAGGTGGTTTTGGAGGTGAAGACGATCTTGGTAGTGAAGATGAAGTTGAAGGGTTTTTGGTTCGTGGGACTTTTCTACCACCAGCGTTTTTAGTTCTAGCCATTGATGAAGATTTGAGCTTGAATGTGTTTAATGGAAGTTGAAAGAGTTTGAGAGATTATAAAAAGAAAAACTCAGAAACTTGGGGAAGAGGAAGAATATAGGCTAGGTGTACTTTGATGAGAAAGATGAATAGTAAGTTTGTACTTTAGGTTTTGACAAAAACGTGGGAAAGAGAAAGAAAGGAAAAACCGTTACCCAATGAGTGAGGAGAGAGGGAAGCCCAAATCAATTTTGCCGTTTAAAGCCATGTTCATGAGCCCATTTAAATCAAATGACCGTTATATGTACTGATATGCTTCAGCGCAGTATCCAGAGATCGATCTCTGAACGGTCTCCCAGACACACAGATAAACAAACATCAAGTAGGATTGGGATTTTTTGATGATTTTCAATTTTCCTTTGATAAAATTAAAACGATCCTCAACTAATGGTTTAGTAAAAATGTCAGCAAGCTGATTTTCAGTATCAACAAAAACTAATTCCACATCCTTTTTGTTAACATGATCTCTAATAAAATGATGCTTGATTTCAATATGTTTTGATCTTGAATGCTGAATAGGGTTTTTAGACAAATTAATAGCACTAGTGTTATCACATAAAATTTTAATACATGTGTACCTTAGTGAGAAATCCTCAAGTTGATTTTTAATCCAAATGACTTGAGAGCAACAATTTGATGCAGCAACATATTCTGCTTCAGTGGTTGAGAGGGCAATTGTGTTCTGTTTTCTGCAACACCAGCTTACCAGTGCTTCTCCAAGGAATTGACACGCTCCACTTGTGCTTTTTCTCTCAATTTTATCCCCAGCATAGTCAGCATCACAGTATGCTTGTAAATCAAAGTGTGATCCCTTTTTGTACCATAATCCTACATCAGGTGTTCCTACTAAGTATCTAAAAATTCTTTTGACAGCAATCAAGTGAGATTCTTTAGGAGATGTTTGAAATCTAGCACAAAGACCAACTGCAAACACTATGTCAGGTCTGCTAGCTGTTAAATAGAGGAGAGATCCAATTATTCCCCTATACTCTTTTTCAGAAACATCTTTTCCCTTTTCATCTTTGTCCAAGCTTGCAGAAGGATGCATTGGAGTTGACATGATCTTGACTTCATTCATCTTGTATTTCTTGAGAAGATCATTCACATATTTTTCTTGACTGATAAAAATTCCTTCTTCTAGTTGCTTGATTTGCAAGCCAAGAAAGAAACCAAGTTCTCCCATCATGCTCATCTCAAATTCACTTTGCATAAGGTTAGAAAAATCTTCACACATTTTTTCATTAGTAGCACCAAAGATAATATCATCAACATAAACTTGTACAATAAGTAAATTATGCTTTTCATTTTTTGTAAAAAGTGTAGTATCAATTTTTCCTCTAGAAAAACCATTTTCAAGTAAAAAGGTGCTTAATCTGTCATACCAGGCTCTTGGAGCTTGTTTAAGTCCATAAAGAGCTTTGGTAAGTTTATAAACATGATTTGGTTTATGCTTATCAACAAAACCAGGAGGTTGATGCACATAAACTTCCTCATTTAAAAATCCATTTAAAAATGCACTTTTTACATCCATTTGAAAAAGTTTGATACATTTATGTGATGCATATGCAAGCAGTATTCTAATAGCTTCTAACCTTGCTACAGGAGCAAAAGTTTCATCATAATCAATTCCTTCTTGTTGATTATAACCTTGTGCTACAAGTCTTGCTTTATTTCTGACAACCTTACCATTTTCATCAAGTTTGTTTCTAAAAACCCATCTTGTTCCAATGATTGAATTATCTTTTGGAAATGGTACCAGGTTCCAAACTTCATTCTTCTCAAATTGATGTAGTTCTTCCTTCATAGCCTTAATCCAGGACTCATCAATGATTGCTTCATTTATGGATATTGGTTCAATTTGGGAGATCAATCCCAGATTGGTCTCTACTTCCTGCAAGGCTTTTCTGGTTCTAACACCATCTTCTGTATTACCTATAATTTGATCAGGAGGATGATAGCCAACAATTCTCCAGGTCTTTGGTGGTCCTTGAGGTGTAGGGTTTTCATCTGAATCATGGTTTTGTACCATGACAGGTTCTTCTTCTTCTTCATCAGCAGTGTGCACAGTTGGTTGATCTTCAAATTCATCAAATTTCACATGCATGCTTTCTTCTAAAGTTTGAGTTCTCAAATTGTAGACTCTATAAGCTTTTGAGGTCAGAGAGTATCCTAAGAATATTCCCTTGTCTGACTTTGAATCAAACTTACCTAAGTTGTCTTTGATATTCAAAATGTAACAAAAGCAGCCAAATATATGAAAATAAGAAATACTAGGTTTTCTGCCTTTCCAAAGTTCATAAGGTGTTTTGTTTAAAACTTTTCTAATGGTGACTCTGTTCAAAATATAGCAAGAGGTGTTAATGGCCTCAGCCCAAAAATACTTTTCCACATTTGATTCATGAATCATTGTTCTTGCCATTTCTTGCAAAGTTCTATTTTTCCTTTCAACAACTCCATTTTGTTGTGGAGTTCTTGGACAAGAAAAATTATGAGAGATTCCATTATTATCAAGGAATGATTCAAAGAGAGAGTTTTCAAATTCTCCACCATGATCACTTCTTATAGAGATAATATTGATACCTTTCTCATTTTGAACTCTCAAGCAAAAAGTTTTAAAAGCTTCTAAACAGTCATCTTTATGTTTTAAAAATAACACCCAAGTGAATCTTGAAAAATCATCTACTATGACAAAGCCATAATTTTTGCCACCAAGACTTGTAGTTTTGACAGGTCCAAATAAGTCTATGTGAAGTAACTCAAGAGGTCTTTTTGTGGAAATAAATTCTTTTGGTTTAAAACTACTTTTAACTTGTTTCCCTCTTGTGCAAGATTCACATACTTTATCTAGATCAAAACTAATCTTAGGCAAACCTCTAACTAGATCAAGTTTGGAAAGTTTTGACATAGTCTTCATGCTTACATGACCAGCCCTCTTGTGCCAAATCCATTTGTCTTTTTCAAGAGAAACAAAACATGACTCAGGAGGTAGTTCATCTAAGTATAATACATAAACATTCTTTATCCTTGATCCATTAAAAAGGACTTTGTTAGATGAAGATTGTTTTATTTCACATGAGTTTGATTTAAAACCAACTTCAAAGCCATTGTCACATAATTGACTTATGCTTATTAAGTTATGTTTTAAGCCATCCACATAATGAACATTTTCAATTTTAGCAGAATCAGACTTACCAATTGTACATATACCTTTGATGCTTGCTTTCTCATTGTTTCCAAAGGTGACTGATCCGCCTTCTCTTGTTTCAAATGACAGAAAGCTGTTCCTATCTCCTGTCATATGTCTTGAGCATCCACTGTCCAAGTACCAAGGCCTTTTCTTGACTGCTAGAAGGCATTCCTACATTTGGGTTTAATAAGTTTTTAGGTACCCACAGTTTCTTGGGTCCTTGAATGTTAGTCTCAAATTTCTTATAAGGGATCCTCTGAGAATAAGATGATCTCTTATAAGGTGTTCTCTTATAGACATCTCTTCTGAGAGTGTTTAGAGAATGTCTATGTACAGGTTTTCTAAAATTCTTGTTTCTGAGACCGATCTGAGAATGTTCTGGTGTTCTATAGAGAACTGGTTTTCTTGCTTTCTTTTTGAAACAAAAGGCTTCAAGATGTCCATCCTTGTGACAGAAATCACATTTGTATTTTTGAAAATTCTTTTGTTTATTTGGAATGAGACATTTTTCATATAGCTTTCTGTTTTGATAAGGGTTATGTCCTAGACCAGATCTATCATAAAATGCATTTTGTGTTCCCAAAATGTTTTCAAAAGTTGTAGTAGTATTAATAAACTTTGTTAAATCATTTTCCAATTTTGAAACAGTCTTTTTCAAAACACTATTTTCCTTTAGTACCTCAGAACATTCTTTTTGATCATTTCTCAGAATTTCAAATCTTTTAGAAAGTTCTGTGTGAGCAGTTTGCATGCCTTTGATAACTTCACTTTTAAGACTGCTCTCTTTCTTAATTTCATCTCTTTCTTTTGTTAAAACAGTAATCTCATCTCTTAGTTTAGCATTTTTCTGATTTAAGATTTGAGAGTCATATAGTAAGTTATCAAAGAGATGTTCCGTTTTTTGACAAGATGAGCAAGGATCAAGTGTTACCTCTTCTGCATTTGAGTGTGTCATGAGACATACATTTGCTTCTTGTTCTTCATCTTCTGATTGAGCTTCTTCCAGATCATCCCAAGTAGCCATCATGGATTTCTTTTTGAAGAAGGGCTTCTTCTGTTTGTTCTTTGGACAATCATTCTTATAATGACCAAATTGATTGCATCCATAACATTGTATTTTGCTTAGATCCACTTCTGGTTTAGCTCCATTCCTTTTGGGTTGAAAATTCTTCTTGAGTTGATTTCTTCTTGTCATCAGTCTCTGAATTCTTCTTGACAGGAATGCTAATTCTTCTTCATCATCTTCTTGAAGTGATTCTTCATCTTCACAAAGTGTTTCATCTTTCTGAGAGCATTCTCCAGATTGAGTTTCAAGAGCAATCATCTTCCTTTTTGGTTTATCTTCTTGAAGAACAGATTCATGAGCTTTTAATGATCCAATCAGATCTTCCAGTGAAACTTTAGTGAGATCTTTTGCCACTGTGATGGCTGTGACTATTGGTCTCCAAGTCTTTGGTAAACATCTAAGAATTTTTCTTATTCTTTCATGTGTAGTATATGATTTTCCCAAAGAGTTGAGTTCATTTATGATGCTTGTGAATCTACCATACATCTGATCTATGGTTTCTTCTTCCTTCATTTCAAACAGTTCAAATTTTCTCACACCAATGTCTATTCTTGTTTCTTTGACACTGTTGGTTCCTTCATGATGAGTTTGCAGAGTTTCCCATATTGCTTTTGCTGTTTTGCACTCCATTATTCTATCATATTCTTCCCTGCACAAAGCACTTTTAATAAACAATTTAGCTTTAGTATTAAGGAGAACTCTATCAGCTTCTGTTGTTGTCCATTCAGCTTGAGGTTTAGGATTTGTTGAATCTTTAGCTAATGGAACATATTCTCCAACTTCAAGCACATGCCACATTTTGTTATCTTGTGATCTAAGAAAGAGCTCCATTTTGTCTTTCCAATAGTAATAGTTGTCACCATCAAATAGAGGTGGTCTGTTTGATGATCCTCCTTCAGATATAAACTTTTCATTTTTAGCCATTGCTTCCTTCCTGAATTTTTTCCTCTAGCACTTGTTAGATGCTTCCTTAGAGCCAATGCTCTGATGCCAATTCAAGTAGCAAAGTTTTTCACAAGAAAGGGGGGTTTGAATTGTGAACCTTTAAAATATTCCCTATAAAAATTATCAATCACAATATACTTGAAGAAAATGATTAGATTGTTAGTTAAACCAAATAACCAAAAGTGTTGCAGTCTGGAGATCGATCTCCCAATCACTCTCTGACAGTATATATATATAACTATTAAATTGTGATGTGTGTGATTAGTGATTGCACAAATTAAATCAGAGTAAGGGAAGAGAATGCACACAATAATTTATCCTGGTTCACCCAAAATGCTTGGGCTAGTCCAGTCCCCACACTCCTTGTGAGATTGTCCACTAAGAGATGCTAATGATCTCAAGTTACACTTCCTTTGATCTAGATCCAAGATCAAATAATCTTCTAAGCCCTACAAGCTTAATCTACCTCAGTCACACTGACTATGAAGGTGTCACTCAATTAGTAGTTACGTACTAACTTGAGCCAATGGTTACAATGATGAAGGATTTTGGAATCAAAGCCTATTCACTCAATACACTTATGAGAAGCTTTGAAAATGGATGGATAAACTCTCAAAACACTCACTGGATATTCTAATCCTAGATATATATGAATTACAGATCTGAGTGAGAGAGAAAAGAAGAGCTCGTGATAAAGACTTGTATAGCAAAAACAAGTGTTGAAGTTGTAGTGGAGACTCTTGCTCTTCAAAGTTGCCAAAGACCTCTATATATAGATGAGTGATGATCAGGGAGTCTTGGCCACGAAGTATATCCGTTGGAGGCTTGAAAATAACGGCTAGTTGCTCTGCAGATGACAGCTCATGTAATTTGAAGAAAACAGATCAGTCTGAGATTGATCTCCAAAGTTTCTTCTTCTGACTTTTAAGAGAGGAGCGTATTGCTAGCTGTTGTTGAGCTGTAATGTTGCTGTACGTTGCTTAACAAACAAGTATAGCCGTTGTGCAGCTTTTGGATAACCTTTAAACAGCTGTAGCAAGCTGGTGTCACTCCAAGTGATGATTTTCTCTTTCCAGCATTGGTCTGAGATCAATCTCCCAATTCTGGCGTGAATGACTTTCTTCTTTTTGGAGCAATGAAGCTAAAGCACGAAAAGTCCAGCTGTTATGGATAAGAACAGCAGCTGGATGTTGTACTTGATGTTCCATAGTGTCCTTGTTGCAAGTACAATTGTCATATGGAAAGAGAAGCTTCCTTGGAGAATGTTCCTTCTTTATTCTTTAAAGTACAAGTCCATTCTCAAGACCAGGTTGTGCTGTCTACTTCTCCATGGTCCATATAATATCAGTTCCATTTATTGAGTATAAAAATGTCCTCATGTCATATGCTCAATCTTCTCATAGTTAAATCATAGAACTTGGTAAAAGAAGTAAGTTTTGTATTCATGAGAGAAACCTTTGTCTTAAATGATCTCTTGGATGTGTAGATAATTCGTGAGAGAGGCCCAAGAGAAAAGTGATCATTTGTCTTGTACATAGTTGACTTATCCATAAGTCATTTTGCATTGATTGTGTGAAAATGATGTTTGCGCAGGTCTCAGAGACCAATCAGAGACCGTTCTCCAAGCTTTTGTTTTTATCAATGTAAAAACATGATATTTGATCTAAATAGCTCAATTGTTCCTAGCTTAATAAAAACACTCAAGAGCACTTGTTAGATACCAAAAAGATTAGAATTACACTAAAAAATAATTAAGAGGTTTGTTATCTTTAAAACATCAATTAGGGATTTTGCCTCAACATTTATAATATTTATTAATAGAGAATTAACGATATTAGTGATCAAAATTGTGCGTTGACATACATGCATTAGTCAAACTAACTCTTATCTTTTGGGATGGAGGGAGTATAAACTTTGGGGGAATGAAATATTAGAATTCAACCACAAAAACTACCTTGAGAGTTAAGGCTATAAGACCCCAATAACGAGAAAATATAGTATATAAAGAGATTTTAAGGAGAATACTCGACAATTAAGAATCAACTAAAACCCAATCGGTTGATTTTTAAGAAAGAGATTATGTTAAAACACCGACCGATCATTATCAACAACTAGCGTCCGCCCCGTGCATTGCACGGGTTATTTTGCGAACGCCATATATATATTTGGCACAAGCTTTTATTAGCCGATATAAAAAATGTCATCTCACAATTAATTATGAACTTTTATTAGTAATAATTTATAATAGTCATTTTAAAACTTTTATCGGTGCTCAAAATTGTCATCTCCCAGTAAATTACAAATTTACATGAGTAATACTTCCTTCATTCATTTTTATTTGTTGTTATCTTTCTATTATACCCTAATTTTAATCCACCAATAAATTTCTATTTTTTTCACACACTTTATCTTTTCAATAAATTTAATATATTACGTAAAAAAAATATAATTTAATATGTTATGTACCAAAAAAAAACTTTGGTTTTCCTAATATATAGCATTAATTAGTTTTATTGAAGAAGATAAGAGTAATTGACAATCATATAATTGACAAAATATAACCTTAAATTATCAAAACAACAAATAATTTGAAGTAATTTTTTTCTTCTAAAACGACAAATAAAAAGGAACGGGTGGAGTAAATTATAATAGTGATTTTAAAACTTTTATCAACGATCAAAATTTGTCATCTCCTCGTGAATAATAATTTTTATCAGTAATAACTTGTAATAGTGATTTTGAGTCAAAAAAAAACTTGTAATACTGATTTTAAAACTTTTATCAGCGATCAAAATTGTCATCTACCTAGGAATAATAATTTTTTATCAGCAATAACTTGTAATAGTGACTTTAAAAGTTTTATCAGCGATCAAAATTGTCATCTTCCTGTGAATTATAAATTTTTATTAGTAATAACTTTTTTTTTGTGACTAAATTAGTAATAACTTATAATAGCGATTTTAAAACATTTATCAATGATAAAATCTGGCAATAGTTGTGATGCAGATGATGATTATTGATTTAAATTGGAGGATTTCAAACATGCAATGATTTGGGTTAAATTGGGTTTGATTTGGGTTTTTTTAAAACTTTTATCAATGCTAAAAATTGTCATCTCCCCGTGAATTATAAATTTTCATGAGTAATGACTTATAATAGTGATTTAAAACTTTTATCTGCGATCAAAATTGTCATTTCCCCCGTGAATAATAATTTTTATCAGTAATAACCTGTAATTGTGATTTTAAATTTTTTATCAGCGATCAAAATTGTCATCTCCCCATGAATAATTTTTTTTTTTATCATCAATAACTTGAAATAGTAATTTTAAAAGTTTTATCAGCTATCAAAATTGTCATCTTCCCGTGAATTATAAATTTTTATTAGTAATAGTTTTGTTTTGACTAAATTAGTAATAACTTATATTAGTAATAATTTTTTTTTATTAGTAATAAGTTTTATCAGCTATCTAAATTAGTAATAATTTTTATTAGTATTTTTTTTTGGACTAAATTAGTAATAAATTTATTATAAGTAATAATTTTAATCAGCTATCTAAATTAGTAATGGCGAAGAAAAACCGCTCTCCGTGCTTGTTTTATGAATGGTGTGTCAACCCTCTTTATTGTTTAGCTAGTTAACATTGGGTTGTGAGTGTCTCTTGTCTCTTTTGGTGAGTGATCTTTCATTGTATTGGGGATTGGTAGAGTACTATTTGTACTTAACATTGGGTTGTGGGTGTCTCTTGACTCTTGCTTGTACTTTGTTTCAATCCTTTGCTTTTTAATATATATATATATATATAGTCTGTTTCCCGAGAGGTCACTTGGTTATGGATTTGTTCTTCTTCCTAGAGAAACTCGGTTCGATACTCGGCATCGAGAGAGAGAAGAAGAGAGAAAGAAGAAAATATGAGGCATTTCAAAATACCTCTCTTTTGAAATATATATATATATTCATTCTTGCTGCTGTTCAAAAAAAAACTTTCCGGCTGGTCACTCGCCGGAATCTAGGATTCAAGGCGACCAGCCGCCGGAATATGAGAATAACGATGATTATTGGTGGTATTCTTGTGCGTGTGTGTCTATCGCAGTCGACCATAAACTCTCAATCACAACCTCCCATAAAAACACACTTGTTATCTTCCAAGTGAGATTAGGGTAAAAAAATGACATCATGTATGATGATGTCATTGGTGTAGGGTTTCAAAGAAAGCACTAGGAATTTTTTTTTTTTTACACACTTTATCTTTTCAATAAATTTAATATATTACGTAAAAAAATATAATTTAATATGTTATGTACCGAAAAAAAACTTTAGTTTTCCTAATATATAGCATTAATTAGTTTTATTGAAGAAGATAAGAGTAATTGACAGTGCGTATAATCGACAAAATATAACCTTAAATTATCAAAACGACAAATAATTTGAAGTAATTTTTTTCTTCTAAAACGACAAATAAAAAGGAACGGGTGGAGTAAATTATAATAGTGATTTTAAAACTTTTATCAACGATCAAAATTTGTCATCTCCTCGTGAATAATAATTTTTATCAGTAATAACTTGTAATAGTGATTTTGAGTCAAAAAAAAACTTGTAATACTGATTTTAAAACTTTTATCAGCGATCAAAATTGTCATCTACCCAGGAATAATAATTTTTTATCAGCAATAACTTGTAATAGTGACTTTAAAAGTTTTATCAGCGATCAAAATTGTCATCTTCCTGTGAATTATAAATTTTTATTAGTAATAACTTTTTTTTTTGTGACTAAATTAGTAATAACTTATAATAGCGATTTTAAAACTTTTATCAATGATAAAATCTGGCAATAGTTGTGATGCAGATGATGATGATTTAAATTGGAGGATTTCAAACATGCAAACTGATTTGGGTTTGATTTGGATTTTTTTAAAACTTTTATCAATGCTAAAAATTGTCATCTCCCCGTGAATTATAAATTTTCATGAGTAATGACTTATAATAGTGATTTAAAACTTTTATCTGCGATCAAAATTGTCATTCCCCACGTGAATAATTAATAATTTTTATCAGTAATAACCTGTAACTTTGATTTTAAATTTTTTATCAACGATCAAAATTGTCATCTCCCCATAAATAATAATTTTTTATCATCAATAACTTGTAATAGTAATTTTAAAAGTTTTATCAGCTATCAAAATTGTCTTCTTCCCGTAAATTATAAATTTTTATTAGTAATAATTCTGTTTTGACTAAATTAGTAATAACTTATATTAGTAATAAGTTTTATCAACTATCTAAATTAGTAATGGCGAAGAAAAACCACTCTCCGTGCTTGTTTTATGAATGTGTGTCAACCCTCTTTATTGTTTAGCTAGTTAACATTGGGTTGTGGGTGTCTCTTGTCTCTTTTGGTGAGTGGTCTTTCATTGTATTGGGGATTTGTAGAGTACTATTTGTACTTATTCGACCGCGGAGGATCGAGTGCCGTTTGTACTTTGTTTCAATCCTTTGCTTTTTAATATATATATATATCTTGTTTCCCGAGAGCTCACTTGGTTGAGGATTTGTTCCTCTTCCTAGAGAAACTCGGTTCGAGACTCGGCATCGAGAGAGAAAGAAGAAAATATGAGGTATTTCAAAATACCTCTCTTTTGAAAATATATATATATATATTCATTCTTGTTACTGTTAAAAAAAAAAGTAATAACTTATAATAGCGATTTTAAAACTTTTATTAGCGATAAAAATTGATAATAGTTGTGATGATTGTTGATTTAAATGAGAGGATTTTAAACATGCAAGATGATTTGGGTTAAATCGGGTTTGAGTTGGGTTTTTTTTTGAATTTTTGGAACTTTCCAGCTGGTCACTCGCCGGAATCTAGGATTCAAGGCGGCCAGCCGCCGGAATATGGGAATAACAATGATCATCGGTGATGTTCTTGTGCGTGTGTGTATATCGCAGTCCACCATAAACTCTCAATCACAACCTCCCATAAAAACACACTTGTTATCTTCCAAGTGAGATTAGGGTAAAAAAATGACATCATGTATGATGATGTCATTGGTGTAGGGTTTCAAAGAAAGCACTAGGAATTTTTTTTTAATAAATTATAACAATTATTTAATACAGCAAATAATTAAAAACTAATTACATGCAAAGAGAAATGTGTTAATGCATGTGTGACACTAATATGTAGTTTTCATTATAAATTTCTCATATTTATATTTAATTGAATCCAAAATATTTTATAATATGTGTTCTAAATCTATAATAATATAAATCATCATTATTTATTTATTTTTATTTTTTTTGGTCAAGTTTTTATTATTTTTTAATTATAATTTACTTACTAGTGCTTGTTAATTACGGGCTCCACACTAGTATGAAACAATTCAGAATTTCTCATGCCAAACATGAGGAAACTAAAGAAGCTAAAAATTAATTTTACCAACGAGCGGGTCCCCTCTCCCCAGGCTACACACAAAAGAAAAGACCGACGACACAAAAGAATACAAAAGAATTGACTCACTGTTGTTGCCTAAATCCTTGACGTTGACGGATTTGGATTAACCATCTCTCTCTCTCTATAAGAGCATTCAATCTCTCTGGTATTTCTTCACCATGAGCTTGTCCGTTTCAACTATGTCTTCAACTAAGTTTTCTACCATTTTATTGTTCATCCTCCTGTTAACGTTTCTCTTCCACACCCTAGCAACAGGTTCAGTTTTGCTCATCATAAAACCAACCATTTCTTTAATTATTGCTTTTTCATTATTAATTATTGTGTTGTGTTTTTTATTGTGTACGTAGGTTCCTCCTCTACAACATTCACTATCGTCAACAGGTGCAACATCGCAGTTTATCCCGGTATATTCCACGCGGCCGGAACCTCTAGTAGTACTACCACCGGCTTTTCCCTTCATTCCGGCGAGTCCAAAGTCCTCACCATGCCTCATTCCTGCTCGGGACATTTATGGGGGAGAACAAGTTGCTTCAACAACTCCAAGGGAATGTTCCATTGCCGCACCGGTGATTGTGCTTCGTCAACGATAGAATGTAACGGCAGAGACGCCTCCCAACCGGCTACACTGGCAAAGTTTAATCTAAACGTCAAATCTAATAGAGTTGATTACTTTAGTGTCACCGTCGAGAAGGGTTACAATCTCCCAATGAAGGTTCAGCCTCGAGTCGGAAAGGACATTGGTGATTGCATGACAACAAGTTGTATGGTGCACCTCAACAAAACCTGTCCTTAGGAGTTAAAAGTGATGAGTGAGAGACAATGTATAGGTTGTAAAAGCCCATGCCAACCACTTTCTAAGAACTGCTACTCGGAGTTAACCAAAGCATGTCCTCAGAATGCCACTAGTGTTTGTGCCTCTACTGATTATCTCATCGAATTTTGTCCCACCTCAACAAGGTGCGTATAGGTTTAGAGTACAAACATGATTTGATACTTCTATATATATATAAATATTTATTAATTAAATAATCATCTTGAATATGACCGGAAAAATTAAAATGTGATTGAAATTGAATGCAGTTTGGACAAGCCGTTGAACAATTCAGGGGGTCTAAAGAAGAAAGGGTCACAACTGCAGGCCTTTGTAGCTTGGTTAAAAAACAATATACTACGGGTCGTTCTTGCTGGTGTTGGTGCTGGTGTTGCCATAACTCTTGCCATAAGCATCGCATGTTATTGCGAATGTTGTCATTGTTGCAACGACTACTGCAGTCATGAACATCATGATCAGCGTTCGAACTCCGGTCCTTCCACTTTATGTGCATAACTTTTCAATGGTTTTGTCATTTTGCATGTCTACCCAAAAAAATAATGAATCAAGTGTTCTTATGTATAACTCTCAGTCATTTACTCATGTCTCATGACAAAATTCACATTCAACATGGGAGAGATTGTCCACATTAATTATCTTTCATGTTAAATAAAAACTAAAATAAAATCCTAGCTCAAAGGGTATAAATATCAAAATTGCTAGTGTCGGACGCCAATGACCCAGGTTCGATCTCTGGTCACTCCACTTTGCGTGTGTGTGAGTTTTCAATTGCTTTACCATTTCGTCTACGAACCAAAAAACAATCACATTAAGAAACCAGTCTATATAACAAAATGACCAGTCAAATACTAACATTATATAAGACTAAAATTTGAAGAAAATGGATCATATACTCACAACTTCAAAAAAAACTCTTTCATAACTTGTATTTATAATGTAATCAACTAGAGAAGAGAATATAGTATAAGATGTAGAATTCAAAACTTCAATTTAATAGCTAAGTGGTGTGTAGGCCTCCCTAACTATGCAGAAAAGTATGTCTGAACACATTAGTTAAAGTATGTCTGAACACATTAGGCGTTTAGAGACAATGAGCAAACCTCAGTGACTTTTTTTTCTTTTTTTTAATGGTAAATATATAATATATAAATATAAAGACATAAACTATATAAGAGAAAGTTCGAAAAAATAAAGAAGTATCAGAAATATACTCCATGAGAACTTAACAATCACTATGCTAAGATAAGAAAAAACAAACCTCAGTTACTACACCTAGGACTCATCATTATATCATTATATATATAAGTGATAAGTGCCAAAAAGTAGTTAAATTTCATAGTTAATCAAGGCACTTATTAACTTATTTTTGCAAGTAATTCATATTAAATCTCCCATTTCAATGTAAATAGTTGTTTGAGTACTAAAATGATCAATTTGTGTTTATTTTACCTAATCCCAATTTATTTGATAGGATATTAAGTTTTAAGAAGATTTGTAACCAAGAAGCAAAAGCTGAAATTTTGGAGGTCTAGCTAAGCCATACAGCAGCGAGCCAGCAGCAAGAGCAAGTCAGAGAGCTCAGGTTTCTCTAGCTGCGTTCTGGCTGAGCGATCTAGCAGCGAGAGCAAGTCAGAAAGCTCAGGTTTTTCTAGCTGCATTCTGGCTAAGCGAGGTTGCAGCGAGACAGTCCCAGAAAGCTCTCGCCATGTTCTGGCTGAGCGAGAATGCAGCGAGAGGGGGCGGTTTAAGTCCAGATGCCACGTGTCAGCAAACCCATGGATGAAGAAAGGTCCTCTATCTCAGCGAGAGCTTTCTAGCTCAGCGAGAGCCTGTTTTCAGGACTGATATAAATAGACATCAGTGCTGATTTTTGAAAGGGGATTCCATTCTAAAATCACTTTTGAAGTCCAGAAACGCAGAGAGAGACCCAAGGAGCCAGATTCAAGGGGTTTGGAGGTGGATGCACAACAATAGTTGAGGAATCATCATTGATATGTTTGTTCATCTCTTTTCTTCTTAATCTTTTGTAAAGTTATCATGAAAATGAATAGCTAATCTCTCTTTTGTTGGGATTAGATGTAAATTACTCTATTAGTATGTGTTTCTATTGATCATGGTGTTATATATGGTTTTAGTTGCAAATCAATATTGATGTTATCCTTGTTGTTATTGTTCTCATCTTTGGATTTGAAATAGTATAGGGATATATGTTTTGAATCTTGATCTAGGATAAAATCTATTAAAAGCTAAGATCTAGGAATAGATTTAGATTTAATATTCACTTAAAGTATTGGATCTTAATGCTATTGTATTGATTAAGCACCCGAGGGATCGAGGTTTGATTGGTATAATAGATTTCTCGACGTTATCTGGGGACGGAAACGTTCGATGAGTAAATACGTGATAATATTGGCAAGTAGCTAGAATCTATATAACTGATCGATGAAATATGTACGAATGAGTCAATTGAGTCTAATCCCAGCAATTTAATCTCTCTGTTAATTTACTCCTCTTTTATCGTTGTTATATTTTCTCAAGTTTTCCCGTATCAAACATCTTTTAAACCCTTACTTAAAATCATATAAATTGTTGAACGGCATCGATATCACACCAGTCCCTGTAGAGACGATAACAAAAATACTTACTTTTGTACTTCAACAATAAGTAATTAAGTCTCTAAGTAACCATAATTTGACTTTACTTAAACTCTAATTTAATTATTAAAAATTTATTCACAAAGAATCGAACCGATATCCTCTCATCCTCTCATAAATATTTAGTTCATTTACCATTAAGCTATTTGAATTCATTTGATATTTTGTTTTTTGGTTACATTGATATATTTTGGTTATACCAAATAATAAATACGACACTCAATGTCTAATTTTGTTTTCGTAGAAATCACCTCCATGTTTTTTCCAACATACATTCAATCTTTATAATAATATACTACCTCCGGTCCTTTTTATAAGGAACAATTTGAAAAAATTACACATACCATGGGAAATACATTCTACATAGTTATTTTCATTTAATACTCTTCTAATTTTAAATTTATTCCTTGTATATCCTTTTTTAATTATTCTCAATTCAACTAACTTACTTATTTTTAATATTTTCTCTCACAATAAATAAGAGCATAAGTGAAATGAAACATTTAAAACATTTGAAAATTGGTCGAAGTTTCTTATAAAAAGGACCAATTTTTTTCTCCAAATTGTTTCTTATAAAAAGGACATGAGGGAATATATTTTTTCAAATCCAAGATATATTTTTTTCTTAATAATATTGTCTGATTATGTTTACATGAAAATCAACTTCATTTCTTTTTTTTTTATCACACATTTAATCTATTTTTTCTAATCCAATTATTTTTATTTGATCTACCTGAATTAACTCAATTTCTTTTTTTATCAAATATTCAAAGAATTTTTTTTCTAATCCAATTATTTTTATCTGATTTACCTGCATTTTTTTTAATATTCAACATATATTTTTTCTTAAATAAGATCTATTATTAATAACATATAAAGATATATATTTCTCCAGCTAACCCTAATTAACCCTATTTTAATTCAAATAAATTGTTAAAAAAATATCTCACCACGATTTGCTATACAAATATTTAACACTGTTATTATTTTTCTTTTAGGGCGCAGTCATGTTACCAAAAATATTTGCATCTGATTTTTGTGACAACGAGTACCGTTATGTTACCAGGGGCGGAGCTACACACAGCTGAGGGTGTGCAGCTGCACCCCCTGAATCTCTAAAATTTGCACCTAGAAATTTATTCTTGCACCTATGAACTACTATTTATCTGACAAATTTAAGAAACAAAAAACTGAAGAAAAATGGTGTAAAAGTATGTCAGTTGGCTATCTGACAAAGAAACAAAAAACTGAAGAAAAATGGTGTAAAAGTATGTCAGTTGGCACACAGGAAGAAGAAGAAAAGTAGAAATAATGTGGAAGCAAAGCAATGAACCAGATAGAAGAAGAAGATGAATGCGGCAGCTACTTTTAATCGACAAACAACAAATAATTAGATTTAGGTTTATGTTTGTCGTAATGGGCCTGGGCCACTGAGCATCTTGGACAAGTTAAAATTATAACTTAAAATGTTTTTTTTAATGGAAAAGTAGCATGCTACTAAGATTAAATATGTTTTTTTGGTTTTATTATATTTCAAATTTTATTTTTAGTCCTTATAAAAATTTCCAGCAAGTTTTAGTTCCTCAAATATTTTTTATCAAGAATTTTGGTACATGTTTTTCAGTCAACTCATGTATATCATTTGAAACTTTGATTTGAAAGTACATAAGAGTTAAATTAAAAGTACGGACTAAAAATTGTGATAGAAAATATTTAAGACTAAAAGTTGTTGAAATTTTTTATAAGGACTAAAAACAAAATTCGCAATATTTATAGAGAACAAAAACTTATTTAACCCTACAAGTTATTATTAAAGAGCTTGACCAAAAAATATATATTATTAAAGTGAAAATATTTCACCATAGAATTTACACATGGATGACCTGCATTGCGTGATTTTTATAATATCAAATATTGTGTTTGAGTGATTTTATTATACACTGTAATGCGTCAGTTTGGACTGATTTTAAAGGAGAAATATGATTGTGTTATTCATCCTCCTAAGTTCTTCTCCTATGAAATTTAATTTGGATAAATGTAATTTTCCATCATATTTTTGTCATGATCTTCCGAAATCAACTGACCTCCTATTGTTTTCTCACAATTGCTACAATTTTACCTTAAAATTAAAAAAATAATGTATTGAATATGATGTAAAAACTGGATTTTTGGTGAGTTTAAATTTTTTTTGCACTTTTTTTTTATTATATATTTATATTTCCTAACTTTATTTTTTCAATAGTATTATACAAATATTATTCGAATGTTATATATCATATTTTAATATGTCTACAAAGAATAATAAAACTAAATTGAATTATATATAATATTCCAAAAGATCCGTGCATCGCACGGATAGTAGTCTAGTGTAGTTAAAATTTCAAGTTTAGGGTTAGATGCTATTAATAGTTAACTGACTATACCTAGTACTCATGTACCAATGATATAATTAACAAAAAAATGTATAATGGAATTTAAGCATATCATAAAGAGAATAAAACAGAAATGAAGGAAGTACATTATAAAGCTACTTGGTTCACTTATAAGAAAATTAAAAACTAAGCTTAAGTGTATTAGTGCACGAAGTTAACAATAAGGTATATATCTTAGAAGAGTGCAGCTATGCTCTTTTTTTTGGAGCTCTTTTTCTTCCTTTTGTTTTAACAGATTAAAGACATGTGGCAAAATTGAATCTAATGACTGGAATTTAATAACTGCAATTAAATAATTAAAAATAAAAAACAAAGAAAAACTCAAAAGAAAACAAGCCCGTGTGTTTGTGTTGTCTTTCCATATTCTTCACTCATCACCTTCCCACCCAACATCAACGCAACATCCATCCACCGTCACCGCCGCTCCTTTCCGGCCATCACAGGGCGGCAGTTTCCTCTCCTTTCTCAATCGACCACCACACACACGCACCACCTCAACATATTGTCGTTTCGCATTCGCCGTTTATCCGTTTTGTCACCATGAATGAACCCAACCATCTTGTAGCTGCAGAGCATGTCACTGCTAATATTCATAATCAAGGTACTATTCCTTTTCAAAACTACACTTTTTATTCTTGGTCCTCTTTGTTATTACAAGTAGAGAAAGAAGTTATGTAAAAATTCAAATAGAATTGTGTTGTTATAAGTGTATTGTTACATGAAAATTTCACTACTACATTTCAATTAAAACCGTTGTTATAAGTGTATTGTTACATGAAAATTTCACTACTACATTTCAATTAAAACAGTTGTTATAAGTGTATTGTTACATCCTTTCTCGAAATATGTTAAAATAACATTGATCCTTTCTTTAAAATAGTTGTTATATATAGGTGTGTTAACTGTTATATATTTTAATTTGATATGTATATTTTGGTTTTGTGCAGTTATGTTGTTCTGCAATGTGTGCTACATAACAAAGGTGAAAACTCAATTGTGTTTGGAACAATGCAGACTTATTTGAAAGATGGAATTTGCACAACTATATGGAATGTCACCGCCGCTCCTTTCCGGCCATCACATGGCTGCATATTCATCCTATTTTTACTCCACATCGCAACATATCTCCGTTAGTATATTTCATTTGTGGCGTCTCGTCGTTGCCGCATAACGCGGTGTATCTCAACATCTTGTTGTCATGATAGGAATTGTTACGTTGTAAACAAACTAGACAACATACAAGGGAAATTACATTATTATGCCTGTAAAATATTATGCAGGAGAAACCTAGAGTTGTGATATCACAAGTTGTTGTTATTATTATTTTCACTGTTTGTATATGTGATATCACTATTATTATGGTTTTCACTATTTTTATTTATCACAACAATTGATATCATACTGATGCAGAAAAGTTGTTGTTTCATGAGACAAAATGACAATCCAAAACACATACATACAGTTATTATAAATAGAAGACTAATCCATAAATAGTCATATTACAAAATATTGTAAAAAAGTAATCCATAAATGGTCATATTACAAAATATGTCTCATAAGAAATACATCAAAATACTTAGACATTATATATCTAAAAGACATGATGAAATCCCAATGTATCAAATTGCGTCATTTGGATTGTAATTCATGCTGAGTTCCATTGTTAACTTGGTTTGATGTCTTCGCTTGGACTGTAGCTTGATGCACAGTTCCATTGTTAACTTGGTGTGATTGGTGTTAACTTGGTTTGATGTCGTCGCTCCAGCAACAACTATAACAACCGCCGCCGCTGAGGCAATTTCGAAAACCCCAAATCAAAAGTTGTGTTGTGTCATTGTTCAAGTTTAACATACGCCGTGTTTTCGTTTGGGCACATCCTCACTATTCTGATCATGCTAATCTCTCATCTCTGTTTCATGTTCCAAAGAATAAATCTGGACAAATTTGTACGGTTTTATTTTATTTTTTGTTTTCTCTTAACTTGAACCAGAAACTCATCATCATTGGTAGGAAGTATGTTTGTTATTAATGATTACAAACACGATCAGAAACAAAAAAATGAAACTTTTTAGATTATGATATTTAAGTGAATGATTTTTGGGAGTCAAGTAGATTTCTAATTGTGAATGAAAAGTGAATGCATCTTTGGTGAGATTAGTTTTGAAATTTTTTAGTGGAGATTGGAGGAAGAAGACAAGGGAAAAAAAGAGAGAGAAGAGAAATTATTTGATATGTAGAATGGAAAATGAGAGGAAGAGGAAGAAGAAGAGTATGATACAGTGCATTTGGTGTGTAATAAGAAATATGTGTCTCACTAATCCAATAGCTCATAATTATTATTAGGATGGTTTACTGGTGAGGGACTTAATCGAGCCCTCACTCTAGAAGCCAATAGAATAAATATCCACTTTTTTTTCAAACTTATGATCCACTTGTTATAATTATTTTATTACTACTATTTTTAAGGGGCTTATTTTATTAATAGTATTAAATATTAATTGAAAAATACAAAAAGGGAAGGATGCACACATAGTGCAAAATAGGGTGAGCTGATCCCACATAATATGTTTATTTCTATTTTTTTATTTTTTTGACAGAATGTTTATTTCTAATTCTTACTAGTATAATAATTAATAAGTCTTTGATCATGAGTTCATGACCATTTGTGAAATATAAATCTGGCCCCCACGTAATTTGTTCCTTTCTAACATTTTTTTAAGGCCGTTTCTTTCTAACCAGGACCTCGTACATAGTATCATAGAGAAAGTCTTACATAGGCACAACTATTTAGGCAGAAATTTTAGACACACTCACATAAATCAAAAAAAATTAAAAGAAAAATAAATTTGTCACATCAATTTACATCACTTTAATTTTTATCTCTTTATTTTTTCTTATTTATTGTGAGTGTGTCTAACACCTTTTATTTGTATTTGTGCGTAGGTTAGACTTTCTCGGTATAATAAGTCTTTGATTTTTTTTTGACAAATAAGTCTTTGATCTTAAATATGAACCCATTTGTGAAATATAAAACCGCCCCAACATTATAATCTACCACTAGCACACCGCATATAAACTCTAAACTCTACTACTCTAGTACAAACTAATTTTGTTGAAAATTTGTCATTATAAAATTAATAAATTTTTGTTTTTATTCTTATAATTTTATTTACATTTTTTTTTGTGGTAATTTTTTTTACAAATTTTCATTTTTATAAATTTAATGTTTTGTATTTAGTTTTTTTTTTTAATAATATTTTGTATTTAGTTTCTAGTGACTAATTTATGTTCATCTTAATATAATATTAAGACTCTTAAATTTAAGATATATCTATGTTATATATGTATATTATGTTAAACTTATATAAATCATATTATATTCGAAATACTTTAAAATGTTGTCGATTATAGACTACAAATTAAAAAGGTTAAATTGCACTTTTGGCTTTGTTTGGTAGAAGATTATGACTCTGTTTGGTAAAAATAACGGTTAACTGATAGCTTATAGTTGATAAACTAATTGAAGTGTTTGGTAAAATTAGAGGTTTAGTAGCTTATAGATATAAAATGACATAAAATGACAGTTTTAATTGAGATTTTTAATTTTAATAACAATTATTTTACAAAAACCGTAAAAAGAAAACAGTTATTTCACAAAAAAAAAAAATGAAAAAAAAAAGAAAAGAAAAGTAAAAGAAGCTTCCTTGGGCGTCATTGACAATTGTATGGCTACCTTGGCATGGGAGCCACACCCCCACATGCATAGTCCAAGGGACCCACAGGGACATTTTAGAATTTTTTATAGGAAGAGGGACATTTTGGTGCCTTTTTAAGTGAATAGGGACATTATGAAAAAAAAATAAGAAAAGTGGGGGACAGGTGGCGCGACTTGATTGGCCTATAGCAAGTGAGAGAAAAGTGAATCTTTACTTATTTTTTAAAAATTAATATATATATATATATATACATGTATGTGTGTGTAATATTTTGACTGTGTGTGTATATTTTTATTTATTCTAATACTTTCAGTGCAATTATTGTATAGTATATTTTTTTCAATATTATTTTTTTAATATCAAAATTCATAGGTTTGAAAACTCTATAAATAGAGGTATAGTTTGATATACTTTCAACATTAAAAAATACTCATTATTACATTTTCTTCTCTGGTTTTTCTTTATGCAATGGATCCAAACAATTATTCGTTTAACAACAAAAACACTAATAATTATTCATCTCATAGCCAAAGTTCAAACAATTTGCCGGTGAACAACCAACACTCGAACCAACCACAACATCAGAATCCATCAAATTAGATTTAGTTGATAAATTAAGGAAGAATAAAATTAAATATTTAAAATAAAAATATTAATTATTTTAAAAAAATATAAATAATTATGATTATACAAAACGAAAGAATATACTCCCTCCGTCCTAAATTATAAGGGAAAAAACAAAAATTATACTTATTAAGAAAAATCAAATCATAATAATTTGGAGTATGTGTTTTTGTATTTTTCTTGAAATATGTTTCATGGGAAGATGTACAAATAATTTTCATTGGTTATTGTTTATTGACAAAAGTGGAGAGAGAGAGAGAGAGAGAGATGCAATTTACATTTAATTTTATGAGAATAAGTAGAAAAAATTCTTGGAAAAGAGAAACTTTGAGTTTTTCTCTTATAATTTGGCACAAAGAAATTGAGTTTTTTCCCCTTATAATTTGGAACGGAGGGAGTAATAAATAAAGAGTAAAGAATGTGGGGTATATGAAATTAGAAGTGTCAAAATGGATGGATTGGATGAATTTGGATTGAATTGCTAATGGATGAATCAAAGTAATCAATTAATCCATTAGCAATCCATTAACATTCAATCAAAAAATCCAATGCAATCCATGATTAGAGATAAAATTCAATTCATTCCATTCATTATCATCTTTCTAATGGATGGATATCCAATCCATCCAACAAAATTAATTTAAATATTATTTTTAATTTTATAAGAAACTAATAATTTATTATTTATGAATACGAATAGTATAAACATTTACTATATTATGTTGTTGGAAATATCAATATTTACTACATATCACATCTAAACAAAATGTGCCAACATGCTTCAGTCTTCACTAAGCCCAAACTATTCCTTTACTCTAAAGCCCAAACAGAATTTAATAATAATTTAATAAATAATTTAATAATGAATAGTAGGCGGTGGTGGTGGCAGCCGGTCAACGGCAGGTCAACAATGGACCTCCGGCGCCGGCACAGCGGCAGGTCAGATTTTCCAGTGGTTGGTGGCGGAGTAGGTCAACTGTTTTTTTATTTAATAAAATCTATCTTTTAGTCTTTTTTTATAAAAAAAAATCGGATTTTTTTTATAATTAAAATCAGTATTTTATTTTTTTTAAAATAGTCTTAAAAATTAATCATTTTTTAAATAATAAAAAAGATTCTAAAATGATTCAAAAAAAAAAAAAGATTCTAAAATAACCAAACACAATTTATTTCTTTATTTATTAAAATAATATAAGGTCTTTATGTAAAGAAATTAATTTTATTTATTAAGTTATTTTAAAATTTATGAAATTGTTTATAAAAAAAATTATTTTTAAATTATTTGATTTGTTTGATTTTTTTTTTTAAGTGACTATCCATTGGATTTAAAATTAATAATAATCAATCATCCATTGGATTTTGAAATTAAGGTGGATGAGTTGGATCCATCCATTTAATTAAATGGATGAATTCAATCCAATCTTTTTTTTTACAGTAAATTCAATCCAATATATTAACTAATTTTTTAACCTTTGGATAAATTAGATGGATCCATTTGTGAATGGATTGGATGGATAATGGATAATTTTGACACTCCTATATGAAAGTGAGTTGGAAGAGAAATTATTTGGTTTAAACTAAACCATTGTAGGAGTAAAAGTTGAATAATAGTTTAATTGTTATGTGAAGAGAGAGAAAATGATGTGGAGTATTGAGAAGTGAAAAAGTTGGGGTTTAATCCCACTACCATTGTTGATAATCTTAAATTATTGATGACGCGCGTGTTTCCAATGAATTTGTACTCCTTATTTATTAATTAATTGAATTGCGTGTCACGAAATTTCCGATTTTGTATATTTCGATAATATATGAAGCACTACTTCTCATATTTAACAATTTTTTATCACTTGCTACCAAGGTTGTCAGAACCGGACCGGTCATTGAACCGGTAAGTTTAGAGGTTCAAGGTTCAATTGGTCGGATCGGGATTCAACCGGGTCGGACCGCTTTTAATTAAATATGTATTTTATATTAATTTATTATAATATTGAAGTTAAAAAATATTTTTTATTATAACATAATAAGAAATTAAGCAAAAAAATAAAATAGATATCATGGACTTGTTATTATAAGCCCAGCCCATCATTCATTCAACCCTAATTATATAACTCTCTTTTACACTCAAATAGATACAAACAGCCGCCACACTGGTTTTCATCATCCACTGTTCTTCTTCTTCTCTCATCTATTTTTTTTTAATCCATCCTTCATGCTCTTGCATCTGGCTTCTTTGGAAACATAATCAAAATGAATTACTCTTGCATCTGGCTTCTTTGTATTGCTTGATTGTTTATTCAATTTTGTTTTTGATTTAATTTTAGCATACATTTTGCTTAATAAAAAGCACTGTCAAATGAACTTTCCAAGATCAACCAAATGATTATTTACAGTAGGAAAAATGATATAAAATAAAAATGCCCTTAAAAATAGTTTATGTTTTCTTTTTAACGGCAAAAATAATTACACCCCCTGAATTCGGGTCCTTAATCTGCCACTAACTGCATGTTGTTCGGATAAAGTGTTGTTGTGAAAAGTTTTAAAAAATATTTGAAGTTAATGTCATTGTTAATATTTTTACAACATCTATTATCACAGTCATTTGTATTTTTTTATCGCTACCATAGCCAATTTACAATAGCGTGAAAGTTGTTGTTTTATCTTATTTATCACAACAATCAAAGCCGTTGTAGTAAAATGTTGTTGTATCAATAATTAAAGTTACTGTCATAATTTATCAACAAAAAAAAAAACAAAGTTACTATCATAAGATTTTGTTTTTTCTCATTAAGTTCTTATTTTATTTTTCATTACTATTAAAAATTGTATTTATTAATTTAATATCCCATACAATAATTGAACTTTCTAATAACCCGTCAAAAAAATTAATTGAAATTTTCTAAGAAGGAATGTTCAATCTCAACAGCCAGTCAAAAAATGTTCAATCTCTCAACAATGGAGGCTTTAAATTATATTTATAATTTTTTTTTGTTCTCATCATCATCGTTTTTCTTAGTAATGTGGAATGCTTAAAGATGAAATTGCATAGCATTCACATGCATATATTTATTTGATGTCGTTGTGTAAGCACACAGTTTGGTACTGTTTTGAATCTCAGTTGTCCGATCAAGATCAAACGCCTAAGATAATTTGATGCTAAAAATAATATCAAATTATCTCAGACGTCCGATCTTGATTGGACGACTGAGATTCAAAACAGCATCAAACTACTCCCTCCGTTTTTTTAAGTGTCTAGTTTTGTCGGATTTAGCGTTTCTATTTAATTGTCCATTTTGTGTTTTAAGTGTACGATTTGTCAATTGTACCCTTTTTTAATTACACTTATCTTTTTCAATAAATATTTTTTTTATATATTTGAAAAACTAAAGGCTTTTTTTGAAAAAAAAAACAAAAAAGTTTGTTTATTGTTATATTCTATTGATAACAATAATCTGAAAATATTTTTTTTGTATAACAATAAATCTATTGATGAGGGTATAATAGGAAGATAAGGTGTAAAAATCCAATTTCTTAATTTGTGTTACTATTCTAAACGGACACTTAAAAAATAACGGAGGGAGTATATGCTTACACAACAACATCAAATTCATATATTTGATATTGATCGAGTATGTCTTTCTCTTTTCTCTCCCTTCAATAGCTTCTTTCAGAGGGTGACATTTAGTATGGTGAACTAGAAAACTTGTCCACCATGGTGAAGTTAACTTTTAGCTATTAGATCAAATAAAGTACACACTTTTATGATGGTCTATCAACATGAGATTTTTTGTCACATTATCTTCCCGTGCACCTTCCTCCTGATTCAACAACTTTAATGAAAATCAAAACAAATCAGAAAGTAAAGTACCAAACACACAATTACCATTGCAACAACAATAATCACAAGTAATTTATCAAAAAAAAGAAAATATATATGCACTAACATTTTCATTGTGGTACTAATATGGAAGAAATATGATGCACATCAAATAAATAATATTAACCCACCATCATCTTATTATCTCTTCATCTTTAACTCATCGAAGAACACAAATTACAACACATAAATTTTGGACAAAATTGCTCATTTAACCATTTAAATTTATTAATCCTCTTAGTGGCCGGCCCTAGCTTTTATCGTTAGAAAAGTTGTCTTTTGTAAATTCTTTCTCTTTCATTCACCGGAGAGGGGTGATTTAGATCTTTTTTTTAGTGCTCTTTTAATATAAATAAGTGATTTATCACATAGATCTAGTTTTTTATTTTGTGTTTTCTTTTATATCGTCGTCTGAGTGCGGCGTTAGGTTGGCCGTCGTCTTGTGCGGCGTTATTTGATTTTCCCGTCTTGTTGCGGTGTTCGTTTGATTATATTGAAGATCGGATTCTATCAATTACAAATTCAATCAATGATTTGGGCATCAACGTTGCATATCCGGAGACATGGATCCTCCGGTGACTTTAGTATTATCATATTATTTGTTGTAGGCATTTTGCCGTTGTATGCTATTAACTTGGATGCCGTGAGTTTGTTTGCTTTACGTTTTTAGCGATGTTGAATATGTGGTTGTATGATTTACTCTATCAATTGAATGAATGAATATCGTTTTGTTTTTGTCAACAAAAAAAAAACATTTAAATTTACAACTTTATCTTCTTCCCTTGATCCATTTTCTTCCCACCCAGATCTGGATTTTCATTACTTGAATTCTGAAATTTTGGATTTGAATGTTTATCATCTTCATGTTTCATTTCATTGATTCCCTTTTGTGAAACTCTGGTCACATTTCTTTGATTTTCACTAGTTGAAATTATGTGTCTGAATGCTTACAATATGAGCATATTCATTCACGTGAAATGGAATTATAAATTATAAATCATAAAATGATTTAAATGAGATAGAGGAATAAGTAAATCCACAGTTTGATGTTAAATGTTTTGAGAATAACAAGGAAGGAGAGGGTGAATTGAGATGAGAAATGGGTAGCTGACCCCGTATGTTTATATTTTTTTAAGAGCATTCCTATTTTGTAAGAAAGAATTTGGGCAAGAAATGCAAGAATTAACACATGTCATTATTTTAGAGGATAATTTTAATTTATTATAAATTTAATTTTCTTTTTAATAGAAATTATGGGACTAATGGTCTTAATGGATGGTTGAAATTTATTCTTCTTTTTCTTCTTTTTACCCATTCTTGCAAATAAGCATTTCCCATTTTTTTAACCAACAATATATAATTTTGATATATTGACCCCTCATGAAATACATAAATATGTCCCCATACTATAGAATTGTCAAAATAGTTCAACTAATTTGACTCTATTGGAAACAAAAATCTCCCTTTTAATTTTATTATATTTTTATTTCTAAAAAATTAAAGAAGAAAATGGAATGATAGAGGGGAGCCCAATAACTTTCTCCAGCAAAATCAACATAAAAAAAAACTTTTTTGTTGGTCAAGTAGTCTAGTGGCTAGAAAATTCACCTTAAAAAATAAACTCTTTCTATGAAAAAAAATCAACAGGCACACTATCTCCCTTCCAAATCTAGTTTTTGTCCTTTATTACAATTGAGTAAAAAGACAATAATCCAAGTAATTTTGTTTTTCTTCCCTTCATTCTTATTTTGTCTTATATTGTATTATTGTTGTTATTTGGCTTCTTATTTAAATTTTTAATATATTTTTAAAATTGTGCTGTATTAGAGATGAAATAAATATCTATCAAGTAATTGATTAGGTAATTTTTTTTTTAAAGAACAAACTTAACTCATTTCATTAATCAAATAAATCATTTCATTAAGTAATTTGGTTTGGTTTTAATATGTTAGAAATGGAGAAATATTTTAAAGGAGTTTGTGTGTTTTATAGTATGGTTTGCTGTTTGTGTTTGTTGCCGCCTATTCTCTCCCTTTAATATTTTAGTTTTATTGTTTTTTACCTGCTATTGTGAGATTTATAATCTTTTCCTCTCATCTACAACTGTTTTGTGCTTGAATTTGAGTTTTAAATAAATTATTTTCCGATTAAAAAAATTTGATCTTGCCCCACGTAGTAAAATTTATAGATCCGTCCCTGACGCACAACTTGTGCATGAAACACTTGCATTTCTTTTAATAATTTTGTTGATATAATAAAAATGGAGGGTGTGTAACGTTGAAAGTTAATAGTTAAGTAGGAATAGAAACCACTATGTTTTGATATGTTGAGAGAAAATTAGAAAAGAGAGAAATAAAAAATAGAGAAATAATAATGAATTAGAGTATAAATCGCATGTTCTTTGGATAAATAGAAATATCGAAGATGCAAGTACCAAAATTAATTTTCACTATTTTTTTTTGTTTACAAAGAGTTGGGGATCGAACACAAGACCTATAGCGTACTACCTAAACCCCTCACCACTAGACCAAATCTAGTGGCTTTAATTTTCACTATGGCACTCTTTAAGCACCTTAATTAGTAAGTTTTTGTGAATTTTGTATGGAAATCTGTGAAGTAAATGCACCTTAACTAGGTTTGGTCTAGTGGTGAGAGATTTGCATAATATGCTAGAGGTCTCGGGTTCGATCCTCAACTCTTTGTAATTATTTTTTTTATAAAATTTGAAATTGATAAAATAATTAAAATAACAAGAACTAAATTACTACCTCCGTACCAAATTATATAAGTTACTTTGAGAAAAAAATTGTACCAAATTATAAGTCACTTTACATTATCAATGAAACATTTTATGTTATTTTTCCTATTATACTCTTAACTATTTATTACTCTCTTTTTCTTCAATTATTGTTTAGATATATCAAACATTCTATGAATCTAAAAAGAAATTTTTTTCTTTCTTATAATAAGTACAAGAGCGTTATATGTTAGTTTTTCTCCTTGTCAATACTTGAGCCTCAGACCGCCAATTCCTTTAACCCTTGGCACAACTAGTACAACCAATTGTGCTATCCCTTCCACCCCTTCTCTTCTTTCAATTCTTCAATTTATCTTTCTTATACCATTAATGAAGGACAATTTTGTAAACTAACACATAATTTCTCTTTTTTATACAACATTTCTTAATTTGTGTAATTTGGTCAAACGACTTATATTGTGGTAAGTAATTTATATAATAAGAAGAAACGAAAATCCAGTCCAATACAAAACTTCAAGACTAAATTGCATTTTTGGCCCCCTAAATTATTGAAAGTTGCGATTTTAACCCCTTATGTTTCAAAATATCACTTTTGGTCCCCCATGTTTCAAAATAGCACTTTTAGCCCCCTGTATTTACCTCATTTTGCAAAAGATTAATTTTGACCAAATCAAAGCTGATGTGGCAAGTCACTTAAGTGCAAACAATAAGAGCAAAATTTAACTTTTGTTTAATCATTAGCATATAGGCTATTCTTTTTTATTCCCTTTCCAACAAAATTACCAAACAATAAGAGCAAATAATAAACCTGTTAAGCATAAACTGCAGAGGCAAAATAACATAATCAAAATGACATAATAAATCATGTAATTACATATAAAAAGTCATTACATAATCAAAATAACATAATCCAAATGACATAACAAAAAACATGAAGGGTTTCCAATTTCCATTGTTTCTTATTTTTGGATTTGGGACTAAGTTAATTTTTTTAATTATTTTTAGTATAGTTGAGAAATCCTTTTGAATAAATGTCACGAAAGATTATGTTAATTCTTTAGGATTTGAAATTATATATGTGTGTTAGTGAAAGAATAAATTTAAAGCACATGACTTCTTTCTTTTATTTATTTTTTAAAATTAAAAGACAACAAAAAAATGTTCATGTAGCCGTTGAATCACTTAAAGTGACTTGCCACATCAACTTTGACTTGGTCAAAATTGACCTTTTGCAAAATGGAGTAAAGATAGGGGGCCAAAAGTGTTATTTTGAAACACAAGTGGTCAAAATCGCTGTTTTCTGAAACTTAAGGGGCCAAAAGTGCTATTTTAAAACACAGAGGACCAAAATCGCAACTTTCTGAAACTTAGAGTGCCAAAAATACAATTTAACCAAACTTCAAAGAGTATAAGAAATACTTCTTAAATAAAACAATAAGTAAAAGGTTTAATTTCACTTTTAGTCCCACCAACGAAAATGACTAAATTGAAACCTAATATAAACACGTAAAGGATCAAATTGATACATTTTAAACGTAAGAGATCAAATTGAAACGTAAAATAAATGTAAGAGACCAAATGTTTAGTTAACCCTTATTTATTTGAGTATTCTTTTTTTAAGGTGGGTGGTGTATTTGAGGAGGTAAATATATGGGCTAAAAGTGCTATTTTAAAATATAGGGGATCAAAATCGCAATTTTTTGAACCTTAGAGGGCCAAAGATATTTTGAAACATAAATGACCAAAATCGCTACATTTCTCTATAGGGAAACGGTTTAGTGGGTTATTTGACAGCAATCATGGATAGTGGTCAATGAAATCTTTGGCATTACTATAACATTTGAATTTAATATTTATCTACTCTCTTAATACAAGAGCAGTTGGCAATGAAAATAAGCAATATCCTACCTTGGTTGATTTTCGTCACATTCCCTTCGTACTATCAAGCATTATCCTTTAGCATATTGGGGTATATAATATATATTATATATACTATATATACTTGGGTTTTTTTTTAATTGTTCTATTTATTTGTTTGATTGTTTTTCTGTCCTACTTTAGAAATTGTCTTCTGATACTTTTTTCTTAACCTTCTGTATTCCTTAAAAAAGAACTTCTCTTGTACTTTTTGGTTTTCTATATTAATTAGAGTAAAATGCCAAATATCCCCCTGGAATTTCAAAATTCGTTAAATACCCCCCTGAAATTTGAAAATAGGTAAATACTCCCCTGAAATTGTAAAAATTCAATCAAATTGTCCACTGCTCCGTTTACCTCGTCTATTTTGAGCCTTCAAAAGCGCATTGTTTGAGTCTTCAACCTCATTTTCAACCAAGTGAACAACAAGGAACCAAAACAACAAAATTATCATCACCAAAATCATCCTCATCATCATTATCATTGCTTTCAAAATTATAACCAAAAGGTTCTTACCACCCAATAGACCAATCTGAGTCACCAGATTCAAAATCAGACAAGAAACAATCATCACCAACATCATACTCTTTATCAATTCTTGTCTCATCCATCTTTTTCTCTCTTTTCCTCATTAAAATAGACGGAGTAAACGGAACAGGGGGCAATTTGATTGACATTTTACAATTTCAGGGGGGTATTTGCCTATTTTCAAATTTCAAGGCGGTATTTGACGAATTTTGAAATTTCAGGAGGTATTTGACATTTCACTCTATTAATTAGTATAATATAGAAAACAGCAAAAAGAAAAATATATTGAAAAGAACATATTTTATGTATTTTGAAAACATAGATTGCACAAATTCTAATACTATACAGTACTGTACTGTATGTGTCAAATCTTTGATCATTTTAGTTTTATCCTAAATTTTTAGTTTTTTTAAGAAACCAATAAACAATTGGTGATATTTTATCATTTATATTCTTATTAAAGTCAATACATTAATTAAATATATATATTTTTTAAATAAAGTAAGTGTAAAAATTATTTAACTTATCAACCTTTGTTATTTCTTAATCTTCATGCAAAACTTTAAAAGAACTAAAGTTTTGGAACGGATGAAGTAATATATTACGGTACTAATTAAAAGTCAAATTTTTCCATGGTTGGAAATTTTTCAAGTGACCCATCCTAAATGCCACCATGTTTGATAATATGTTGACGAGAATATGCTGCTTGAGAAAATCTAAAGGAGTAACTCGCGGAGGAAGAATGACAATGTGACGGAATTATGATTTTCTTAGCAACGAGAAGAGGACAGCCGAACTGCCGTTAATTTATTAATTTAATGGCTTAAATGCAGTTTTACCCCCTCTATTTTGACAGTTTTGGAAATTCACATTTTTTTACACAAAAAATAACAATTTTTATGGCAAAACAATGAGTTGAGACTAAAATTATAATAAATGTGAAAATGGAAGGGCCTAAAAGTTTGACTTAAAAAGAATTGCTTATAAAATAAAGATTCACTATATTAACTTTTGATTTATTTTACAATTTATTGTATATGCTATACTTTTAAATTTTTCTTTAGTGAATTGGACTTTCAAATTTGGCCCCCCTAAACTAAATTTCTGGCTCCGTCCCTGGCCAGTAGTATACATATATTGTTTTTTTCCGATACGTGTATATTGTTGTTGTTGGTATCATAACCTCTTTTCCCGCTTTAGATAGTGCTCTTCCTCTTCATGAATTTATTCGCTTTCATACCCTATCCTTTATATAGGCAAATATATATTTCTTTTTCCGACCTATCATGGAAGGAAGTCCAAGATAAATAGCAAACTTTATCATAATGTACGATGAATAGCAGTTTTTAATTTCTTGAAATTGTTATATTTTGCCGGAGGCAAACAAGTTAAAGTCCAAAGCAAGTGAAGCAAGGACTCCAAAATTTTGGACTTAAAATAACTCATTGTAGTAAAAACCAAAATTGATTATATTCAATGCCACATCACTGTCAATTGAAAAGTTGGACCTAATTTCAGAATTTGGAAAAATTGAGGTACCAAAATTGCGGTTTTGAAAATAGGGGGACCAAAATCCCGAAATTGATAAAAAATGGGGACTAAAATTGCAATTAAGCTTATTTTAATTAATGAAATGATTTGAGTTTGTTAATGTAAATAAAGGTATGAAACTTTACTGGATTATTGTTACATTTTGGTGAAGTTAGTTATAACAAACTAAAAATATTGTGAGATAAAATTGTGGTCTGTAATTTTATTTTATTTTATTTTTCTGTTAATTGCTATAAAATTGTTATTTGGCAATGATAGAGATTTGCCTCAATTAAGATTATGAACTAAGCTACTCCTAAGAAATACAATAAAGAAGATAAGTAAAATAAGATATAAATTCAATTCATTTCATTCATTCATTGTTAAAAGCATAGGAACACTATATATATATATGGGTAATGCTAATGCACATCCACTCACTTTTGTGAAGGTGTGCATTAGAAACATACACCTCATAATAAGACAAAAAAATCTTTATTTTTAATTTAATAAAAAAATAGAATTTAGGGATATAAATGTAATTTTAATGTTGTTTTCTCTCACTTCTCCATTTTTCTTCTAAGTCATTTTGTCACAAACTCATTATGTCATTGGTAAAAAAAAAAACAAACTCATGAATACTTGATCTTGATTGAGTTTTTTTTTGAAGCATATATGATCTTGATTGAGTTTGTTTTCCCTGTTATTATTTTTTCTTATAAGAAATTTTCGTAGTACTTCTTTTTGCCTGCTGCATGTTATAAATGTATATAATTTTTTTGTTGTTTTCAAATTAATCTTTTTTTACTAACATTAATGTTATCTTTTTTAACAGTATTTTTTGTTATGTGCTCTATTATTTTTTAGTTTAAAATATTTGGTTTATAGGTTTGTTTTTTAAGAAGGTATTTTTTTTAATGAAGTTTACGGTATGCATGCGTTAGTTTTTTTTTGTGTTAAGTTTTTTTTTTACCAATGGCATAATGGGTTTGTCACAAAATGACTTTAAAAAGAAAAATGGAGAAGTGAGAGAAAACAACATTAAAATTATATATTTATCCTTAAATTCTATTTTTTATTACATTAAAACTAAAGATTTTTTTGTCTTATTGTGAGGTGTATGTTTCTAATGCACACCTTCACAAAAGTGAGTGGGTGTGCATTAGCATTACCCTATATATATATATAAGATAAAAACCCACTTGAGTTGGCCTAATGGTGTTGGCTTGGGTCCTTGGAGTATGCTCCTCTCAAGGTCTCAGGTTCGATTCCCACTGGTGCTAATTTGGGTGGGCTAATTTAGCTTCTTCAAAATAAAATATATAAAAGATAAAACTCACTCAAACAACTCAATAATATAAAAGTTCAACTAGTAATCTAAATATCATATATCTTACTAATACCTTAATTATTACCTACTAATAACTACTTAATAATTATTTAACTAACTGATTAGACCAATGCTTAGCTTACCAAAAAGAAAGACCAATGCTTAATTTCATTAACATAAACAATATTTCTATCGATCTAAACAATTCTTCAAATTCATGGAGATTACTGTCGTGGCTGAGAAAGATGCTGAATTGAGAAAATCTGCATTTAAGCCTAATTCTCCTGCCTGCAAAGCAGTTGTTGATCAAGTGCTTAAGATAATTGAGAAAGCCAATTCGGATCTCCTCATTACTTGTTTGTTATTGAAAAAATACATATGTTCATGTATATTACTTAATTTGCCACATGGTATTGCCACATAAACATTTTCCTTGCCACCTAGTTAAAAAAAGTGATGGGGGCCGGATCAAAAGTGCAAAACAAATCAAAATAGGAGGGTAAGAATGTTTGATTTTAAAATAGGGGGACCAAAATTGCTAATATTGTAAAATAGGGAGACCAAAAGTGTAATTAAGCCGTTCAAATTAATAAATTTAGAGGTGTGTGATTTTTAAGAAATCAATGAAGCTAAAAGTAGTTTTTTTTTTTGGTACTTAGCTAAAAGTATTTTTTAATTCTGAAACATTGCATTTTACATGTAGTGTGAGAGTTTGAATTTTGGATTTTCCACTTTTTTATTTCAAGAGTTGAATTTCTAACCATTATACTACATGACAAAAAAAACAAGTAGTTTATAGAACTTTTACTCAAGTCAATTTCTACCTAGGGGTAATTTACTAAGGCTCGACAAATCTACAAGTATTATACTATACTAGAACTTCGACCCGTACACCATAATATGTAACAATAAAAAAAATTATATATAATTTTTAATATGAAAATGTATATTAAAAAATTTGAGTAATATTAAACATTCGCTCATGATTTGGAAAAGTTTTTCTACAACATAAATTGTGATATATTAATACTTTCTTATAGACTACATTGAAAGTTTTATTCATATGTTCACCGTCTTCATCGATAATCAATATTTTTAATTATTCTCTAGAAATAACTCTTGAAATTGCAATATATAACTGACATATGAAAACACTGGAAACGGAAGATATATCCCAACATGCTTAATATACGAAAATAAAAAATATAAAAATTTAAAAAATGTATTAATTATAAAACAAACGAGATAATAGTTATGTATAAATTAAAAAATTAGAATAAAAAATAAATTAATTATAAAACCTATTACGGAGTACTATATACATATAACCTAGTATACGTGTGTGTACGTGTGTGTGAAAAAATAGTAGTATTTTTCCATAAAAAAATGGTGGCTTTTAGGGTGAGGGCTTAACTAAGTCCCTCACCGGTATACCATTCAATTTTACCATTAGATTAAATGATCACATGTAATCTCATTAGTCCTTACCACACCCGAACTAACCACTCCTCTTTGCATTCAATTTATTTCTCCTATATCCTCCTAACTTGTCATCTTTCCCCAAACAAAAACTCCTCAGTGACTTTGATCTGAATCCATCCGTAATGAAAGCATTATGTGTTTGGTTTACTCAATTTCAACTTGAATTGAGTCTTGATTCTTGACAATTTTGCCTGTAGACAATTTTTTCTTCAAAATTAATAATTGGATCTCAATTCTTTATTCTTCAAAATTGAACTTTTTTTCTCATTCTCATAAAATTTGTTATTTGATTGGTGAGAAACTCTTGGATTTTTCTTTGAAACACTAACTCAGTTATATAACAGATGGTCACTTTAATTCCACCATTGGAGCGCAGTTAAAAGGTACACGGGTGAGGGACTTGATTAAGCCCTCACCCCAGAATCTACCTACATAGTCATATTATTTCTTTATTATTAGTTTTACGCTAAATGTCTGTCAACTAAGTCTACTTCTAATTTGAATCACACATATAAAATGAATAAAATAAAATGAAAGACTTGACCAAAAAAACAAAAAAAGTAGAATTATCAGATAACATAATTAGGTATAACTTAATTTATTAACATAATTAATTTATTTGATGTGGGCAGCCTAAAAACAAAAAGGGAAACACGATGGTGTGGAAAACGTACTCATCGCACCACCTTCCTTTGAGGTTATATTTTGGCTGAGCAGTTTTGAGCAAAGGGAAGAGGAGCAGGGGCGGTGGTTTAGGTTAGATTAGATAGAGAGATTAGTTTAGAGAAAGAAATTCGGGTTCTTACTATATCGTACAAACTTGCAATTATTTTATGCATTATTGATCACTATATATCCCATTTTTTTATCGCGTGTTTATTTGAATAATAAATATTACTAATATTAAAGTTGACAAATTTGATTAAGAATATTTTTATTTAATTAAAAAATTGATATATTAATTACTCAAAATTTTCATCAACAACAACTTATTGACATGTATAATAGTTAAAAATTTATTCCTTGTGACAAGAAAAATTGGTACAAGAGAAGAGACAGTGGATACAAATGAGGAATGGTCAGAATAAATTGTACAAATCATTTAACTAAGACCGGACAGATCTACAATATTATACTCCCAAGTTACTTTATTATGAAACAAGAGAGTATAATAATTTCATTTCATATATACCAATCCCTCATATTCACAAACATTTTTTAAAGAGAAAATGCTAACTGTCATCATCACAAACATTTGATGCCATGTGACTCACAAATATTATATTTTGTGTTACATTCAGGTAACATGCCTTTTTCTTTTCTTTCCTTTGCTTTTCTTCTTGGTGATAAATACCATATTGATTCAGATGTTGTATTACATGATGAATTATTCTGTTGATTCATTTTCATATGCATGAATTTTCAGTATGTCATTTAAAGTATGCTTCTTGTTTTTAGTTTTTTTTGTTTGTTTGTATTAATATCTATTTTGTCTCTGATACAATTCACAACGTCAGGGCTTGTCAATACTTGATAGAGTCCTTTGTTCATAGGAATTTCAGCCAGTACTCTGGAGAAAGTATTTAGGATGGTTGATGTTGGTTCAAATGATGAAAGTAAAGAAAAGGTACATTCATTTGCTGTTTTTCTTTCTGTTCAATTAATTTTTTGTTGCTTTGAATGTACCACAGTTTGAGGATATTATTTAAGTTCTACATTGTTGAATTCATTAAAAGCTTTACAACTTTTCCAATTGTTTGAAATTTGAAAAAGCAAAGTTGCTTCTCTTCATCAAACTTTTAACTATAAAAAAGCAATTTGGGCTCACAAGTGACCCAACACACAATCAAAACAAACAATCAATTCAATAACTTTACTAACGTTTGTCGAGCAATTCCAGACATTGACTTTGTTGTCTTGCTCCAAAACGGCATGCATATTACTCCAAGTAAGAGAAGTTGATGTTCAACATACAGAAAGAACACTTCAACCATCCGATCAAAATAGGCACCCAATATCCAATATCCTAAGGCTATGTTTGGGAAGATGAATAAGGTAACTTATAGCTTATAAGTTAAAAATTCTATTTGGTAACGGTCTTTTCAACACGAGCTTATGACTCTGTTTGGTAAAAATAGTGGATAGCTAATAAGCTAGCTTATAGCGGATAACTTATAAGCTAACTTTTACGGCTCGTTTGGTGCACGTGATAGGATTGAAACATGATAGAATAATGAGATGGATAAAAATAAGATATGATAGTGACATGGTAACAATTATGATATCATGTGTTTGATAAACACACAATAATAACTAGGATATCATTACGGATGACAACGGGGCGGGGAATGTGCGGATGAAGCATCCCCGTTCCCCGCCCCGAAATGTTCGCGGAAGAATTTTTGCCTTCATCCCCGTCCCCACGGAGGAATTTTTGCATTCATCCCCACGGATTTCCACGGTACCCGCGGGGATATCCGTAATCGATTATTAGAAAATTTCTATATTTTACGGACAAAATTATGACGTTATTTTTTCTTTTTTTTATTAAAAAATTAATAAATATTTTGCATCTTTCTTTTTTAATGATCAAAACAACACATAATGCATTTCATAACCAAAAAATAATGCATAACAACATATGCATAATCATACAAAATTTCGTAACCAAAATATATTATAATTCATAGCAAAATAGAAATCTAGAATTGTCAAATATAAATAAACCTAGAATAATAATAGTAGTAAAAAAAATATATATATATATATATATATAGGGGATGTATCATATGAGAATGACAAAAATATATGAGAATGAAGAATAACCATCAGATTAAAATGAAGGGTTGAGATTAAAACACTACAAGTGTATCATGTGACACTCTAATCTATCACAAACCCTCAATTCTCTCTCTTCCTTCTTTGTCACGCGCTTTCTCTCTCTTGGCTTCTTCGTGCGTGTTTCATCTTCCTGTGTCTCTACCAGGTGGCGCCACCGCCCACCACCAACTTCAACCATGGCCGACGGTACAGTGGCGGAATGGCTTCAAGCTTTTCTCCATTATTTCAATTTTCCTTTTCTTGTTTCATCTCTATGTCCCTTCTGAAATTGATTTCAATTCCTTATCCCTTTTGTCATTTGTTGATATCCTTGAATAGGTTTTAGATCTATAAATTGAAATCGTTTATGTTTATTTTTCTTTATCCTATTGCTATGAACAAATTTAAATGAAACAGATCTATACAACATGCTATACAGCGAGATTATGGGTCAGCGGAGGTTGGCCGGAACTGAAATGGCGATCGGAACCGAAAATGGCAACTCAAGGCAGAAGCAAAAGAGACAGTGAAAAGAGAAAGTGTTCATCGTTTGTCTATACGCCGCGTCATTGATCGAGCAACAGATCTGATATTCTAATTGAAACCCAATTGCAAAACAGTGACACTGATTTTTAAAATAAACAATTTTGTATTAAAAATAAGAATTTTAATGAGTTAAAATTAAAAGGGATTATGGTTGTTGTTGTAGAAAGTGGCCATGTGCAGAAGAAAGCTCAGAAAAGAGATAAAGGGGATAGATGAAAACGCAGGTGTTTGCCTGTTTGCTGTTTAATGAAATATTGATAAAGTAGGTAAAGGTACATGGTTGCTTTTTAATCTCAACCATCTATTTTAATCTAAACGTTTATAATTATTCTCATCGTTCTTATATAAACATGTCATTCTCATGTGATATGTACCCTATATATATATATAGGGTTGGGATCAAATGACACCAAGGTGTCAAAATTTATTTGACACCAAATCTCATCCACACATGTCAGTTAATCCAAAGGTTTAAAATAATCACTAAAATAATTAATATACACCAATATCACCTAATTAAGAATAAATATTTATCATAATAAATTCATAATCAAATATTTCCTTTTTGAGTTCTCTTAATTTTGTTGGTACAAATTCGCCCTTTTTTTTGTTTGAATAAAATAAAATATTGTTTATGACAAAAAATAAAAACTATTTAATTAAATTCTTAATTAAAACTATCGATCCTATTTAATTAATCAAATTCGCCCAAAAGAGGTTGTTTTCAAGCATATAACATGCATACAAACATAAAAGGACAATTTGTTTCTCAGATCTACAACAAACACATACAAATCTTGAGATTTATATACTTTTACTCAAAACTCATAAAACTCAAAGTTTCTTAACAAACATCTACAAATTCCCTCTTTAAAGCCCACAAATTTGTTCATACTATTAGTTAAGAGTTTAATAAACATGTTTGTGATCAAATCTTTCACTTTTATTAAGAAAATCACCCCAAAAAGGCTCACGAAAATGAGTGGAGAAAGTTCAAGTTCGGAGAAATCGACATTCTCCCATTTCTCGAGTCACTCACGATTATGACAACTAACTCTCATACCTTATATCGTCCAAATCTCGGATCTTCTCTTGATCTCTAGCTCTTCTCCTCCTCTAGAGCACTTTCTCTCTTCTTCTCTTCCTTCTCTCTTCTTTCTCTCTCAAAAAGAACACACATGTGTCTTTCTCTCTAACATAAGCTATTTATAGCTCTCCCCAATTCTAAATTAGGCCCATTTAGTCTAAAGCTCAAAAGTCCACTAATCGTGTAACTCTCATAAACTTGCCCAATTAACTAATACTCCCACTTATTAATTAATTGCCACAAAATGAAATAATAATAATAATAATAATAATAAGCCACATATATACAATATAACAAATAAGTGAAAATCGGGTCGTTACAACTCTCCTCCACTTAAAAGATTTTCGCCCTCGAAAATTACGCGGCTAAAAACAACTCCGGATAAAACTCTTTCATCTGATTCTCCAACAAAACATTTAAAATCTACACATTATTAAGTCTGACAAAACACAATATTATCTACTATCAACAAGAGATCAAGGACGGCCAGTTCCTCAATTTGCCAATAGATAAACAACAATAATGATGGTGACATAAACCATTCTTACCAAACTACAATAATGGTTTCCTCAAGCGCAAAACCTCCGTCAAATATCATTCCATAGTTCTCACAAATACTACCACTACTAGATATACCAATCCCTCTTATTCTGAAAAGATATCTCCATTAAATAACTTAATTTAAAATTATCATCCTCTCAAGAATCCTAATCACATCATCTTCTTCATATCCAATTTCCTTTTGATCAAATAGGGTACTCCAAATTCGATCCACACAAACAATATCTATACTTTTAGTATCACACAATTTCCAACCGTTCCGAATACTCTTCTTCCTACTTAATCAATCTCACTGACATTCCCACAACAGACACTCGTCTGACAACTTCTCATCGAGCAATTCCCACAACTTGTTACTCACGTTCATTTTGCTCCCAACAAATATCACTAAATCTTGAACACTCCGCTTCAAGAACATCTCCACCTATCCTTACTTCTTACATTCGAAAACATCCCGGAGGAATATAACCTACTCCCCCACTTATCTCAAACCTACCATACTCGTCTACCAGAACTCCCAGTGCTCACGTCTAGTCGTTCTATCATTTCTAAACTTATTCTTCCCAAGAAGAAACTAGTATCGACAACGTTTACACGTGTGTCGTATACAAAGGGTAAAATACCGAAACACGATCCTCAAACATCTACACAAAAGTATGCAAGCATATTTAGGTAACACATCATTTCTTCAAATTCCAAAATAAGAATCAAATTAACACAAGAAAAAAAAAAGAATAACACATAGTAACAATTCATACTCACACACGCATCTCGTGCAAGAAAACAATTAGCTCAACATGAGAATTAACAAGACACCATAAAATAGTCAAAACATGTGCAACATTTACCAAGTTCATCTAAAGAACATAACATAGTCATCTACTATAACTCACAAAGAACAATCAAATTTCTAGTAATAATCTACTATATGTTATAAACAAAACATATATCAAACACACACTAGAATCCACTAATATTTCATTCTTCTTACTTTCATGAAAAATTAGTTTTAACTTACTCAAAAGAAAATAACTTACATTTTCGACGAAATCCACGTAATCAAGAATTAACATCAATTCTAAAATTATATCATGTCATAAGGATCTACACATAAAGATACACATAAGAATACACATGTAAACATACATAATAATTCTCATAAACTTTTCCACAATTAGTTAAATTAAACTATTAACTCTATTATTCACATATGGATTCATGTAGCACAAAAGAGTTTTCAACATCCTACACGATTTCAATTACAAATTCCATGTTGAATTTAATCATAATCTCACACAAGGAAAACAAGAATTTCAATTCAAGCAACTTAGGACAAACACCATGTATCATTAACCAGCAAGGATACAATCACATCAAGTGTTCACCAAAACAATTAGAAATCACATATTCCAATTCACATTACTTATAGTTCATGAATAAACACAACAAGTTAATTCATAAAACAAGCACATCACGACTCATAGAAAAACACGACTGACACACGACGCTCACTCGGTCTGAATGCACAGATCTGCTCTGATTGACACATAACCCACACAGTCCGAAGACAACGGGGCTCTGATACCACTTTGTAACACCCAAACCCGTTATTTAAATATTTCTACCTTTATTAAAATCTTTTCAAAATACGCAACGGAAAAGTTACAATTTAATTATAAAATGTTTGGTTAAGGTATTACAAACTTCAACAAACTTAACTAATTGATTGATTAATTAGCCTAAAATATCGTCTACAAAATCATTCTTATAAAATATACATTAAGTCATAAAGGACCTATATCCTAAATATAACCCTTTCCCCGTGCCACACTTAGAGCGGAGCTTCACTACACACTTGGGCATCAAATAAGCACATAACCTGTAAACCTGGACCACCCAACGGTCCAGAAGTACACAAAATAGAGAGTTAGCAAAACAATCCAAACATAAATGTAAGTACATCGAATACTATACATTTAAATCTCATTAACATAAGGTATATAATCCAAATCATGCTTTGCATATAATTAACATACCAAATCAAAACATGAGTCACACTTATCCAAATATAAGGGGGATTCTCAAATACAAACATTGCACATTCACTTAACAAGTATAAGTAGTAAACCATTAGGCATCCAAAGGAATGGTCAATTACCAAATACCAAACATTTACACATAGCCTAAATGCATATCTAATGCAACACATAATGACATGTCTCTAATGCATCATATATATATATCCAATCACTCATGCTCAGATTTTAGTCATGGCGGACTCTGCATTGCTCAGATTTTAGTCATGGCGGACTCTGCATTAATCTTACATGTATACATGCTCATGAATTCACATACACAATTAATAGCTTTAAGCCACTCTTCATAAATTAGATATAATAATCTAATATTCCATTTTATCGAATAACATAATTCGATATCACAACTTTATTAGAATACTATAATTCTAATATCATTTAAACATCATAATTATTATTATTAATAATTATCTTCTCATATAACATTCATTAACATCAACAAATCATTATTAATTAAAACATCCTTAACATATGTTATTAATTAATAAAACTAAACTTCAATCATCGTTAATCAAACATCATCAACAATTCTTAAAAATACAATTAATCCATGTTATAAACAAGTAATTGCACTTTAAACATTAGTAAACATTGTTTAAACATCATTAAACATTGTTTAAACATTACTCTGATCTGGCATGGTCGCCCAGCGACCAGTAGCGACCAACTGGCGAGCTGAAACAGTAAAAAAAAGGGTCAAATGGCGACCATCAGCGAGCCAGCTTGCCCAGCGAAGGTATTGGTCGCCCGGCGACCTCAAGAACGTGCATGGTCGCTAGAACTCGCTACAAGGCTCGCCAAGCGACCTTACACAGACTTGGATGCTCTGCTATCGGGTTTAAGCATAAAATTCACCCACAAACCATATTTTACATGTTTCAGATCCCAAAAGAGGTTGTTTTCAAGCATATAACATGCATACAAACATAAAAGGACAATTTGTTTCTCAGATCTACAACAAACACATACAAATCTTGAGATTTATATACTTTTACTCAAAACTCATAAAACTCAAAGTTTCTTAACAAACATCTACAAATTCCCTCTTTAAAGCGTACAAATATGTTCATACTATTAGTTAAGAGTTTAATAAACATGTTTGTGATCAAAGCTTTCACTTTTATTCAGAAAATCACCCCAAAAAGGCCCACGAAAATGAGTGGAGAAAGTTCGGGTTCGGAGAAATCGACATTCTCCCCTTTCTCGAGTCACTCACGATTATGACAACTAACTCTCATACCTTATATCGACGAAATCTCGGATCTTCTCTTGATCTCTAACTCTTCTCCTCCTCTAGAGCACTTTCTCTCTTCTTCTCTTCCTTCTCTCTTCTTTCTCTCTCAAAAAGAACACACATGTGTCTTTCTCTCTAACATAAGCTATTTATAGCTCTCCCCAATTCTAACTTAGGCCCATTTAGTCTAAAGCTCAAAAGTCCACTAATCGTGTAACTCTCATAAACTTGCCCAATTAACTAATACTCCCACTTATTAATTAATTGCCACAAAATGAAATAATAATAATAATAATAATAATAAGCCGCATATATACAATATAACAAATAAGTGAAAATCGGGTCGTTACAACTCTCCCCCACTTAAAAGATTTTCGCCCTCGAAAATTACGCGGCTAAAAAAAACTCCGGATAAAACTCTTTCATCTGATTCTCCAACAAAACATTTAAAATCTACACATTATTAAGTCTGACAAAACACAATATTATCTACTATCAACAAGAGATCAAGGACGGCCAGTTCCTCAATTTGCCAATAGATAAACAACAATAATAATGGTGACATAAACCATTCTTACCAAACTACAATAATGGTTTCCTTAAGCGCAAAACCTCCGTCAAATATCATTCCATAGTTCTCACAATACTACCACTACTAGACATACCAATCCCTCTTATTCTGAAAAGATATCTCCATTAAATACTTCACAACTCCTTATGTTCATAAGTCTCTAATTCTCTTATTAATCACTTTACTACGCCAAACCATTTATTCATATCTGAATCTTATTCCAACCATTCATTCGATAACGCGATCTCAACATCCATCTCATGATCAACTTTCCAAATTTTCCTCACACATGTCAAAACTTACCATCTCTTACTGTTAAATTCCTTTTTCTCGCATATATCAAATCATCCCGTCAAATTCCAACATAACTACTACTGACAACTTAACAATTTTATACAAATCTTATCACCATATCCCTTAATTACATTCTCACCCACTTTAAAAGTCACTTCTTATCATCGATTAATAAACACCAACGATTCACTAATCTTCACATATACTTTCTAAGCTTCTCAATTCTCTTCAAGAAATAACTAATCAATTCCAATATGCTCAACCTTATACTCCTAGAAATCATCTCATATACTAAATTCAGAACTCCTAATTGTTCGGTCAAATTCCACTTCTTACCATAAGTACTGACATCTCCATAAACTTTTTTTTTTATTTTTTTTAAAACATCCGCTACAACACTAAACTCATTTGAACAATAACTTAATTTGAAATTATCATCCTCTCAAGAATCCTAATCACATCATCTTCTTCATATCCAATTTCCTTTTGATCAAATAGGGTACTCCAACTTCGATCCACACAAACAATATCTATACTTTTAGTATCACACAATTTCCAACCGTTCCGAATACTCTTCTTCCTACTTAATCAATCTCACTGACATTCCCACAACAGACACTCGTCTGACAACTTCTCATCGAGCAATTCCCACAACTTGTTACTCACGTTCATTTTGCTCCCAACAAATATCACTAAATCTTGAACACTCCGCTTCAAGAACATCTCCACCTATCCTTACTTCTTACATTCGAAAACATCCCGGAGGAATATAACCTACTCCCCCACTTATCTCAAACCTACCATACTCGTCTACCAGAACTCCCAATGCTCACGTCTAGTCGTTCTATCATTTCTAAACTTACTCTTCCCAAGAAGAAACTAGTATCGACAACGTTTACACGTGTGTCACATACAAAGGGTAAAATACCGAAACACGATACTCAAACATCTACATAAAAGTATGCAAGCATATTTAGGTAACACATCATTTCTTCAAATTCCAAAATAAGAATCAAATTAACACAAGAAAAAAAAATGAATAACACATAGTAACCATTCATACTCACACATGCCATTTTACATGTTCCAGATCCCAAAAGAGGTTGTTTTCAAGCATATAACATGCATACAAACATAAAAGAACAATTTGTTTCTCAAATCTACAACAAACACATACAAATCTTGATATTTATATACTTTTACTCAAAACTCATAAAACTCAAAGTTTCTTAACAAACATCTACAAATTCCCTCTTTAAAGCCCACAAATTTGTTCATACTATTAGTTAAGAGTTTAATAAACATGTTTGTGATCAAAACTTTCACTTTTATTAAGAAAATCACCCCAAAAGGCCCACGAAAATGAGTGGAGAAAGTTCGGGTTCGGAGAAATCGACATTCTCCCCTTTCTCGAGTCACTTACGATTATGACAACTAACTCTCATACCTTATATCGACGAAATCTCGGATCTTCTCTTGATCTCTAGCTCTTCTCCTCCTCTAGGGCACTTTCTCTCTTCTTCTCTTCCTTCTCTCTTCTTTCTCTCTCAAAAAGAACACACATGTGTCTTTCTCTCTAACATAAGCTATTTATAGCTCTACCCAATTCTAAATTAGGCCCATTTAGTCTAAAGCTCAAAAGCCCACTAATCGTGTAACTCTCATAAACTTGCCCAATTAACTAATACTCCCACTTATTAATTAATTGCCACAAAATGAAATAATAATAATAATAATAAGCCACATATATACAATATAATAAATAAGTGAAAATCGGGTCGTTACAGGGACCATTCTTGACAATTTCGTAAAAACATTTAGTCCCTACATTTTATGAAATTGTCAAGAATGGTCCCTACATTTTATGCCACATAAGTTTGTTAAAGTACAAAAGTAAGTATTTGAATTATCGTCTCCAAAGGGACTGATGCGATATCGATGCCGTTCAACAATTAATATAATTTTAAGTTTGATGATTTAAAAGATATTTGTTTTCGAAAGTTAAGAAAATATAACAACGGTAAGTAAAAATGTAATTAACAGAGAGATGAGATTGCTGGGATTAGATTTCAATCACTCATTCATATGTATTCCCTTAATCAGTTACACAGGTTCTAGCCATTTATCAATATTATCACGTATTTACTCATCGTACGTTTCCGTTCCCAGATAACGCCGAGAAATCTATTGTACCTATCAATACAATAGCATTAAGATCAAATACTTTTATGTGAATATTAAACCCAAAAAAAGGAGTAATATAGAACCATGAACATGATGACTCTAGAGAAAAAAAAACATGACGACTCTTTTTTTAATCTTAAATAGTTTTGTTCCCAAAGTACACCCATACGTTAATTAGATGCATCCATTGATAGAGCTGTCAAATGGGCTGGTCCGACCCAGTCCTTCCGGTGAACCAGATAAAATAAATGTGCTAGACTGACCCGACTCGGTTATTATTGGATTAGCAATTATCAAGTCCGGCTCAACGCTTGTGGGCTAATGGGTCAGCCCGACCCATTTCATTTTACCTTTTTTTTTCTTCTTTTTCTTCAATATTTTTATATCATTTGGATGTATTAGTTATTCATAATTATTAATTTTATAGAGATATTAATTGATGCAAGTGTGAATAATTTTTACATCAACACTAAATGTCAATTAAACTTTAATTTTAGGTAAATATAGCCCCTTTTATTAAGTTTACACATTTATATATATATATATATATATATATATATATTTTATAATAATTTATTAATTAAGTGATAATTTTTCATGGATATTAGTTTTACAAAAATGACAAAAATGTATTTTTATCAATTAAATGATGGGTTAATGACCCAACCAAAAGCCTGATTGACTAGCCCAACCCATCTCGATGTCTGTATGGCCTAAATGGACTTGACCCGTAAAAGTCCGATTATATTTTGGACTATATTTTTTAGGCTCAACCCATGCAAGGCCATGGGCTAATGGCCGGCCCATTTTTTACAGCTCTATCCATTGGTAACTTATTATACAATGTTAAAAAATAAGTTGAACATTGGGGACAATAGTGTTATGCAAATGAGGTAAAAATATATAAATATTAGACTACTTACAATGGTGCGGGAATTAAACCTCGAAACTAAAGTTTTTTTTTTGAGACAACCCCAAAAATTGAGTTGAAGTTGTACAATAGTGGGGTTTAATATTGGGGTTGAATTAGTTGGAGGAGAGAGGAAATGAAAAAATTCAACCTTGAAAAGAGAAAAGTTGGAAAGTAAGAGAAAAGTGGGGGATACATGGCGCGACTTGATTGGCCACCTCTAGCAAGTGAGAGAAAAGTGAGTCTTTATTTATTTTTTAAAAATTAATATATATATATATATATATATATATATATATATATATATATATATATATATATATATATATATATATATCTATATCTATATATATCTGTGTGTGTGTGTGTTTATTTATTCTAATACTTTCAGGGCAATTATTGCATAGTATATTTTTTTCAATATTTTTTTTCTTAATATCAAAATTCATAGTTTTGAAAACTCTATAAATAGAGGTATGGTTTGATATACTTTCAACATTAAAAAATACTCATTTTTACACTTTCTTCTCTAATTTTTCTTTGTGTAATGGATCCAAACAATTATTCGTTTAACAACAAAAACACTAATAATTATTCATCTCATAGCCAAAGTTCAAACAATTTGCCGGTGAACAACCAACACTCGAACCAACCACAACATCAGAATCCATCAAATTAGATCTAGTTGATAAATTAAGGATGAATAATAATATTAAATATTTAAAATAAAAATATTCATTATTTTAAAAAAAAATATAAATAATAATAATTATTATACAAAACGAAAGAATATACTTCATCCGCCCCAAATTATAAGGGAAAAAACAAAAATCATACTTATTAAGAAAAATCAAATCATAATAATTTTGAGTATGTGTTTTTGTATTTTTCTTGAAATATGTTTTATGGGAAGATGTACAAATAATTTTCATTGGTTATTGTTTATTGATAAAAGTGGAGAGAGAGAGAGAGAGAGAGTTAAATGCAATTTACATTTAATTTTATGAGAATAAGTAGAAAAAATTCTTGGAAAAGAGAAACTTTGGGTTTTTCTCTTATAATTTGGCACAAAGAAATTGAGTATTTTTCCCTTATAATTTGGAACAGAGAGAGTAATAAATAAAGAGTAAAGAATGTGGGCTATATGAAGTTAGGGGTGTCAAAATGGATGGATTGAATGAATAATGAATTTGGATTGGATTGCTAATGGATGGATCAAAGTAATCGATTAATCCATTAGCAATCCATTAACATTCAATCAAAAAATCCAATGCAATCCATCATTAGAGATAAAATCCAATTCAATCAATTCATTATCATCTTTCTAATAGATGGATATCCAATTAATCCAACAAAATTAATTTAAATATTATTTTTTAATTTTATAAGAAACTAATAATTTATTATTTATGAATACGAATAGTATAAACATTTACTATATTATGTTGTTGGAAATATCAATATTTACTATATATCACATGTAAACAAAATGTGCCAACATGCTTCAGTCATCACTAAGCCCAAACTATTCCTTTACTCTAAAGCCCAAACAGAATTTAATAATAATATTTGATAAATAATTTAATAATGAATAGTAGGCGGTGGTGGTGGCGGCCGGTCAACGGCAGGTCAACGATGGACCTCCGGTGCCGGCACGGCGGCAGGTCAGATTTTTCAGCGGTTCCACGGTGGTTGGTGGCGAGTAGGTCAACTGTTTTTTTATTTAATAAAATCTGTGTTTTAGTCTTTTTTATAAAAAAAATCGGATTTTTGTTTATAATTAAAATGAGTATTTTATTTTTTTTTAAAAATAGTCTTAAAAATTAATCATTTTTTAAATAATAAAAAAAGATTCTAAAATAACGAAACACAATTTATTTCTTTATTTATTAAAATAATATAAGGTAGTACCTTTATGTAAAGAAATTAATTTTATTTATTAAGTTATTTTAAAATTTATGAAATTGTTTATAAAAAAAATTATTTTTAAAATTTTTGATTTGTTTGATTTTTTTTTAAAGTGACTATCCATTGGATTTAAAATTAATAATAATTAATCATCCATTGGATTTTGAAATTAAGGTGGATGAGTTGAATCCATCCATTTAATTAATTGGATGAATTCAATCCAATCTTTTTTTTTTATAGTAAATTCAATCCAATATATTAACTAATTTTTTAACCTTTGGATGGATTAGATGGAACGATTTGTGAATGGATTGGATAGATAATTGATAAATGGATAATTTTGACACTCCTATATGAAAGTGAGTTGGAAGATAAATTATTTGGTTTAAACTAAACCATTGTAGGAGTAAAAGTTGAATAATAGTTTAATTGTTATGTGAAGAGAGAGAAAATGATGTGGAGTATTGAGAAGTGAAAAAGTCGGGGTTTAATCCTACAACCATTGTTGATAATCTTAGATTATTGATGACGCGCGTGTTTCCAATGAATTTGTACTCCTTATTAATTAATTAATTAATTGAATGGCGTGTCTCGAAATCTCTGATTTTGTATATTTTCATAATATATGAAGCACTACTTCTCCTATTTAACAATTTTTTATCACTTGCTACTATTTAAAAAATGCTTATAAGAGTTTCTAACTTATATAATTTACTTTTTAGAAAGGATATTTTAATAACATGCCCTTAAAAATAGTTCATGTTTTCTTTTTATCGGCAAAAATAATTACACCCCCTGAATTCGGGTCCTTAATCCGCCACTAACCGCATGTTGTTTGGATAAAGTGTTGATGCGAACAGTTTTAAAAAATATTTGAAGTTAATGTCATTGTTAATATTTTTACAACAACTATTATCACTGCCATTTGTATTTTTTATCGCTACCATAACCAATTTATAATAGCCGTGAAAGTTGTTGTTTTATCTTATTTATCACAACAACCAAAGCCGTTGTAGTAAAATGTTGTTGTATCAATAATTAAAGTTACTGTCATAATTTATCAACAAAAAAAAAACAAAGTTACTATCATAAGGTTTTGTTTTTTCTCATTAAGTTCTTATTTTATTTTTCATTATTATTAAAAATTGTATTTATTAATTTAATATCCCATACAATAATTGAACTTTCTAAGAACCCATCAAAAAAATTAATTTAAATTTTCTAAGAAGGAATGTTCAATCTCAACAGCCAGTCAAAAAATGTTCAATCTCTCAACAATGGAGGCTTTAAATTATATTTATAATTTTTTTTGTTCTCATCATCATCGTTTTTCTTAGTAATGTGGAATGCTTAAAGATGAAATTGCATAGCATTCGCATGCATATATTTGGATTTGGATTTGATGCTGTTGTGTAAGCACACAGTTTGTTACTGTTTTAGATCTCAGTCGCCCGATCAAGATCAAACGCTTAAGATAATTTGATGCTAAAAATAATATCAAATTATCTCAGACGTCCGATGTTAATCGGACGACTGAGATTCAAAACAACATCAAACTATATGCTTAATTACCCAACAATTTCTCTTTTCTCTTCCTTCAATAGCTTCTTTGAGAGAGTATGTATCATCTTATTCTCTTGATCTTCTCTACTCCCACAACACTTTTCTTCTCATGTGTTAGTGTTCAATCATGACTTATTTCCCAATATTAGATATAAAAAGAAGAAAGTATCTTTTTAGTTTAGTTGGGACCCTTTTAGGAACTTTACATGAAGAATAAAGAAGTGGAGGCTTTTAGCTTTGTTCTTTTGCACTTTGTGACGGATCCAAGTAGTAACAAATGTGGGCAGCTGACCCCATTTGTTTATATTTTTTTAACCAACAATATATAATTTTGATATATTGACCCCTCATGAAATACATAAATGGTAATCTCACCATCAATTATGAACTTTTATTAGTAATAATTTATGAGTCTTGCTAAACAGTGCCCCCGGGACACTCTTTAAGCATTCAATTTTAAGAAATAATTTTTTCAAAAAGTGAACCATTTCAATTTCCAATGCGTTGACTTTACACATTTCCATAAAAATTGTATAAAAACTTACTATTTAAGGGTTTAAAGAGTGTTCGGGGGCACTATTTAGCATTTTCCATAATTTATAATAGTCATTTTAAAACTTTTATCGGTGCTCAAAATTGTCATCTCCCAGTAATTTACAAATTTTCATGAGTAATACTTCCTTCATTCATTTTTATTTGTTGTTATTTTTCTATTATACCCTAATTTTAATCCACCAATAAATTCCTATTTTTTAATTTTCACACACTTTATCTTTTCAATCACTACAAGAAATCACAAGTATTAATAAATTTAATATATTATGTACAATTTTTTTTTATCAGCAATAATAATTTTTTATCCGCAATAACTTGTAATAGTGATTTTAAAAGTTTTATGAGCGATCAAAATTGTCATCTTCCTGTTTATAAATTTTAATTAATAATAACTTTTTTTTGTGACTAAATTAGTAATAACTTATAATAGCGATTTTAAAACTTTTATCAATGATAAAATCTGTCAATAGTCGTGATGAAGATGATGATTGTTGATTTAAATTGGAGGATTTAAAACATGCAAGATGATTTGGGTTAAATCGGGTTTGAATTGGTTTTTTTTTTTTTTGAGTTTTTGGAACTTTCCGATTGGTCACTCGTCAGAATCTAGGATTCAAGACCGTCAGCCGCCGGAATATGGGAATCACGATAATCACGGGTGGTGTTCCTGTGAGTGCACATAAACACTCGGTCACAATCCCCCTTAAAAACACACTTGGCATCTTCCAAATATGAATAGGGTAACAAAATGACATCATGTATCATGATGTCATTGGTGTAGGGTTTCAAAGAAAGCACTAGGGATTTTTTTTAATAAATTATAACAAATATTTAATGAGTTTAATTGTTGTGCACTGTCGGGGTAACATATTTTTACACATGCGTCCAATGATATGTTGCCACATCATTTAATGAACATGATACATCATGTGTTTTTAAACATAATACATGATGTGTTGGTATATTATTGGACGCATGTGTAAAATCACTTTACACTGACGGTGTAAAAATACGCATGTGTAGAATTTAATTTACATGCATCGTCAGTGTAAAGTTATTTTACACATACGTCCAATAATATATCGACACATCATGTATGGTAATTAAAAATACATGATGTGTCATTCATTAAATGATGTAGCAACACATCATTGGATGTATGTGCAAAAAAACTTTACACCGACAGTGCACAACAATTAAACTCAATTCTTATTTAATACATCAAATAATTAATAACTAATTACATGCATGAAGCTAGAAATGTGTTAATTAATGCATGTGTGACACTAATATGTAGTTTTCATTATAAATTTCTCATATTTATATTTAATTGAATTCAAAATATTGTATATAATATGTGTTCTAAATCATTTTTGATAAAAATATGTGTTCTAAATCTAAATCTATAATATAGATGAAATCATTATTATTGTATAGTATGAAACAATTAAGAATTTATGATGCCAAACTAAAGCCAAAAATTGTTGTCACCAACGAGCGGGTCCCCTCTCTCCCCAGGCAGTCCACACACAAAAGAAAAGACCGACCACATAAAAGAATACAAAAGAATTGACTCACTTTAGTTGCCTAAATCCTTGACGTTGACGGATGATAGTTATAAGAACCGATAGCGGCAGTAATCATATGACCATTCATTCAATCTCTCTCTTCTCTGCTATTTTCTTCACCATGAGCTTGTCCGTTTCAACTATGTCTTCAACTAAGTTTTCTACCATTTTATTGTTCATCCTCCTGTTAACGTTTCTCTTCCACACCCTAGCAACAGGTTCAGTTTTGCTCATCATAAAAAATAGAACAACCATTTCTTTAATTATTGCTTTTTTTCATTATTAATTATTGTGTTGTGTTTTTTATTGTGTACGTAGGTTCCTCCTCTACAACATTCACTATCGTCAACAGGTGCAACATCACAGTTTATCCCGGTATATTCCACGCGGCCGGAACCTCTAGTAGTACTACCACCGGCTTTTCCCTTCATTCCGGCGAGTCCAAAGTCCTCACCATGCCTCATTCCTGCTCGGGACATTTATGGGGGAGAACCAATTGCTTCAACAACTCAAAGGGAATGTTCCATTGCCGCACTGGTGATTGTGCTTCCTCAACCATGGAATGTAACGGCAGAGACGCCTCCCAACCGGCTACGCTGGCAAAGTTTAATCTAAACGTCAAATCTAATAGAGTTGATTACTTCAGTGTCACTGTCGAGAAGGGTTACAATCTCCCAATGAAGGTTCAGCCTCGAGTCGGAAAGGACATTGGTGATTGCATGACAACAAGTTGTATGGTGCACCTCAACAAAACCTGTCCTTCGGAGTTAAAAGTGATGAGTGAGAGACAATGTATAGGTTGTAAAAGCCCATGCCAACCACTTTCTAAGTACTGCTACTCGGAGTTAACCAAAGCATGTCCTCAGAATGCCACTAGTGTTTGTGCCTCTACTGATTATCTCATCGAATTTTGTCCCAACTCAACAAGGTGCGTATAGGTTTAGAGTACAAACTTGATTTGATACTTCTATATATATATTTATTAATTAAATCATCATCTTGAATATGACCGGAAAAATTAAAATGGGATTGAAATTGAATGCAGTTTGGACAAGCCGGTGAACAATCCAGGGGGTCGAAAGAAGAAAGGGTCACAACTGCAGGCCTCAGTAGCTTGGTTAAAAAAACATATACCATGGGCCGTTATTTTTGGTCTTTTAGGTGTTGGTGCTTGTGCTCTTCTTTCCATAGGTGTTGCCATAGCCATCAGTAATCATTGCGAATGTTGTAATAATTGTTGCAACGACTGTTTTGGAAGATGACATGATAATCATTAATTATTAATCAACAAGAAGCTCATTAACAATAATGAATCAAGTGTTCTTATTTATAACTCTCAGTCATTTACTCATGTCTCATGACAAAATTCACATTCAACATGGGAGAGATTGTCCACATTAAGTATCTTTTATGTTAATTAAATAAAAACTAAAATAAAATCACATTAAGAAACCAGTCTATAATGTTAACATGTGCCTTTAGGGCATGTCAAGAATACAAATGCGGTAAAAATTTATTGTATCTTGTATATTCATCAACTACTTGAACATTAAATATTTTGTATCATTAAATGCAAAGTTTATACTTTTAAATAGCTTATCATGTGCCCTTAGGGCACATGTTAACATGACCCATAACAAAATGACCACTCAAATACTAACATTATATAAGACTCAATAAATACTAACATTATTTTTTCAAAAGTAAGCTCTATGGTATAAATCTAGACAATAGCTTTTTGCGAGCTGCTTCGGCCTTCTTGCATTGTGGTGTGGATTCTATTCCATTATGTTTTCTAGGTTTACCGATAGGTGCTAATCCGAGAAGAAGAGCAACCTGGATACCGATTATTGAAACAATGAAAAAAAAGACTCGGAGTGTGGAATGGCTGTCATCTCTCTATAGGAGGGAGAGTAACACTTATTAATTCCGTTCTCTATAGTCTGCCACTTTATTTCTTAATTTCTTTTCTTAAAGCTCCGGTGTGTGGTAAAAGATATGGTAAGAATCCAACGCAATTTTCTGTGGGGAGGAGGAACAGACACAAGAAAGAGTTGTTGGGTTAGTTGGGATTGTATTTGTCAACCCAAGAACAAGGGAGGTTTGGGAGTAAAAAAATTGGAGCTATTTAATTTAGCGCTTCTTAGCAAATGGAAGTGGAGGTGCTTAACGGATATAACAGCCCCGTGGCAAGAGTTATTGATTTTCAGATATGGTACGTTTACCGCGAATTTTCTGCATGGCGAAGGAAAAGAGGATCTCAAACACGCTTCAATTTGGCGGCGCGATATTTGGAACATAGGTGGCGAGGAGGTGAATGGATGGTTCAGTTCCAACATTAGTAACATTCTTGGTGACGGTAAACTCATAAATTTTTGGAAAGATAAATGGATAGGTACGGCGTCATTATTTGTTGTTTTTCCCAACTTGTTCTTAAAATCCACCCAACAAGATTATATGGTAGCGGATATGGGCGTGTGGGATAGTCATAAGTGGGAGTGGGATCTTCAATGGTCAGCAGCGCTGTCCAATATGGAAATTGAATCATTGCAGGAACTGTTTTTATTGTCGGCGCAGGTTCAGCCGAATACATCTAGGAGCGATAGACGAAAATGGTCACTTGGTACAGCAGGCGCTTTTTCTGTTAGTACAACTTATATTCATTTGCAGGATAGGAATGGGCTGACCGACATTGACATAAATGTGGCAAGATACTGCAAAAGTTGTGGCTAAATAACGTACCATCGAAGGTTAGTATATTCTATTGGAGGTTATTACTCAATAAATTACCAACAAAGGAATCTCTATTTAGTAAAGGCATCATCATGAATAATGATAGGTACTGTATTTTCTGTTAGAATGAGGTAGATGATTTACAACATGTTTTCTTTAAGTGTAGTGTTATATCACAAGTATGGCATAACGTCTTCAAGTGGCTGGACAAAAATGATATTCAATTTGTATGTGTAATCAATCATTTCTCACAGTTTGGGAAATTAGTGAAAGGAGGTAATTGCAAAAGGAAGCGCCATATTATTTGGTTGGCAACAACTTAGTGTATTTGGCGAATGCGCAATAACATTCTGTTTAGAGGAGCAAGAATAGATGTCCAATTTTTATCGGAGCAGATTATTTATTTTTCTGGGATTTGGTTTATATGCCGTATAGGGAATGAAGAAAATTTGGTGTTTTCTAATTGGCGTCTTAGTCCTTTAGCCTGTTTACAGAGTACTTAAAACTTTGATATTCTGAATTGTAAGGGTTGAGTACCCCTTGTACTCTTTATAATTCAAAATCTCCTTATAAAAAAAAAAAAAATATAAGACTAAAAATTGAAGGAAATGGATCACATAGTCACAACTTCAAAAGAAACTCTTTCATAACTCGTATTTATAATGTTATCAACTAGAGAAGAGATTATAATATAGGTCCTGTTTGATCCGGCTTATTTTTTACTTTTCTACTTCTTTTTAAACAAAGTTTTGAGAAGTAAAAAATTGTTTTTGACCATATTTCTACGTAAAAGAAATAGAGAAATAAAGTAAAAAAATAGAAAGAAAGGAGAAATAGTGTCAACCATAATTTTTTACTTATCTAATTCGTTTAAAGAGAAGTAGAAAAGTAGAAAATAAGTCGAGTCAAACGGACCTAAGATGTAGATTCAAAACTTCAATTTAATAGCTAAGTGGTGTGTAGGCCTCCCTAGTACTCCATCCGTTCCAAATTATATGTCACTTTAACATTTTTACTCATATTAAGAAATGCAATTAATGTTGAATGGAAAAGAGAAATTATGAGTTAGTTTACAAAATTGTCTTTAATTAATTGTATGAGAAACGATTAAGGGTATAATAGGAAAAGTAGCATTCAATGCTTCATTGGTATTGTAAAACGACATATAATTTGGTACAAATTTTTTCTTTAAAGTGACATATAATTTGGAACGGAGGTAGTACTAAGTATTTTTTTTTTTTTTTGTCAACGTACTCCCTCCGTCCCATATTATAAGGGGGAAAAAAACACACTTATTAAGAAAACCAAAACTTGAGAATTTGAAATATGGTTTTGTAGGTTTTTCTTGAAATAAGTTGTATGGGAAGATGTAAAAACAAATTTGATTGGTTGTTGTTTATTGAAAAAAGGAGAGAGAGAAAAAATTAAATGCAATTTGCATTTAATTTTATAAGAATAAGTAAAAAACATTGTTGAAAGTTGTTTTTTCCCTTATAATTTGGGACAAAAAAAAGGGTCATTTTTCCCTTATACTCTCTCCGGTCCAATGTATAAGGAACAATTTGGAATTTTTTTTTGGTCCTTTATATAAGAAACAACTTATAAAATTATGCTTTATTAATTAAATATTTCCATTTCTACCCTAATTAAATATCCTTGTGAATTGCAAAAGTCACATTGGAATTAAGCATAGTGGTGTTTGTAGATAATTACAAGAGAGAAGTATAAATTAATACACCAATGTTATTTTTGGAATAGACAAAAAAATTTAGAATTTTTAATTAAAAAAATAAGGTTTATTGGTCTGTGTGTTTTTTTCAAATTGTTCCTTATACATTGGACCGGATGAAGTAATATGGAACGGACGGAGTATTTTCTAGTATTAATGAAACAAATGAAATTGATCATTAGGTATTAATGAATTTATTAATTTAATAGCTAAGTGGTGTGTAGGCCTCCCTAGTACATAATTATGCGGAAAAGTATGTCTGAACACCTTAGTACTCATTAACTTAGACCATGTACAATGGTGTTGAAAGTGGGTGTTTAATGAGTATTGAGAGTGTTGAATCCATTGCAAGAGAGGTGTTGAGGGTGATGTGGATGAGAGAGGTGATGAATCAATTCAACACCCATTGAATGCTGCCACGAGGACAAGTGGCATGTTCTGGTTGGCTGTCTGAATTTTTACCACATCCTTATCTTTGAACTCAATTATTTCATTGCAAATTAATTTTTTTATTTTTTATTTTTTTACCAAAATTCGTGATTTTTTTCCCTCTATAAATAGAGACTTGGTTCATTTGATTTAGACACGGGAAAAAAAACCAAGTTTTTCACTATCTTAATCTATTATTATCTTTCTGATTAGTCTTTCTTTTGAAGTTTTAATTTTTTTTTAGTGAAATGGATCCCAATAATTTTTCTCTATAAATAGAGACTTGGTTCATTTGTTAAGTGTATTATTTTAATTTAATTTTAATCGATAAATATAATATCAAAATCCCAACAATTATCAAAATCTCAACAATTATCAAACTGATTACGTTAATTTGCATTTTAAGTTAATTTGTATCGTATTGATTACGTTATTTGTGTGATGTATTGTATTTTAAATTAAGAAATAAAAAAATTATTTAAATAAATTTTGTTAAGTGTATTATTTTAATTTAATTTTAATCGATAATTATAATTTTATTTAATCATAAAAAAAAATTAAATTTAAATAAGAATATGAAATAGAAAGTGGTGGGGTAGAGAAAGTGGTGGGGTAGGGTGTTGAATAGAAAAACCATTGGAGAGGGTAAAAGTTGAATGTGTGTTGAATGATCAGGTGGAAGAAAGAGAAAATGATGTGGAGTGAAAAAGTGGGTGTTGAAGGTGTTGAATATGTAAAACCATTGTAAGTAGTCTTAGGCGCATAGAGACAAATAGACAATGAGCAATGGATTATGAGCAAATCTCAGTGACTATACCTAGGACTCATCATTATATTATACTACTATATAAAACCAGTTAAATTTCCAAGTAACTCTAATTTAATCTTACTTAAACCTTAATTTAATTATTAAAAATTTCTTCACAAAGAATCGAACCGATATCCTCTCATAATTAATTAGTTAATTTACCATTAAGTTATTTGAAGTCATTTGATATTTATTTTTTTGGTTACATTGATATATTTTGGTTATACCAAATAATAAATACGATATTCAATGTCTAATTTTGTTTTCATAGAAATCAACTTCATGTTTTTTTCCAACATACATTCAATCTTTATAATAATATATTTTGATCTACCTGAATTAACTCAATTTCTTTTTTTATCAAACATTCAAAGAATTTTTTCTAATCCAATTATTTTTATTTGATCGACCTGCATTTTTTTAAAAAAATATAAAAAAATATTCAATATATATTTTTCCTTAAATAATATCTATTATTAATAACATATAAAGATATGTATTTCTCCTGCTAACCCTAATTAACCCTATTTTAATTCAAATAAATTGTTAAAAAAAATATCTCACCACGATTTGCTATACAAATATTTAACGCTGTTATTATTTTTCTTTTAGGGCGCAGTCATGTTACAAAAAATGTTTGCATCTGATCTTTGTGACAACGTGTACCGTTATGTTGCACTTATTAATCCAACGGAAACCAATTTGAAGTTTTAAATGAAAAATTTAATGGAAATATATATTTTACAAATGGGTAGTCTGCATTGCTTGAGTTTTATAATATCAAGTATGGTGTTTGAGTGATTTTATTATACACTGAAATGCGTCAGTTTTGACTGATTTTAAAGGAGAAATTTGATTGTGTTATTCATCCTCCTAAGTTCACTTCTCCTATGAAATTTAATTTGGAATAAATGTAATTTTCTATCATATTTTTGTCATTATCTTCCAGAATCAACTGACCTCCTATTGTTTTCTCACAATTGCTATAATTTTGCCTTAAAATTACAAAAACAATTGATTGAATATGATGTAAAAACTGGATTTTTGGTGAGTTTTTTTAAATTTTTTTTTGCACTTTTTGTTTTTTTATTACATATTTATATTTCCTAACTTCATTTTTTCGATAGTATTATACAAATATTATTTGAATGTTATATATATTATATTTGAATATGTCTACAAAGAAAAAAATTCAAAAATATATATTATTTGTGTGTGTGGTGTGTGTGTATATATATATATATATACGAGGTTTGCTAATTTACAACAATCTAAAAACATTAAGGTGTAAATTAGCAATGCGCATATTTTCACTTTGGACAAAAAACCTTGACATTTTGTTATTTTACACTAGAAAATTGAGGATTAATTATGTAAATTTTATTAAATGTTGTGCACCAATTTGCTAATTTACACCCACATAATTATAAATATATGCAACCTAAATAAACAACCTAGGAAATTAAAAAAAACAACTTAATAAAATCCAAACACAAATTTATAAATTACATAATTTTGGTTTTTAAACAAAACATTGTGCATTATATTTCTTTCTTCTTCTTTTTTTCGTAGTATTGGTGCCTTATATATATATATATATATATATATATATATATATATATACGATTTGTTTTGTAACAGCCCCCGGGCCCCATCTTGGCGATCCCGGAGCTGTCACCTCACGACATTCTCCACCCCCCTCTCTAGTGGGAATGGATTGAACACGTATTTGAACCCCAGGGTACGTGGTTCGATTCCCACGGAAGGCAAAAACTCCACTAGAGAGGGGGGTGGAGAAGGTCGTGAGGTGGCAGCACCGGGATCGCCATGATGGGGCCCGGGGGCTGTTACATGTTTTCTATATATGTATAAATTCACAATGTAATAACATTTTCTTATTTAATAAAATTGATACAGTAACTCCAAATAATAATTTATCTTTAACAAAAGTAAAAAAAAAAAAAAAAAATTTAAAGTGTCTGATCACATGTTTGTGTCTTGATGATGGAATCCGCAAACAACCAACAAGGGAGGTTCAGAATAAAGTTTACAAAGAGGTAGTTTACTAAGACCGGACAGATCTACAATATTATACTCCCAAGTTACTTTATTATGAAACAAGAGAGTATAATAATTTCATTTCATATATACCAATCCCTCATATTCACAAACATTTTTTAAAGAGAAAATGCTAACTGTCATCATCACAAACATTTGATGCCATGTGACTCACAAATATTATATTTTGTGTTACATTCAGGTAACATGCCTTTTTCTTTTCTTTCCTTTGCTTTTCTTCTTGGTGATAAATACCATATTGATTCAGATGTTGTATTACATGATGAATTATTCTGTTGATTCATTTTCATATGCATGAATTTTCAGTATGTCATTTAAAGTATGCTTCTTGTTTTTAGTTTTTTTTGTTTGTTTGTATTAATATCTATTTTGTCTCTGATACAATTCACAACGTCAGGGCTTGTCAATACTTGATAGAGTCCTTTGTTCATAGGAATTTCAGCCAGTACTCTGGAGAAAGTATTTAGGATGGTTGATGTTGGTTCAAATGATGAAAGTAAAGAAAAGGTACATTCATTTGCTGTTTTTCTTTCTGTTCAATTAATTTTTTGTTGCTTTGAATGTACCACAGTTTGAGGATATTATTTAAGTTCTACATTGTTGAATTCATTAAAAGCTTTACAACTTTTCCAATTGTTTGAAATTTGAAAAAGCAAAGTTGCTTCTCTTCATCAAACTTTTAACTATAAAAAAGCAATTTGGGCTCACAAGTGACCCAACACACAATCAAAACAAACAATCAATTCAATAACTTTACTAACGTTTGTCGAGCAATTCCAGACATTGACTTTGTTGTCTTGCTCCAAAACGGCATGCATATTACTCCAAGTAAGAGAAGTTGATGTTCAACATACAGAAAGAACACTTCAACCATCCGATCAAAATAGGCACCCAATATCCAATATCCTAAGGCTATGTTTGGGAAGATGAATAAGGTAACTTATAGCTTATAAGTTAAAAATTCTATTTGGTAACGGTCTTTTCAACACGAGCTTATGACTCTGTTTGGTAAAAATAATGGATAGCTAATAAGCTTGCTTATAGCGGATAACTTATAAGCTAACTTTTACGGCTCGTTTGGTTCACGTGATAGGATTGAAACATGATAGAATAATGAGATGGATAAAAATAAGATATGATAGTGACATGATAACAATTATGATATCATGTGTTTGATAAACACACAATAATAACTAGGATATCATTAGGGATGACAACGGGGCGGGGAATGTGCGGATGAAGCATCCCCGTTCCCCGCCCCGAAATGTTCGCGGAAGAATTTTTGCCTTCATCCCCGTCCCCACGGAGGAATTTTTGCATTCATCCTCACGGATTTCCACGGTACCCGCGGGGATATCCATAATCGATTATTAGAAAATTTCTATATTTTACGGACAAAATTATGATGTTATTTTTTCTTTTTTTATTAAAAAATTAATAAATATTTTGCATCTTTCTTTTTTAATGATCAAAACAACACATAATACATTTCATAACCAAAAAATAATGCATAACAACATATGCATAATCATACAAAATTTCATAACCAAAATATATTATAATTCATAGCAAAATAGAAACCTATAATTGTCAAATATAAATAAACCTAGAATAATAATAGTAGTAAATATATATATATATATATATATATATATAGACGGATTTGGGGAATCCGCGGGGACGGATGCTTAATCTCCGATCCCCACCCCGAACTGCCTCTGGGGGAAGTTTTGCCTCCATCCCCGTCCCCACGGGAAAATATACCCGTTTTCGAATCTCCGAACGGGACAATTTCCGCGGAGATCCACTCTGACGGATGCAAATTGACATCCCTAGATATCATTGTTTTATTTTTTTTAAGAAAAATATTGTTTATATTTTTTTTTGTCTTAATATTGTTTATATTTCTATTTTTGTATTTATAATTTTATGCATATTCATCTTATTTTTTCTATAACTTTTCTTATTGACTATTTTGTTCTTTTTTTTCTTTTAATAGATTGTTGAGTTGATCATATTAAACTGTTTTGTTACTATTTTTATGGGTATAGATTATTCTGTTTTGTTCCAATCTATAATCTGTTTTGTTTCTATTTTTACGCATATCATATTTTTTTTGGATTTATCTTATATATTTTTTTATCCGGTGCTAACCCGCCTAAAACTAAGGATTAAAATAACAAAGAGCCAACATGACACAATTAGTGAGAGGTTTAACTTATCATTTCCTATTGGTGCATCAAACAACGGATTTAAACTGGATAGAATAATATTATCATATCCTGTCTTTTTTATCTTATGCCCCAAACGGACCCTTAGCTTATAGAGAATAAACTAACTGATTGAATTTGCAGTGTTTGGTAAAATTAGCTATAAGATAGTAAAATAACCTATAAACTATTTTTAAAAAACTGTTATCAGACAGAGCTTTTAGCTTAAAAGCTAAACCCTAAAAGCTATAAGCTAGCTTATTGGTCTTCGCAAACAGAGCTTATAGCTCATTTTTCAGACGCTATTTCAATTAGCTTTTGAGCTTATAGCTTACTTATAACCTATTATTTTTTCTTCCATTTCTACCCTTATTATTTTATCTAAAATTTCTTTTTATCATTTACAATTTATTAAAAATAAAAATAAAATAAATATTTGTAAATAGAGACTTGATATATTCAGCATTTGTATGAGTGAAAATATATTCAATGCAATGGAAAAACAACATAACAAATCGGTGCGTACTATTCGTACAATCTAATTTTATCATAATTTTTTATTAATATATAAAAATAAATATTAGCATATAAGATGTTCAATTTGTCTCAACGAGTACTTTCAAAATATAAAATTTTCATAATTTTTTATAATAGATAATTAAATATAGGGTTAAATATGCCAAATTGTCAAGAATGGTCCCTACATTTAAAAAATGGTAAAAATAAATCCCATAAATTTTTCCGTTATCAAGATTAGTCCAATCTTACAAATTTTTTCCTCGTCGTATAGACGGAAAGCTAATGTGGCATAAATTGTAGGGACCATTCTTGACAATTTCGTAAAAACATTTAGTCCTTACATTTTATGAAATTGTCAAGAATGGTCCCTACATTTTATGCCACATAAGTTTGTTAAAGTACAAAAGTAAGTATTTGAATTATTGTCTCCACATGGACTGGTGCGATATCGATGCCGTTCAACAATTAATATAATTTTAAGTTTGATGATTTAAAAGATATTTGTTTGCGAAAGTTAAGAAAATATAACAACGGTAAGTAAAAAGGTAATTAACAGAGAGATGAGATTGCTGGGATTAGATTTCAATCACTCATTCATATGTATTCCCTTAATCAGTTACACAGGTTCTAGCCATTTATCAATATTATCACGTATTTACTCATCGTACGTTTCCGTTCCCAGATAACGCCGAGAAATCTATTGTACCTATCAAATCCCGATCCCTCGGTTGCTTAATCAATACAATAACATTAAGATCAAATACTTTTATGTGAATATTAAACCCACATTTATTCCTAGAGTTTAGATTTAATAGATATCATCCTAGTTCAATGATTCAAAACATATATTCCTATACTATTTCAAATCAAAAGATCAAAACAATAAAAACAAGGATAATATATCTACAACATTTTAGGCCTACCGCAACGCCTAAAGTTTGAGATGTAAAAAAAGGGTTTTCGTAGATTATCAAAGGCAACACTTTTTGTAAACCGTTGTGGTAGTATATATATTTTCGCCAATTGTATGCAACAACGAAAAACCGTTCTCGTAAAAACCAACGAGAACGGTTTTCTATCTGTATTCTATAGCAACCGTAAAAAACCATACTAATATTATTTTTAATTATTTTAATTTTAATAAAATATATATGTAAATCTAGTCTAGATTGAATAATATACAAATAAAACGTTTCCCATTATATTATAGTACCAAAAAAAAAACCGTTCCATTCTACAAACTAAAAAAATAAAATAGAAGTATTTTCACCCAAAAAAACATAACACATAACACAATTCTGGAAACACGATTTGCTTTGAACCCAAATCGGATCCATGAAAAATCAACTCTGCTCTTTTCTTCAAATTGAATTTGTTCATCCTAAATTTCTGTGTTCTCCTCAAATTCGATTCACCCTAAACTCAGAAATCGATTTTTAAAAAACGCGAGTCAAACTCAGAAATTGATCTCCCTCAAACCCTAATCCTTTCCGCTGGGTTTATTCTGGTCACAAAATCGGAAATTGATAATCTCTTCATTTGTTAATTCATTCCAGAAAAACGGCGAACCTAGCCTCATTCACAACAACGCGAATCGAAACTCACTCACGAAGGGAAGCTCATTCACGAAGGGAAGCTCACTCGCGAAGAGAAGCTCATTCACGAAAGGAAGCTCATTCCTTGAGGTTCAAACAAAGATAATCGAAGCTCACTCACGTCAGGTATTGATATTGCTTCTTTTTGCGTTCAATGTGATGAATTTTAAGGTTTAATGGTACAAACAATTTTAGGATTAAGGATATAAACATTGAATTGTGTAATGCTATTAAGGTGTTTGAATTTATGCCTGTGAGAGATAAAGGATATAAACATTGATTTTCTCTATGATTTGTGTACTGCTGTTAAGGTGTTTGATTTTCACTTATAAATTGCCTCTGTGTGACTATTGCTAATTCCTGAAGTTTTTATGTCTATATCTTAAAAGAAACAATTCAACTGAATGAATCACTTTTGGTTAAGTTAATTCTACCTGTCGTTAATGTATAAAAAGAATCTATATAGCTAATTAAACTTATATGTAACATGACTAAACTAAAGTTAAAGTGGTATGTAACACGACTCTAATAGCTATTAACTTTGGCTATGTAAATAGTTGGTGGTAATGATTTAAGTGGAGTGTACCTTCTACGATAGAACAAGTTCATACAATTGAGGTTATGTAAATAGTTCTTTTCTTAACATTTCAAATGTTTTATTTGTCAAGGAATTATATTAGTATGCAAATTCCAAATGTAACAGTTCATTGCTAGAATAGAATATAGTTATATTCTAACAGTGATCAGTTCAAACAAGAGCGATTATATTGAAGCTATGTTGTTAATCTCGGATAGCGGCGCGTAGCGCCGACCCTAGAAAATGCTATAGCGGTATGGCGGGTAGCGGGATGACCGCTATTGTGAAGACCAAAAATCCATGTACAAATTAAACATAAATTCCAACAACATACATAAATACTAAGAAATAGAGAAATATACAAAATTAAAGGGACTTTCATACTTAATAATTATACTAAATATTATCATTTACCATCAAAATAGGTTCTAAATAAAAGACTAAATAACATTTCATCAAGTTCTAGAAGTACTTAAAATGACATCCCATCAAAATAAAGCATAAGCAAGTTCTATAAGTACACAAAATGACATGCCATTAATGATAAGTTCTAAATGTATGTAAAATCATACTTTCAAAGCGAGCGTTGAAGGAGAAGAGCGTTGAAGTATTTGAGAAACTTTGGAAGAATCGGAGCAAAGAGAAAAGCAATCACGTGATATGAGAACTTAGGGCACCAAAGGGGTAAGGAAAAGACCAAACTACCCCTAACTTTATGATTTATTTAAAAAAAAATTAAGGTTCTCATCAAAATATTTCCCCCAAAAGGCAAAAGCGGTCAAATAGCGCTACTAATCCGCTACGAAAACGCTATTCGCCTGCAAATAGCGGCCGCTATTTCCGCTTCTCTAAATAGCGGAAAGCGGACCTATAGCATAGCGAGGAGGGGGTTTACCGCTATGCTATCCCGCTATAGCGCGCTATAGCGCCGCTATTAACATCATAGTATTGAAGACGGTTCAGTTTGATATATAGATCCAGTTCAGGATATAGCCATATAGAAGAAATCATTGGATTATAATAATAACTAAGCATGTTTATTCATAATTCACAAAAAGAATGAAGATTACTTATGACTTTGTCTTCCATGCTCTGTTGAGAAGGTACCACAGAATTATAATATGTTCTCATTTTAATTTTTATGCTCAAATTTCAGATCCCTTTAAAAAAGAATGAAGATTGAAGTCTATTGACTTTATTCGTAATTTATAATGTGTTTGTCTATTAGGATTAGAATGAGATCTAAATTGGTAGTTTATCATGTCTGACCTCAATCAGTTACCAAGTTTTTGAATGTATATTGTCATATATTGGTTCTTTCAAATTTATTTATTATATATATGTTATGTTATGCATAGTCTTTTTTCTTAGTAAAGTACTTACAGCTGTTACAAAAAAAGTACTCAGCTGATGGTATTCATGTTATATCATATTTTGTTCTTAGAAAATACTCTCTTGTAATTTTGTAACAATTTGAGTTATGAGTTTGATCTATATATGCATATTGGTGAGTTGGTCAGTGCTGAGTGTAAAGTAGTATTACAAGAAACTATTCAACTCATAGAAACAATTCTCGCAACTGATGGAAAGGCATTCAGGATTGGGGTCAAATTTTAGCTAGTTATATGTTGATGTAAATTGAATTTTCTTGCTTTATTATGATGGTAATATCTTTGTGTTTTTGGTTTGTTACTTGATTATTGATATTTGGATTAATGAATAAAAGAAATTGATTATGCCTATTCCAATTTCTATGTATTAAATTTTATATGGTTGGATAGAACTAGCAGAGCTTATTGCCTTGAGTTGAAGGTTAGAGATAAGTTCTTTTTAGAGAGAACAATATATTTGCTTTACTCAATAGAAAGAACTAGCAGTAGCTCATTGCCCTTCGCTATTTAAGATTTTTCTAGTAGTGCATATATGGAATAGTTTTGTATGAGGTATATGTTGGTAATATGAATTAGAAGCTTTCTTTGTGGATTTTTATTACTTTACTATTATCATTGTCAATGAAATTCCCAAATTTTTGTGTCAAAATTGTTTGTGATGAGACACTGATTAATTAGTTTTAAGTAAACTATTTTGGGGATTAGGTATCTAGAGCGTGTGAATATGTAGCGGTTGGATTAATCTATTGTGTGTGTATATAGTTTTCTTTCAAATTTTATTTGCACTTTTAATTGCCAAATTCTAAAATCAAATTCTAGTTGCAAAAGCGGCTAAAGGGTTTCATATGAGCAGTTGTATCGTATGTTTGATTTAGATTTTTTAAAACCCCTAATGATGTTTTGTTCATGTAAGTATAAGAGCTAAGAGGTAACATTCAGTCCTTAGTTACCATGTTAGCCTTATCTTTCGTGACTTAATTTCTCTTCAAATGTTTTAAAGCAAGAGGAAAGTTAGGAAGAAGAGGCATAGTAAGCAGTTAGCAAGGCTTAGAATTATATCCCGTGTGCGACAACTTCGTCACTTCTGGATGGAGGCTCTGCTGTTCATGCTTGATTGCTACTTCCCCGTGTGATTTGTAAGTTTCTCATTTCTTTCATTTTTCCTCACCACTTGTGTTGGACGTTATATAAATTGATTTATTTTCATGTATTGCTTAATTTTGCAGTTTAAGTTGCATTATGATTTGTTTGAAATTTAGTGATTTTCTTTGTCCTGTGGTATACTGGCTGGACGGTTTTTGGCTATGCTTATCCACCTTGTGAATGTTATTAAATGAAATAGTTGTAAGGAATTAATCAGCAAGTGAACAACTTTGATTTTGATTCCAATATTGGCATACATTATAGATTGATCCTTTATGTTAAACTTATACTTGATAACTTCTAGTAAATAATGATGCAAACACTAAATTTATATTTCTATGTTGCAGAGGATGTTGGTTGCTATTTTGATACCTAGGAAAATTCAACTTGGCTTATCATATTTGATTTTTCATATAAAATTATCAAGAACATATAGTTGGTGCCCTTTCTCTTCCTCTAAATTTGGACTTTTTGATTCATGATTTCAGGAAAGTTGTTTAATTCCATAATCACTTAATGTTGGTGGTTATAGGGCTCATGCTTCATCTATTAGCACTATTAAGTTGATATTTTTTGGATACTACTCTTTAAATCAGCAGCACTATATGACCTGCTTCTACTTTGTGCATAATTACAACAATGTAAAAAAGACTCAATTTGAGAAGGGTACGTAAGATTTTTGTTGGGAGTTTGTATGGTTTGCTGCAATACATATGTAGTTTGAAAAATAAGAATGACTCAATATAGTTTGTATGTTAGTCTTAGAGTAGAGAAATATTCTATGTAGGAGGCCTCAAAACTTGATCTATTATTGAGCAATATATTAGTTTTTAGTATACTCTGATGTTGTCTCTCTTTAGGAAGGTGTCGCGGTGATTTTCGGACGCCAAGCTATTGGTTAGCTTTGGTTCTCAAAAATTATGATTCACCACCGAGCTTTAATTTATCCAAGGGAAGGGGAAAAGATCGAATAAACCCATAATAAAAATTTAGAGATTTAAGGTTCGGGGGTTAGTTATACAAAGAGAAGGTATTAGCATCCTATGTATCCGTAGTACTCTACGGGAACCTCTTGTAAGATATGTATTTTTTGTGCTAAAATGTTTTGCTTGTAAAATATTGCTTATAAATGATTGGGTAACGATGAGAGATTTCTTTATTAATTTTGGGATATTCAAAAGAAAAGAAAAAAAGTTTTATTAATTTTGAATTGGGAAGACACAAGGTCTTTTGCACTACGTACCCGCGAGGGATCAAAATCTCGTAGTTCGGGGAAAAATTTGTAAAGTGATTTGTTTGATTGATTTCAGGAGGAAAGACGAGTTGTCATCTTAAGTTTAAACTCCTTTTAAATCCGCCACGAACATACTGAAAAATTTATATCTTTTCCTGCCATATGTCATGGGAAAATGAATTTCAACTAGAGATGACTCACGTCTAAACTCTCTTGAGAAAAAGTTTGAATTTGAAAAGCCAAGCGGCAAAAGACTTGAATTGTTTTTGTATTTTTTAGTCTTTGTGAAAATATTTAAATATGCTTAAGTGTATTAGAGCGTTTATTGAAAAAATGTTTGAAAAAGGTTTCTCGACGAAAGTCGAAGTTTATTATAAAAGATTTCTTTTTTTTTTTGAAAGTATTTGAAGGTTTTAGTTTTTGTTATTTTTTAGAAAAAAAGGTATTTTTTAGAACGTCGGTTATTCGGACCGCAAGCCATCCGGCAGGAAATCCGAAGTCACCGGGGAGTGAAAAGTCATCCGCCAAACCACTCCTTTTTTCATTCTTTTTTTATTTAAATAAAATGATTTTTATTTCAAGTTCAAAAATAGCGAACAAGTAAAAGTGAAAAAAAACAACGTAACGTGGGGTTAACGAAACATTTCCCTTTTCTTTTGGACTTACACAAAATAAATCACACAAAATATTTTTTTGCAATTTTTACATTGAAGCAATAATAAACAAAGATAAATAACGATGCATGTTTTTTTGGCGTTTTGATATTTAAATATAACATATAACATGTGAATAATGTACAAAATAAATAAATTAAATGACATTCGAATATAATAGAACAAATAAATAAAAATAAAATAAAATAAAATAAATAGAGCAGGGGGGTGTAAACAGCAAGACAGGGGGGGTGGATAGCAAAAATGGATTAGGTCCAGCCCAACAGGGGCCCAAAGGCGTGTGAAAATGGGGATTAAATCTGGGACGTCTGATTAAATCAGACAGCCCAGATTTGATTTCAGCCAGATGAGATCTGAGACGCTTGATTAGATCAGGATGGTTCTGGGTGCGCTGGTGCACCGTAAGGCCATGCACCAGCCCGCACTTGATTGGGTCAGGGTATAAATACCCAAAACCCACAAAATTTTTCATTTCTTGTCATTTTCTCTCTCTCTCTCTCTCTCTCTCTCTCTCGGCCGCCCACCTCTCTTCTTCTCTCTTCTTCTTCCTCTGCTAGGGTTCTTCATATGAAGAACCAGGGATGAATCTTCATCCCTTCCGGCGAGACGCCGCCACGCCGGAGCGATTCTGGCGGCGGCTCCGCCGGCTAGCCTATTTTTTTTTTTTAAAAAAATTAATTTTTTTTACATCAAAACCTTCCCAATCCCTTTCTAAACCCAAATCCACAACCAAAATCTCTTAAAACCTAGCCAAAAGTTCTAGATCGGAAAAAAAGAAAACGAGAAAAAAAACAAAAAAAACCCAACCTTTTTTGTTCTGGATTTGTGGTGTTTGATCTCCCTCTGGTGTTGTTTCTGTTTTTTTTTTATGAATGGAAAAAAGGTTTGTTTTGATTTTCTGTGATTTTTCGTATTCTTGTTGGTGTTTTTTCGTTCTGGATTTTTTTGGAAAAAAAGAAAACATTGTTTGATCTCCCTCTGGTGTTGTTTCTGTTTTTTTGATGTTTATTTTTCTGTTGGAAGAAAAAAATTTTAGGGTTTGTGATAATGTTTTGGTGTTTGGCCGTGGTCCAAAAAAATCTCCCCTGTTCATCTATACCTCTGTTCATTATATACACGAATTTTGGGTTCCTAAGATCCAAAGGATCTGGCCTGAAACTGGACAAGGACAATGTCAAGGGGAACAAAAATCTGAAAATGGACAAAAACGTACAGTGTTTCTGATTTCTGTAGAAAACAAATCCCCTTTGCGTGTTTGGAGTTAGACAGTTGACTTTGGACATTTTTTTTATTTTTTAATTAATTAAAAAAAAAACAGAAAAGGAAATCAAGAAATAAATAAATAAAAAACAAAAATAAATAAATAATAATAATAAAGAAACTGAATAATATAATAAAATAAAAATAATGAAAATTGAAAAAAACAAAATAATAATAATAATAATATAAAAATATAAATAATAAATGAACACAAAATGAGGTATTTTAAAATACCTCTCTGCCGAAATTTCGTTTGAAAAAAAGCGAAACAGATTCCGGACAAAATGCGTGACATATGGACATGAGGTGAGGTCTTAGGTAAAAAATTGGGGTATGACAGATGCCCCTATTTAAGTTTCTTCATCCGGAGGGATGAAGATTGAAATCTTCATCTTGACGAGATTGAAGAGACTTAAATATAGAATACACAATTTTGGCCCTAAGATGCCGAGAATGCTTATGATGCAAATGCAAATGCAAATACAAGACTTTGAATCTTGTGAGAAAGTGGAATCACAAGAGACAAACTTTTATTACTGGGGAACAGAGACATTTACAGGTGAGCAACAAAAAATGACCCGACTGAGGGAGAAAAACCAATGATAGGGAGAGGAAAACGATCCAACTTTACTGGTGAAGCAATGTAGTTTTACTGGGGATAAGTTGCCTACTATCATGTAGATAGTTTATAAAAGACAATGAGAAATATCACTTACTACCGTATGGATAGCTTAGCGAAGGTAAATGAGAAAAAAGAGAGACACTGTCTACTATCATATGGATAGCTTAATAAAGACGAGTGACAAATATTGCTAACTAACATATGGATAGTCTAGCAGAAACAAAATGACAAAAATTGTCTACCAACATATGGATGATTTTGATATGTATATTACCTACTACCATATGGATAGCTTATAAAAGGTAATAACAAAAAGAGACACCGTCTACCAACATATGGATGGCTTATAAAAGACGAGTGACAAACATTGCTAACTAACATATGGATAGTCTAGCAGAAATAGATGACAAAATTGTCTACCAACATATGGATGGTTTTGGTATGTATATTACCTACTACCATATGGATAGCTTATAAAAGGTAATAACAAAACGAGACACCGTCTACCAACATATGGATGGCTTATAAAAGACGAGTGACAAACATTGCTAACTAACATATGGATAGTCTAGCAGAAATAAATGACAATAACTGTCTACCAACATATGGATGGTTTTGATATGTATATTACCTACTACCATATGGATAGCTTATAAAAGGTAATAACAAAAAAAAAGAGAGAGGCTTCCACGAAGGGAATATATAACTCTGCCAGGAACTCCAGAGGAGATATAGGAAGGTTAGATTGAAAAATACAAATTTCTCAAAATGAGAAGCCATCTGAAAAGTTCTTGGTTAACATCTTTCGACCGGATGTACTGGGGATGACCTCACACGGGGAAGTTGAATATATATGGGTTGGTACACAAGTTACTCAAATGAAGAGACTGTCGCTCACTGATTGGAATTAGAACTGGGTCCAGGAAAGAAACTGGAGAGAAATAGTCAAACAAACTCTATAACCCAATGAGAAATGAGCTCGACTGGGGGATCTTCCTATCCATGTATTCGGAAAGGGATATAACTGAAGCAACCTTCTCCCACGAGGATGAACTCGGTGGGGAATTTTTTTTTGAAAGGACATACACTTTCTGCTTATGGCTGACAATCTAACTTGGGGAGAGTGACACGTCCACCCCTATTCTTTGAGGACACACACAACTTATATTAATAATATTAAGAAAATGTAGCCATGCATGTATTATGGAAATATATATGTGTTATGCTTGCATGCATGTCATGTATGTGTATGCTGACAAAACTGATTGGACAAATACGACTGAGGGTAAACCAACATCGCAATACGTTCAAATACTCGGCCAACCTTAACAAATTGTATACATCACTTGAGATGGACCAGAGACACTGATTCGAGAAGTCTGATTATGAAACTCAAACTTTTTCAAGGAGGACAAATCTTATAGGGGAAAGACCCGATATTGGTCCGAAGTCGCCATTTGAAACTAAGTGAGGAAGCTCCTTTTAACTGTTTTCTTTTTTTGAGATAACTGCCCATGTCCCCCTTTGTTTTCACCACTTAAAGAGAACGTGTTCGTAATTGCCCCTCCCCCCCCCTTTTTTTTAAAAGAGTGGAATCATTGTGTACATTCTTTTTTTGAAGACTTTTATTCCAAACATTACCATTATATAAAAAAGCAGTTATTCAAAACAAAAATAAACAAGAATTCCAAATGAATAGGGAAGGCTCAAATTTCATTAATTGAATGGTAGCTTGCAAAAAAGCGTGCCCCATGGATCATTACAAAAAGTTGGAAAATGGTAAATACATGTAAAAGGCTACATTGTTACACGATAACCACTATTCTCTCTAGAAACTTTGAGTTCCAACTGTGTTTTGAGCTTTTAGATTGAAGGTTGCCGACTCTTTAGTAGCTATATTGAATGCCCCAAGCAGACAAGTTTAACCTGATGCAGCTATTTTGTCGGAATCCTTAATTTTTGCCTAGATTGCCTTTTCAGGTTTTCAATCTACCAGGATAATTTTCTATTTTCTTATGTCTCTAATTTTTGCCTGGGCCGTGTCATACCCCAAATTTTGCCCATACTTTTTATCATATAGGTTTTTGTCGCATTTAATTTCAAGTATTTGAGCTAGCCTATTTGGTAATAAAGAGAATGTTCAAGGAGTTTTGTGTCTACTGTCATGTGTTCGACTCCCACTTTTTCCATCTTTTTGTATTTTTCTTACTTTACTTATATTTTATTCAAAAATCACAAAAATACAATTTTAATTTTAATTTTCGTTTTTTTATTTTAGGCATTTTTTTCAGAAAACTTTATTCATTATTTTTTGTACTTTTTATCAAAAGAAATTAAAAAAATCATAAAAAAAAGTTTCAAGAAAAGTCAACATAAATAAAAAGGAAGAATCTTGCATCATGGCAAATCTGTCTCAATGGAGAAATTCCTCATTCACTCATAAACTACATTCAATTCATATAATTTCATTCCATTGCAAGTTAAACCTAATTTTCTTCATTATAAATAACAAATAGATTTTCAAACAAAAGGGGGGAGAACACAAAAAATTCATATTTGTAAAACATTGTTATTACAACCATAACCATTGTTATTATAACCAAAAAAACACCGTCTTTTCTCATAGACAACCACTTATCACCACCTTCTTCCACCATATACCATCAACTCCATTCACCACCATTAACAACCACTTTTAATTACCAACCTTTGTTAATCCAACAAGAGAAAAACCGCAAGAATTGAATAGAGAAGCAAAAAGATTGTGTTTTGCCGCTGTCGTCCGAAACCGCTGCTGTCGTCCCACCGCTACAACTTCACCGTGAACCTGACGACACCACTTTGGTCGCCGTCGCACTCGCCGGACCACGCCGCCGCATCTGACCGTCAGTCTCTCCTTCTCGTGGCCAATTTCTCTCTCTGGGTACCGAACTTCACTCTCTCCCTCGTGTTTGTCTCCAGGTTGTGTTTGTTTCTATCATTTATTTTTATTTTTTCTTTTATTTGTTAGTTGTTTATTTATCTAGTTATTTATTTATTTATTTAATTTTGTTAATTGGACTACTTGTGTGTTTTGGGGGGATATCTACTTAATTGATTTGCACCCTCTGTTGCCAACTTTTGCATGTGTGATTTGCTTTTGTCTTATTAATACTATGTGCTAAATTCATTTAATTCAAACATAACATGAAACGTGTAAATAAATATGTAAACAATAATCAAGCATACAATATCCTTTCTAACTTCATTTCAAATTAAACAATACTTTTATAATAAAACAATAAAAACATCAATTCTAATTCTTTCTCTTAAAGCACTTTACATCAAATATTTTTTTTATAGTAAACTCGAATGAAAAGGAGTGGTTGGACGTATGGCCCTCTCTCTCCCCGGTTATCTGGATACTTGGCGTATGACTTGTGGTCCAGATAACCGTCATTCTAAAAAGTAAAACATTCTTTTTTAAATAAACAATAAATGGATGAAAAAGAGATGGTTTGATGTATATCACTCCTTCTCCCGATTACCCGGGTTCTTGACGTATGGCTCGTAACTTGGGTAATTGTCATTCTAAATATTAAAATCAATCTCAACACATCAAACCTTACTATTTTTGCGCCCCCGTGCGCTTATTTCTCAATCAATCAACCTTTTTCGCCATAGTGCGACTGAAACTTTTTTTCACAAATAAAATCAACCAATCAACAATTATTTTTTACCCAGAACTGCGTGTAGCTTTGACTTTCCCATTGCACCCGGGAATACGTAGGAGCAGGATTCATACATCCTGTCAAGCACACTAATAAAAAAATAACTTTTTCCCCTTTGTACATAATAATTAATTAAAATCATGCAATCAAATTAAACACTTTTTTAACCCTAAAATTAACGAGAAGGTTCCCGTTGAGTACAACGGATGTGAGGGGTGTTAATACCTTCCCCTCACATAATCGACTCCCGAACCTGGAAATGGTTGCGATGACCCTCTTTCCATTGCTTTTAAGGTTTTATCGATATTTTCCTTTTCCTCCGGGAATAAATAAAGTTCGGTGGCGACTTTACTGTTTAGCGAGCATTTTCCGCTCGCGCATTTTTCCACCCGCTTCAGGCCGCCCTTTCGAGTTTTCGGTCCACCGAGACGCTCATTTTTTGCTTAAGCCGCCCTTTCGGGTTTTCGACTTAACGAGCTTTTTTTTATATTAGACAAAATATTTCTTTACTGCATCGGCATTCACAGGGCGTGGGAGTTCATCACCATCCATAGTTGCAAGTGTCATAGCGCCACCGGAGAAAGCTCTCTTAACAACGTATGGGCCTTCATAGTTAGGGGTCCACTTGCCCCTAGAATCTGGTTGGAAAGATAGAATCTTTTTTAGTACGAGGTCCCCTTCTTTTAACTCACGGGGTCGAACCTTCCTATCAAAAGCTTGTTTCATCCTTTTTTGATACAACTGACCATGGGACAAGGCAGTCATGCGTTTCTCCTCAATTAGATTCAACTGGTCATATCTACTTTGACACCATTCAGCCTCAGACAATTTGGCTTCCATCAGAACTCTCATTGACAGAATCTCGACCTCTACGGGTAACACTGCTTCCATGCCATATACGAGAGAGAAAGGGGTTGCCCCTGTTGAAGTGCGGACTGAAGTGCGATACCCATGCAAGGCAAATGGTAACATCTCATGCCAATCCTTATAAGTAACGACCATTTTCTGAACGATCTTCTTGATATTCTTATTTGCAGCCTCAACAGCACCATTCATTTTGGGTCTGTATGGAGAAGAGTTATGATGTTCAATTTTGAAGTCATCGCACAATTCTTTCATCATTTTATTATTCAAATTTGACCCATTGTCCGTAATGATTCTGCTTGGGACGCCGTACCGGCAAATGAGTTGATTCTTGATAAACTTGACTACCACTTGTCTGGTTACATTCACGTACGATGCCGCTTCGACCCATTTGGTGAAATAATCGATGGCAACTAGGATGAAGCGGTGTCCGTTTGAAGCTTTTGGCTCAATCATACCAATCATGTCGATACCCCACATAGAGAAAGGCCATGGAGAAGAGAGAACATTGAGCAGAGTTGGTGGCACATGTATCTTGTCAGCGTAAATCTGGCATTTGTGACATCCCCTTACATGTTTGCAGCAATCAGATTCCATTGTCATCCAATAGTAGCCAGCCCTTAACATTTTCTTAGCCATTGCATGTCCGTTAGAATGAGTGCCAAAAGACCCTTCATGCACTTCATTCATTAACATTTCTGCTTCGAGTTTATCCACACATCTGAGAAGGACCATGTCAAAGTTTCTTTTGTACAATATGCCCTCATTCAGGAAGAAATTGCCAGATAACCTTCTCAAGGTCTTCTTATCTTTGTTGGATGCCCCAAGTGGATACTCCTGACTTTGAAGGAACTGTTTAATGTCGTGAAACCACGGCTTGTTGTCTGCGACCTCTTCAATGGCAAACACATGAGCAGGTCTTTTGAGACGCCTAATGCTGATCCGGGGCATGTCATTCCAACGACTCACTTCAAACATGGAAGATAGGGTGGCTAAGGCATCTGCCATTTGGTTTTCCTCCCGGGGGATGTGATGCAGTTCCACTTTGTTGAAGAAAGTGAGGAGGCACCTCGCATAGTCTTTGTAGGGGACCAGGCCTTGATGACGAGTTTTCCATTCTCCTTTGATTTGATTAATCACAAGGGCTGAATCTCCATATATGTCGAGGACTTTGATCCTTAGGTCAATGGCTTCTTCAATCCCCATGATGCAAGCTTCATATTCTGCGATGTTGTTTGTACAATCGAATAACAATCTAGCAGAAAAAGGGATGTGAGTGCCCTTGGGAGTAATGATGACTGCCCCAATTCCGTTACCATATGCATTAACAGCTCCATCGAATATCAAACCCCACCTGGATTCAGGGTCCGGACCCTCTTCAGGTAATGGTTCTTCACAGTCTTTCATCTTTAAATGCATGATCTCTTCATCAGGAAAGTCAAACTTGATAGATTGGTAGTCGTCAATGGGCTGGTGAGCCAAATGATCAGCGATAATGCTTCCTTTGATTGCCTTTTGGGTACGGTACTCAATGTCGTACTCGGACAACAACATCTGCCAACGGGCAATCCTTCCAGTTAGAGCAGGTTTCTCGAAGATATATTTGATCGGATCCATTTTTGATATCAACCAGGTGGTATGATTAATCATATACTGGCGGAGGCGTTTGGCAGCCCATGCTAAAGCACAACAGGTCTTTTCAAGCATAGAGTAACGAGACTCACACTCCGTGAACTTCTTACTCAAATAGTAAATGGCATGCTCCTTTCTTCCGGTTCCATCTTGCTGACCAAGTACACAACCCATTGAGTCATCTAACACTGTTAGGTACATGATTAGTGGTCTGCCCTCGACTGGAGGGACCAAGATTGGAGGCTCTAGCAAATATTCTTTGATATTGTCGAACGCTTTCTGACAATCCTCGGTCCAAGTAATCCCTTGATCTTTGCGGAGAAGTTTGAATATGGGCCCGCAAGTAGCAGTCATATGAGAGATAAATCTGGAGATGTAATTTAATCGTCCAAGAAAGCCTCTTACTTGCTTTTCAGTCCTTGGAGCAGGCATCTCTCGAATAGCTTTGACTTTGTCTGGGTCTACTTCAATACCCTTTTGGCTGATGATGAAGCCTAAAAGTTTTCCTGATCGGACACCAAAGGTGCACTTATTGGGGTTCAAATGAAGCCGATACTTTCTCAATCGCAAGAACAATTTCAAGAGATGCCCAACATGCTCCTCTTCAGTCCTAGACTTAGCGATCATATTGTCCACATAAACCTCAATCTCTTTATGCATCATATCATGAAAGAGAGTAGTCATGGCTCTTTGATAAGTAGCTCCCGCATTCTTCAATCCAAACGGCATCACCTTATAGCAAAAGGTCCCCCATGGTGTGATGAAAGACGTCTTTTCTCTATCCTCGGGTGCCATCTTGATTTGATTATATCCGGAGAATCCGTCCATAAAGGAGAAAACGTTGAACTTTGCCGTATTGTCGACCAACATATCAATATGCGGCAATGGGAAATCATCTTTCGGACTGGCCTTGTTTAGGTCTCGGTAATCGACACACATCCTAACCTTACCATCCTTCTTTGGGACTGGTACTATGTTGGCCAACCATTGAGGGTATTCAGACGTAACAAGAAAACCCGCATCAATCTGCTTCTGAACTTCCTCCTTGATCTTGACCGCTAAGTCGGGATGAGTCCTTCTCAACTTCTGTTTGACTGGTAGGCATTCAGGCTTTAGTGGTAAGTGATGTTCCACGATGTCAGTATCCAATCCTGGCATGTCTTGATATGACCAAGCAAACACATCGACGTATTCTTTGAGAAGCTCCGTCAATCTGCTCTTGACATCTTCATCTAGTAGTGCCCCAATCCTGACTTCCTTCTTATCTTCTTCAATGCCCAAATTAATCGTTTCCAATGGCTCTTCGTGAGGCTGAATGACTTTTTCTTCATGCTCAAGTAAGCGAGAAATCTCATCTGGAATTCCTTCATCAACCTCGTCTTCGGCTTCAAACACAGGAAACTCAAAGTTGGGGGAGGGCATAGGGTTATTTTGTTCAATGGGGTCATTGATGGTTAATCTGCACATGTGATTTATGCTTGATTTTAGAATGCATATGATAAATACATGTAGATTTTTTTTTTTTTTTTTAAAAAAAAAGAAGGAGGGCTTCCCTTTTTGGTTCTTTTTAGTGTTTTTTTTTCTTACCATTTTCCAGAAAAAGCACAAAAGTAAAAATAATAATAAAAAACAGATGAAATGGAAGTCAAAACGACATTTTTATTGATGATAATATTTGAAACAGGAATGCCCTACACATGGTTCACTCTTGCCTTGGGCAGAACAAGAGGAATTATTTTAAAAAGTGCCCTAACACAAGTTCACTTTCGTCTTGGGCAGAACGAAAGGATTTTTTTGAAAGGAGACAAACAAACACATTACTTAGACAAATGAGTAACGGAGGGAACATCGACATCTATCCAATTGTGGCAAACCACCCCTCTTGTGACGAAGCTTGGCAAATCTTCCTCGGTACTGTCTTCGGTAATGGCATCGACTTCTGGAGATGGAAGGTGGATGAACCCAGCACTACAGAAGATGTCTTCAATTGGTTTGGTGGCAGCATTTGGGCTGGCAGCTTTTGCAGATGGTGGAGAGAAACCCAACCCTTCTCGAAACTTGTTTTCCGGTAGTGTCAGAACTTGCCCCCAACCGGTCGATGAACCATTCTGAACTATTTCTCGTGCATCCTTTAATGACGCCATGGGTCCCTTATCCTTCTTGGTGATCTCATCATCTAAAGAAAGACTTTGAAATTGTGTCCCGACAACATCGGGATCATCTTCAATAATGGCACTAGCTTCTTGGTGATGACGACATTCGGCCTAGCAGATGAAAGAGAGAAACCCAACCCTTCGCGATGCTTATTTTCTGGCAAAGTCACAACTTGTCCCCAACCTGCAGACAACCTATTACGAACCACTTCTTGTGCGTCTCTCTAGGAGGAAATTGACGCCATATTCTTCTTGGCATGCTTATCATTTAAGGAGAGACTTTGGGAATGCATTCCACCGACATTAGAAACATCTTCAATAATGACATTAACTTCCGGTAAGGAAGGGTGAATGAACCCAGCACTGTAGAAAGTATCTTCAATTGGTCCGTTGACAACATTCCGCTTGGGAGCCCTTGTAGATGAAGGAGAGAAGCCCACCCCTTCACGATACTTGTTCTCTGGTAAAGTCACGACTTGCCCCCAACCTGCAGACAACCCATTTTGAACCACCTCTTGTGCATCCTTAAAGGAAGAAATGGATGTCACATTCTTCTTGGTATTCTTGTCATCTAATGAGAGACCTTAGAATTGCGTTCCATCAACATCACTAGCACTGATGAAAGAGAAAGACGACAAATGGCTCACCAACAAAGCTTGTTCACCACCTACAATTACCAACTTTCCATTCTTCACAAATTTCAGCTTTTGGTGAAGCGTAGACGTCACTGCTCCTGCATCATGAATCCATGGCCGACCCAACAAACAACTGTACGCGGCTTGGATATCCATCACTTGAAAAGTAATCTGGAACAAGTGCGGCCCGATCATCATGGGTAAGTCGACCTCTCCCATGACAGGCTTCTTTGAGCCATCAAAAGCTTTGACCACTACTCCACTGTGCCTCATCGGGGCCCCTTGGTAAGAGAGTCGAGCAAGAGTCGCTTTAGGCATCACATTTAGAGACGAGCCAGTGTCTACAAGCACATTTGACAATGCATCAGAAATATACAATTCATGGATATGTGCAAGGCAAGGTTGTGATTCTTTCCTCCTTTCGGCAGTTCTTCGTCACTGAAACTCAAGTTATTGCAAGCAGTGATATTTCCCACTATTCCACCGAACTGGCCAACTGACACATCATGGTCTACGAAAGCTTGGTCCAAAACCTTCATCAAAGCTTCCCTATGGGCATCAGAGTTCAACAGCAAAGATAACACAGATATTTTCGAAGGGGTTTGCAACAATTGGTCAACCACCTTGTACTCGCTCTTTTTTATCAACTCTAAGATCTCATCGAAATCTGAATCGGGTCTAGTCCCACTGGACTGGCCTTTGCCTTTATTCAAATCTGGACTCAAGACACGAACTTCTTCCCGCACCTCTTTACTCACTAGATCTTTAGACTTCTTTTGGACCAATGAGGGAAATACTCGTCCACTTCTTGTGACTCTACTCACTTCGGCGATGTTGATCGAAGGTGGCAAAGCAGGTATGGGAACCTCGTGCCCATTTTCTATCATTGTGGCGTTGTATTTGTAAGGTATAGCCTTTTCAGAAATGTAAGGCATCGGTCCCGGTAAGGAAATCACTAATGGAGTGACGATAGATCGTTGACTGTTGTAGGCCACTTCTATATGCTCGGGAATGTCGAACTCAGGTATTATAACAAACACTTCGCCATTGCCATCATTTGGATCTTCATCCTCATTCCTCTTATAAGTGATTTGAAGCTCTCTTCTATCCAGCATACCTTGTATATCAGTCCTCACTTGTTGACAACCTCGCGGATTGTTGGGGCAGATCGGACAAGCCTCATGATCATGTTTAAAGAAGAACAACTTACACAAATTCTTGTGCGTCTGGACCAATGGTTCTCGAATATGCCGGATATCAAAAACCTGAAATTTCCCCGGACATCCAAACACCATGTTGACAGATGCCCCATGATTTGGTAATGGATTGGCTTGAACATTTGGATTTACGTCCTTGAAGGACAAGACATTGGCTCGGATTAACCTTTGGACTTCAGATTTCAATATAAAGCAATGCTCAGTGTCATGACCCGGTGCCCCTTGATGGAAAGCGCAGGAGAGATCAGCTCGGTACCATCCTGGCAATATTTCGGGAACTCGGGGAGGTGCTCTAGTTTGAATGAAGTAATTCCGCATACTTCATAGGAACTGGATCATATTGTGGTGGTGGCCTCTGAGCACGGTTCTGCTGGGCATACTGTGGCGAAATTTGTTGTTGATATTGCTGCTGATATGGTTGTTGATATTGTTGCTGAGGTTTTTGCTGAAACTGGGGCCGATAACCGGGACTCTGGGAAACAGTGGCGACATGTTAATATCCTGCATACCGTTGCTGAGGTCGCCCATGGGCCACCATACTGACTTCCTGTTCCTTTTTTCTTTGAAAGTTGTTCCCAAACTTCTTCACGGTATTAGTTGGAACACTCTCCTTAACCAATCGTCCTTGTCGGACTCCTTCTTCGAGGCGCACGCCTATGTTTACCAACTCGGTGAAATCATTGGTAGGGCTAGCAATCATTCTTTCATAATAAAAAGGGCCGAGTGTATTCAGAAAAATCCTGGCCATTTCATCCTCGTCCTTGAGTGAGTTAACTTGAGCAGCAACCTCCCTCCATCTTTGTGCATACTCCTTGAAGGTTTCCTTATCTTTTTGTGACATGGCTTGGAGTTGGTCTCTATTCGGGGCCATATCCAGGTTATACTTGTATTGGCGAACAAAGGCCTCACCCAAATCATTGAATGTCCGAATCTTCACACCGTCTAGGCTCATATACCACTTCAGGGCGGCACCCGTCAAACTGTCCTGAAAGTAGTGAATCAACAGTTGATCGTTGTCGGTCTGAGTAGACATTTTCCGAGCGTACATCACAAGGTGGCTTTGGGGACAAGTATTCCCTTTGTACTTCTCGAAATCAGGAACCTTGAACTTAACTGGGATTTGGACATTTGGCACTAAACACAAATCATGAGCATTCTTCCCAAACAGGTCCTTCCCCCTGAGAGCTTTGATTTCCCGCTGCATGTCGTCAAATTTCTCCAAGATCTCGTCCATTTGACTATATCCCCTCACGTTCTCCGCATGGTAGATGGGTTCGTTGTCGTGCGGGGTAACATGAATCAACGGGTTTTTAACAACCGTCGTAGGTTGTGAGACAGAGACATGAATTTGAGGGAGTGGGGTTCCTGATTGAGGCACCGGAATTACAGGTTGAATAGTGGGAGTCGGGATTTCGGTAGCGCCCGGGTGACCTCCTCCATTGAAGTTCAAAGGCATGCCCCAAGGGTATCCTTCAGGCATATTCTGTTGAGGCGTGCTACCATGTGTCGCTGGGATTGGGTTGAGACAATTTCTGAGATCACCGGTGCTTGGGGAGTCGGTGGTCTATTCTGCGCTGCCACTAGTGCTTCTACCAAGGCATTCACCCTATCCAATTCTGCCCTGAATGTTGTTACTTGCTCTTGAAGCTGTGCGTTCTCTTGTTCCAAAGCGTCCATCCTCTTTCTTCTTAGCCGAGTATTGTGCGCGCGAGTTGGTTTCGGACGCGGTAGTCGGACCACTTTGGGAAGAGACCGGTCGACAAACTCCCTTTTTGAGAAAGACAGGAATTAGTTTTTTGAACTTTATGCATGTATGCATGTAAATATGAACATATGTATGCATGATAAAAGGAAAGTTTTATTCGTATTTTACTCTGAGGGGAACACATAAGCGAACAATTATTAAAGGCTTTTGAAAGAAATAAAGCAACAAAAGTATAAGATCCACCGATAAGGTTCAACATTGATTTCATAATACTCAAAATACAAAGCACAAATTCCTTCATAAAGTTTAACTTTGATTGCAAAATACTTAGAAATACAAATCACAATTTCCTCTCATGGAATTACAACAAAATATTCAAAACATGCGTTACAAGTTTCCAACATAAAGTTTAATCATTACAAATCACGAATCAACATTAAATGCTTTTTTAGCCTCGGCCAATTCTTCCTTGTAATACTCCACCATTTCCTTGCAATACTCCATGAACTTTTTGATGTCTGAAGGAACTTCGTAGTAAGACATGGCTATCTCGGCCTTTTCTAGCTTTTTTGGAAGATTTTCGATGACCATGTTTGAGAAAGCGGCCAATTTTGCAAATTCATCTCTCCACCTATCTGAATCACCCCACACCAACTCAAGTACCATTCCACGTTGAGCCATCTTGGTATTTACCTCTTCGAGTTCTTCATTCAAGCGTGCAACCCGTTCTTCATACACCCTAAGAATGTGTTCGATTTCAGCTTGGATATGTTCACACCTTTCTCTTTCTTGGAAGTAAAGATTTTCAAACTCTTGTTTTCGACCAACTTCTAAATGCAGCTGTTCTTCGAACTCTTGGTTTTTCTGGGCGAGGACTCTTTCCATGTTAGCTTGGAGGTACTCTCGCCTTGCCTTTTCTTGGGTGTATAGTCCTTCAAACTCTTGACTTTGGTTACCTTCGTGACGCCATTGTTTCTTAATCTTTTTGGTCTCTTCAACTTGCTCTAGGTATCTTAATCTCCATTTCTTTTGAGAAGCAGTGGCCGACTGTCCGAATTCTTTTATTTTTCCATAGGACTGTTTGAGCCTTTCTATCTCCTCATCCTTGGCAATGAGATTTTCTCTTGCGCTGAGCATACCATCCCCAATCTTCTCTCTTTTATCCTCAGACTCTCTTAAACTTTTCCGACTCTCTTGCAAGACCCCTTCTTGGTACTTTAGATCTCTTTCTAACCTTGCTCTTTTTCCCTCGACTTGCAAATACTTCGATTCCCAATCTTCATTTTTCTTTTGAAGTTCTGAAATCTGGGCTTTCAACTCTTCAGCTTCCTCGATAGGAACCATAGTGATTGGTTCGGGTGACAAAGGTCTAACTACCATATCGAAAGGTAATCGATTAGCTTCAACTCTTTCCCGCACCCATTGAGTGTAGAGTGGCTTGGCTATGCAATTCTTTTTAGTCCAAGGTTTCTTGTGTATTTGCCCCCAAGCTCTTCGGATTTTCCTTAGCAATGCGGGGTTTTCCTCTCCCTCTTTCAAGATAAATTCATCCAACAAATTATTGTCTGGTTTATCCTCCATTGGGTACCCTAGTTGTCGAAACGCGAGGACAGGATTATAGTTAATGCACCCTCGAGTTCCCACAAGAGGTACGTTGGGAAAGTCGCCGCAACTGAGGATGATTTCTGTACCATCTAACTCTCGAGAATACCAAAAAATATCCTTTTCAGTGAGAGCCATCATCCTTTGATGCCATTTTAAACCGGCGGGATTTGACACAAAAGAATCTTTCCTTGGTAGATGAGACGTTAGCCACTCTTGTAGTAAGGGAACACAACAGAATAACATACCCTTCCTTCGCCCTTCATATTTGATGTGGAGGGAATAATAAAGATCGGCTAGTAAGGCGGAGACAGGGTTCCCGGCTATGAATACTCCGATGGCGGAAAAGTCCACAAAATTCTCAACGTCGGGAAACAGCACTAATCCGTATACCAAGAGAGCTAGCACCGCATTGAATGGTTTCCAATCATTCTTTTCCAACAGAGCTTGAGCTTTCGTTTCTAACACACCTCTCGAGAATCCTTTGGAAACCCCCTTCCTATCATTCTTCTTGTCTTCTAGCCATGATGATACCTCGGCGCTTGTAAGATGAAGAGCTTTGGCAATTTCCGTCATAGGAGGTTCCTCTCCCAAACCCACATAAGGCCCATGGTCTTCTAGATTACAACCCAGGATCTTGGCGAATTCTTCTAGTGTGGGGGCCAACTGGAAGTCTTGAAAAGTGAAACATCGGAGTGGTGGATCATAGAAATGAGCTAGGGTGGTTAGCGCCATATCGTCTATCTCTACATGTAGAAAATTGAGTATCAACCCATAATCTAACTCAAAATTTTTCTTGGCGATTGACGTCATCCCCTCACTCAACCCTTTGAGGCTCTCCACTTGTGGTTTCTTGACTTTGAGTGTGGGTGTGTGTCTTCTTGTTGAAGCCATATTTCTTCCTCTTTTTTTTTGAGCTTTTTAGTCAATTGTTCACTCAAGTCCCCTATAAAGCAAAATGTACATGCAAAAATTATTTTCATGAATGCAAATGTTATGGTATGGAAGGATATGATCCGGAATATTTTGAATACTAGTTACACGGTACTATTTTAAAAGTTTTCCAAACTACCGCCCCTCACATGTAGATTCTAGGCTTCGTAATGGTTCCTAAAATCATTGATCTTACTTGAAAGTATCACAGCCATTGCAAATCCTCACAAGACTGTAACACTTCCAAGGGATCTCTTTTAGGTGTGGCTTTCGCGTCAACCCTACGAGGTATCCACCACGAAGATCGACACTTAACCACCAATTAGGGTTCTAAACAGAGGTCCCTAATAACATGTTTCGAGGTTCTTGACTGGTTTAAAAGGTCCCTAGAGTCATGGATCCAACGAGAAAATATCATTGCCATTGCAAATCCTCGCAAGACAACAATATTCTCAAGAGGGTCTACTCTAGGCGTGGTTTTCATGTTAACCCTACAAGGTATCCACCAAGAAGGCCAACACTCGACCACTAACTTATCCTAAGTTTTTGCTCAAAACCGGGTAGAGGACTTTTCTCTCATAAATATCAAACCCAAACATATAAGCATAATAAAGCAATATAAAATATACAAGAAAAATAAAAGCACAAAATATAACATAGATACAAGTTAGGCTCAACCCTCTTGGGGAGTCCCCAGTGAAGTCGCCATTTCTGTCGCGGTGATTTTCGGACGCCAAGCTATTGGTTAGCTTTGGTTCTCAAAAATTATGATTCACCACCGAGCTTTAATTTATCCAAGGGAAGGGGAAAAGATCGAATAAACCCATAATAAAAATTTAGAGATTTAAGGTTCGGGGGTTAGTTATACAAAGAGAAGGTATTAGCATCCTATGTATCCGTAGTACTCTACGGGAACCTCTTGTAAGATATGTATTTTTTGTGCTAAAATGTTTTGCTTGTAAAATATTGCTTATAAATGATTGGGTAACGATGAGAGATTTCTTTATTAATTTTGGGATATTCAAAAGAAAAGAAAAAAAGTTTTATTAATTTTGAATTGGGAAGACACAAGGTCTTTTGCACTACGTACCCGCGAGGGATCAAAATCTCGTAGTTCGGGGAAAAATTTGTAAAGTGATTTGTTTGATTGATTTTAGGAGGAAAGACGAGTTGTCATCTTAAGTTTAAACTCCTTTTAAATCCGCCACGAACATACTGAAAAGTTTATATCTTTTCCTGCCATATGTCATGGGAAAATGAATTTCAACTAGAGATGACTCACGTCTAAACTCTCTTGAGAAAAAGTTTGAATTTGAAAAGCCAAGCGGCAAAAGACTTGAATTGTTTTTGTATTTTTTAGTCTTTGTGAAAATATTTAAATATGCTTAAGTGTATTAGAGCGTTTATTGAAAAAATGTTTGAAAAAGGTTTCTCGACGAAAGTCGAAGTTTATTATAAAAGATTTCTTTTTTTTTTTTAAAGTATTTGAAGGTTTTAGTTTTTGTTATTTTTTAGAAAAAAAGGTATTTTTTAGAACGTCGGTTATTCGGACCGCAAGCCATCCGGCAGGAAATCCGAAGTCACCGGGGAGTGAAAAGTCATCCGCCAAACCACTCCTTTTTTCATTCTTTTTTTATTTAAATAAAATGATTTTTATTTCAAGTTCAAAAATAGCGAACAAGTAAAAGCGAAAAAAAACAACGTAACGTGGGGTTAACGAAACATTTCCCTTTTCTTTTGGACTTACACAAAATAAATCACACAAAATATTTTTTTGCAATTTTTACATTGAAGCAATAATAAACAAAGATAAATAACGATGCATGTTTTTTTGGCGTTTTGATATTTAAATATAACATATAACATGTGAATAATGTACAAAATAAATAAATTAAATGACATTCGAATATAATAGAACAAATAAATAAAAATAAAATAAAATAAAAAAAATAGAGCAGGGGGGTGTAAACAGCAAGACAGGGGGGTGTGGATAGCAAAAATGGATTAGGTCCACCCCAACAGGGGCCCAAAGGCGTGTGAAAATGGGGATTAAATCTGGGACGTCTGATTAAATCAGACAGCCCAGATTTGATTTCAGCCAGATGAGATCTGGGACGCTTGATTAGATCAGGATGGTTCTGGGTGCGCTGGTGCACCGTAAGGCCATGCACCAGCCCGCACCTGATTGGGTCAGGGTATAAATACCCAAAACCCACAAAAATTTTCATTTCTTCTCATTTTTTCTCTCTCTCTCTCTCGGCCGCCCACCTCTCTTCTTCTTCCTCTGCTAGGGTTCTTCATATGAAGAACCAGGGATGAATCTTCATCCCTTCCGGCGAGACGCCGCCACGCCGGAGCGATTCCGGCGGCGGCTCCGCCGGCTAGCCTATTTTTTTTTTTTAAAAAAATTAATTTTTTATACATCAAAACCTTCCCAATCCCTTTCTAAACCCAAATCCACAACCAAAATCTCCTAAAACCTAGCCAAAAGTTCTAGATCGGAAAAAAAGAAAACGAGAAAAAAAACAAAAAAAACCCAACCTTTTTTGTTCTAGATTTGTGGTGTTTGATCTCCCTCTGGTGTTGTTTATGTTTTTTTTTTATGAATGGAAAAAAGGTTTGTTTTGATTTTCTGTGATTTTTCGTATTCTTGTTGGTGTTTTTTCGTTCTGGATTTTTTTGGAAAAAAAGAAAACAGTGTTTGATCTCCCTCTGGTGTTGTTTCTGTTTTTTTTATGTTTATTTTTCTGTTGGAAGAAAAAAAATTTAGGGTTTGTGATAATGTTTTGGTGTTTGGCCGTGGTCCAAAAAAATCTCCCCTGTTCATCTATACCTCTGTTCATTATATACACGAATTTTGGGTTCCTAAGATCCAAAGGATCTGGCCTGAAACTGGACAAGGACAATGTCAAGGGGAACAAAAATCTGAAAATGGACAAAAACGTACAGGGTTTCTGATTTCTGCAGAAAACAAATCCCCTTTGCGTGTTTGGAGTTAGACAGTTGACTTTGGACATTTTTTTTATTTTTTAATTAATTAAAAAAAAAACAGAAAAGGAAATCAAGAAATAAATAAATAAAAAACAAAAATAAATAAATAATAATAATAAAAAAACTGAATAATATAATAAAATAAAAATAATGAAAATTGAAAAAAACAAAATAATAATAATAATAATATAAAAATATAAATAATAAATGAACATAAAATGAGGTATTTCTGCCGAAATTTCGTTTGAAAAAAAGCGAAACAGATTCCGGACAAAATGCGTGACATATGGACATGAGGTGAGGTCTTAGGTCAAAAATTGGGGTATGACAGAAGGGAGTGACTTTGAAATTCATACCTCAGTGTTTAGTATATTTGTTTTCATGTGATCCATGAAGGCACTTTCATTTAAAAATTGTACTTGTTGAACATATTACTTTTATTTTGCAGATGACAAATGATGATATCGACGAAGCATTTCAAAATTTGGAAGCACATACCAGGATGGAGATATTTATTTTAGTGTCGGAGGAGCTCCATCACTTGATGTGTTGACACTCTTTTAGCACAAAATCAGTATGGCAGCCTCTTGGCCTATAGTTCTCCCTTTTTTTTTTATAAGCAACCATGGTTCTCCCTTATATCTTGTGAATGATTGACAATATTAGGAAAACTTTATGTCTTTTCTTTTTCCTTAGAATTTTAATTATATTTTACTTTTATTTTGCAGAAGATGAATAATGATGATATCGAAGAAGAAATGCAAGATTTTGAAGAAGAATAGATCTAGCTAGATGTTTAAGTTTTTATATTAGGATATACATTTTGAAGATGTTAGTTTGATGGTGAATGCACATTAGGATATACATTTAACATGTTAGTTTGATTGTGAATGATTGACAATATTAGGACAACGTTATATTGATCGATGATATTATTTCGATATATATGAATGATAAAAGTTTTAGTTTAATTATGTCTGTTATTATTGGATTATTTATAATTTAATTGAAAATTTTCGCACCTCATTAAAATAAAATGTTAGTTTTTACGGCGGTGTGAAATTGTTCTAGTAGCTAAGAAACCGTTGTTCTAGATCATATGGTAAAAGGTTTTTCAGAACGCTTTTTATAGAGCAACCGTCAGAAACTGTTGCTGTATCAAAAAACAAGAACGGCTTTCATTTGGCAACATCAAGAGCTCGTTGCTGTTTCAAATAAACCAGAACGGTTTTGAAATGGCAACGACGATAAAGCGTTCCTGTATCCAAACAGCCAGAACAGTTTGTGCTTGGGAAACGGCGAGAAAATGTTGCTCTATGAAAAAACCGTTGTCGTATCTATTCAATAATAAATGAAGTTAAGGTCTACCAGAACTGTTTTACGATGAGAAACGATTGAAAACCGTTGTGGTAGATTAAAGAAAACCGTTCTCTATATTAGACCAATGGCAACGGTTTTAATTGAGAACAGAGAGAAACCGTTGTGGTTGGGAACATTAAGAACCGTTCTGTTAGGAACCCTAAGAAAACGGTTGTTTTCAAGGCGTTTCCGTTGGTAAAAAAACCGTTCCGAAAGGCTAAGAGAACCCCTCGGTATAGAACATGTTAAAAACCGTTCTCGTAGCCTATGGCAACGGTTTTTCTACATTACAGAACGGTTTTTTGGCGTTCTCGTAGAATGAAAATGTTGTAGTGTATCAATATTGATTCATAACTAAAACCATATATAACACCATGATCAATAGAAACACATATTAATAGAGTAATTTACATCTAATCCCAACAATTGAGAAATTAGTTACCCATAGTTATGATAACTTTTACAAAGATGAGAAGAAAAGAGGTGGACAAACATTACAAGTTGATTCCTCAAACAATTGTTGTGTATCCGTGGAATGATATCCATTTTGCAGCAACTGATATCTATTTATACAAGTCAGGAAAATACAGGATCGCTAAGCGAGGGGGTGTCTCGCTTAGCGAGACAGCCTTTCTTCATCAGAAGGTTTGCTGCACAAACCGCCAGGCTCGCTAAGCGAGACCCCTTGCTTTGACTTGCTGCAGCTTGCTTTGAACTTTTAACTCCCTGCCTTGGCTCGCTACACCCTCGCTGTAGCTTGCTTTGAACTTTTCTTCAACTAAAGATCATTCTCTAAACTTAAAACCTTCAAAAATACTTGGGATTAGTCAAAGTAGCACACATTGATCACTTAAACATAACAAAATTAGTATTTACATAATAATGGGAAATTCTATGAGTTAATTTGCAAAATAAACTTAATAAGTGCCTTAAATATATATGTCAAATTACCACTTTTTGGCACTTATCAAAGTTTTCCGTCAGTGACATGGAAAATATTGACGAATTTGACTAATCTTTATAACAGAAAATTTTATTGAATTTTTTTGACCATTTTTAAAATGTAGGACCATTCTTGACAATTTCATAAAATGTAGGGACTAAAAACATATTTAATCCTTAAATATATTATTGATAAAAAAGGTTATGCTTTGACATACATGCAGTAATGTAAAACACCAATTAAAAAGGAACGAAAGGAGTAATATAGAACCATATATGAACATGATGACTCTAGAGAAAAAAAAACATGACGACTCTTTTTTTAATCTTAAATAGTTTTGTTCCCAAGGTACACCCATACATTAATTAGATGCATCCATTGATAGAGCTGTCAAATGGGCTGGTCCGACCCAGTCTTTCCGGTGATCCAGATAAAATAAATGTGCTAGACCGAACCGACTCGGTTATTATTGGATTAGCAATTATCAAGTCCGGCTCAGCGCTTGTGGGCTAATGGGTCAGCCCGACCCATTTCATTTTACTTTTTTTTCCTTTCTTCTTATTCAATATTTTTATATCATTTGGATGTATTAGTTATTCATAATTATTAATTTTATAGAGATATTAATTGATGCAAGTGTGAATAATTTGTACATCAACACTAAATGTCAATTAAACTTTAATTTTAGGTAAATATAGCCCATTTTATTAAGTTTACACATTTATATATATTTTTTTTATAATAATTTATTAATTAAGTGATAATTTTTCATGGATATTAGTTTTACAAAAATGACAAAAATGTATTTTTATCAATTAAATGATGGGTTAATGGTCCAACCCAAAGCCCGATTGACTAGCCCAACCCATCTCGATGTCTGTATGGCCTAAATGGACTTGGCCCGTAAAAGTCCGATTGTATTTTGGACTATATTTTTTAGGCTCAACCCATCCAAGACCATGGGCTAATGGCCGGCCCATTTTTTACAGCTCTATCCATTGGTAACTTATTATACAACGTTAAAAAATAAGTTGAACATTGGGGACAATAGTGTTATGCAAATGAGGTAAAAATATATAAATATTAGACTACTTACAATGGTGCGGAAATTAAACCTCGAAACTAAAGTTTTTTTTTTTTGAGACAACCCCAAAACTTGAGTTGAAGTTGTACAATAGTGGGGCTTAATATTGGGGTTGAATTAGTTGGAGGAGAGAGGAAATGAAAAAATTCAACCTTGAAAAGAGAAAAGTTGGAAAGTAAAAGAAAAGTGGCGCGACTTGATTGGCCACCTCTAGCAAGTGAGAGAAAAGTGAGTCTTTATTTATTTTTTAAAAATTAATATATATATGTGTGTGTGTGTGTGTGTGTGTGTATTTATTTATTCTAATACTTTCAGGGCAATTATTGCATAGTATATTTTTTTCAATATTCTTTTTCTTAATATCAAAATTCATAGTTTTGAAAACTCTATAAATAGAGGTATGGTTTGATATACTTTCAACATTAAAAAATACTCATTTTTATACTTTCTTCTCTAATTTTTCTTTGTGCAATGGATCCAAACAATTATTCGTTTAACAACAAAAACACTGATAATTATTCATCTCATAGCCAAAGTTCAAACAATTTGCCAGTGAACAACCAACACTCGAACCAACCACAACATCAGAATCCATCAAATTAGATAAAGTTGATAAATTAAGGAAGAATAATAATATTAAATATTTAAAATAAAAATATTCATTATTTTAAAAAAAATATAAATAATAATAATTATTATACAAAACGAAAGAATATACTCCTTCCGCCCCAAATTATAAGGGAAAAAACAAAAATCATACTTATTAAGAAAAATCAAATCATAATAAAAGTGGAGAGAGAGAGAGAGAGAGAGAGAGAGAGAGAGAGAGAGAGAGAGAGAGAGAGAGAGAGAGAGAGAGAGAGAGAGAGAGAGAGAGAGAGAGAGAGAGAGAGAGAGAGAGAGAGAGAGAGAGAGAGAGAGAGAGAGAGAGAGAGAGAGAGAGAGAGAGAGAGAGAGAGAGAGAGAGAGAGAGAGAGAGAGAGAGAGAGAGAGAGAGAGAGAGAGAGAGTTAAATGCAATTTACATTTAATTTTTATGAGAATAAGTAGAAAAAATTCTTGGAAAAGAGAAACTTTGGGTTTTTCTCTTATAATTTGGCACAAAGAAATTGAGTTTTTTCCCCTTATAATTTGGAACGGAGAGAGTAATAAATAAAGAGTAAAGAAATTGAGTTTTCTCTTATAAGAATGTGTGTCAAAATGGATGGATTGAATGAATAATGAATTTGGATTGGATTGCTAATGGATGGATCAAAGTAATCAATTAATCCATTAGCAATCCATTAACATTCAATCAAAAAATCCAATGCAACCATGAATAGAGATAAAATCCAATTCAATCCATTCATTATCATCTTTCTAATAGATGGATATCCAATTAATCCAACAAAATTAATTTAAATATTATTTTTTAATTTTATAAGAAACTAATAATTTATTATTTATGAATACGAAGAGTATAAACATTTACTATATTATGTTGTTGGAAATATCAATATTTACTATATATCACTGAGAGAAGGCTGGATAGAGTTGTTTGTAACCAAGCTTGGTTGGATATGTGTGCTACCTTGCATGTCTCTACTCTTAATAGGCACAAATCTGACCATTTTCCCATCTTACTAGATTTTAAGTTAACCACCACTGCTATGGCATCTCAATTTAAATTTCTAAGAATGTGGTCATTACATTCTAATTGTGAAAAAATTATTGATGATTGTTGGAAATCAATTGTTATAGGTTGTCCAATGTATATTTTAACCAAAAAGTTGAAGCTTGTGAAAGAGCAGTTAAAGTGCTGGAACAAAAATTGTTTTGGCAATGTGCATGATTATGTGAACTCTGCAGAGCAACACCTTCATCATATACAACAACAACTCCAAGCCAATGGTCATTCAGAAGCTTTGTTAGAAGAAGAGAAGCTAGCTCATGTTGATTATGAGAACGCTTTGAACAGACAAGAGCTTTTTTGGAAAGAAAAAGCTAACTTAAACTGGCATTTAGAAGGAGATAGGAACACCAAATATTTTCATCGTATGGCCAAAATCAAAACCTCTTCAAAAATGATTACTTCCTTACAGGATGGTGAACAAGTTCTCACCGACCAAAGCCAAATATCTCACCATGTTATTAGTTTTTATAAAAATCTTTTTTGCGCTAACTTTGTTTTGCAGGAACCATTGCTTGTAGATGATGTTATCCCAAAGATCATTACATAAGACTTAAATTCTCTCATCACTATGCTGCCCTCCCATCAGGAAATAAAATATGCAGTTTTTGCTCTTAATAAAGACAGTGCTCCAGGTCCAGATGGTTTTGGAGCTTTCTTTTTCCAACAATATTGGGAGATTGTCAAGTTTGATGTGTGTAATGCAGTTTTGGAATTCTTCACAACTAGTTGGATCTTGCCAGGTTTCAATTCTAATATCATTGCCCTCCTTCCAAAGGTTGCAAATTCCACTTCAATTGATCAATACAGACCAATAGCCATGGCAAATTTTAAATTCAAAATCATTTCCAAAATCATTGCCGACAGGTTAGCTAACATTATGCCTTCCATAATTTCTGATGAGCAAATGGGTTTTATCCGTGATAGAAATATTAAGGACTGTCTATGTATTGCTTCTGAAGCTGTTAATTTACTTCATAATAAGTCATTTGGAGGTAATTTGGCTATAAAAATAGACATTTCAAAAGCCTTTGATACCTTAGATTGGTCTTTTTTACTGAAGGTTCTTAGTAGTTTTGGTTTCAATGAGGTGTTTTGTAACTGGATTCATGTCATTCTAAAATCTGCATTTTTATCTATTTCTATCAATGGCAAAGCTGAAGGTTACTTTAACTGTTCTAGAGGAGTTAGGCAAGGGGATCCTCTATCCCCTCTTCTTTTTTGTATTGCTGAAGATGTTTTGAGTAGGAGTATTACCAAGTTGGTTTCTGATGGCAAGCTAGATCTTATTAAGGGTACCAGGCATTCCAAGGTCCCCTCTCACACTTTTTATGCAGATGACTTAATGGTTTTTTGCAAAGGTAAAATAGCTGGTCTCAAAGCTCTCAAAGATTTATTTACTAGCTATGCTCGTCAATCAGGCCAAGTAATAAACACCTCAAAGTCTACTATTTATTCTGGATCCATTACGCAGGGAAGACTTAATATTATTGTAAATTTGATGAATTTCAATTTAGGGTCATTACCTTTTAACTATTTGGGGGTTCCTTTATTCAAAGGGAAGCCAAAGTCTATCTGGTTGCAACCAATAGCTGACAAAATTCAATCCAAACTTTCAGCTTGGCAAGCTTCTCTTCTTACCATGGCTGGGAGATTGCAACTGGTTAGATCAGTTATCCAAAGTATGCTGATCTATAGCATAACTCTTTATTCTTGGCCTACCTCCTTAATCAAAGAGATTGAAAAAAAGATTAGAAATTTTGTTTGGAGTGGGGAGATAGATAAAAGAAAGCTTGTGACAGTTTCTTGGAAAAAAGTTTGCAGACCTTTCTCTCAAGGTGGGCTGAACCTCAGATCTTTGTCTAGTTTGAACAAAGCTTCTAACATTAAACTTTGTTGGACTATGTTAAACTCAAAAAAAGCTTGGGCTCAATTATTACGTCAGAGAGTTCTCAGAGGTAGGAGATTCATCCAGCATCATATTTATTCATCTCTTTGGAGTAGTTTCAAAGATGAGGTGAATACAATTTTTGAAAATTCTATTTGGCTTCTTGGAAATTGGGAAGATATTAACTTTTGGACTGACAACTGGTGTGGTGTAATACTTTCTGATATGTTTAATATCCCTCCTGTTATCAGTCAGTCTTTAAATTCAAAAGTGTGTGACTATATTCACAATGGTCATTGGACGATTCCTAATCAACTTACTCAACATTACAATGCTCTTGAGTTTCTTGTGCAGCAAGTCAGTATTCCAATTGAACCTACACATGATCAATTGTTATGGAAGCACTCAGATTCTGGAGATTTGCATCTAAGTGATGCTTATAATTTCAAATTGCATCATCTCCAAGAACTTCAGTGGACAAAAGTTATCTGGAGTCCAGACATTCCTCCCTCCAAATCCTTTCTTGTCTGGAGAATGATGCATAATAAGGTACCAACTGACGAAAATCTAATGATTAGAGGATGTGCTTTGCCATCTATGTGTAACCTTTGTAGGAAGAATGTGGAGTCTTCTTTCCACATTTTTTTTGACTGTGAGTTTGCCATCAGGATTTGGTCTTGGTTTGCTAACTGCTTGAATATGGTGTTGCATTTCACCTCTATGGAGGACATGTGGAAGTTATGTGATATGAATTGGTCTCCACAGTGTAAAATTACTATTACTGCTGCTTTGGTTAATTTGATAAACTCTTTATGGTATGCTAGGAATCAAGCTAGATTTCATAATAATCACATCGATTGTAAATCTGTTATTACTATGATCATAGCTAACACATCTTTATCGGGCAACAATTCTAAAAAGGTTTCTTCAAATTCTATTAGAGACTTTACTATTTTGAAGAACTTCAATGTCTCCACTCATCATTCAACTAACACTGTGATCAAAGAAGTTCTTTGGCAGCTTCCTTTGATCAACTGGTTAAAATGTAATATTGATGGTGCTGCCAAGGGGAATCCTGGATTGGCTTCTTGTGGTGGTATTTTTAGGAATCATGTGGCTGACATGATCTATTGTTTTGCTGAACCTTTAGGTACTGCTTCAGCTTTTCAAGCTGAGTTATGTGGTGCTATGAGAGCTATTGAAGTGGCTCACAACAGGAATTGGAAAAACATTTGGTTGGAAACTGATTCAGTTTTGGTAGTCTTAGCTTTTAAAAATCTTAACTCTAATGTTACTTGGAACTTAAGGAATAGGTGGAACAATGTGAAGCAGCTCTTAAGACAAATGAATTGTATTGTGTCTCATATTTTTAGAGAGGGGAATCAAGTAGCTGACACTCTTGCTAACGTTGGTAGCTCTCTGTCATCTCTTGCTTCCTGGTATAATGTTCCTAATTTTGTAAAAGATAGCTTTGTCAAAAACAAATTAGGGATTCCTAGCTTTCGAATTTGTAACTCTTGATGGAGTTTTGGTCTATGTCCCCTCCATTCTCTTTTGTTGTTCCTGGTTTCCTTATTTTTTTTGCATTTTGTGTTGGTAAAAAAAAAAAAAAAAAAACATGTAAACAAAATGTGCCAACATGCTTCGGTCATCACTAAGCCCAAACTATTCCTTTACTCTAAAGCCCAAACAGAATTTAATAATAATATTTAATAAATAATTTAATAATGAATAGTAGGCGGTGGTGGTGGCGGCCGGTCAACGGCAGGTCAACGATGGATCTCCGGTGCCGACACGGCGGTAGGTCAGATTTTTCAGCGGTTCCACGGTGGTTGGTGGCGGAGTAGGTCAACTATTTTTTTATTTAATAAAATCTATCTTTTAGTCTTTTTTATAAAAAAAAATCGGATTTTTTTAATAATTAAAATGAGTATTTTATTTTTTTTTAAAAATAGTCTTAAAAATTAATCATTTTTTAAATAATAAAAAAAGATTCTAAAATAACCAAACACAATTTATTTCTTTATTTATTAAAATAATATAAGGTAGTACCTTTATGTAAAGAAATTAATTTTATTTATTAAGTTATTTTAAAATTTATGAAATTGTTTATAAAAAAAGTTATTTTTAAAATTTTTGATTTGTTTGATTTTTTTTTTAAAGTGACTATCCATTGGATTTTGAAATTAAGGTGGATGAGTTGGATCCATCCATTTAATTAAATGGATGAATTCAATCCAATCTTTTTATTTTTTACGGTAAATTCAATCCAATATATTAACTAATTTTTTAACCTTTGGATAGATTAGATGGAACCATTTGTGAATGGATTGGATAGATAATGGATAAATGGATAATTTTGACACTCCTATATGAAAGTGAGTTGGAAGATAAATTATTTGGTTTAAACTAAACCATTGTAGGAGTAAAAGTTGAATAATAGTTTAATTGTTATGTGAAGATAGAGAAAATGATGTGGAGTATTGAGAAGTGGAAAAGTTGGGGTTTAATTCTACAACCATTGTTGATAATCTTAGATTATTGATGACGAGCGTGTTTCCAATTAATTTGTACTCCTTATTTATTAATTAATTGAATGGCGTGTCTTGAAATCTCTGATTTTGTATATTTTCATAATATATGAAGCACTACTTCTCCTATTTAACAATTTTTTATCACTTGCTACTATTTAAAAAATGCTTATAAGAGTTTCTAACTTATATAATTTACTTTTTAGAAAGGATATTTTAATAACATGCCCATAAAAATAGTTTATGTTTTCTTTTTAACGGCAAAAACAATTACACCCCCTGAATTCGGGTCCTTAATCCGCCACTAACTGCATGTTGTTGGGAAAAAGTGTTGTTGCGAAATGTTTTAAAAAATATTTGAAGTTAATGTCATTGTTAATATTTTTACAATAACTATTATCACCGCCATTTGTATTTTTTATCGCTACCATAGTCAATTTATAATAGCCGTGAAAGTTGTTGTTTTATCTTATTTATCACAACAACCAAAGACGTTGTGGTAAAATGTTGTTGTATCACTAATTAAAGTTACTATCATAATTTATCAACAAAAAAAAAAAACAAAGTTACTATCATAAGATTTTGTTTTTTCTCATTAAGTTCTTATTTTATTTTTCATTATTATTAAAAATTGTATTTATTAATTTAATATCCCATACAATAATTGAACTTTCTAAGAACCCGTCAAAAAAATTAATTGAAATTTTCTAAGAAGGAATGTTCAATCTCAACGGTCAGTCAAAAAATGTTCAATCTCTCAACAATGGAGGCTTTAATTATATTTATAATTTTTTTTTGGTTCTCATCATCATCGTTTTTCTTAGTAATGTGGAATGCTTAAAGATGAAATTGCATAGCATTCACATGCATATATTTGGATCTGGATTTGATGTTGTTGTGTAAGCACACAGTTTGATACTGTTTTGGATCTCAGTCGTCCGATCAAGATCAAACGCCTAAGATAATTTGATGCTAAAATAATATCAAATAATCTCAGACATCCGATCTTGATCGAACGGCTGAGATTCAAAATAACATCAAACTATATGCTTACGCAACAATCTCAAATTCATATATTTGATATTGATCGAGTATGCCTTTCTCTTTTCTCTCCCTTCAATAGCTTCTTTCAGAGAGTATGTATCATCTTATTCTCTTGATCTTCTCTACTCCCACAACACTTTTCTTCTCATGTGTTGGTGTTCAATCATGACTTATTTCCCAATATTAGATATAAAAAGAAGAAAGTATCTTTTTAGTTTAGTTGGGACCCTTTTAGGAACTTTACATGAAGAATAAAGAAGTGGAGGCTTTTAGCTTTGTTCTTTTGCACTTTGTGACGGATCCAAGTAGTAACAAATGTGGGCAGCTGACCCCATTTGTTTTTATTTTTTTAACCAACAATATATAATTTTGATATATTGACCCCTCATGAAATACATAAATGTCCCCATACTATAGAATTGTCAAAATAGTTCAACTAATTATTGGAAACAAAATTCTCCCTTTTAATTTTATTATATTTTTATTTCTAAAAAATTAAAGAAGAAAATGGAATGGTAGAGGGGAGCCCAATAACTTTCTCCAGCAAAATCAACATAAAAAAAACTTTTTTTGTTGGTCAAGTAGTCTAATAGCTAGAAAATTCATCTTAAAAAATAAACTCTTTGTATGAAAAAAAAAATCAACAGACACACTATCTCCCTTCCAAATCTAGTTTTTGTCCTTTATTACAATTGAGTAAAAAGACAATAATCCAAGTAATTTTGTTTTTCTTCCCTTCATTCTTATTTTTGTCTTATATTGTATTATTGTTGTTATTTGGCTTCTTATTTAAATTTTTAATATATTTTTAAAATTGTGCTGTATTAGAGATGAAATAAACATCTATCAAGTAATTGATTAGGTAATTTTTTTTTTTTTTAAAGAACAAAATTAACTCATTTCATTAATCAAATAATTTGGTTTGGTTTTAATATGTTAGAAATGGAGAAATATTTTAAAGGAGTTTGTGTGTGTTTTATAGTATGGTTTGTTGTTTGTTTTTGTTGCCGCCTATTCTCTCCCTTTAATTTTTTTAGTTTTATTGTTTTTTACCTGCTATTGTAAGGGGCGTCTACTAACCATGGACGGCATGTGCGACCGCATAAGGCTTCATAATAATAGGGGTCTCTAATAAAAAATTATAGGTAGTAGTATTAGTAAATGAGAGGTATAAAATTAGGGATTGCATGCTTTCAAACGAGAGATTGTGAGAGTCCAAATATTTAAGATTCTCTTTTTGAGGGATTTATTAGTTACAAAATGTCCTAAAAGAGATTTTTCTATTGTGAATAAATTTTTTAGACACTTTATAGCTAATTGTTATATAGTTTTATCATATGGAGAAGTGTGTAATGGAGATTGTCCTATTTATCAAATTTTTTTATATTAGTGAAAAATGAATTTTTTTAGTGTTATTGATGTTATTTGTAATTTAAATCGATGACAATTTTTTTGATTTTTTTTATTAGGGGCTATTTTTAATAATCGCATAGGGTCTCCAAAAAGTTAGAGATGCCTCTGGCTATTGTGAGATTTATAATCTTTTCCTCTCATCTACAACTGTTTTGTGCTTGAGTTTGAGTTTTAAATAAATTATTTTTCGATTAAAAAAATTTGATCTTGCACCACGTAGTAAAATTTATGGATCCGTCCCTGACGCACAACTTGTGCGTGAAACACTTGCATTTCTTTTAATAATTTTGTTGATTTAAAATAAATGGAGGGTGTGTAACGTTGAAAGTTAATAGTTAAGTAGGAATAGAAACCACTATGTTTTGATATGTTGAGAGAAAATTAGAAAAGAGAGAAATAAAAAATAAAGAAATAATAATGAAATAGAGTATAAATCGCCTGTTCTTTGGATAAATAGAAATATCGAAGATGGAAGTACTAAAATTAATTTTCACTATTTTTTTTGTTTACAAAGAGTTGGGGATCGAACCCAAGACCTATAGCGTACTACCTAAACCCCTCACCACTAGACCAAACTTAGTGACTTTAATTTTCATTATGGCACTCTTCAAGCACCTTAATTAGTAAGTTTTTGTGAATTTTGTATGGAAATCTGTGAAGTCAACGCACCTTAACTAGGTTTGGTCTAGTGGTGAGGGATTTGCGTAATATGCTAGAGGTCTCGGGTTCGATCCTCAACTCTTTGTAATTATTTTTTTAATAAAATTTGAAATTAATAAAATAACAAGAACTAAATTACTACCTCCGTACCAAATTATAAGTTACTTTGAGAAAAAAATTGTACCAAATTATAAGTATCAATGAAACATTTAATGTAATTTTTCCTATTATACTCTTAACTATTTATTACTCTCTTTTCCTTCAATTATTGTTTAGATATATCAAACATTCTATGAATCTAAAAGGAATTCTTTTTCTTTCTTATAATAAGGACCAGAGCGTTATATGTTAGTTTTTCTCCTTGTCAATACTTGAGCCTCGGACCTCCAATTCCTTTAACCCTTGGCACAACTAGTACAACCAATTGTGCTACCCCTCCCACCCCTTCTCTTCTTTCAATTCTTCAATTTATCTTTCTTATACCATTAATGAAGGACAATTTTGTAAACTAACACATAATTTCTCTTTTTTATACAACATTTCTTAATTTGTGTAATTTGGTCAAACGACTTATATTGTGGTAAGTAATTTATATAATAAGAAGAAACGAAAATCCAGTCCAATACAAAACTTCAAGACTAAATTGCATTTTTGGCCCCCTAAATTTTTGAAAGTTGCGATTTTAGCCCCCTGTATTTCAAAATATCACTTTTGGTCCCCCATGTTTCAAAATAGCACTTTTAGTCCCCTGTATTTACCCCATTTTGCAAAAGGTTAATTTTGACCAAATTTTGACCGTTTCGAAATTTTATCCCCCTATTTTAAAATTCGGAATTTTGTCCCCCCTATTTTGACTGTTTCTGAATTTTATCCCCCTATTTTAAAACTCGGAATTTTACCCCCCCTATTTTATAATATTAGGCTCATATTTGACTATATGTGGCAGTGCTGATGTGTTATGTTATTATCCACCTCACTAATTATTTATTATTAAACATTATCTTATTATTTATTTTTGAATGAAAAAATTATTAAAAGAATTCTGAAAAATGACAAAAAATTCTAAAATATGACATTACTAAATTTTGGATAGCCATTGTTTTTAGGATAAAATTATGTTAATGTTATCCAAAATTTTGTAGGTGCATAATGAACACTCTAGGTATTTTTATTGTCTTTTTGATGCATATTTTTAGGGCACTTTTCTTGTCTTTATAGTATTTTTCTGGTTTTTTTACTTGTATTTTTTTATTTTTTGTCATTTTTCAGAATTTTTTTAGTAATTTTTTCATTCAAAAATAAATAATAAAATAATGTTTAATAATAAATAATTAGTGAGGTGGATAATAACATAACACATCAGCACTACTACATAAACAAATATGATTCTAATATTACAGAGGGGGCAAAATCCAAAGAATTATAAAATATGGGGGGTAAAATTCCGAGTTTTAAAATAGGAGGGGTAAAATTCCGAGTTTTAAAATAGGGGGCAAAATTCCGAAAATGTAAAAATAAAGGGGGTAAAACTGCATTTAAGCCTAATTTAATTAATTTTGAGGAACAATTTTGTAGGATAGAATGGCATGTGTTGTTTTTTAGGTGTTGTACTCCCTCTGTCCAGTTTTATGAGAGCTATTTTGACTAAATGAGTACTATTTATTTATCTTACTTTGATCATATTTTTTTAATAATATATAGATATAAATATTATCTTATAAGATCTTATTTGATTTGCTTTGATAAGTACTTTCAAAATATCAAGTTTTTATAATGTTTATTAATAGAGAATTAGCGATATTAGTGATCAAAATTGTGCGTTGACATACATGCATTAGTCAAACTAGCTCTTATCTTTTGGGACGGAGGGAGTATAAACTTTGGGGGAATGAAATATTAGAATTCAACCACAAAAACTACCTTGAGAGTTAAGGCTATAAGACCCCAATAACGAGAAAATATATACTCCCTCTGGTCCTATATACAAGAAAAAATTGATTTTTTAGATTCATTGTATAATTGATGTATGTAGACAATAATATGGTCTAAACACATTAATTCTACAATGAATCTAAAAAGTGAAATGTTTCTTATATATAGGACCAGAGGGAGTATATAAAGAGATTTTAAGGAGAATACTCGACAATTAAGAATCAACTAAAACCCAATCGGTTGATTTTTAAGAAAGAGATTATGTTAAAACACCGACCGATCATTATCAACAACTAGCGTCCGCCCCGTGCATTGCACGGGTTATTTTGCGAACGCCATATATATTTGGCACAAGCTTTTATTAGCCGATATAAAAAATGTCATCTCACAATTAATTATGAACTTTTATTAGTAATAATTTATAATAGTCATTTTAAAACTTTTATCGGTGCTCAAAATTGTCATCTCCCAGTAAATTACAAATTTATATGAGTAATACTTCCTTCATTCATTTTTATTTGTTGTTATCTTTCTATTATACCCTAATTTTAATCCACCAATAAATTCCTATTTTTTTCACACACTTTATCTTTTCAATAAATTTAATATATTACGTAAAAAAAATATAATTTAATATGTTATGTACCAAAAAAAAACTTTAGTTTTCCTAATATATAACATTAATTAGTTTTATTGAAGAAGATAAGAGTAATTGACAATCATATAATTGACAAAATATAACCTTAAATTATCAAAGCAACAAATAATTTGAAGTAATTTTTTTCTTCTAAAACGACAAATAAAAAGGAACGGGTGGAGTAAATTATAATAGTGATTTTAAAACTTTTATCAACGATCAAAATTTGTCATCTCCTCGTGAATAATAATTTTTATCAGTAATAACTTGTAATAGTGATTTTGAGTCAAAAAAAAACTTGTAATACTGATTTTAAAACTTTTATCAGCGATCAAAATTGTCATCTACCCAGGAATAATAATTTTTTATCAGCAATAACTTGTAATAGTGACTTTAAAAGTTTTATCAGCGATCAAAATTGTCATCTTCCTGTGAATTATAAATTTTTATTAGTAATAACTTTTTTTTTGTGACTAAATTAGTAATAACTTATAATAGCGATTTTAAAACTTTTATCAATGATAAAATCTGGCAATAGTTGTGATGCAGATGATGATTGTTGATTTAAATTGGAGGATTTCAAACATGCAATGATTTGGGTTAAATTGGGTTTGATTTGGGTTTTTTTAAAACTTTTATCAATGCTAAAAATTGTCATCTCCCCGTGAATTATAAATTTTCATGAGTAATGACTTATAATAGTGATTTAAAACTTTTATCTGCGATCAAAATTGTCATTTCCCCCGTGAATAATAATTTTTATCAGTAATAACCTGTAATTGTGATTTTAAATTTTTTATCAGCGATCAAAATTGTCATCTCCCCATGAATAATTTTTTTTATCATCAATAACTTGAAATAGTAATTTTAAAAGTTTTATCAGCTATCAAAATTGTCATCTTCCCGTGAATTATAAATTTTTATTAGTAATAATTTTGTTTTGACTAAATTAGTAATAACTTATATTAGTAATAAATTTTTTTTATTAGTAATAAGTTTTATCAGCTATCTAAATTAGTAATAATTTTTATTAGTATTTTTTTTGGACTAAATTAGTAATAAATTTTTTTATTAGTAATAAGTTTTATCAGCTATCTAAATTAGTAATGGCGAAGAAAAACCGCTCTCCGTGCTTGTTTTATGAATGGTGTGTCAACCCTCTTTATTGTTTAGCTAGTTAACATTGGGTTGTGAGTGTCTCTTGTCTCTTTTGGTGAGTGATCTTTCATTGTATTGGGGATTGGTAGAGTACTATTTGTACTTAACATTGGGTTGTGGGTGTCTCTTGACTCTTGCTTGTACTTTGTTTCAATCCTTTGCTTTTTAATATATATATATATATATATATATATAGTCTGTTTCCCGAGAGGTCACTTGGTTATGGATTTGTTCTTCTTCCTAGAGAAACTCGGTTCGATACTCGGCATCGAGAGAGAGAAGAAGAGAGAAAGAAGAAAATATGAGGCATTTCAAAATACCTCTCTTTTGATATATATATATATATATATATATATATATATATATATATATATATATATATATGGGGTTTGCTAACTTAGACCCACCTAAAAACATGAAGGTCTAAGTTAGCAAGGTGCACCTTTTTAATTTAGACAAAATAACCAATGTCCACTAGTGTAAACCAATTTAAAATAAGGGGTAGTTTGGTAAGTTTCATTCATTTTTTATTTTTCAATAAAATATCATAAATTTGGACATGTTATAAAACAACGCCTACAATTTAAGTCGGTTTAAATTGGTTTAAATTGCTTACTGGACAAACTCAATGCCTTAAGTTGGTTAAATTGCTTCTTGAAAAATAAAAAATAAAACAACTCCTACTGGACATGTTATTTGCTTCTTGCTTAATTAGTCAGTTTAAATTGTGTTTCTTCATCCCTCGAGTATTTCTTTGTTTTTTTTGACTAATCATACCTCGAGTATTAGTACTAACTAATTAATTATTTTTTTCTAATTCAACTTCATTAATGGTTCAGGTTTTTTTAATTCGACTTCATAATGGTTCAAGTTGTCTAATTTTTATTTTCTAGGTTGTCATGAGTTTATTTGTGTTATATATATTTATAATTATTTGGGTTTAAATTAGCAAAGTAGGTGCACATCATTTAATAAAATTTACCAAATTAACCTTCAATTTTCTAGTGTAAAATACCTAAATATCAAGGGTTTTTCTGTCCAAAGTGAAAAGGTGCACCTTGCTAACTTAGACCTTCATGTTTTTAGGTGGGTCTAAGTTAGCAAACCCCTATATATATATATATATATATATATATATATATATATATATATATATATATATATATATATATATTCATTCTTGCTGCTGTTCAAAAAAAAACTTTCCGGCTGGTCACTCGCCGGAATCTAGGATTCAAGGCGACCAGCTGCCGGAATATGAGAATGACGATGATTATTGGTGGTGTTCTTGTGCGTGCGTGTCTATCGCAGTCCTCCATAAACTCTCAATCACAACCTCCCATAAAAACACACTTGTTATCTTCCAAGTGAGATTAGGGTAAAAAAATGACATCATGTATGATGATGTCATTGGTGTAGGGTTTCAAAGAAAGCACTAGGAATTATTTTTTAATAAATTATATCAATTATTTAATACAGCAAATAATTAAAACTAATTACATGCAAAGAGAAATGTGTTAATGCATGTGTGACACTAATATGTAGTTTTCATTATAAATTTCTCATATTTATATTTAATTGAATCCAAAATATTTTATAATATGTGTTCTAAATCTATAATAATATAAATCATCATTATTTATTTATTTTTATTTTTTTTGGTCAAGTTTTTATTATTTTTTAATTATAATTTACTTACTAGTGCTTGTTAATTACGGGCTCCACACTAGTATGAAACAATTCAGAATTTCTCATGCCAAACTAAAGCTAAAAATTGTTGTCACCAACGAGCGGGTCCCCTCTCTCCCCAGGCAGTCCACGCACAAAAGAAAAGACCGACCACATAAAAGAATACAAAAGAATTGACTCACTTTAGTTGCCTAAAGCCTTGACGTTGACGGATGAATCGTTATAAGAACCGATAGCGACAGTAATCATATGACCATCATTCAATCTCTGCTATTTTCTTCACCATGAGCTTGTCCGTTTCAACTATGTCTTCAACTAAGTTTTCTACCATTTTATTGTTCATCCTCCTGTTAACGTTTCTCTTCCACACCCTAGCAACAGGTTCAGTTTTGCTCATCATAAAAAATAGAACAACCATTTCTTTAATTATTGCTTTTTTTCATTATTAATTATTGTGTTGTGTTTTTTATTGTGTACGTAGGTTCCTCCTCTACAACATTCACTATCGTCAACAGGTGCAACATCACAGTTTATCCCGGTATATTCCACGCGGCTGGAACCTCTAGTAGTACTACCACCGGCTTTTCCCTTCATTCTGGCGAGTCCAAAGTCCTCACCATGCCTCATTCCTGCTCGGGACATTTATGGGGGAGAACAAGTTGCTTCAACAACTCCAAGGGAATGTTCCATTGCCGCACCGGTGATTGTGCTTCGTCAACGATAGAATGTAACGGCAGAGACGCCTCCCAACCGGCTACGCTGGCAAAGTTTAATCTAAACGTCAAATCTAATAGAGTTGATTACTTTAGTGTCACCGTCGAGAAGGGTTACAATCTCCCAATGAAGGTTCAGCCTCGAGTCGGAAAGGACATTGGTGATTGCATGACAACAAGTTGTATGGTGCACCTCAGCAAAACCTGTCCTTCGGAGTTAAAAGTGATGAGTGAGAGACAATGTATAGGTTGTAAAAGCCCATGCCAACCACTTTCTAAGAACTGCTACTCGGAGTTAACCAAAGCATGTCCTCAGAATGCCACTAGTGTTTGTGCCTCTACTGATTATCTCATCGAATTTTGTCCCACCTCAACAAGGTGCGTATAGGTTTAGAGTACAAACATGATTTGATACTTCTATCTATCTATATATATATATATATATTTATTAATTAAATCATCATCTTGAATATGACCGGAAAAATTAAAATGTGATTGAAATTGAATGCAGTTTGGACAAGCCGTTGAACAATTCAGGGGGTCTAAAGAAGAAAGGGTCACAACCGCAGGCCTTTGTAGCTTGGTTAAAAAACAATACACTATGGACCTTTCTTCTTGGTGTTGGTGCTGGTGGTGCCATAGGTCTTGCCATAAACATCGCATGTTATTGCGGATGTTGTAATTGTTGCAACCACTGTCCAGGTCATACACCTCGGCGTTCGAACTCCAGTCCTTTAACTTTATGAGCATAACTTTTCAATAGTTTTGTCATTTTGCATGTCTACCCAAAAAAATAATGAATTAAGTGTTCTTATGTATAACTCTCAGTCATTTACTCATGTCTCATGACAAAATTCACATTCAACATGGGAGAGATTGTCCACATTAATTATCTTTCATGTTAAATAAAAACTAAAATAAAATCCTAGCTCAAAGGGTAAAAATATCGAAATTACTAGTGTCGGACGCCAATGACCCAGGTTCGATCCCTGGTCACTCCACTTTACGTGTGTATGAGTTTTCAATTGCTTTACCATTTCGTCTACGAACCAAAAAAAAATCACATTAAGAAACCAGTCTATATAACAAAATGACCAGTCAAATACTAACATTATATAAGACTAAAATTTGAAGAAAATGGATCATAACTTGTATTTATAATGTTATCAACTAGAGAAGAGAATATAGTATAAGATGTAGAATTCAAAACTTCAATTTAATAGCTAAGTGGTGTGTAGGCCTCCCTAGTACTAAGTATTCTTTTTTTTTTGGGTCAACCTAGTACTAAGTATTCTATTATAATGAATCAAATGAAATTGATCATTAGGTATTAATGAATACTATATAATTTAATAGCTAAGTGGTGTGTAGGCCTCCCTAGTACATAATTATGCAAAAAAGTATGTGTGAACACATTAGTTATTAGGTTAGGCGCATAGAGACAATGAGCAATAGATTATGAGCAAACCTCAGTGACTATATATATCATCATTATTATATATATACTCCCTCCGTCCCATATTATAAAATAAAAAAAACTACTTTTTCTTTTTCCAAATTATAAGTAAAAAAAACTAACTTTTACCATTTTCAAGGTTTACTTTTCCTTATTCTCATAAAATTTACTCTCTCTTCTTTTCCCCATAATCAATAATCAATCAAAATTCTTTTTACATCTTCCAATGAAACTTATTTCAAGAAAAACACAACAAATCATACTTCAAACTATCACATTTTACTTTTCTTAATAAGTGTGATTTTTTTTTCTTATATATTATGGGACGGAGGGAGTGTATATCATTATTATTAGAGCACTGCTAAATATTACGAACCAAGTGGGTGACGAAATGCAAGAATAAGCAACTTGCAATTTTATACGGAGCTTCAAACTTTTATCTCCTAGTGTTACGGAAATCATGCGGTGGGTGTGTATATGATCAACGGTGCAAACCTATTCTTGCCTTTCGTTTTTCACTATTTCGTAACAACTAGCATTATCCTTATTATTATTATTATTAAATATATATATATAGGAGCGGTCAACACTGTGTGCGTCCGAAAAAACCAGCTACGGAACTACCGAGCAGGGGCAACAGACCGGATTCTGTCGGGCTTGGAAATTGGGTAGCCCTTCGGGGTGCTCTTACCCATCCAAAAGTTAACGGGCCTCAGAGAGCAAAATGGAGGTTGCATTAATGATAAAGATCTCTGGGGAAACCGCTAAAGATTAGCCAGTACCACGGGAAGTTGCAAGAACGGACACAGACCTTCACGCACGGGCCAATATATATATATCATCTATAATCTATAATCTATAATAATATTATTTGAGAGCCATTTTTCAAAGAATTTTGTACACGTGTCCTCCCCATAATGCACCTCTTCTCATATTGTTTTCACAATTAATTTACACAGGCAACATAAACTCATGATCAATTCACAATTAATTAGGGTTGATTTTTTCCATTTACAAAACTCTGCACTTATATTCATCATCAATTAAAAGAATATTATTTGTAACCATGATCCATTGTTTGTACCAATCATTGACTTATGCAAATTTATTGCTTCCATTTGTGAGTTTTTTAACGCAAATTAAGAAATATAAAGTTGACTCCCAAATACTACTATTCAATTAATTGACAATAAATTCACAAAAAATAAATTATAGCTGCCGTAAAAAAAAATTATAGCTGTACATTATGATTTATAGTTGTACATTAATTAATATAATTAATTGATTCAAAAATAAATTAATTAATATAATTAATATATAGTGAAACTTTGTGATAGTGAAAATCAAATAACCATTGAACAAATAATTGATATACGAAATTTTAGGGATACTCTCTTGAACTATCGGTAGTCTCACAATGTTATATATACACCTTTCTACTATGATGACTTGCATGCTTGCAGCAGGTATTCTCTTTCTATATGCTGGCACTATTACTTTTCATTGTTTGAATAATAATTATCTTTTGAATATTAACTTTTCTATTCTATTGTTTAATTCTTACTCTTTCTCTTATTATATCATGTTTATGAGTTGTAAAACATTGCATGAGTTTCTTCTACAAGGCTGAATTTCCCTTTATATTAAAGATATTTTCTTCTTTTATTAATTTATTAACTGTTCTCCCAATTTTACGGGTTTTTGTGTTGTTGGAATCAATTTGTTACTATTTGTAAGGTATTTTTATTTGTTCTCAACTATGAGTTTATGTCTATGTTAAACATATACTATTTACATTTAATTTTTTTGTTGGGCTGTTTTTATTTTCCTATTTCAATTCTTGAGACTTATATTTATGCTTTTTATTTGGTTTTATATGTTAACCGAATGAAAAGAAATTGATTTTATATGTTTATGCTCTTTTATTACCTTATTTGTCATTGTCTCACATCTATAAATAATGTTTTTTAGACTTACATTTTTTACACCATTTTTGAAAGTCTTCTCTAAACCTCTATTATCTCTGTTATTTATATTGTTCTTTGTGTTCTTACTTTTTTATTCTCATGTTTTATTTTTCCAACAAATACATATTTTCAAATCATGCCCATATATTTTTTATCGGTAATTACTCCAAAAAAATTCATTTTTATTATGATTTTGTAAACGTGATATTTTGTATTGTATTTAATCATTTATTACATTTCATTTGCAGATGTGTAGAGAGACTATGAAAGGAATGAATTGAGACTAAAATGATTGCAATTGAATTTGATGGATCAATGGTATTCTTTTCTTAGAGTGGGCAAAATTTATTTAATTTGATTAGGTTAATATTATTTTGCGTATTAATTTTTTTTATTTATATAGAGAAGATCAAGAAACAGGAGAAAGAATGATATAATTTCCCAAACTTGGGTTTTTTTCTATTCAATTTTTTTTGTTGATATTTGTATCATACGATTTAAATGTTTCTCTTAAAAATTAGCATAATATACTATTTTTGTTTTTTATATGCAGAATAAACAACATAGATAAAAAAAAAAATAAAAAAAAAATATAGATCAGAAATTTGTAATCATGAAATGGTGCAAACTATTTGCTTTTCATGAATGATTTTTTTTTTTTTTTTTAACAAGCCAAAATGATATATATATTAACAAGAACAGACTCCTCGGCACAAGGTGTACCTAGGTCGTCTAAAAAGGTTTACAAAGAGTCAAAAGGTAAATTAAGCAAATCATACAAGACCCAAACAAAGCATAGGACTAGACCACCAGCTATGGTAGTTAAAAGCCAAAGTAGCACTCGTCGCCTTCAACCACCGAAAAGAGAAGAGCTTGATCTTGTCCAACAACTGAGATGAGCTGCAAGTTGAGCCTCTGAACAATCTATGATTCTGTTCCGTCCACACGACCCATACACAAGCCATCCAAATGAGTTGTAAAAAGGAACGTCGGGCCCGTGATCCACCTGCTAAATAAGTAAACTGAACAAAATGATCACGAATAGAGGTAGAGTCCACCGATGTGATGCCAATCCATGAACATACTAGAGTCCAGAGAGAACCAAATGTACTACAATAGAGAAACAAATGATGAGCCGTCTCTGCCTCCCCACAATCAGAGACGCAAAAATGAGCTGCCGAAGATAAGATGCCTCGAGTGACCAGGTTTGCTTTTGTGGGCAACCGGTCACGCAATAAACGCCACGTGAAAATGGAAACCTTCAAAGGGACTTGAGGATGCTAAATGAGATTATCCACCTCTGCCAAAGTAACCAAAACCTGTGAAGTCAAGAGCTGATATGCTCCCCGGACAGTGTAACCTTCAAAGGGGTCAGGCCTCCACTGCCAGATGTCGGGACACTGATCCTGCAAAGAGATGTTAAGAAGTAAAGTCTGACACTCCCCCAAACTCTCCTCCTCCCACACCCTCAACTGTCTCCGCCACACCCACGCCTCCCCATCAGCCCCCCATCCTAGCGAAAACATCTCGCCCACCGTTCGCAGTTTGGTCTCTGCCAAGTCAAACAGACGGCCAAACCGCTCACACAAAAGAGTCCCATCCACCCAAGGGTCGGTCCAGAACAAAGTATCCATCCCATCCCCCACCTTTCTCATAACATTCCCCCCAAACCAATTCTCCCCGGACTGACCTCCCCCCTAATACGCGCTATCTCCCTCCACCACGAAGATCCTCTCCTCCCTCCATCTCGGAGACCGCCACTCTCCATCCCATAACGGGCTGCCAATACTCTAAACCACAATCCCTCTCTATCTACTAGCAACCTCCAACACCATTTAACAAAAAGAGCCAAGTTAAACTCCCTCAACTGCCTAACCCCCAAACCTCCATATTCCTTTCGTAAACAAATAGATTTCCAATTAATCCAAGAGATTTTCCTAGAGTCCTCACGCCCCCCCCCCCAAATTTTTTTTTTAATAAAAATAGATTCAATAGAGGAAATGATACCTGAGGGAGCTTTGAAGAAGGAAAGAGCATAGACAGGAAGAGAGGTTAAGACAGACTTGAGCAGAACCAGACGACCACCGAAGGAAAGGAAACGACTCTTCCACCCAGACAAACGAGCCTTTAAACGAGCCAGCAACGGTTCCCAAAAACCCAAGCGCCCGGATCACCCCCAATAGAAAGACCCAGATAAAGGAAATGAATCTTCCCCACTTTACAACACAGAGCAGAAGCAGCTTCGCCTAACCAGGAATCAGAAATGTTCACCCCAACCAACATACTTTTATTAAAATTAACTTTTAGGCCCGACATAGTTTCAAACAGCACAAGGACAGCGCGTAGAGCTCGGACATTCGTCCAACTTTTTACCCCCATCAGAAGCGTATCGTCAGCAAACTGAAGGTGTGACACTGATACGGGATCCCGCTCACCGACACTGAACCCCTTAAATAAATTACTCGTTACCGCAGCCTCCATCATCACATTCAAGCCCTCAGCGGCCAAAAGAAAAAGGAAAGGGGATAGCGGATCTCCTTGTCTGAGGCCCCTCCCAAGAGGGAATTCATCAGTAGGATTACCATTGACTAAGACCGACGTTGTAGCCGTACACACACATTCTGCTATCCATTTCCTCCACAAAGTCGGGAAGGACATTCTCCCCATAACATCATCAAGGTAACCCCAATCCACTGAATCATATGCTTTTTCAAAATCTACCTTAAAAAGCATGAGTTCCTTTTTATACTTTCGTGCCTCATCCACCATCTCATTAGCAATGAGAATTCCATCAAGAATCTGCCTACCCTTCACGAAAGCGGTCTGAGACTCAGAAATCACACTACCAATCACAAGACGCAACCTGTTAGCTAAAACCTTCGCCAGAATTTTATAAAGGCTGCCCACAAGCGAAATAGGCCGAAAGTCAGTTAGCCGTTGGGGGCTATCGGTTTTAGGGATCAAAGCAATGAAGGTGGAATTAATACCCTTAGTCAATTTTCCGTTCCTGTGAAACTCAGAAATGAAACGCATCAAATCGCCCCGAAGCTCAGCCCAAAAGTCTTTAATAAAGCCAAAATTAATCCCGTCAGGGCCTGGGCTCTTGAAGCTATCACAATCCCACACGGATGATTTCACCTCAGCCTCTGAGAAAGGTTTAGTTAAATTGCTCTTCTCCAACTGGTTCAACCGTTTAAAGTGAAGATTACCTACCCCTGGCCTATCCACATTTATGGCCTTGAAGTGGGATGCAAAGTGAGTGAATACGGCTTGGCGAATAGGATGCACACCCTCCAGGGTAACCCCTTCCACTTGGATCACAGAAATAGCATTCACACACCTGCGACCCGCAAGGACCGAATGGAAATACTTAGAGTTCGCGTCTCCCTCCTTGAGCCACAACGAACGGGACTGTTGCCAACATATATTGGCATTCAGCCGAGATAACGAGTGAATATCATAAGAGACCCCATGAAGCTCAGCTATTTCAGTGTCCGATAGGTCCTCCTCCTCGGCCTTCTGATCTAGGATCGTTTGCTGTAATTTCAGGGATTCAATACGGCTAGGAAAATTCTGGGCGTGAGTCTTGTGCCAATCTTTCAGAGCCGCCTTAATCATCTTCAACTTCTCCTTAAGCACATAACCACCCCAGCCATCTACCTTGAGCGATTCCCACTTATCTCTCACAAACACCTTATAACCAGGTATATCACGCCAACACTTATGCATCCTCGAAGGACGGGGTCCCCAATCTTCCTCATTTGCGGACAAAACCAGCGGACAATGATCAGATAAGCCCCTCAATCTCGCTACCTGCACACAGTTGGGCCAGGTCAGCACCCACTAAAATATTAGGCTCATATTTGACTATATGTGGCAGTGCTGATGTGTTATGTTATTATCCACCTCACTAATTATTTATTATTAAACATTATCTTATTATTTATTTTTAATGAAAAAATTATTAAAAAAATTCTGAAAAATGACAAAAAATTTTAAAAAATGACATTACTAAATTTTGGATAGCCATTGTTTTTAGGATAAAATTATGTTAATGTTATCCAAAATTTTGTAGGTGCATAATGAACACTCTAGATATTTTTATTGTCTTTTTAATGCGTATTTTTAGGGCACTTTTCTTGTCTTTATAGTAGTTTTCTGGTTTTTTTACTGTATTTTTTTATTTTTTGTCATTTTTCAGAATTTTTTTAGTTATTTTTTCATTCAAAAATAAATAATAAAATAATGTTTAATAATAAATAATTAGTGAGGTGGATAATAACATAACACATCAGCACTACTACATAAACAAATATGATTCTAATATTACAGAGGGGGCAAAATCCAAAGAATTATAAAATATGGGGGGTAAAATTCCGAGTTTAAAATAGGAGGGGTAAAATTCCGAGTTTTAAATAGGAGGGGTAAAATTCCGAAACTGTCAAAATAGATGGGGTAAAATTCCGAGTTTTAAAATAGGGGGCAAAATTCCGAAACTGTAAAAATAGAGGGGGTAAAACTGCATTTAAGCCTAATTTAATTAATTTTGAGGAACAATTTTGTAGGATAGAATGGCATGTGTTGTTTTTTAGGTGTTGTACTCCCGCTGTCCAGTTTTATGAAAGCTATTTTGACTAAATGAGTACTATTTATTTATCTTACTTTGATCATATTTTTTTAATAATATATAGATATAAATATTATCATATAAGATCTTATTTGATTTGCTTTGATAAGTACTTTCAAAATATCAAGTTTTTATAATGTTTATTAATAGAGAATTAACGATATTAGTGATCAAAATTGTGCGTTGACATACATGCATTAGTCAAACTACCTCTTATCTTTTGGGACGGAGGGAGTATAAACTTTGGGGGAATGAAATATTAGAATTCAACCACAAAAACTACCTTGAGAGTTAAGGCTATAAGACCCCAATAACGAGAAAATATATACTCCCTCTGGTCCTATATACAAGAAACAATTGATTTTTTAGATTCATTGTATAATTGATGTATGTAGACAATAATATGGTCTAAATACATTAATTCTACAACGAATCTAAAAAGTGAAATGTTTCTTATATATAGGATCGGAGGGAGTATATAAAGAGATTTTAAGGAGAATACTCGACAATTAAGAATCAACTAAAACCCAATCGGTTGATTTTTAAGAAAGAGATTATGTTAAAACACCGACCGATCATTATCAACAACTAGCGTCCGCCCCGTGCATTGCACGGGTTATTTTGCGAACGCCATATATATTTGGCACAAGCTTTTATTAGCCGAAATAAAAAATGTCATCTCAAAATTAATTATGAACTTTTATTAGTAATCATTTACAATAGTCATTTTAAAACTTTTATCGGTGCTCAAAATTGTCATTTCCCAGTAAATTACAAATTTATATGAGTAATACTTCCTTCATTCATTTTTATTTGTTGTTATCTTTCTATTATACCCTAATTTTAATCCACCAATAAATTCCTATTTTTTTCACACACTTTATCTTTTCAATAAATTTAATATATTACGTAAAAAAAATATAATTTAATATGTTATGTACCAAAAAAAAACTTTAGTTTTCCTAATATATAGCATTAATTAGTTTTATTGAAGAAGATAAGAGTAATTGACAATCATATAATTGACAAAATATAACCTTAAATTATCAAAGCAACAAATAATTTGAAGTAATTTTTTTCTTCTAAAACGACAAATAAAAAGGAACGGGTGGAGTAAATTATAATAGTGATTTTAAAACTTTTATCAACGATCAAAATTTGTCATCTCCTCGTGAATAATAATTTTTATCAGTAATAACTTGTAATAGTGATTTTGAGTCAAAAAAAAACTTGTAATACTGATTTTAAAACTTTTATCAGCGATAAAAATTGTCATCTACCCAGGAATAATAATTTTTTATCAGCAATAACTTGTAATAGTGACTTTAAAAGTTTTATCAGCGATCAAAATTGTCATCTTCCTGTGAATTATAAATTTTTATTAGTAATAACTTTTTTTTTGTGACTAAATTAGTAATAACTTATAATAGCGATTTTAAAACTTTTATCAATGATAAAATCTGGCAATAGTTGTGATGCAGATGATGATTGTTGATTTAAATTGGAGGATTTCAAACATGCAATGATTTGGGTTAAATTGGGTTTGATTTGGGTTTTTTTAAAACTTTTATCAATGCTAAAAATTGTCATCTCCCCGTGAATTATAAATTTTCATGAGTAATGACTTATAATAGTGATTTAAAACTTTTATCTGCGATCAAAATTGTCATTTCCCCCGTGAATAATAATTTTTATCAGTAATAACCTGTAATTGTGATTTTAAATTTTTTATCAGCGATCAAAATTGTCATCTCCCCATGAATAATTTTTTTTATCATCAATAACTTGAAATAGTAATTTTAAAAGTTTTATCAGCTATCAAAATTGTCATCTTCCCGTGAATTATAAATTTTTATTAGTAATAATTTTGTTTTGACTAAATTAGTAATAACTTATATTAGTAATAAATTTTTTTTATTAGTAATAAGTTTTATCAGCTATCTAAATTAGTAATAATTTTTATTAGTATTTTTTTTGGACTAAATTAGTAATAAATTTTTTTATTAGTAATAAGTTTTATCAGCTATCTAAATTAGTAATGGCGAAGAAAAACCGCTCTCCGTGCTTGTTTTATGAATGGTGTGTCAACCCTCTTTATTGTTTAGCTAGTTAACATTGGGTTGTGAGTGTCTCTTGTCTCTTTTGGTGAGTGATCTTTCATTGTATTGGGGATTGGTAGAGTACTATTTGTACTTAACATTGGGTTGTGGGTGTCTCTTGACTCTTGCTTGTACTTTGTTTCAATCCTTTGCTTTTTAATATATATATATATATAGTCTGTTTCCCGAGAGGTCACTTGGTTATGGATTTGTTCTTCTTCCTAGAGAAACTCGGTTCGATACTCGGCATCGAGAGAGAGAAGAAGAGAGAAAGAAGAAAATATGAGGCATTTCAAAATACCTCTCTTTTGAAATATATATATATATATGGGGTTTGCTAACTTAGACCCACCTAAAAACATGAAGGTCTAAGTTAGCAAGGTGCACCTTTTTAATTTAGACAAAATAACCAATGTCCACTAGTGTAAACCAATTTAAAATAAGGGGTAGTTTGGTAAGTTTCATTCATTTTTTATTTTTCAATAAAATATCATAAATTTGGACATGTTATAAAACAACGCCTACAATTTAAGTCGGTTTAAATTGGTTTAAATTGCTTACTGGACAAACTCAATGCCTTAAGTTGGTTTAAATTGCTTCTTGAAAAATAAAAAATAAAACAACTCCTACTGGACATGTTATTTGCTTCTTGCTTAATTAGTCAGTTTAAATTGTGTTTCTTCATCCCTCGAGTATTTCTTTGTTTTTTTTGACTAATCATACCTCGAGTATTAGTACTAACTAATTAATTATTTTTTTCTAATTCAACTTCATTAATGGTTCAGGTTTTTTTAATTCGACTTCATAATGGTTCAAGTTGTCTAATTTTTATTTTCTAGGTTGTCATGAGTTTATTTGTGTTATATATATTTATAATTATTTGGGTTTAAATTAGCAAAGTAGGTGCACAACATTTAATAAAATTTACCAAATTAACCTTCAATTTTCTAGTGTAAAATACCTAAATATCAAGGGTTTTTCTGTCCAAAGTGAAAAGGTGCACCTTGCTAACTTAGACCTTCATGTTTTTAGGTGGGTCTAAGTTAGCAAACCCCTATATATATATATATATATATATATATATATATATATATATATATATATATATTCATTCTTGCTGCTGTTCAAAAAAAAACTTTCCGGCTGGTCACTCGCCGGAATCTAGGATTCAAGGCGACCAGCTGCCGGAATATGAGAATGACGATGATTATTGGTGGTGTTCTTGTGCGTGCGTGTCTATCGCAGTCCTCCATAAACTCTCAATCACAACCTCCCATAAAAACACACTTGTTATCTTCCAAGTGAGATTAGGGTAAAAAAATGACATCATGTATGATGATGTCATTGGTGTAGGGTTTCAAAGAAAGCACTAGGAATTATTTTTTAATAAATTATATCAATTATTTAATACAGCAAATAATTAAAACTAATTACATGCAAAGAGAAATGTGTTAATGCATGTGTGACACTAATATGTAGTTTTCATTATAAATTTCTCATATTTATATTTAATTGAATCCAAAATATTTTATAATATGTGTTCTAAATCTATAATAATATAAATCATCATTATTTATTTATTTTTATTTTTTTTGGTCAAGTTTTTATTATTTTTTAATTATAATTTACTTACTAGTGCTTGTTAATTACGGGCTCCACACTAGTATGAAACAATTCAGAATTTCTCATGCCAAACTAAAGCTAAAAATTGTTGTCACCAACGAGCGGGTCCCCTCTCTCCCCAGGCAGTCCACGCACAAAAGAAAAGACCGACCACATAAAAGAATACAAAAGAATTGACTCACTTTAGTTGCCTAAAGCCTTGACGTTGACGGATGAATCGTTATAAGAACCGATAGCGACAGTAATCATATGACCATCATTCAATCTCTGCTATTTTCTTCACCATGAGCTTGTCCGTTTCAACTATGTCTTCAACTAAGTTTTCTACCATTTTATTGTTCATCCTCCTGTTAACGTTTCTCTTCCACACCCTAGCAACAGGTTCAGTTTTGCTCATCATAAAACCAACCATTTCTTTAATTATTGCTTTTTCATTATTAATTATTGTCTTGTGTTTTTTTATTGTGTACCTAGGTTCCTCCTCTACAACATTCACTATCGTCAACAGCTGCAACATCACAGTTTATCCCGGTATATTCTACGCGGCTGGAACCTCTAGTAGTACTACCACCGGCTTTTCCCTTCATTCCGGCAAGTCCAAAGTCCTCACCATGCCTCATTCCTGTTCGGGAAATTTATGGGGGAGAACCAATTGCTTCAACAACTCTAAGGGAATGTTCCATTGCCGCACCGGTGATTGTGCTTCCTCAACCATGGAATGTAATGGCAGAGACGCCTCCCAACCGGCTACGATGGCAAAGTTTAATCTAAACGTCAAATCTAATAGAGTTGATTACTTTAGTGTCACCGTCGAGAAGGGTTACAATCTCCCAATGAAGGTTCAGCCTCGAGTCGGAAAGGACATTGGTGATTGCATGACAACAAGTTGTATGGTGCACCTCAGCAAAACCTGTCCTTCGGAGTTAAAAGTGATGAGTGAGAGACAATGTATAGGTTGTAAAAGCCCATGCCAACCACTTTCTAAGAACTGCTACTCGGAGTTAACCAAAGCATGTCCTCAGAATGCCACTAGTGTTTGTGCCTCTACTGATTATCTCATCGAATTTTGTCCCACCTCAACAAGGTGCGTATAGGTTTAGAGTACAAACATGATTTGATACTTCTATCTATCTATCTATATATATATATATATATATATTAATTAAATCATCATCTTGAATATGACCGGAAAAATTAAAATGTGATTGAAATTGAATGCAGTTTGGACAAGCCGTTGAACAATTCAGGGGGTCTAAAGAAGAAAGGGTCACAACTGCAGGCCTTTGTAGCTTGGTTAAAAAACAATACACTATGGACCTTTCTTCTTGGTGTTGGTGCTGGTGGTGCCATAACTCTTGCCATAAACATCGCATGTTATTGCGGATGTTGTAATTGTTGCAACGACCACTGTCCAGGTCATCCACCTCGTTACCGGCGTTCGAACTTCGGTCCTTCAACTTTATGAGCATAACTTTTCAATAGTTTTGTCATTTTGCATGTCTACCCAAAAAAATAATGAATTAAGTGTTCTTATGTATAACTCTCAGTCATTTACTCATGTCTCATGACAAAATTCACATTCAACATGGGAGAGATTGTCCACATTAATTATCTTTCATGTTAAATAAAAACTAAAATAAAATCCTAGCTCAAAGGGTAAAAATATCGAAATTGCTAGTGTCGGACGCCAATGACCCAGGTTCGATCCCTGGTCACTCCACTTTGCGTGTGTATGAGTTTTCAATTGCTTTACCATTTCGTCTACGAACCAAAAAAAAATCACATTAAGAAACCAGTCTGTATAACAAAATGACCAGTCAAATACTAACATTATAACATTATATAAGACTAAAATTTGAAGAAAATGGATCATAACTTGTATTTATAATGTTATCAACTAGAGAAGAGAATATAGTATAAGATGTAGAATTCAAAACTTCAATTTAATAGCTAAGTGGTGTGTAGGCCTCCCTAGTACTAAGTATTCTTTTTTTTTTTGGGTCAACCTAGTACTAAGTATTCTATTATAATGAATCAAATGAAATTGATCATTAGGTATTAATGAATACTATATAATTTAATAGCTAAGTGGTGTGTAGGCCTCCCTAGTACATAATTATGCAAAAAAGTATGTGTGAACACATTAGTTATTAGGTTAGGCGCATAGAGACAATGAGCAATAGATTATGAGCAAACCTCAGTGACTATATATATCATCATTATTATATATATACTCCCTCCGTCCCATATTATAAAATAAAAAAAACTACTTTTTCTTTTTCCAAATTATAAGTAAAAAAAATCAACTTTTACCATTTTCAAGGTTTACTTTTCCTTATTCTCATAAAATTTACTCTCTCTTCTTTTCCCCATAATCAATAATCAATCAAAATTCTTTTTACATCTTCCAATGAAACTTATTTCAAGAAAAACACAAAAAATCATAATTCAAACTATCACATTTTACTTTTCTTAATAAGTGTGATTTTTTTTTCTTATATATTATGGGACGGAGGGAGTGTATATCATTATTATTAGAGCACTGCTAAATATTACGAACCAAGTGGGTGACGAAATGCAAGAATAAGCAACTTGCAATTTTATACGGAGCTTCAAACTTTTATCTCCTAGTGTTACGGAAATCATGCGGTGGGTGTGTATATGATCAACGGTGCAAACCTATTCTTGCCTTTCGTTTTTCACTATTTCGTAACAACTAGCATTATCCTTATTATTATTATTATTATTATTAAATATATATATATATAGGAGCGGTCAACACTGTGTGCGTCCGAAAAAACCAGCTACGGAACTACCGAGCAGGGGCAACAGACCGGATTCTGTCGGGCTTGGAAATTGGGTAGCGCTTCGGGGTGCTCTTACCCATCCAAAAGTTAACGGGCCTCAGAGAGCAAAATGGAGGTTGCATTAATGATAAAGATCTCTGGGGAAACCGCTAAAGATTAGCCAGTACCACGGGAAGGTGCAAGAACGGACACAGACCTTCACGCACGGGCCAATATATATATATCATCTATAATCTATAATCTATAATAATATTATTTGAGAGCCATTTTTCAAAGAATTTTGTACACGTGTCCTCCCCATAATGCACCTCTTCTCATATTGTTTTCACAATTAATTTACACAGGCAACATAAACTCATGATCAATTCACAATTAATTAGGGTTGATTTTTTCCATTTACAAAACTCTGCACTTATATTCATCATCAATTAAAAGAATATTATTTGTAACCATGATCCATTGTTTGTACCAATCATTGACTTATGCAAATTTATTGCTTCCATTTGTGAGTTTTTTAACGCAAATTAAGAAATATAAAGTTGACTCCCAAATACTACTATTCAATTAATTGACAATAAATTCACAAAAAATAAATTATAGCTGCCGTAAAAAAAAATTATAGCTGTACATTATGATTTATAGTTGTACATTAATTAATATAATTAATTGATTCAAAAATAAATTAATTAATATAATTAATATATAGTGAAACTTTGTGATAGTGAAAATCAAATAACCATTGAACAAATAATTGATATACGAAATTTTAGGGATACTCTCTTGAACTATCGGTAGTCTCACAATGTTATATATACACCTTTCTACTATGATGACTTGCATGCTTGCAGCAGGTATTCTCTTTCTCTATGCTGGCACTATTACTTTTCATTGTTTGAATAATAATTATCTTTTGAATATTAACTTTTCTATTCTATTGTTTAATTCTTACTCTTTCTCTTATTATATCATGTTTATGAGTTGTAAAACATTGCATGAGTTTCTTCTACAAGGCTGAATTTCCCTTTATATTAAAGATATTTTCTTCTTTTATTAATTTATTAACTGTTCTCCCAATTTTACGGGTTTTTGTGTTGTTGGAATCAATTTGTTACTATTTGTAAGGTATTTTTATTTGTTCTCAACTATGAGTTTATGTCTATGTTAAACATATACTATTTACATTTAATTTTTTTGTTGGGCTGTTTTTATTTTCCTATTTCAATTCTTGAGACTTATATTTATGCTTTTTATTTGGTTTTATATGTTAACCGAATGAAAAGAAATTGATTTTATATGTTTATGCTCTTTTATTACCTTATTTGTCATTGTCTCACATCTATAAATAATGTTTTTTAGACTTACATTTTTTACACCATTTTTGAAAGTCTTCTCTAAACCTCTATTATCTCTGTTATTTATATTGTTCTTTGTGTTCTTACTTTTTTATTCTCATGTTTTATTTTTCCAACAAATACATATTTTCAAATCATGCCCATATATTTTTTATCGGTAATTACTCCAAAAAAATTCATTTTTATTATGATTTTGTAAACGTGATATTTTGTATTGTATTTAATCATTTATTACATTTCATTTGCAGATGTGTAGAGAGACTATGAAAGGAATGAATTGAGACTAAAATGATTGCAATTGAATTTGATGGATCAATGGTATTCTTTTCTTAGAGTGGGCAAAATTTATTTAATTTGATTAGGTTAATATTATTTTGCGTATTAATTTTTTTTATTTATATAGAGAAGATCAAGAAACAGGAGAAAGAATGATATAATTTCCCAAACTTGGGTTTTTTTCTATTCAATTTTTTTTGTTGATATTTGTATCATACGATTTAAATGTTTCTCTTAAAAATTAGCATAATATACTATTTTTGTTTTTTATATGCAGAATAAACAACATAGATAAAAAAAAAAATAAAAAAAAAATATAGATCAGAAATTTGTAATCATGAAATGGTGCAAACTATTTGCTTTTCATGAATGATTTTTTTTTTTTTTTTAACAAGCCAAAATGATATATATATTAACAAGAACAGACTCCTCGGCACAAGGTGTACCTAGGTCGTCTAAAAAGGTTTACAAAGAGTCAAAAGGTAAATTAAGCAAATCATACAAGACCCAAACAAAGCATAGGACTAGACCACCAGCTATGGTAGTTAAAAGCCAAAGTAGCACTCGTCGCCTTCAACCACCGAAAAGAGAAGAGCTTGATCTTGTCCAACAACTGAGATGAGCTGCAAGTTGAGCCTCTGAACAATCTATGATTCTGTTCCGTCCACACGACCCATACACAAGCCATCCAAATAAGTTGTAAAAAGGAACGTCGGGCCCGTGATCCACCTGCTAAATAAGTAAACTGAACAAAATGATCACGAATAGAGGTAGAGTCCACCGATGTGATGCCAATCCATGAACATACTAGAGTCCAGAGAGAACCAAATGTACTACAATAGAGAAACAAATGATGAGCCGTCTCTGCCTCCCCACAATCAGAGACGCAAAAATGAGCTGCCGAAGATAAGATGCCTCGAGTGACCAGGTTTGCTTTTGTGGGCAACCGGTCACGCAATAAACGCCACGTGAAAATGGAAACCTTCAAAGGGACTTGAGGATGCCAAATGAGATTATCCACCTCTGCCAAAGTAACCAAAACCTGTGAAGTCAAGAGCTGATATGCTCCCCGGACAGTGTAACCTTCAAAGGGGTCAGGCCTCCACTGCCAGATGTCGGGACACTGATCCTGCAAAGAGATGTTAAGAAGTAAAGTCTGACACTCCCCCAAACTCTCCTCCTCCCACACCCTCAACTGTCTCCGCCACACCCACGCCTCCCCATCAGCCCCCCATCCTAGCGAAAACATCTCGCCCACCGTTCGCAGTTTGGTCTCTGCCAAGTCAAACAGACGGTCAAACCGCTCACACAAAGGAGTCCCATCCACCCAAGGGTCAGTCCAGAACAAAGTATCCATCCCATCCCCCACCTTTCTCATAACATTCCCCCCAAACCAATTCTCCCCGGACTGACCTCCCCCCCTAATACGCGCTATCTCCCTCCACCACGAAGATCCTCTCCTCCCTCCATCTCGGAGACCGCCACCCTCCATCCCGTAACGGGCTGCCAATACTCTAAACCACAATCCCTCTCTATCTACTAGCAACCTCCAGCACCATTTACCTAAAAGAGCCAAGTTAAACTCCCTCAACTGCCTAACCCCTAAACTCCATATTCCTTTCGTAAACAAATAGATTTCCAATTAATCCAAGAGATTTTCCTAGAGTCCTCATGCCCCCCCCAAAAAAATTTAATAAAAATAGATTCAATAGAGGAAATGATACCTGAGGGAGCTTTGAAGAAGGAAAGAGCATAGACAGGAAGAGAGGTTAAGACAGACTTGAGCAGAACCAGATGACCACCGAAGGAAAGGAAACGACTCTTCCACCCAGACAAACGAGCCTTTAAACGAGCCAGCAACGGTTCCCAAAAACCCAAGCGCCCGGATCACCCCCAATAGAAAGACCCAGATAAAGGAAATGAATCTTCCCCACTTTACAACACAGAGCAGAAGCAGCTTCGCCTAACCAGGAATCAGAAATGTTCACCCCAACCAACATACTTTTATTAAAATTAACTTTTAGGCCCGACATAGTTTCAAACAGCACAAGGACAGCGCGTAGAGCTCGGACATTCGCCCAACTTTTTACCCCCATCAGAAGCGGATCGTCAGCAAACTGAAGGTGTGACACTGATACGGGATCCCGCTCACCGACACTGAACCCCTTAAATAAATTACTCGTTACCGCAGCCTCCATCATCGCATTCAAGCCCTCAGCGGCCAAAAGAAAAAGGAAAGGGGATAGCGGATCTCCTTGTCTGAGGCCCCTCCCAAGAGGGAATTCATCAGTAGGATTACCATTGACTAAGACCGACGTTGTAGCCGTACACACACATTCTGCTATCCATTTCCTCCACAAAGCCGGGAAGGACATTCTCCCCATAACATCATCAAGGTAACCCCAATCCACTGAATCATATGCTTTTTCAAAATCTACCTTAAAAAGCATGAGTTCCTTTTTATACTTTCGTGCCTCATCCACCATCTCATTAGCAATGAGAATTCCATCAAGAATCTGCCTACCCTTCATGAAAGCGGTCTGAGACTCAGAAATCACACTACCAATCACAAGACGCAACCTGTTAGCTAAAACCTTCGCCAGAATTTTATAAAGGCTGCCCACAAGCGAAATAGGCCGAAAGTCAGTTAGCCGTTGGGGGCTATCGGTTTTAGGGATCAAAGCAATGAAGGTGGAATTAATACCCTTAGTCAATTTTCCGTTCCTGTGAAACTCAGAAATGAAACGCATCAAATCGCCCCGAAGCTCAGCCCAAAAGTCTTTAATAAAGCCAAAATTAATCCCGTCAGGGCCTGGGCTCTTGAAGCTATCACAATCCCACACGGCTGATTTCACCTCAGCCTCTGAGAAAGGTTTAGTTAAATTGCTCTTCTCTAACTGGTTCAACCGTTTAAAGTGAAGATTACCTACCCCTGGCCTATCCACATTTATGGCCTTGAAGTGGGATGCAAAGTGAGTGAATACGGCTTGGCGAATAGGATGCACACCCTCCAGGGTAACCCCTTCCACTTGGATCACAGAAATAGCATTCACACGCCTGCGACCCGCAAGGACCGAATGGAAATACTTAGAGTTCGCGTCTCCCTCCTTGAGCCACAACGAACGGGACTGTTGCTAACATATACTGGCATTCAGCCGAGATAACGAGTGAATATCATAAGAGACCCCATGAAGCTCAGCTATTTCAGTGTCCGATAGGTCCTCCTCCTCGGCCTTCTGATCTAGGATCGTTTGCCGTAATTTCAGGGATTCGATACGGCTAGGAAAATTATGGGTGTGAGTCTTGTGCCAATCTTTCAGAGCCGCCTTAATCATCTTCAACTTCTCCTTAAGCACATAACCACCCCAGCCATCTACCTTGAGCGATTCCCACTTATCTCTCACAAACACCTTATAACCAGGTATATCACGCCAACACTTATGCATCCTCGAAGGACGGGGTCCCCAATCTTCCTCATTTGCGGACAAAACCAGCGGGCAATGATCAGATAAGCCCCTCAATCTCGCTACCTGCACACAGTTGGGCCAGGTCAGCACCCACTCCTCAGACAGCAGAAATCTGTCGATGCGACTCATAGAGAAACCATCCCCTTTGAACCAAGTAAATTTACGGCCACTCAAAGGGAGGTCGATCAAATTGTTATCATCAATAAAACGGTTGAAAGGGATGTGATCGAAAGAGCGTGATCCACCCCGGGCTGAACGACGCTCATCAATATTCTTAACTGCATTGAAATCCCCACAAACACACCCTACACTCCCCCAGCAATTGAATCCGCACCGAAAGTGAATCCCACAGACCTTGCTTTGCCCCATCATCACAGGGCGCATAAACATTTGCCACGTAAAACTCTTCACTAGACTTGATGAACCGGCCATGACACCATAACACATGCTCGCGGCTCTCAGTCGACCAGACTTCTACCTCTGATAAATCCCATAAAGTTAACAGCCCCCCTGATGCCCCAACCGAAGGATGATAGGAAAATGCATGAGGTGAGCTCCCCCAAAGTTTCGAGCCAAGGAAAACATCACAGCTTTGCAATTTAGTCTCCTGAAGACAAAGGATAAACGGATTCAGGTCTCCCACCAACTTTCAAACCTCTTTCCTCTTCTCTAAACCACCCAGACCCCTGACGTTCCAAGATATAATCTTCATCAGACACACTCCCCCCCCCCCCCCCCCAAAACAAAAAGTGGCGAACCTAGCACCCCTTCTCCTTTCGTGCTCCCCCCAGCTCCTGACGTGACTTCTCCTTCTTACCCATGCCTTCCCGAGAGAGGACATTGAACATATTTGCAGTATCCCCTTTAACCTTTACCCCAATGGAATTGCCTATCCCACAGACATCATCTATAACCAACTGATCATTTCCTTGCAAAGCCACCCAATTCTCCCAATCGTTGTTTAACGAAAGAGACGAGGAAGAAACTTCAGGAGAAACTTGGCGGTTCGCAGAGCATGATCGATTAACACCAACCCCTCCCCGACGATGAAGACCATTCTTCTTTAAAACTTTTAGCACCTCGTCACGATCTTCACTTGATAATCTAGTGACCTTTTTCAAGCTGTGCACCGGGTGGCGAAGCACCCCTCCTGCTTTCCTCCTCTTGGGATCTAGATTCCCCTCCTTTTGTTGATGCACCCCTTTACGGCCCCCCTCCTTAACTCTCTTACTAGCTGAAAAAATCACCCCTGCTTCCCCAAGGTTATGATCATGTAACCACTCCAAACTCCAAGGCCCCTGAATGCCGGAACGGTTCTCTGACGGAGGGCAAGAATTAGCACGATTACCGCGACGCATATTCCCAGGGGCTCGCCAAGATTCCGCTGAGGAATTCCGGAGAGGTGGGCAGTCCTACGCGTCATCCCTTTTGTCCATGTCCCTCGATCTTACGTCCCGACCATCTAAACCTCCTAAAGAGCAAACACTGACAGGAGTTTCGCCAACGGCACAGTCATGACGTGGGCTGAACGTATTAGCAGACTGCTCAACCGCCACTACGTTGTCCCCCTCACCCGAATTATAGTATATTGGCTTAACTAAATTCTCTTCGACACACGTTTCATGGACGACAACTCCTTCCTCAACATCCATCCCAGCTGAAAATTTCTCCACCAACAGTTCAGTATTGCGGCCCACCTCAGGTTCAACGCATTCTTCTTCATATTCGGTTTGAGACGCATCCGTCTCATTATCCTCCTCAAAAAGACAAGTGTCCTCCCCCATAGCATACCCCCACTCCTCTACAACCTTAACATCAACTAACACGCCATCCACAAGAACCCTTTCCACTCTTTTGATGATGTCTAAATCAGGCGTGGCAATCAGAACCCGAGCAAAATCAAGTCTGTCCTTATCAGCAGAACAACTATCCGCACGTAAAAACCTACCGCAGTCAAGCACACACAATTTAAAAAAATGCACGTTCCAAGCATGCAAGGGAACACCGTACAAGCGAACCCACACGCCCCTATGGTAAGGTGGCACAACCTTTTCCCAGCGCATCCAGTTCGAGAAAACTAGTTTGAAGAATTCCTTGGCGCTGCTAACTATTGTCATCGCATCAACCCCCTCCAAGCTTCTAACGAAAACCTTGTCGGCCCCCATAGCGATGAGAACGACGCCTCTCTCTACCGTTCTGCCTCTCATGACTCTAAGAAGAAATTAATGGATGGTTACCAAAAATAAATAAGCAAAAATATAAATTAACTATTCCTAATTTTTTGCAATGCATTTACTATTGTTATTTTTGTATTTTTTTAAAAAAATGTTATTTGTATACATTTAATTATTTGGTTTGATAAGCATTTAATCAATATTGTTGATTTTTTTTTTAAGTTTAGTCACATGTGACGCTCATAAAACCATTGTCTATTAAGTTTAGTCACTTTATTAATACGGATAATTTTCTTATTTTTTATTTACGCATAAATCTGTATTTCGACTCATATTAATACGAGGCTATTGTTTTTTGTAATTTTTACGTGACTTATATTTCTATTTATATATTATTACGAATACCTATTTTGTATTGGAATTTTTGGAGAAATATATTTGTACTCATATATTAATATGGAGGATATCTTTTTATTTTGTAGTATTTACGAAATTTGTATTTTACTCATTCGAGGATTATTTTTTATTTAAACAAGAATCTATATTTTTATTCAGACATTAATACAGGATCAATTTTATCTTTGTAATTTATATTGTATTTTATATTTTTACTCATATTAATACGAATACCTATATATTTTAATATGAAGACCCATTTTTTGTTGTAATTTTTATGAAATATATACTTTTACCTATATTAATACGAAGACTATTTTTTTTTAATTACTACTTAAACTTATATTATTTTCAAAGATTAATATGGGATATATTTTATTTTTGTAATTTATACTGTAGTTTATATTTCTACTCATATATTAATACGATTTTTTTTATTTCTACGCGGTCTATATTTCAATTCACACATCAATACAAAGCCTATTTTTTATTGTAATTTCTACGGGAGTATATATTTTTACTTATGCATTAATACATATACCTTTTTTTTTATAATTTCTAATTAGATCTATATTTTTACTCATATTAATATGAAGGCTTTATTTATAATTTTTATCGAATCTATATTTTTAGTCATATATTAATAGAGAGACTATTTTTTTTTTAATTTCAACGGAAACCTGTATTTCTGCTTAAATATTAATACGAGAATAATTTTTTTTATTTATATTATTTTCTAATTTTTACACGTACATTTTTTTGATACACGTACATTTTTTTTTTGTAATTCATTACCACCTCAAAATATATATATATCTCATTGAGAAATTATTTTCATCAACTTTATAATTCTTTTAATGAAGAATAATAGAAGGAACAACAACTATGATACATTCCTGACAAAAAAAAAACAACTATTTTTTTTTTTACTCAAAACAACAGTATTCATTCATTCAAATTCATAGGAAATACATCAAGCACGGGGATAAATGTGTTAGTAGATCTATTGACTTATAAATAATACATTTTAATATATTATATTTTTAACAAAAAAATTAAAATTTTAATTGCTAATGGGATAAATAATGACAACAAACATATCTTATATAATTTATAGGTTTTCATATTAATATATGATTAAAAATATACTCGTATATTCCCGTATAAATATAAATAAAAGATTATAAACAACAGATTTTATAAGGGATTAACCCTCCCATATCTTTTCATCCCAATACATGTTGGGCTCATATAAGGCCCACCTAGCTAATTCATGTGCTGCTTTGTTCCCATTTCGCCTAACCCGGCTGATTGAGAAATGTTAAGAATACAAATATGGTAAAAATTTATTGCACCTTGTATATTCATAAAAGTAGTTAAGTCTCCAAGTAACCCTAATTTAACCCTACTTACATCCTAATTTAATTATTAGGAATGTTAAAAATTTCCTCACTAAGAATCGAACACATGCCCTCTCAAAATTGGTTAGTTCATATACCACTAAGCTATTTAAATTCATTTGATATATTTTGGTTACACCAACTAATAACTACGACTTTCGATGACTAATTTTGCTTTCCTATAAATCAACTCCATTTTTTTTTAACACACATTCAATCTTTATAATAATATATTTTTTTTTTTCAAATCCAAGATATTTTTTCTTAATAATAATGTCTGATTTTGTTTACATAAAAATAAACCCCATTTATTTTTCCCATCACACATTCAATCTATTTTTTCTAATTCAATTATTTTTATTTGATCTACCTGAATTAACTCCATTTCTTTTTTTCATCAAACATTCGAAGAATTTTTCTACTCCAAATTATTTTTATTTAATCTACCTGAAATTTTTCTATTATTAATAACATATAAAACTATATATTTCTCCAGCTAACCATAATTAACCTGTAACATTCCCAATTCTTTTACTAGTATTATATACTATTAAGAGTATTTTTCTTAAACCACCACATGTTAAGATCTAGCATTATTGTCATGGTTAATATAAGGTGTAGTAGTAGTCACTAGGTGTGTTGTCCTTAAAACAAATGAGCCATTACCTAAGGTGGACATGTGTCCCACTAATTGTGCATAGCATCATGACTCACAACCCACTACCTCAATACACCTTTGATATCATTTCATTTTGGCTGAAACAACCTTCCTCTTGTTCTCTCTCTCTCTCTCGTGAACCACCAGCAGCAAACAACATTCATCATTCAACTTCACTTCCTCTTCTAAAACTCTCTCACAAATCACTCAAAGAAAACACATGCAATTGAAGAACTCTATTCCTTAGGTTATGTTCTTCATAGTGGTAAGTTTAATTTCTCTAAACCTTTTTCAATTACCCCAAATTCGTGTCCTCTCAATCATCTAAGGATCAATTTCTGGTGTTTTCATGTTGCATGAGAGTTTTAAGGATCAAAGAATCCATGGGTTGATCATTGGAGCAATTTGGAATTTAATTGTGAAAACCCGTATTCTGGACAGGGTCTCACTAAAAAGGTAATTTCTCACTCCTCGTAACTCCGATTGAAATTCCGCTTTTGTTATGGTTAGATAACTCAATTCCGGTCAGTTTGGCACCAGTTTCATAATTTTTGGACAAACATTGAGGTCTGAGCGAATTTTTGAAGTTAAAGGTCCAACACAGGATTTCTGCAGAATTTATGTTGGACAGTGCTTCACTAAAATGGTATTAACTCCCTCTCTGTAACTTCAAATTGAACGAGGTTTGTTTTCTTGGAAAGCTAACTCGTTTCTCGATTTCATGGAAATTGGTTGAGAAATGAGGTCGTTAGGGCTCTTTGAAGTGGGAGGTTCGAATCAGGAATTCTGCGGAAAATTATGAGTGCGGGCTCGAAGCATCACAATTGCGATTATGCGTATCGGCGAGCTATGGAAATGGCGATGGTATTGTTCAAACGTCTATTTCAGGTGGGTTCTTAGGAATTAGTTAGATAGAAATTCCCCAAATTGAAATTGCATGATAACATATGATTAAGGATTGAATTGTGTACGAGAGGAGTTTACTACCCAAAGTTCTTCTCCATTTTAATTGTTATTATACTTATAATGTTAATGGCTGGATTGAATAATGAATTTGGATTTGAAATTCTTGGCTTTTCATTGATTCTGTAAAACAGGGCAGAAATTCTGTGATGTTCGCTGCAGCGAGCTCTGGCGAACGAGCAACCATGAGTTGCAGGTTTTGGTCGCTGGCTGACCCAAACCTTCTGACTCAGGTCGCTGGTAGTCGCTAGCACTCGCTGGGTGACCATGACAGAATTTAGCCATCTGTTTTGGTTGTTGAAACTCAATAATTGTTTTTAGATTTGTTATTCTTCCAGGTCTATTTTCCATTGACATTATGAGGTAATAATAATCGAAATGTTAATTGCACGTTTAGGAATATTACGAACTTAACTTAGGTTATATACTAGGTTAGTCCCCCGGGATGGGATATATTGGTAGTATGTTAACACATTAGAATTATGTTTAGTTTCAGTCAATAGAAAATGGTTGTGAGGCACCACCTAACGGATTCGAGGGATCCAAAGTTAAAAAGTGTTAATAATAATTGTGATGCCAGAGATTCCGTGCCATAGTGCGTTATGATCACGAAGATTGGTACGGAAAAGAGTAAGGCTCTCTGAGACCGGCTCACCTTAGATTGTCCTTGCATAGCTAAAATGAACTCAGATTTATTGTGTGTTACACATTTTCATTTAAAATATTTTATATCGTGTGTGAAAATGTTGAGGACTGACGTTCAGGTTTCCCCCGGTGTAGTCACCATTAGGCGGGTAGTAGAACTCACGAGGCTTAGTAGTCTCACCCCCCCCCCCCCCCCCCCCCCCACACTCTTCATCCTTTCAGATAACAGGTTCACATTTATCGCGGAGCTGAAGTGTAAAGATTCGGATACACGGATTACATCAAGGAGCTGACATCCAGATTATTCTTATCGTAGTATAAGATTCATTTATGTTATGTATAGTAGTTAGCTCTTTTATGTATTCTTTTAGGGGATTTTCGTATCCTAAGTATGTATTGGATCTTTATGTAATGAGATTTTATTGTGTCCCGATTCAGTTATGTACACTCCTATTGATATTCTAGATAAATTGATATGAGGTGTTATATAACCCTATTTTAATTCAAATAAATTGTTAAAAAATACATCGCCGCGATTCGCTACACAAATATCTAACACTGTTATATTGTTTTTATTTTAGGGTGCAATCATGTTACAAAAAATATTTGCATCTGATTTTCGTTACAACGTATATCGGTATGCTATACTTATTGATCCAAACGGAAATCAATTTGAAGTTTTAATTGAAAAAATTAACGGCAATATATATTTTACACATGGATGACCTGCATTGCGTGATTTTTATAATATCCAGTATGGTACTTGGGTGATTTTATTATAAAGTTGGATGCGTCAGTTTGAACTGATTTTAAAAGACAAATTTAATTGTGTTATTCATCCTTCTAAGTTCACTCCTCGTATGAAATTTAATTTGGATAAATGAAAAAAAGCAATTGACTAAATATGATGTAATAACTGGATTTTTGGTGGAACTTTTTATATTTATATTTCCTAACTTCATATTTTCGATAGTATCATACAAATATTATTTGAATGTTATATATTATATTTAAATATGTCTATAAAAAATAATAAAACTAAATTGAATGTTATATATAACATTATAAAAGACCCGTGCATCGCAGGGTAGTAGTCTAGTATATATAAATAAGTAGTTAAGTTTCCAAGTAACCCTAATTTAATCCTACTTAAACCCTATTTTAATTATTAAAAAATTTCAAAATTTCTTCACAAAGAATCGAACACATGTCCTCTCATAATTATTTAGTTCATTTACCACTAAACTATTTGAATTCATTTGATATATTTTGGTCCGACATTCAATGTCTAATTTTGTTTTCCTAGAAATCAACTCCATTTTTTCCCAACATACACTCGATATATATATATATGGTAAATTCTAATATGGACCACTTCATCAAGTGGTCCATGGTGGACCAGTCACGAATAACACTATAATGAATACAAATTTTACAAAATCCACCTTTTGGATTGAAAGTTTATATCACATAGATCACCCATAGAAAAATTGAAAATCATTTGATATGTTATTGAGACACATCAAGATTAACGGTTGTTAAATAACATAAATCTTGATGGGTCTCAATAACATATCAAATGATTTTCAAAAAAATTTCAAAAATTTATGGATGATCTATACGATATAAACTTTCAATCCAACAGTGAATTTTGTAAAATTCATGTTCGGTAGATCACTTGTCCACGGTGGACCACTTGTGAAGGTGGTCCACCGTAACATTAGCCTATATATATATATATATATATATATATATACACTACACAGCAAAGGAAAAAAGGTAATAGCGTCGGTCATGACCGTCGCTAATTGCTTTATGCGGCGGTTGGGCAAGCGTCGGAAATAAAGGCGTCGCTATAACATTTAGCGACGGGTCTGGTAAACCGTTGGAATAACCGCCGGTAGGATACTAGCGTCGGTTGTATTGCCTTTTGCGGCGGTTCACAACTGTCGCTATTTGTAATTATTTTGGAAAATTTTGAGCTTTTTAGCGACGGTTTCAACCGTCGCTATTTGCATTATTTTTTTCAAAAAAAAATTCCGGACGTTTTTTTTGTTGCCCATATTTTTTTTTTCATTTTTTGTTGGTTTCCCACTTTTTTTTTATGCGTTGCATTTTCATAATATTTTTACATTAAAACAATATGTAAACATACATTTCCAACAAAATATATGTTAAAAAAATAATAAGAAATTTCATATAATCCAAGTTATTTCAAAATATTAATGTTTCCCTAAACACTTCAAATATAAGTAATTCAACCTATTACATTATCAAATCGTTCACATCTACAAAATCATTCAAAAGATATCAATGTATTTCAAAATAGAGTTTAATTGTTGTGCACCATCAGTGTAAAGGTTTTTTACACATGCATCCAATGATGTGTTGCCACATCATTTAATGAATGTGACACATCATTTGTTTTTAAACACAATACATGATGTGTTAGTATATTATTGGATGTATGTGTAAAAAAGTATTACACCGACAGTGCACAACAATTAAATTCTTCAAAATATACTAAAGTAATCGATCGATATAATAAAATACTCAATAACCCTTCAAAATATTAATGTTTCCCTAAACACTTCAAATATAAGTAATTCAACCTATTACATTATCAAATCGTTCACATCTACAAAATCATTCAAAAGATATCAATGTATTTCAAAATAGAGTTTAATTGTTGTGCACCGTCAGTGTAAAGGTTTTTTACACATGCATCCAATGATGTGTTGCCACATCATTTAATGAATGTGACACATCATTTGTTTTTAAACACAATACATGATGTGTTAGTATATTATTGGATGTATGTGTAAAAAAGTATTACACCGACAGTGCACAACAATTAAATTCTTCAAAATATACTAAAGTAATCGATCGATATAATAAAATACTCAATAACCACCATACTTTAAAAGATAACAAAGTACCACATGATAAATCATTAAAACCTAATCTAGTGTTTCATGACTAGCTGGAGAAGAAGGTCCTCTTGTAGGAGCTTCTTGTAGGAGCTTCCATGTCTGAAATCTGAAATTTAAACCCATAAAAAAATGAGTATTACAAAAGATACTATCATCTCTCAGAAGACCATGCATGGTCATAAATATTATATACTAGTTTTTTAAATCATTATGTTTCGAAGAGATTACCTTATTGCCTCTAGAATATAAAGCAAATTGTTGCGCCAATTTGCCAATTAAGACTTTAAGACCAAGACAGGCTAAAACTTGTCAATTTACCAATTTGCTAATTACATTATAATCAGAACAGTGTCATCACTTGTCATTAACCTCAATAATCTAATATTCTTGGACATGGTTTTGACCTCAATATGCTTTGTTGCCTGATGCTGCCAAATTTAACATCACTCTCTCGACCCTCCAATAACTTTGCAGCATGTTCTGATTTTCTAATGAAGCAATGAATGAATCTTGATATTATTTTCCAACCTAGATAAAGTCCCACTTCGTTTCAAACAGATAGAAATGACCAAAGTGTCAAAAATTTGTAACTTTAGGAACCAAAATGAAGCAAAAAACTGAAGATATTACTGTAAAATCTAAAAATAACTTAAGAGACCAAAATTGTAACAAGTAAATATTTGGATAGACATTGAGTTTAGCAGAATCACGGCCATGATTTTGATAAAACAAATATACATTTTGAAGCTTCAACAAACTCATGGAGTCACAGTGTCGCCGTGATTTGGTCAAACTTGCTTTGATTCCAAACATCTCTCTTAAAACAATAACAAAAAAAGTTTTTGATCGTAGTATTTAATTTTTGTGCATACCTCCCACACTGTGCAACAATCTTGGTTGGTTCCTTTCTGACCTCTTTTGGAGAAATCTGAGGCAAAGTTGTTTGAACCATCAACAGTAACAGTGCCAGAGCTACACAAAATCAAGTCATTTTTCTTAACTTCTTTAGACATTTCTTCAACAGCTTCTCTCCTTTCACATCTCACAGAATTTCTTCCTTTCTTTAGTGAAAATTATCTTGCCACCATTGAACATAGAGGAAAAATGCCCCATCAACTCCTCAATTTTGTGATATACTCTCCCCTTAATGTGTCTATATTATATAGTACTTAATACTTAATCTGTTCATAATGAAAATAGATTAAAGATTAGCACAAACATATATAGAAGAGAAAGAGGAGCAGGTAAGAAATTCTTCAACAACACATAATTAATATCAAAATCATATTAATATTTTTATTTATTCCTGTCTTTGTTCTGAAATAATTATGACATGTTAAGCAAGTTGACAATGGCGTGACTTAATATGAAGACAATTTCTGACTCACAAGACTCAGACTCTCATAATTTAAAATCATAAAATCAAATTGTGAACTTGAGGTTGCAGATCCCTTGGGAAAAGATTCCAAGAAAAACTCTTGGCCTAGAGAGAAAGAAGCAGATGAATTGGGGTGTAATTGTATAGCAACTTGAGGTGATTTTTTATCCAAGACATTCAATTGTTCATTTTCAGTGATTTGAGATTTCAAACCATGCCAAGGCACTGCAACAGATGTGTCTGAGAAAAACCCCTCACAAGACCTAACCTTTGTAGATTTCGTGGGAATAGACTCTACCTGATTAAAGAACCTTAGTGACAGAACATAATATATAAAGAACCTTAGTGACAGAACATATACTAAAATTAATTTCAGATAAGAGACTACTTAATCAAACAACAAGGATAATATCTAAAATTTGAGGCTACTTAATCAATAACAATAACTATAATGACTAATGGTGTAGTGTTTTAACAAAGGAACATACTTGTGAATCAGCACATGTAACCATAACTTTGTTAGAATCTTGAGGAAGAAACTGAAAACAAATAACATATTATCAGTTAATTGCCACAAAATTGTGAATATACAGATAGATAAACACAAATGTTACTTAACACAAGAAGCAAAAGCAAAATACTTGAAAGCCAGTTATCCCTCTTCCCGGAAAACATAGAGATTGCTCCATTAATCGCTACTTGTCAAAATAACATTCATCAAAATAAAGTACTTGGATCTTTAATATATACCCTAAAACATAATATCAGTCATCATTGATCACAATCAAAATAACATCTTCAAACTAGCTAACATCTATTAAATAAAACTTAAGCATCAATGTCTATGTCTTCATCCAGTTATCCTTCTAACTATGGTAGTACAAGAAAATGGTGCATGTGTTATTATAATTAATGAACTTAATCTCAGTGCCTTCAATTGCTCCATTAATCGATTTAATTTGCTGGAAGTATCAACATCAATAAACCAAATTCAAAACTACAATAAAATGAGAAGCTATGTATCTCCATCCAATTGAATTGAAAACCAATAACACAATCTTAATTATCAAAGTATAAATCTTACTTAGAAACAATCATTCTTTCAACAAACTAGACATATACAAGCATAGAAAATTAGAAACAAACCACTAGGAACCTAAGATTCTAAGAAATCTGAAAAATGCAGAATGAAAATGAAAATAGACATAAGACATTGCAAACGAAAAACTGAGACAAACAAAGGGCAATGGTTGTTGCAGCTTGCAGTTTCAGAAATCAGAAACCAAACATCGAAAAAAGGAAGGGAGAAAGAGTAAGAACTTACTGGTAAGTTACAGAAGCAAAGCGAGATTATTACTCATCTAGTAAGAAACAAGCAAAACTATTACAAGTAATAAGAAACAAAGTTCTGAATAAAATTTTATCATCATGATTTGAATTGTTTACCTCATTGTTTATCAAATCACTCTTTGGTCTAGGCATTTCTGCAAAATAAACAAATAAAAATAATATGCATACACATGAGTAGTTGATTCTCACAAGTCATATTTTTCATGAAAAACTGTTCAAACACTTGCACACATATATGCATTACATAATTTGATATCTTCATTGATATATAACCAATACTCTACAAATAAAACTATTAGATCAGAAAGTGCAACAAAACAAACAAGAAGCTAAGGCTCATGATTTTCTCAAAAAAAAAGATAAAGATCAAACATGACACTATCACATGTGGAAATCATCAACAAAAGGCTCGTGTAAACAATCACTTACTTATCATAATGAGAAATAATTATACATGTTGCAATGACAAAACTAACTCTGGGCCAGTTGGGTGATTGGTTGCTTCAACAAGAAGTTGCTCAGCTCCTTCTTTAAATCTATGGCAAAAAAGGTGTCGTATTAGTTATAAAAAGTCTTTCATTTGGAGAAACTGAAAAGGTATATTAACCACATCACATACAAAGACTAAACTGTTCAGCTCATTCTTCAGATCCATGGAAAAAAAAAAGGATATTATGCTTCCAATTCAGTTTGTCATCACAAATTTTTGCATAAAAAGTAATAAACACAACACATACACAAGTGTATCCAACACTCAATTTACAATAAACTCATATCATAATATTAATTTGTCAAACTCAAGTGTGAGGCAGAAACTAAAAAGGTGCAATCCCTAACACCACACTTGATGTCTTTGTACTAGTTCATATATAACATCCTTTAAAGTAACAATGAGAGCACAGAGGAAAAGGAAAATTAATGTAACTTGAAGCTAGGAAATAACTTAATGTCTTTGTACTAGTTCGTGACAACAAACAACCCGCATTCTTAATAATATTGTTTGTGCTAACTTAAAGAATGGCGTAGCAGAAGCACTATTGTAACCTTCATTCTTCAAAAAGCCATCAATACCAGAATTCATAGATGTTCAGAAATATTGCACAGACTAGTTTAGCAATTACAACCCACATAGTTTAGAAAAAACACAAATAGGGGTTTAGACAGCTAGAAACAAAAGAAAAAAATAATAAACACCAACATAAGCAAAAAATCAGTTATAAAATCAAACAAACGTTAGCACAAACAACATGCAAAAGTTAGAAATCGAGCAATAATAGGAAATCATGTATATAGGTGGTTCAAACAACTACATATATACACAAAATCACAATGAAATCAACAAACTCACAAATTGTGATGAAAAGAAAATAAAAACCCTAGAAAGAGAACCCTGAGATTAACAACGAAAACCAAATAAATAACCCTAGAAACATTGATAGAGAAACCAACAAGAAAGAGAGAAGGTCGAACCAAAGGTTGTTGTTGAAGGCCGTCGTTTACTTCATGTATTGCAGATAAAGAAGACCCCAAATGTTAGTGGAATTCAATTGTTTACTTCATTGTTGTTGAAGGCCGCCGTGTTGGGCGTGTTGGGCGTGTTGGCCGTTTGGGTTCAAATTAGACAAGAATGGGGAAAACGAGATAAGAGAGAGTCTCAAACAGAAGAGGGAAAACAAGAGAAGAGTGAAAATTAGGGTTCTGAATTGAAAGAGAAGGAATAGTTTAGGGTTCTGAATTGAAATAGAAGATGGAAAAGCTTGAAATTGGGAGAGGGAGAAGCTTGAAATTGGGAAAAGGAAATTGGAAACTGAAGAAAAGAAGCGCTGATTGAAGATACAAAAGGTAAAAGAAGCGCTGGCAGTGGTAACCGCTGCAGGAACCGTCACATAAGGGAAAAGCGGGGGCAGTCATGAGGCATCCGTCGCGGTATGTCTGCCACTATGTACACTTTTTCTTGTAGTGATATATATATATATATATATATATATATATATATATATATATATATATTCAAATCGAAGATATATTTTTTCTTAATAATATTGTCTGATTTTGTTTACCTGAAAATCAATTCCATTTCTTTTTTTTATCACACATTTAATTTATTTTTTCTAATCTAGTTATTTTTATTTGATCTACCTGAATTAACTCAATTTCTTATTTTTATCAAACATTCAAAGAATATTTTCTAATCCAATTATTTTTATTTGATCTACCTACTTTTTTTTAATATTCAATATATATTTTTCCTTAAATAAGATCTATTATTAATTATTAATAACATATAAAAATATATATTTCTCCAGCTAACCCTAATTAACCCTATTTTAATTCAAATAAATAGTTAAAAAAATATTTCACCACGATTTTCTATACAAATATTTAACATTGTTATTATTTTTCTTTTAGGGCGCAGTCATGTTACCAAAAACGTTTGCATCTGATTTTTGTGATAACGTGTACCGTTATGTTACACTTATTAATCCAAACGGAAATCAATTTGAAGTTTTAGTTGAAAAATTTAATGGAAATACTCCCTCCGGTTCTATATATAATAAACATTTTACTTTTTAAATTCATTGTGAAATTGATGTATTTAGACAATAATATAGTCTAAATACATAAATGTTACAATGAATCTAAAAAGTGAAATATTTCTTATATATAGGACCGGATGGAGTATATATTTTACACATAGATGACCTGCATTGCGTGATTTTTATAATATCCAGTGTGGTGTTTGGGTGATTTTATTATACAGGAAGGCGTCAGTTGGACTGATTTTAAAGGACAAATTTGATTGTGTTATTCATCCTCCTAAGTTCATTTCTCCTATGAAATTTAATTCGGATAAATGTAATTTTCCATCATATTTTTGTCATGATCTTCCGGAATCAACTGACCTCATATTGTTTTCTCACAATTGCTACAATTTTGCCTTAAAATTAAAAAAATAATTGATTGAATATGATGTAAAGACTGAATTTTTGGTGAGTTTTTTTAAAAAAAAATTTGCATTTTTTGTTTTTTTATTATATATTTATATTTAATTTCCTAACTTTATTTTTTCAATAATATTTCTACAAATATTATTTGAATGTTATATATTATATTTGAATATGTCTACAAAGAATAATAAAATAAAATTGAATAATATATATAATATTCCAAAAGACCCGTGCATCGCACGGGTAGTAGTCTAGTGTAGTTAAAATTTCAAGTTTAGGGTTAGATGCTATTAATTTCTTTTTAAGCAAAAAAGAAGGGTGGTAGCATAGAGCTAACCAACCCCAAATATCATAAAAAAGAAAAAAGCCAACAAAACGGAGGGGACATGAAACCAAAACTCCATCAAGTACATAATCTAAAACTAGGGATACCTAGTTTGTTTTTGGCTAAACTATCAGAAATAAAAATAGGAGCTTGTTGCCATGAAACGGAGGGGACATGAAACCAAAACTCCATCAAGTACATAATCTAAAACTAGGGATACCTAGTTTGTTTTTAGCTAAACTATCAGAAATAAAAATAGGAGCTTGTTGCCATGAAACGGAGGGGACATGAAACCAAAACTCCATCAAGTACATAATCTAAAACTAGGGATACCTAGTTTGTTTTTAGCTAAACTATCAGAAATAAAAATAGGAGCTTGTTACCATGAAGTGTAGGAAGATAAAGTACAACCAAAATTTGCAAGGGAGTCTGCAATTTGATTTCCTTCTCTGTGGATATGAGACACTATACCATTCAATCTCCTAAAGAGAAGCAGGCTATTGTGCCATCTATTTCTAAGATTCCAAGAAACCACATTGTTAGAGTTTTGAAAAGCTTGGACCACAAGAGCTGAGTCAGTTTCAAACCAAATGTTATTCCAATTCAACCTGTGAGCTATTTCTATTGCTGACATCACTGCACATAATTCAGCATGGTAAGAGGAAGCAATACCTAAAGGCTCAGCAATGCAGTGCAACAAGTCCGCAACATGATTCCTAAAAACTCCTCCACAACCAGCTAAACCAGGATTTCCTTTAGAAGCACCATCAATATTGCATTTTATCCAGTTAAACAAAGGAGGTTGCCAAATAATTTCTTTTATGACAGGTGTTTTTGGATGATGAGTGGTAACATTAAAATGTTTTAAGATGATGAAATCTCTAATGGAATTAGAAGATGTCTTTTTAGAATTGTTACCTGAAAGAGAAGTACTGGCAATGATGAAGGAGATGGAAGATTTCCAGTTGGTTTGTTTATTATTGAACCTTGCCTGGTTTCTAGCAGTCCAAATAGAGCTAATCAAATTGACCAAAGCAGAGGTAATTACAATCTTACACTGAGGAGACCAATTAATATCACAAATCTTCCACATATCCTCCATAGAAGTGAACTGCAGGACCATATCCAAACAATTTGCAAACCATGACCAAATTTTAATTGCAAACTCACATTCAAAGAAAATGTGAAAGGAAGATTCCTCGGATTTGCAGCAAAGACTACACATAGAAGGCAAAGAACATCCGCTAATTTTAAGATTCTCATCAGTTGGAACTTTGCCATGCATGAGCCTCCAAGCAAGCACAGATTTAGAGGGAGGAATATCAGGACTCCAAATTAATTTGGCCCAATGTAAATCTTGGAGAGGTTGTAATTTGAAAAAGTAAGCATTAGACAACTGAAGATCGCCTGAGTCAGTGTGCTTCCAAAGCAATTTGTCTGGATTTGACACTGTAGGGATAGTAACTTTTTGAACAAGGAAGCTGAGAGCAGAGTAATGTTGTGCCAATTGAGGGGGTAAGTTCCACTGTCCATTGTAAAGGTAATCACTAACAGTGGAAGTGAGAGCTTGACTAATGTGAGAAGGAATATTAAACACCTCAGAGAGGATTGAACCACACCAATTATCATTCCAAAAATTAATGGCTTCCCCATTTCCAAGAAGCCAAATAGAATTTCCAAGAATAGTTGAAACTTCCTCCTTGACACTGCTCCAGATAGAAGAGAAAATGTGATGATGAATGAATTTCTTACCCCTCATAACTCTGGCTTGAAGGAGTTTCGCCCAAGAACTTTGAGAATTGAATAAGGACCAGCAAAGCTTTAAATTTGAAGCTTTATTCAAATTAGCCAAAGATCTTATATTTAGACCCCCCTGAGCAAAGGGTCTTCAAAGCTTTTTCCAAGCAATAGTGACTAATTTTCTTTTATCAACATCTCCACTCCATATAAAATTCTTCACATCTTTCTCAATTTTTTTTTATCAAGGAGGCAGGCCAAGAGTAAAGGGTAATGCTATAAATTAGCATACTTTGAATAACCGATCAAACTAGCTGAACTCTGCCTGCCATGGACAATAAAGAGGCTTTCCAAGCTGATAATTTGGAGTGTATTTTGTCAGCAATAGGAAGTAACCAGCTAGCCTTTGGCTTACCTTTGAATAAAGGGACTCCTAGGTAGTTAAAAGGTAAAGAGCCTAATTTAAACTTCAACAGGTTCACAATTATATTAAGTCTGCCTTGAGTTATGGAACCAGAATATATGGTGGATTTATCTGTATTAATGGTTTGACCAGACTGAAGCGCATAGTTAGAAAAAAGATTCTGAAGAGCATTGAGACCAGCTAACTTACCCTTACAGAAAATCATTAAGTCATCCGCGTAGAAAGTGTGAGAAGGAACACTGATGTGCCTAGAACCCTTGATAAGATCCAGTTTTCCATCATGAACAAGCTTTGAAATGCTTCTACTCAGGACATCTTCAGCTATGCAGAAAAGAAGAGGAGATAGGGGGTCTCATTGTCTCACCCCTCTAGAGCAGTTAAAGTATCCCTCTGACTTGCCATTTATAGAAATGGATAAGAAAGCTGACTTTAGGATGACATGAATCCAGTTACAAAAAACTTCATTAAAGCCAAAACATTTTAGAACCTTCAACAAGAAAGACCAATCTAGAGTGTCAAAGGCTTTAGAAATGTCAATCTTTAAAGCTAAGTTACCACCAAAGGGTTTATTGTGAAGTAAATTAACAGCTTCAGAGGCAGTACAAAGGCAATCCTTTATATTTCTATCATGAATAAAACTCATTTGCTCTTCAGAAATAATAGAAGGCATGACTTTAGCTAACCTGTCAGCAATTATTTTGGAAATAACTTTGAATTTGAAATTAGCCATGGCTATAGGCCTATAATGATCAATAGAGGTAGCATTTGAAGTCTTAGGCAAAAGAGCAATAATATTTGAATTGAAGCCTGGTAAAATCCAACTGGAGGTGAAAAACTCCAAAACAGCCTTGAAAACATCTGTCTTTACAATCTCCCAATACTGTTGAAAGAAAAAGGCACCAAATCCATCTGGCCCAGGAGCACTGTCTTTGTTAAGAGCAAAAACTGCTGCTTTTATTTCTTGATGAGAGGGCAACATAATCATCAGGGCATTGATGTCGTCCGTAATCAATTTGGGTATAACTTCATCTGCAAGCAAAGGATCCTGCAAAACAATGTTAGTACAAAAAAGATTTTTATAAAAATTGACCACATAATATTTGGCTTTGATCAATAAGAACATGTTCACCATCTTGTAAGGAGGTAATCATTTTGGAAGAAGTTTTGATTTTGGCTATTTTATGGAAGTATTTAGTATTCATATCCCCTTCTAAATGCCAATTTAGATTGGCCTTTTCTTTCCAAAAAGTTTCTTGTCTATTCAGTGCTGTTTCCAATTCAACATGGGCTAGTTTTTCATCATGTAACAACTCCTCAGAGGGTCCATTGGTTTGAATTTGATTCTGAATAAGCTGCAAATTTTGTTCAAAAGTAGTGACCAAATCATGTATGTTACCAAAAGTGCTCTTATTCCAGCTCTTTAATTTCTCTTTAACAAGCTTCAACTTTTTACTTAGAATGAACATAGGACAACCAAAGACCTCCTCCTTCCAGCAATCCTTGATGAGATTTTCACAATCAGGATGGGAGCTCCACATTCTCAGAAACTTGAAGTGAGAGGAAAAGCTAAGCAAATTTATTTTAAAGTCAAGCAAAATAGGAAAATGGTCTGACTTGTGTTTGGTCAAAGTTAAAACATTCAAAGAAGTGCACAAATCCAGCCATGCTTGGTTACAAATAACTCTGTCAAGTCTTCTTTCTGTGTGTCTAAGACCCCCTCTACCATTGTCCCAAGTAAACTCAGCACCATTGGTTGGAAGGTGTATAAGATTAAAATCATTAGACCACTTTTGAAAATCTTCCATAGGCAGTCTAGCAGGAATGGTTCTACCTCTATGCTCATGAGCCCCCAAAATAGCATTGAAATCTCCTATGAAACTCCAAGGCAAAGCATACTGAGATTGTAAATTATTCAAAGAACGCCACAATTTTCTTCTATTTAAATAAGTAGTTGCAGCATATATGGCAGAAATTGCATAAGTTTTATCATTTTCAGTAATAGAAAAGGTCACCTATTGGTCATCATATGCTAAGATCAAAGGATTCAAACTTAAGCTACAAATACACCAAAGGTTAGGCAAAAGATGATTTCTATTATTCAAAGCAAAAACTTTAAGTTGTAAGTTACTTAACCACCTTCTTGGCAAATCTTCAATGCTTATCCATGGTTCCGATACTAAAATGATATCAGGTTTGTGTTGCAAAATCAATCTCTTTAGAGCATCTTGTAGGGGAGTTAGCCAAACCCCTTGCGTTCCAATAAAGGGACTTCATTTGAAAGGTTTTTGAAGAACCTTTGATCTGGTTGCATATGAGTCTTTACTAGATTGGTTCAACCTTTTTTGAGTTTTCTTTTGACCTTTTGACAATTTCAATTGATCGTTCTCTGCAAGTTGTGTTGGTTCTTTCACTAAATCATTAGATAATCTTGCTTCCTCATCATCATCATTCTCAACCATGTTTGCCCATGATTCCTTTAAGAAGGCCATGTCATTCATTACTCTATCAGGTGTAAGACATGCACTACTTGAAGTTTTGTCTTGGAGATCCTGAGTTGCTTCAACAAAGAAACCGTTGGAGCTGGAGTTATCAGCAGTACATACAGCAACCTCGTTATCCTTTAAGTGGTCAACAATTAATTCACTTTCTAACAATTGATCTTGCTCCTTAAACAAAGCTACAGGGTCAATTAAATTGGCAATGCCATTATCTTTAACAATTGAGCTAGGATTAGGTACAGAGGGGGTTTGTTGCTTAGAAATTAAACCTTCATCATTTTTACCCTCTAGCACAGCAAATCTATTGTGTTGAAACTGGTGAGGGATTGCATTATCAATCTTTGAGCTGCTTGAAGCTCTCAGCAAGCTATCAACTTCTATGTTCCTGGAATTTACCTCTCCAGAGTTACTCAAGTTGACTTCATGAGTTTCAATCTTATCACTTTCAACATTGATCACTTCATTATCATTTTTCTTCTCTACTCTGCCATCATTCTTTGGAGCATAGACTTTCTTGGTTTCTTTCACAAATTTCCTTTTGTCCCTAACTTCTTTGTCAGTGTTATCATCAACTACAAAGTTCAACTTCTTGCAAATTCCAGCATGGTGGCCTATCAATTTACAGTTGGTACAGAACTGTGGTAAATTCTCGTAATCAATTTCGACAAAAAAAGCAAAGCCTTTTCTTTCAACAAGGACTTTATCCCTTAAGGTTTGAGATAAGTCCATTTCAACCAACACTCTAACAAATTGACCAAAGGTTCTTTCTATCATGGGTTTAGCAGTGATTGAATCAATACATATTGGGGTTCCTATGCTACTAGCAATTGCAAAGATGATATTAGGCCTCCAATATTCTTGTGACAAGCCATAAAATCTTACCCAAACCTGAGCTGAGACATTTTGCTGCACCCTAGGGTTAAAATCCTTCGACCAAGCAAATAATTTTAACATACCTGGGTTCAAATTCCATGAAGCAATGGAACGTACTCTTCTGACATCTTCAAGCGTTGAAAAAACAAATTCATAGTATCCCTTACCAAGTGAGCTAACACCCCATTTTGAAAGATCCCTCCACATAGTACACAACTTGTTCTTCAAGTCAGAAACAGTTAATGGAGTTGCTCCTTTAGGCCAAATGATTCTTCCGTGTAGATTATGTTTACAAGCATTCAATCCTGCATCGTATTCCTCCTCCGGGATTGAGATTGCTAAATTATCGCCCATAACACACGCTTGAGGGAGCTGCGACAAGGGGATTTCACAAACGTTTGAAACGGCTTGAGCAAAAGATTTTGGTGGTTTTGGATGATTTTTTGGTGGTTCAGGTTGTTTAGATGAGAGATCAATGCACGGCCAGGGGATGCAGAAAATGTTTTGGATGATTTTTTGGTGGTTAGATGCTATTAATAGTTAACTGACTATACATAGTACTCATGTACCAATGATATAATTGACAAAAAATGTATAATGGAATTTAAGCATATCATAAAGAGAATAAAACAGAAATGAAGGAAGTACATTATAAAGCTACTTGGTTCACTTATAAGAAAATTAAAAACTAAGCTTAAGTGTTATGTGCACGAAGTTAACAATAAGGTATATATCTTAGAAAGCAACTCCAGGCCACTGCGCTTCACTTTGCCTCAAAGAAATAATATATAGAAAAGTTGAAATAGACTCATTGTACACACGTAGATTTCAGAACCGTCTCAATGAAATTTTGAAACATACAAAACATTTTCTCCATTTCAAAAGTCCCCCCTTATCCCAATGTGTAACATCCACAATCTTAAATGACTGTAGATCAATTTACTCATTAACTAGAACATCATCGATTCTTAACAGAGATCAAGTCAAAAAAATTTGGACATGGAATAATAACATCAACACGAAGCTTGCATTGTCATTGTCCTTTGTCTTTCCCTTTACTTACATCCATGATTGTGTTAAAAATATTTTCAAACACATTTTTTCAATGTGCATAACATCTAAATTATGTTGTATTATTAGACTAGTAGATCAATAGCTCAGTTCCTAAAATATGCTCTTCTTTACCCAATTTTGATGTTGGCAATAGATTAATGCTTAATTTCATTAACATAAACAATATTTCTATCCATCTAAACAATTCTTCAAATTCCCTAACATGGAATCAATCACCGAAAAGAACTTAAGAAACAGGGAAGAAAAAATGAAAATGGAACTCTAGAAAGAATTCAACCAAAATCTCACTGAAAACTCAAAAAAGAAATTTGAATTGGAGATGTGAATAATAATCAGAAATCAAATATCACGAAAAAGAAATTGGAGATTAGAAGATCAGATTTGAAGAAGAAAATGATTGGAGTGGAGATTCATGGGATTTAATTTAAGGAAGGATCCTGGTTGTGTGACTTTGGTGATATTGACTTGAGACATGTGTTTCTCCTTAAGATTTCAAGTTCGATCATCTTTGGTGTCATTTTGGATGAACTAATTTAGCTTCTTAAAAAATAAAAAATAAAAAACGTTGGATCAATATGCATCAGATAGTATTTATTAATTTTTCTGTAGTAAATGCTATTGGAACATGCGCAGCTGAGAATGGAGAGTGAAGATAGGCGCAGATGGAAGCCAAACACAATTGGTTTATTCTCGGTTCAGTCAGCATACGCAGCTTTGCACAATCGTTTTAATTTGACGGAAATTGATTCAACCACATTGGAAGCTTTGAAGAGACTTTGGAAAAATAATGTACCGTCGAAAGTTCTCATATTTGGGTGGCGGTTGCTACTAGATAAACTTCCAACTAGAGAGGCTCTTTTCCATAAAGGTATTATCATCAATAATATTGATAGGTGATGTGCTCTGTGTCATAGAGAGAATGAGGACTCTCAACACCTTTTCTTTAGGCGTCCAGTAACTCAAGAGGTTTGGAAATATTTATTCATGTGGATGCACACAAGTTGCATACCTTATGAGACTGTCCCTCACCATTTTATTATGTTCGGAGACATCGTTCATGGTAATTATAGCAAGCGTTTTCGTCATTTGATTTGATTGGCAACGACGTGGAGCTTATGGTGAATGCACACTAATATTTTGTTTAGAGGAGCTCAAATTAACATCACTAATCTAGTGGACCAAATAATTTACATTTCTTGGTTTTGGTTCATAGGCCGTGGTTGTAATGTCAATTCAGATTTAAAGAAGAAAATGATTGGAGTGGAGATTCATCGGATTTAATTTAAGGATGGATCCTGGTTGTGTGATTTTTGTGGTATTGACTTGAGATCTGTACTTTTCCTTAAAGTTTCAGGTTCGATTCTCTTTGGTTAATTTGGATGAACTAATTTAGCATCTTAAAAAAATAAAAAAACGTTGGATCAATCTTATGCATCATATAGTATTTATTAATTTTTCTATAGTAAATACTATTTGTGAACTAATCACAATCATCCAGCTAAGCTGTGTACGGATACATGTCCATAAAATGTGTACCGGATAAAATAATACCCTGTCACACCATCGGTAAAGAAAGCAACAATCCAACAAATGTCTGTGTTTTTCACGTTTGTTAAAAGTTTCTTATATTAATTTTGAATAAGATATTTAATTAGTTTTCAATACGTCTAAACGGATTGTTACCGATTTTCATGTGTAAGTTGGACATCATTAACCCAACTTGAAGTCCCACATTTGAATTAATGAACTCGGTGCGAAGATTTATATAGGATTGAACAATCCCTTTCTTTGAACAAAAATTTTGAGGTGGAGTTGAAATATCACGAAAATTATTCCTCGTTGTTAAGCAATAGTACAACATATTATTATCTTTTTGTTAAGGTAATATAATAACTAGAATTTCACTATTAAGTGGAGTGACTAAAATTGGAATTTTTGTTAAGTTAATATAATAACTAGAATTTCACTATTAATTAAGTGGAGTGACTAAAGTTGGAATTTTAACTTCTACATATACATATATAACTCAATGTCCATATCAATTGAGGTAACCTCACAAAGATTACAACATATTATTATTATTGATTTCTTCACATTATAATTAAAAAGAAAAATATTGATTCCTTCACTGCCCTCTACAACCTTAAATCTTATGTCCTAAGGACCTCATATAAATGATCTAGTGACCAAAGATCCTTAGGCCAAAATGGTCATCACAAAATTTAAGAATCATACATAAAGATAGACTTATCCTTACATCATATCTACCACTTCTTTGGCTTACAAATTTCATCCACTCAATCATAATATCCTTTGTCCTACCAGGAAAAAAAAACGAGATACTACCCTATACTTCCATTCATCACTGCATATACATATCATCACTTATAATTAATTAACATTACTTTATCTCTCTTTCTCCATTTCTCGATTCTTCCAACAACAACAACAACATGGCTGCTGCTGTAACAGCCGCCGTCTCTTTTCCATACTCCAACACCACTTCTCTCCCGATCAGAACATCTGTTATTGCCCCAGAGAGACTTGTCTTTAAGAAGGTATGTTCCATTTTTCCATACTCATATACATGCACAGTGCATTGATCCAATTAAGATTTCAAATTTTACATTCTAAATCAATTGGTTTATTGGTGTCTGTCAAGCACCGGCAATCTGACACATACACGGATACCAAACACAATACTAACATTGTTACATGAATACCGACACTGATATGTAGACACCGATACACAATACTATACATGATACTGACACTATACATATGTAGACATAATTTAAGATATAGAAGTAATTAGATGTAAGTATATTTGTTGGTGTCAGGCACGGATACCGGACATGTCTTCAATTTGAAGTGCCTGTGTATCAGTGTCAGACACTATACCAATACCGACACTGGTACATGAATACCAGACTGGATAATAATTTAAGAAATAGAAGTCATTAGTTGTAAGTATATTTGTTGGTATCAGACATTGATACGACATGTCTTTGATCAGAAGTGTCTGTGCTGAGTATATATATGATTATGATCTAAGGTGTTATTTGTTTTACAGGTTTCATTGAATAATGTTTCTATAAGTGGAAGGGTAGGTACCATCAGAGCACAAGTTACTACAGAAGCTGAAGCACCTGCTAAGGTAGTAAAGATATCAAAGAAACAGGATGAAGATATTGTTGTGAACAAGTTCAAACCCAAGGAACCATACACTGGAAGGTGTCTTCTTAACACAAAGATCACTGGTGATGATGCACCTGGTGAAACTTGGCACATGGTTTTCAGCACTGAGGGTGTGTTCTCATACATTTACTTTTACATTCACTATTTATAACAAGGTTTTAAATTACAATTGTATCGCGATTTGTTAGAATTACAAATTCGATACCAAACAAAGCAGATAAATAAATGCACAAGAACACAACGATTGATCACAGAGTTAATTGTGCCTGTGTTTTCGACAATAGAGTGAGTGTTGTAGTTTTCTATTATGCTGCGAATTAGGGTTACGTAGTACAAAACTTAATTTAAATACTACTCAGCAACAAGATGCTTGGTATTATGGATAATGGCAATCAAATGCAGATGATGCAATTTCAACTGCAGTCCTGGAATCTTTAATGATGTGGCCCAAATGCGGTTGCAGGCCTTTTGTTAAAACATGGATTGGTTTCAAAATATTAATTGATTTTATAGCAAATATTAATTGATTTTATAGCTCAAAAGCCTAATTGGTATTGTTATTACAGGAGAGGTTCCTTACAGAGAAGGACAATCCATTGGGGTGATTCCAGATGGTATTGACAAGAATGGCAAGCCTCACAAGCTGAGATTGTATTCAATTGCTAGCAGTGCCCTTGGTGATTTTGGAGACTCCAAAACTGTGAGTCTTTTTAATATGGAGAACTAATCATATTATCATTCCTTTATATTGTTGTAGCTGAGAATTGGGAGTTAGTAGTTTGAACATTGGTTGAGTTTTATTGAAGCTACAAAGTTCAAACTTTTGTGGATAGCAGTTTAACCTGATCTGATATGATTCCTTGATACAGGTTTCTCTATGCGTGAAACGTCTTGTGTACACAAATGATGCCGGAGAAGTTGTTAAGGGAGTCTGCTCAAATTTCTTGTGTAAGGATGAATACTTTTACTTTGCATTCGAGGACTCTAAAAGATAATTTGTTTTGTTTATACATATATCAATCATCGATGTTCTAATTAATTGAGACTTTTCTTTCTGCATCCCTAAGACTTCATTTGTTAGGACTAACGATCTCTATCCTTTACACCAATCAATACTGTGGTTCTCTTTATTCAGGCGATTTGAAGCCTGGAAATGAAGTAAAGATTACTGGACCAGTTGGTAAAGAAATGCTTATGCCAAAAGATCCTAATGCCACCGTCATCATGGTACATTACTTAGTCATCTCCATCTAAATTGAAAAGAAAAAATAGTTAATATTTGAGCCCTTTCTTAAGTCATGGTTATTGTTTTGATTTTCTCCCTTGATCTTTAAAATTTTCTCTGCAGTTGGGAACTGGTACTGGAATTGCCCCATTCCGCTCATTTTTATGGAAAATGTTCTTCGAGAAGCATGAAGATTACAAGGTAAGGGGAGAGTTTATACCAAATTAAATCATTACAAGGTGGTCGATGTTACCAGAAACGCTCTATTTTATTGGAAATACATAGAGATATTTATCCTTATAGATCTTTTAAAGAGTGGCAAATTTTATTTACCTAGTAAGCATAAGCAAAGTAAATTGACTGCTGAACAAGAAACTAAAAGTTTAGTAAAAGATGTTTTTGTGCTAACCATATTTGATGATTAACCGAGTTTTCTGCTTTTGGCATATATGATATTTGTAGTTCAATGGTTTGGCATGGCTCTTCCTTGGTGTCCCCACTAGCAGCTCACTGCTTTATAAGGAGGTGAGATGAATCAAACTTTTCTCACTATTCATGAAATTCAGATACAAGTTCCATAGAACGGGAAGGCTTAACTATTTTAATTGTATCGTACAGGAATTTGAAAAGATGAAGGAGAAAGCACCTGAAAACTTCAGGCTTGACTTTGCTGTGAGCAGAGAGCAAGTAAACGATAAAGGCGAGAAAATGTACATCCAAACCAGAATGGCTCAATATGCAGAAGAGTTGTGGGAATTACTTAAGAAAGACAACACTTTTGTTTACATGTGTGGACTGAAAGGAATGGAAAAGGGAATTGATGACATCATGGTGTCACTCGCTGCCAAAGACGGTAAGAAACATTTTGAATTTTCATTATAGGAATTGGACAGGGAGGTTGAATAGCTCAATTAGTATGTGCTAGAGTTAAATGATCGGAGTTCAAACCCTGGCGAAGGAGAAAATGCTAACATGACAATTAATATGCTAACATTTGTCTATCCGAAAAAATATTACAAGAATAAGAGAAACTCTAATCATCATGTTGTGTCTATTATGTGTTGTAGGTATCGATTGGGTCGAGTACAAGAGACAGTTGAAGAAGGCGGAGCAATGGAACGTTGAAGTTTATTGATTTATTTTCACTTGCACAGATAACAAGTTCCACTTTGTGCAGCAGCATATCTATATACCCTCATGCATTCTGTAGATAGATTACAACCCTTGTAATTTTGGTATGACAAAAAATTATACCTTGCTTGTGAACAATATTGTTTGTAGAATCGTTGCAAGAAATAATTTTGAGGATCATGCAATATAGATGAAACCAACTTCATCAATTATAATGTTAGTTGGAGGTATTTGCGAAAGGTGTTTGGGTGACATGGGGAAGGAGGTTCAAACTTGATTTGGATTGTGTGCAGTATGACGAAGTCAGCCACATCAAGATTTGACGATTTAAATTAGATTTTAAAAAATTTAAACCTAAAATACAACGCTTAAAATTTGATGGATTCAATGACAGGTCAATGTCAGTTTTGAGCAGAAGAGGAAACAATGTGGAAGCTCTATGAATCTGATACCGCATTATCATATGTGAACAAAATGAATAACTAGCATTTATACCCGACTTGATTACAGAAGAGTATTTTATACAAGATTTTTGCCATGTTAGAAACTTATATCTACTAAAAGCCATCTAGTAACTAACTATAACTAACTTTCCAGGTCCAATAAATATAGACTTACTCTTTGCTCCCTGATCTATGCTTGGATTTCTTTGCCTTCTGATTCGAGTAAAAGTTAGTTCAAATTGTAACAACAAAGGAGAAATGTAACGGTGTTTAAACATCTCAACTACAGAGAAGAGAAGACCTTCCATTTCACCATGTCTCCATAACAAATACCTTATAGAAGAAACGCGTTGCGAGCACCATTAATCCATTACCAATCGCGAGGGACTGCATTGGTTCATTTTGATGTAAGGAAGTTGATTTCGTCACTATGTCAAGGATTGATTGCAGAGAGTTGGATTGAGAATTGCAATAGATTTTGACTCAAGTTTTGGCCTCAAACTGTTTGTCCCACTGCAATAATGTATCGAAATATTTTGTTACTATGTTAGAATGTTTCCATATTTATCTTGAAACATAAAATTTGCTACTTGCACATAACTACCAAATACATTAATTACCTATTGGATGAGGTATGCAACAGAATAACCATGATATGTAAATATAATATTGGCAACTATATGAACAGTTTTTGTCTTGTGTGGTATATCTATGAGCATGAAGTCACACAAGTTGTTAAAATAATTGAAGATACACTTTTTTTTTCGTTATCCCAAACATAGGTTATAGATCTCGGTACTACAAGTTTGTCTTATACCTTAAGATTTAGATGAATCAATTTTTTAAGAAAAAAACTATTTATATTTCCATTGGGTATACACAATTATTTATAATTATGTCAATTTTTTTTAATTTTAAAGGTTATATCAACTTTTTTTTTTATCAATTTCAGTAAACTAAGATATTTTTTTAGCGCGAATACAACTATTTTCTTTTTTATCAATTTGAGTAAACAAAGATATTTTTTGGATATCTTGTTTAAAAATATATAGTTTGTCACCTAAACAAGGAAACCAACAATTTTCTTATTTAGCTTTTTTTTTCTTTCGATAAATAAGAATTTTATTAATGCAAGTCTAAACCTAGCATCATAGTGAAAAAATTCTACCCACCTTCTATGAAGGATTGCAAAGAACTCACACAATCACGTACTTGAAGGCCGGACAAAAAGGCAAAGATATTACAAGGAATTCTGATACACACAAGTTGCTAGCACTCCATCAATACAAGCTGTCACCACTAGACAAACAAAGGTCTTATAAAGCCCCGAAAACTGTAAACTAATGACTAACACCAGGGCTACAAAACAAGGCAATATAAACTGCAAATTCAGCCCAATATTTCTCCACAATCATTATGCAGAACACATCCAATACCTACTGCACCTGGCTTGCCTCGAGATGGACCATCAACATTCCATTTCCACTGATTTCGCGGAGGACTCTGCAACTCTGAGCTCTTCTTTTGGAGAAAGGGCACTCAGGACACCAACCTCTCAACCAGAATCCTACTCTAATTTTGATCAAATACGTTAGTTCATGTTGGGTCACCACGAGGGGGCAGCCGGGGGATGGGTCACCACGAGGGGGCAGCTGGGGGATCATCCACATTGGGTCTAAGAACAACTCTACAAGTGAGTTGGACACCACACTCTAACCCAAAACCTTAAGGCGTTAGGTTTATGGGTCCTCTTACTTATAAAGTGTTCAACCTCCACTATTTTAAGCAATGTGGGACTTAACACTCACACTTGCCACAACAGTTCAATCCACTCCATCATCTTATTCTCAAATACTAGGTTATTCCGATGGTCCCATTGTTTACACTGTTTTTTGGTAAACAACCGCTAGTTTATTTACTGGTAAGATCAACTAGAAAATCTTGGGACATGTTTGTGCATTTTTGGTATAAAAACATATAAATTTCATGATTACAGAAATGCTGTTAGAAAGATTTTGCAGGAAAGTAAAGTTTGCAGGATAAACTTAGATTGAAATTAAAAGACAATTGCAAAATTCATTCGAATGAATTAATTTGATAAACAGCGTTAAAATAAAGATTTGTTTTGAAAGGTAAATTGCATTCAAATGTAAAATGTTTACAGAGACTTAAGAATGGTACACAGAATCATACGTTTCCTTTGTGTTACTCATTTCACTCGAACGCTTGGATACTCTGAGTTTGTAAAAGGATTTAGTATGTGAATTTGTGACCCTTATTTTGACTACAAAATACAAATATATAGACTTCCTATTTCAACTGCTCTATAACGGCTGTTTCTTGAATAAATGACGCGTGTCTTTGTTTTTCAATGCGCTGTCCTTAGGTCTGAACCGTTGCGTCCGCTGCCAATCAATCGAACTCGAAGTGAGTCAAATTTGAAAATCTTTTTAGAAAACAATAGTCTTCTCGTGAAAATCCAAACTTCTTTCGATCCAGCCAGATTTCGATTTATATCAAAATCGAATCGAAGAGAAAAACTTCTGATGAAAGATTACATTAACCTTTTAAATATACATATTGATGACATGTATAATTTTGCCACTAACTTTATCTTTATTTCATGTTTTTGTTTCAAACAAAAATATGGAGTAACAAATTGCCCCCAAAATGCCAATTTTGATTTGAATGATTCGAATGAAATTTAGGAGTTGGCATTTTAAGATTGAAACGTTTGCTTTTCCATAAAAAGTCTTCACGCTTTCCTAAGACTGCGCTGACGTCATTAGTAGTCTTTTCAACTGACATTTTCACCATTATCAAAACCACAATCCTGCTTTTTCGCGTGAGTGGGCCAGGTGGCAAGTTATTATGTTTGCCATCTCGATTTCTCTAATTTCGATGTTCTCGAATTATTCTATAGGCTTTGCTAATCCAGATAAGTTTTAAAACTCAAATTGAGAGTTTTTTTTTTTATAATAAAACCTCGGAATTCACGGCGGAAAAAATCTTTCTCCACTTCTTGATGCGTGCAACTGACAGATATTCTTTTAAAAGACCGTATTTGAATCTGTTTTCAAAACAGTCAAGTCAATCTATATTTATTGTTTGCGAGAAACGAGGGAAAATTAACTGCCAACCGTCCAGATTTTCTCTATAAAAGAGGAGCGTTTCCATTGGGATTTTTCATTCCAAGTTCTTTTACATTCTTTCTTTCTTCAAGAAATCATGAAAAGAAAATCTAAAGGTATTGTTTCTATTAAGAAAACCAACAAACCTTCTTCTGTTTCTAAACGCAAAAAACATCAAATTCCCAAATCTAAACCCAGCCAATCTTCTCTAAAGATTCAAACGAAATCTCAACGCCGTATCCAAGAACACGATGATTCTGGCTCAGATGAGACTGATCCAGATTACGCTGAATTTTTGAAAACTTACGTCCCAGAAGAAGATCTCTGTCAAGATCAAGATGATTCCCTTATATTGGTCGAGGATCTTACCAATTCTCCTCACAAGAATGGAAAGGACATTGCGTCCAGTTCTTCGAAGATGAAGTGAGGTGTAGCGGTCCACCTTACTGCTGTTGGGGATTGTTCTTAACCACTCGGACATATCGACCTCTGTGTGGTAGAACTTCTCAACCAGTTGGGAAGGATTAGCAGTTGCACCTTCTTTCTTGCTTTTCTCTTTATTGTTTAAACATAGAGATGCACTAGGATAGATTTCTGTTAGGTCAAATAAGACTATAGATGGTTTCGAATGTAACCAACTTTTGTATTTGAAATACAATTTCTATTATTTGATTGGTTTAAATAAATTCGTAATATTGAGAATGTCCTGCTTTTGTGGCAATTTATTAATTTTTTGCCATTTTAATTTCATGATATTTCTTTATTCTATACCTATATTTATTTCACATAACGTTGGCTTATATTTTTTCAAATATTTACCATTTATATTAAGAGTGCGTCTTTCAATAGTTAACTCTTCGATCTCGAATGCACCATTAGAATATATTTGTGAAATCTTAAAAGGATCTTCCCAATTGGGTGACCATTTTCCTAAAGCTCTATCCTTTCGATCCATAGGCAGAATAGTTTTCCAAACTAAATCTCCAATATTAAAGGTTTTATATTTGACCTTTTTATTGTAAACTTTGGCTATTTTCTCTTTTTGCTGAGTTAACCTTTCCAAAGCTTGTATTCTCTCTTCATCTAAATCAACTAATTCATCTAACATCATGTTCCAATAATGGTCATTTGGTATTTCCATTTGCTTTTGGATTCGAATTGATTGCAAATGTATTTCGACTGGTAAAACTGCGTCATGACCATATGTCAAACGAAAAGGGGTTGTATTAGTTGATTCTTTTGGAGAATTTCTGCATGCCCATAATACTTTGTCCAAAGTATTGTTCCAATTTCTAGGTTTTTGGGCAATGTGTTTTTTAATTAAGCCAATAGGGGTCTTATTGGCTGCTTCAACTTGATCATTTGCTTGTGCATAGTATGGTGTCGAAGTCAGCAAACGAAAACCAGTTTGATTTGCAAATTCTTGCATTTTTCGACCAGTAAAAACTGAGCCTTGATCAGTAGTGATAGTTTCAGGGATTCCAAATCTGTAAATAATATACTTTTGAATAAAACTAATCACTGCTTCTTGGTCTACATTTTGCATGGGTACTGCCTCGATCCATTTTGTGAAATAATCCACTCCAACTATTATAAATCTTTGATTTTTTGATGAAGCAGGTTTTATTTCACCAATTAAATCTAAAGCCCATCCTCTAAATGGCCAGGGTTTAATAATGGAATGTAATTCACTTGCAGGCACATGTTGTATTCCTGCGTGTTTTTGACAATCTTGGCAACCCTTAGCAAATTCTATGCAATCTTTTAACATAGAAGGCCAGTATAACCCCTGTCGAAATAGTAACCATTTGATTTTGTGACCTGCTTGATGAGATCCACAAGCTCCACTATGCGTTTCAGAAACGGCTATATGAGCCTCTGATTCATTCAGACATTTAAGTAAGATTCCTTCAACAGTCTTTTTGAATAAGTTGTCTCCAATGATAACATAGCTTAAAGCTCTATATTTGATCTTTCGAGCAGTATCACTTGTTGGATTTTGTAAGTAATCTACAATTGGTTTTCTCCAATCAGTGTTTGTTAAATTGTCAATTGCCAAAATTTGAAATTTTTCTTCCTCGTGACATTTATTATCAATAGTTTCTTGTGGTATAATTTCCCCCACAAGTTTTGGCATTGACAAGTTTGGAGATAATAAATCATTGGATACTAGTTTTTCTTTGATTTCAATTAATTCATACAATTGATCTTTTGACATTTTGTATCCTGAAGCAATTTGAGCTAAGTCATTTGCTTCTTGATTTTGCAATCGAGGAACATGTTCGAAATCAACAGTATCAAAACAAAGTAACATTTGTTTTGCAGTTTCGAAATATTTGACCAGATGTTCTTTTACACATTTATACTCTTGTGTTAATTGTTTCAATACCAATTCTGAATCTCCTTTGATTCTTATGTTCTTTGCCCCCAAGTCTATTAAAATTTCTAGACCTGCTATTAAAGCTTCGTACTCAGCTTCATTGTTTGAACAAAGACCATTTATTTTATACTTAAATTTAGTTGGGATTTTTAATGGTGAAATAATCAGTATCCCAATTCCAGTTCCAAACTTATGTTTAGAGCCATCAAAGTATAAAATCCAAGGCTGAACCTCTACAACTTCTTGAGTTGATTCGATTATAGAATGATCAACTATAAAGTCAGCCACTATTTGTCCTTTAACTGCTTTTAACGGTTTATATGTCAAAGCGTATTCAGTTAAGGCTAATGCCCATTTTCCAATTCTACTATGTAAAACTGGTTTCAAAAGCATATGTTTAATTACGTCGAAGTGAGAATAGACATAAACTTCAATAGGCTTTATATAATGCTTAAGTTTCATACAAGAGAAATATAAACATAAACAAAGTTTTTCTATAGCATTATATCTAGTTTCAGCATCATTTAGAATCGTACTTAAATAATATATGGCTCTTTCGTCTCCATTTTCATCTTCTTGAGCAAGCATGCTACCAATGGTCGAATCAGATGCTGAAATATACAACTTCATAAATTTGTTTCGAATGGGAGACATTAGTATTGGTGGTTTTGAAAGATATAACTTGATATCTTCAAAAGCTCTTTGATGCTCTGCTTCCCATTTGAAAACATCGTCTTTCTTTAATCTGAGTAGTGGTGAAAAGGGTTGGGATTTACCACTTAGATTCGAGATGAATCTTCTTAAGAAATTGATTTTTCCCAGCAAAGATTGAAGTTGCTTTTTAGTAACTGGAGGTTGTGTCTCCATTATTGCCTTTGTCTTATTCTGATTTATCTCAATGTCTTTCTTATGTACAACAAAACCAAGGAAATCTCCTGCCTGCACACAGAAAGCACATTTTAGTGGATTCATTTTTAATCCACATTTTCTCATTCTTTCGAATGATTCTCTAAGATGTTCCAAATGGCCATTATCAGATGAAGATTTGATAACAATATCATCTATATAGACTTGCATAAAGTTATCAATAAAATCATGGAAAATCAAGTTCATTGCTCTTTGATATGTAGCCCCCAGCATTCTTTAAACCAAATGGCATTACTACCCATTCATAAGTTCCTAATGCTCCTGGGCATCTAAAAGCAGTTTTATGAATATCTTCTTCAGCAATAAAAATTTGATTATATCCCGAATAACCATCTAACATGCTTAAATATTCGAAGCCTGCTGCTGAGTCAATGAGCATTTCTGCTACAGGCATAGGGTATTCATCCTTAGGTGTAGCATTATTTAAATCTCGAAAGTCTATGCATACTCTAAGAGTTCCATTCTTTTTAATTACAGGAACTATGTTTGCTAACCATTGAACATACCTGGCAGTTCGAATGAACTTGCTTCTCAGCAACCTTTCGATTTCTTTTTTTATCTTGGACATTATTTCTGGTGCGAATCTCCTTGGTAATTGCTTAATTGGCTTCTTTTCTGGCTTCAGAGGCAGCCTATGTTCAACCAATTCTTTGCTTAAACCCGGCATTTCGTTGTAGTCCCAAGCAAAACAGTCTTTATATTCCTTAAGGAGTTCGATCAGCTTTGTCCTGAAATCAGGATTGATGTTGGCACTGATGTAAGTTGGCCTTTTTGTTAGGCCATCTCCAATGTCTATTTCTTGCAATGAGTCTTGTGCTTGCATTTTATGATTTACATTTAAAGGATCTTTTTCGAAACCCAAAGGTTCGTCATCATAAATGCAATCCAAATTTTGCAAGTTTGGCATATTCTTGCCATCTTCAAGATCATTGGTTTTAGAATTATTGGCTTCGAAAGCCACTTCTTTTTTCATTGTTACAGCTTATAGTGCCGTATTTAATCTATTTTCGGCCATGTAAGCCGAAATTCTTGCCCATGGGTTGGGCTCAGTCATCAGGATAGTAGAATTCACAATCCCACCCAGATGGTCGAATTACTCCATCTTCAGAGGAATTCTGATCTATTTCCTCTCTTCTCCAACAAAATCCATGAGTTGGGTGGAGTTTTACAGAGTGGTAAACATTTTCAGAAACCACTTTATCAAAGGCAGCGTCTTTATCGCCGCATGGTGCAATTGTAGCAAGGTTCTTGTCGAAGGTCTGCTTTGTTATTTGATATTGTTCGGACAGATAGTAACTTTGATCTGCTTCCACATATTCGACAATACCATCATCTCTCCAAATAGCCAAGTTTTGGTGAAGAGTCGAAGGCACTACCCCCACTCCATGAATCCATTCTCTTCCCAACAGAAGATTAAAGTTAGCTTTGGATTCAACCACTAAAAATAGTGTTGGCCTAACTGTGCTTCCAATGGCAACTTCAACTTGGAGAGCACCCCAAGAGTGGCCACTTTTCCCTTCATAGTTCGAAAGGACTATATTGTGAGAAATAAGATCAGTGTCATATTTCCCTATTTTCTCCATTAATGAAGAAGGCATCAGGTTCACAGCTGCTCCTCCATCGATTAGAACCTTGTTTATGCCAACATTGTTGACTTTTGCTCTGACAAACAAAGGTTTAAGATGATTCTTCATCCCTTCATCAGGCCTTGCAAAACTGGCGCATTGCTCTTCAATGCATCCATTATCCATCACATAGTAACAAACTGGTTTGACATCAACCAGTGGTGGTTCATAGCAGTCCTCTTCTCGATCAGAAAAAGACCAAACATCAAACTCTCGTGGCAATACAGACACCACATTACAAACCACATCGAAGTCATCTTCTGACTCTAAGTCATCATCCTCACCATCAAAACATTCCTCTTCATTTATTTTTTCGTTATTTTCTTCTGGAATGTTTGGTTGTGAGAGTCTCTCGATTACAGGCCTCTTGGCCTTTTCTTGAATCTTGATTCCTTTTGAGTTGTTCTCTTGTGGAACATTTTGGAATTCTTGTTTCTTCTGGTGCTGGAACCTACGCCATTGTGTTCTTGTCATTGGATTTTTACCCTTATAATTATTTTTATAAGAGTATTTACTGGCATCCATTGCCATAATAGGTTGAGCATTAGTTTGCCAATCTTTACTAGAACTTCCTTGATGCTTGACTCTCTTATCGAAAGCTGCATATCTACCATGTCCCCATTGACCCATGGGTATTTTTGTTGATGGTAAGAAAGTTTGTTTTCGACCAATCCTTTCATGAATCGAAGGATTTGACAATACAGCTTTTCCTTTGTTAGTATATTGATTTGGTCCACTATTGAAGTTCAGTTTTCTGTTTGGACCATTTAACTTTGGTTTCACATAAGGAAGATAATTCTCGAGGCCTGCAGTAGCCTCTTTGTCGCATACAGCACTACACCTAGGGCATAGCATGACTTGGTGATTCTTTGCTTTGCATCTCATAAGAAAATCTAGCAAATCCTCTTCAGCCTTAGGGTAAACCACCTAAATTTTCTCGATATAATCTTCCTCTGGAATTGATTCGAGAGTCGTAACTTCCATTGCTTCCACCATCATAAATTCGAATGGTTCAGCAAACGAAGTATCAGCAATCTGGAGAGGGTCAGTATCCACCTTCATTGGAGGCTTCGACTTCTCGTCGAATTTTAATCTTCCCTCGTTCAATGCTTTTTGGACAAGATCCCTGAAAAGAACACATTGAGATGTTTTATGACCCACAAAATTATGAAATTTGCAATAACCTCTTTTCTTTCTTTGTTCTAAAGGAGGAATTTTTAAACCCTTTTGAACAATTATCTGGCCATCATTAACCAATAAATCGAAGATTTCATCACATTTAGTAATATCAAACGTGTAGGTTTTTGCAACATATTTATCATTTTTGGGTTCAATAGGATTTTTTCCATTAGATGGCTTTAGTAATTTACACATATAGGGAGGACCTGGCTTTAATTCAGCCACGTCTATTTCGCTACTTTCAATATTTTCACAATCGAAAACAACTTCGTCATCATCATCGTAAGTTTCTATATAAGCAATCTTTTCTTTTTTATGAAACTTAGATGTTCTGGCCTTTTCGATCTTTAGTCTTTCGACTTGTCGAACTCTATCAGCCAATTGTGACATATCCCTTAGATACTGTGTATCTAACTTCTTCCTAATTGAATAATCGAGACCACCAGCGGCCATTTCGACTAACTCATGTTCAGGGATTGGTGTAAAACATCTTGCCTTAAGGATCCTAAACCTATTAAGGTATTCGTCAATAGACTCTGGTACCTTGCGCTTAACACTAGCCAATTCTTTAAGGCTAATTTTAGTTTGGCCCATGTAAAATTGCTCATGAAACAACCTTTCTAATTGGGTCCAATTATGAATTGAATGGGGGGGAAGAGTTGTAAACCATGTGAAAGCGTTTTTGGTCAAAGAATTTGGAAAAAGTTTCATTCTTAAATTCTCATTATTCGCTAAATCCCCACATTCTACTAAATATCGAGCAATATGTTCGACAGTAGATTCATTAGTATCCCCAGAAAATTTTGTTAACTTAGGGGTTTTCCAATTTCTGGGTAATTCAGTTTGAAGCACAAATTCAGACAAAGCTGATACAAAGTTTGGCCTATGTATACCAACATTAAGGCCATTTTGTGCAAGAATATTTTCGACCAAATGGGCCAAATTATTCTGTCCAGCAAAGTTGTTTTGTTGGACATTCCTAACGACTTCGTCAGCATTTTGGTTTCGATTTACCAATATCACCCTTCGATTTTGATCTACAACATTTTGATTTATATTTTGTTGAGCCTCTGGGATCAGGTCTGGCCTAGGATTGGCATTCATTATAATATCTGGCAACGGGTCTTGCCTTTGGTTAACATTTTCGTTTTCATTAGGTAATGGCCCATTTTGACCATTAGGCCTATTATTATTTGGAACATTGGGTGCTCCAAAGAAATTTGCCATCCTTCCCATTTGGTTGGCTAACATCTGATAACTATCGTTTGTAGTTTGTATCAATGGGTTGAAGACTGCCCCAATTTGTTGTGTTAACATATGAACCATTTCATGATTACTATCATCCATTTGCTGCCTAAGAGACATCAAGGATGTATTAGTCAAATTCTGAAATTGTCTTCCCTGATTTCCTACTACTGAAGTCGAAGGGGAAAACATATTTGGCCCTTCATTACTTGAATTATGAAGGCCAGCCATAAATTCTGGGGGCATGCCATAGGGACGCTCATTATTTGATAATCGAAACTGGCGAAGAGGGCTTCTCTGATCGCCATTCATTGACTGTGAAAAATTCCCTCCACCTATCTGCGCAGATGATGATGGAATCGAAGGAATAGTCACTGGAACAGTTGGTATTCGTTCCAATATTACAGAAGGACCACTCGAACCTGTGGTACTCGCATTTTGGTTAAGGGTCGTAGACCCATTTCCAGAACCTACATTGGCATCATTGCCAGAAGATTGCGATGGTTGTCCCTCTGGGATTGATTGATTTACGTTTAAACTTGTTGATGGTCTAACCATTTTCCTACGAGTTTTACAATTTTCGAAGTTTGGTAAAGATTTACCACTCCTCAAATGCATACAAAACAACGGAAAAAAGCAAATAAATCAACAGAGAAAAAAAAATTTAAAGTAAAATGCACAAAACCAGTCCCACTGGGCGTGCCAATTTGTTTACACTGTTTTTTGGTAAACAACCGCTAGTTTATTTACTGGTAAGATCAACTAGAAAATCTTGGGACATGTTTGTGCATTTTTGGTATAAAAACATATAAATTTCATGATTACAGAAATGCTGTTAGAAAGATTTTGCAGGAAAGTAAAGTTTGCAGGATAAACTTAGATTGAAATTAAAAGACAATTGCAAAATTCATTCGAATGAATGAATTTGATAAACAGCGTTAAAATAAAGATTTGTTTTGAAAGGTAAATTGCATTCAAATGTAAAATGTTTACAGAGACTTAAGAATGGTACACAGAATCATACGTTTCCTTTGTGTTACTCATTTCACTCGAACGCTTGGATACTCTGAGTTTGTAAAAGGATTTAGTATGTGAATTTGTGACCCTTATTTTGACTACAAAATACAAATATATAGACTTCCTATTTCAACTGCTCTATAACGGCTGTTTCTTGACTAAATGACGCGTGTCTTTGTTTTTCAATGCGCTGTCCTTAGGTCTGAACCGTTGCGTCCGCTGCCAATCAATCGAACTCGAAGTGAGTCAAATTTGAAAATCTTTTTAGAAAACAATAGTCTTCTCGTGAAAATCCAAACTTCTTTCGATCCAGCCAGATTTCGATTTATATCAAAATCGAATCGAAGAGAAAAACTTCTGATGAAAGATTACATTAACCTTTTAAATATACATATTGATGACATGTATAATTTTGCCACTAACTTTATCTTTATTTCATGTTTTTGTTTCAAACAAAAATATGGAGTAACACCCATAAAGACCAAAAAACAACAAAGCAGGATGATATCCAAAGTTTCTGTTGGAAACCACCCGCAAAAGTTGCAAACCAGACAATGCACCAATCAATCGGATTGTATGACATTGGCATTTGAATGCCCCGCCAATTAAGAGTATCCATCCAAATCTTCCAACTAAATTTGCAATGAAGGAACAAATGCTCAATTGTTTCTTCCTCTACATTACAAAATGGACAGAGATTTCCTTCTCCATCACATTCAATTATACCAAGCCGCTTCAGTCTACTCCGAGTGTTTAGCCTCCCTTTCGATATGAACCATAATAGTAACTCAGCAACCAGGTATCATTCCAGAACCATGTCTTTTTTGTCATCGCCTAGCCTCATTTTCCAACCCTTACAAATAACATTATTTCACTATTCTTATGAGAACCAATCACCACAAATTCAATCAAGTACTATCTAATAACCGAAATCCAAGCAATAAGGCAGCAAACATAAGAACGAGACATTTAATTTAAAACACTGTAATTAAACTACTAGCAATATAGTATACTTACACTAATTATTGTAACTATCAAATGTGAAGATAAGAAAGAATGAAGAGTTACTTGCATCACAAGTTATCCAACTATAATATCTTATATTAGTTACTTACCTTATGAGAAGAAATGGCGCGAGTTAATGGTTTTGGGGGTTTTCGCGAACAAGAAAGAGCTTCTGCCACCAATAAATCTTTACTTTTTTTTTTTACGATCTATGAGTAGGTTACTTGTTAAAAAAGAAATAGATAAATTCTAAAAATAATAAATAAATAAATAATTTAACATGAAAAATAATTGAATCTACTAACAATATACTATTAAAAATAATTACTATTAAATTATCTAATTTGTCTTCATAAATTTTAATAATATTTCAAATCATTTTGAATTAAAAAAATAAATTAAATCTTCTATCTTTAAATGTAATTTTACATTATTTTTTGTTAAAAAAAAAATCTACACATAAAAAATATGAATCAAATCTAATAATATCAAATAAGTTATTCTGTATAGGGGACATATTTTTAACACAAATCAATAAGTTCATTTTTTTTATAATAAGTTAAAGTTATTATTATAAAAAAGTTAAATTTATTAAATTTTAATATCTTTAACTTTAAATAAAATTTCAAATAATTATAACATATTAATTATTATTTTATTTAAAAATATACACGTGACAATAGCTTTAATAGAATAAATTTATTAAATTAATAAATTACGAGAAAGAGCATAATAGTTTCACTTATATTTCAGTCATGCCAATATTTAATTCCACCGCTTCACACCCGTTTACACATCCGTTAACAAAAACTACATTTTAGAATTTCAACAAAACTACATTGTCTCTCTAAATTTATGGAAGTCACAATAATACCAATCAATTTTCCTTCGAGTTCTCCACAATGTCTTAAATGATAAAGTGGATCTATCATTCTTTCTTTTTATTTTTGTCAAGTAATGAATCTACCCCAATACTCCATCTAAATTGAAATATAAGCAAAAGTGGTATTCCATTTGGGATGAAGTATTACTTTAAAAAAAAAAATTGTCAAATAGTCTAGCGGCTAGAAAATTCATCTTAAAGGTGAATAAGTGAAGTGTTCCGAGTTCAAACTCGGTCTCCTGCATATATAGTGCGATATCCCTACCAACTGAACCAAGCTCACGGGAATTCTTTTTAACTTTTTAATCCCCTTTTCTAAAATATTTATATCATTAAAGGGTGTAGATTTTTAATTGAAAAAACAGGATCTGCCTTTTTTTATTACAAAGAAACAGACTTTGTAGCCAATAAATACTGCATCACAAGAAACAAAGTTATCAATCAACTATTTTGTATAAAGAATCATTCATCGAAAATTGTATCTTGCATAATAATTTATCAAAATTCAAGGCATAAACATGTGATCCTCACATCAAAGGCATGTGATCATATATAGTTGAAGGCACCCTGAAGCAATAGTACAACAAGGGACAACAATCACATGGAATTTATATTTACTTCAGCATTATATTTGACCCCTTCAGTCTTAAAAAGACCTCACCTTGACCTTAATGTTACTTAAAATTAAAAAAATGCTAATGCTTGAAATGCACAACTTTATTCCTCATTATTTATGTCTCATATATTCCTTTTATGTAAACTAGTAGCCGTCCTTTTTTCCTTATGTCTAATTCAAGCTTCCTTCAATATATACCCCAGGTCCTATCAGCACTATAGTTGATTCCTCCCAAAAATACTCCATTGATCTTTAATATTTAACTATTGTCATATATATACACACTAGTACCAGTAAACTATTAAAAAAAATTATATGCATCATGAGTTTAACGCAGTTGACAGGAACATATTGCATTATATATGTAGGAATTGAAATTTGAACCCCGATCATTTTATTTATTCATTTTAAGAGTGAAGATTTTTTATTAAATATGTTTTCGGTCTCTATAGTTTCACAAAATTTCATTTTTAGTCCTGAAGATTTTTTTCACACTTTTTAGTCCCTGAAGTTTTGTCAGTCAGTGTTTTTAGTCCCTACTTTTAATCAAACTCTTGTATACTTTCACATTTTTTAATGGTTCTTTGTATTCATGTTTATAATATTATAAGAACATCTCCTATAAAAATTTAGAATTTTTTAACATAAGATGAATTATTTATGAATTTTTATGTGCAAAAAACTTAAAAATTCATATTTAATTCATCTCTTGTTAAAAAAATTTAAACTTTTGTAAGAGATATTCATATAATGTACTAAACATGACTGCAGAAAAAAATTAAAATTTCGAATGATATGCACGAGTTGATTGAAAAGTAGGACTAAAAACACTGACTGACAATACTTCAGGGACTAAAAAATGTGAAAAAAATCTTCAGGGACTAAAAACGAAATTTTGCGAAACTATAGGGACCAAAAACTTATTTAACCCTAAATATAATTTGTGTAGAAGTGTTCGTTGATCCTTAAGATTTTCTCTCGTTTTGGTAAGATGGCAAGATTCAACTCATTTAAACTTTATATTGTAAAAAAATAGTGATGATAATTATTTTTTATAAATAGATTAAATTACTTTTTATTTTCTTTGTACAAAGGTTTAATTACTCTTTAAATTTCTCAACAATTTGGAATATTTAATTAAATATAAACTATTTTTTTTAGTTGGATCCCTTGATTTGTTGATAATTTTTTTTTAATTTGTTGATAATTACATCTTAAACTATTTTTCTAATTGAACCCTTAAACTTCTAAATACTGTAATTTGCATTTATTTCATCAAAAGAAAAATAAACAAAATTTTATTTAAGCCTCAAAATTTAAAGACCTAATTAAAAAAATTAATATAGTTCAAAGAATCAATTTAAAAAAAAAAATCAATTACAAATCCAAACTAAATATATTTTTGATATATATATATATTAGACTAGTCTAGGATCTATTCTATTAAAAAAAAAATCTAGGATCTATTTGAAAAATTGATAGAAATAGAATAAAAAGAAATCTATTTAAAAATATACCAAATAATTTAAACCTAATAAACAACGACCTTGGATCAATAACGTATACAGAAATATCACCATCACATAAAAAAATCAGACAATCAACCGACCTTCACACTTGCGGTTTATGTTTGCATGTGCACTGTTAAGTGGGCCCATTACACGTACCCTTTTTCTTATGGGCCTATAGCCCTTGACCCCACCCCCAAAATATCTATATATTAACTTCCATAGTTCATTCTTCTTACTAAAAATTCCAAATACCCTCTACTAAGGGAAACCAATTCATCAATTTCTTCCTAACCAATTTTTTCCAATTATGGCTTCTTCAACTCAATTTGCTCTCACTTTGATTGCCCTAACTCTGTTCCAATTCCTAACAGGTAATTAACGAGACATGTTCGTCTGTAGTAAAATTTTCACGCAGTTTTGTTTAAATATCCCAACATTCAACTTTTTTAAAATTACACCGGTGTTAATTCTTTCTCGGAATTAACCATTCATACAGAGTATTAACATATCACACCAAGCAACTTTGATTTTTATTTTTTTTATTTTTCGGATATTACGATGTTGTTGTCTTTTTTATACAATAGTCTTATGTTGTTTTTTTAACATGTTAATGTTATTATTATTACTACAGGTTCTTATTCAACAACATTCACAATTGTTAACAAGTGCAGTTACACAGTTTGGCCGGGAATTTTATCCGGTGCCGGAACACCACAGTTCTCCACCACCGGTTTCGCTCTACAACCCGGCGAATCAAATGCCCTCGCTGCACCACCTTCATGGTCCGGCCGTCTATGGGGAAGAACACTCTGCTCTCAAGATCCCACCGGAAAATTCTCTTGCGTAACCGGCGACTGTGATTCCTCCACCGTCGAATGTGCCGGAAAAAACGCAATACCACCGGCAACATTAGCTGAGTTTACACTCAACGGCGACGGCGGACTTGATTTCTTCGACGTTAGTCTCGTCGACGGTTACAATCTCCCCATGTTGATCGAACCTCACGGTGAAACCGGCGGCGGAAACTGTACCACGACGGGTTGTTCTGTTGACTTGAACGTAGCATGTCCGTCGGAATTGAAAGTAATGAGTAGCGACGGAGGTGTGGGAGTTGCGTGTAAAAGCGCGTGTGAAGCTTTTGGGGATCCACAGTATTGCTGTAGTGGCGATTTTAATACGCCAGCTACATGTAAACCAAGTTCATACTCGCAGTTTTTTAAGAGTGCATGTCCACGCGCTTATAGTTATGCTTATGATGATGGAACTAGCACATTCACTTGTGCTTCTGCTGATTATACCATCACTTTTTGCCCCACCATACCCTCCACAAGGTAATATTACAGAATAATATTCAATTTATGTTGTAGTTTCAATTCTTAGTTGTTAAAACGTGTTTTATGATAGGAATATTGATATGATGATAATGTTTTGTTTTATGTACCGTCCCATGCCAGATGTACCATTGATAATAGATTCCGTGTATGATTTTAGTTTTTGCTAGCTAGATTTTTTATGTTGGGTTGAAATTTTGAGTGTAACGTTTTGAAATTTTTGTGTTTGCAGTCCAATAAAGTCTGGGAATGAGAAATATCCAACACCGGTGTCCGATGTGTCAGGTGTATCTGGTGTTCCACATGTAAAGACGGTCAACAATGTTGTGAGGAGTGTTGTTGCTTTTGTTTTGATAGGTTTGGTGGTTGATCAGTTATAACTGATCAATTTGTTGCTCCAATGTCATCTAACATGGCTGGTGATAAATTTGGTGGGCTATAACTTGAATCCTGCAGAATGTGGTCACTAGCAACTTGTTAAAGATTGCAACTTCTCAACTTGATCAACCAAAAATTAATTTATTAGCTATTTTATTATTAGCAAAATTAGCAAAGTTAATGACTACTAGCAAAGTTAATTTATTAATTTATTAGCTATTTTATTATTAGCTATTTCACACCATTCATATGTTGTCCTCTATCTGAAGTGACAAATTGAGACATTTTAGGAAATTTATAAAATAGGATCAATTTAATTTACTCTCCAATTGTAATTATGAGCTTAATTTTATTAAAAAATAATAAAGGAGGAGTACAATTTTGAATCGTTGTGCCTGTTATTTTCTTGCAACTGCTTCCTAATGAAATCAACTAGATGCGTGTTCTTTTGACTCCCTATTTTATTGTTGATTGATTATTAGAATTGAAATATCACTTTCCTCATCTATAAAATTAATACTCCCTCCGTACCACAATATATGTCACTTTGACACTTTTACACATATTAAGAAATGTAATCAGTGTTGTATGGAAAAGAGAAATTATGAGTTAATTTACAAAATTGTCCTTCATTTATGGTATTGAAAAAATAAATTGAAAAATTGAAAGAAGAGAGAGTAATAAATAGTTAATGATATAATAGGAAAAGTTGCATTAAATGCTTCATTGGTAATGTAAAGTGACATATAATTTGGTACAAATTTTTTCCTCAAAGTGACATATAATTTGGTACGGAGGGAGTAACAATAATTAACCTTGAACCTTTTTTTTTTTATCAAATAACCTTGTATATTCCAATTGTCCAAAAAAAAACTTCGTAAATTTGTACTTCCTCCTTCACTAATTATAAGATTTTTCTTTGTCTTTTTTTTTTTTCATTTCAAATTTCCAATGGCATTAATTACTTATATTTTTTTACCAACATCCTCATAATTATAGTGCATTATTTTCTACAATCTCTAATAAATACACTAAAAAATATTAACTCATTATCTCTCTTAAAGGATAAAATTCTAAAAGTAATATCAATTATAAACAAATTTAATACAACAATCAACTTTCTTAATTTTCGTGTTAATCTATTGGAAATTTAAATCTTTAACTTTTTAAATAGTAAGTTTCTTTTATTTGAATCCTTAAATAGTGCACTAAGAACACTAGTTAACAAGACTTATATTTATTTTGTTTGATTTAAGTTACTTTTCATAAATTCATGTTTACTTTTTATATTTTAACTATTGCAAGTTTCAAGATAACTTTGCTACAAGTTTCAAAATAATATTTAAAGAAAGACGTTGTGTTATTGAATTTCAAGAAAACGTTATTTCAAGTTTCAAGATAATGTTAAAAAAAAACGTTGTTTACTTGAAAATTAATATTTCTTTGTCAAAATATTTGTGTTACTTTTACTCTTGATTATTCTTTTTTAAATATGACTTTTTACCACAAAATAAAAACTTCTATATTAATGATGTGTACAAATTAAAACTTATTTGTATTTTTATAGTCTTTTTTTTCAAATGTTTGTTTTGTTTGGTTTCGGTTTCTTTTCATCGCTTTAGTACTGTACTTTTTTTGTATTCTAACCGCCACAAGTTTCAAGATGTCATATCCAGGAAGATGATTTTCATGGTATGTTTATTTATAATTAAAAAGTAACATTTCTTTAAATTTGTCAAAATACTTATGTTGCTTTTACTCTTTATTATTTTTTAAAAATAAAATTATATTACCAAAATTTAAGTTAATTACTCCCACAAAAATAAGAAAATAAATTTATTTTTGTTGAAGAAAATATAAGTTATCAACCGATTTTCTAGCTATTTTCCAATTCAAAATAATATACGAACAAGAAAGCACAAATATTAGATATTAATGATATAAAAAATTTCTATATTGATAATGTATATGAATTAAATCTTATTTGTTTATATATATATATATATATATATATATATATATATATATATATATATATATATACTTCTAAATTTTTTAAATATTTAAGTTATTTCATTTGGTTTCGGTTACTTTTCATCGGTTTACTTGTGGCTTTTGCATTTTAACACCACAAGTTTAAAGACAATAGAATATATAGATGAAGATATTTTACAAATTGTAATTGAGAAGTGGCGTTTCTTTACCAAAATATTTATGTTACTTTTACTCTTGATTATTTTTAAAAATTTTATATTAAGAATATATAGGTGTTTTTTTTCTTCACAAAATAAGAAAGTACTCCACAAATGTGTTAAAATATACTATGATTGTTGCACCTATTTGATTTGAACGCATATCATAATGTTAGAAACGATAGAGCATGGATACAAATAAATTAATAAAGAAGAACGGCTCTGATAGGGTTTGAGTTTCATGGACTTTGTTTTCACGACAACAACACCGCCACCGATGGAGCAAAAACTACCGCCTGAACCACCAGACAACGGTGGTAATAGCGAACATGATAAAAAAGAATCTGGTGGAGGAAGCAACAACACTGTGTCTTTTAGAGACAAGGTGTTGGGATCTCAAAATGTGATGAGAAGAGAAAAGACAGATCTGTTAGCAACAAAAAAAGCGCAGGTGGAGCTGATACGTGGAAATAGACTGATGCCGATGCTTCATGTTGAAAAAACAATAATAGAAGAGCTAAGTATCACTTGGAAAGATGCATTAGTTATAAAGCTTCTTGGGAAAAATTTAGGCTACAATACAATGAAGAAAAAGCTTGAGAGTATTTGGAAACTCACAGGAGGGATCGAGTTAATGAACGTGGGAAACGCTTTCTATATGGTTAAGTTTGACGGTGAAGACGATAAGAATAAAGTTATTAATGGGGGACCATGGATGATTTTTGATCATTATCTAGCGGTTCGCCATTGGTCTTCATCGTTCAACGCGACTACTGCAAAGATTGACAAAACAATGGTGTGGATTAGAATCCCGAATTTAAATTTGTTGTACTATGATGAAAGCGTGTTGTGGGCGTTGGCCTCAATGGTAGGAACGCCCGTCAAAGTGGATTTACATACTCTAAGAGTAGATCGGGGCCGATTTGCAAGGATGTGCGTAGAAATCGATTTAACACAGCCGGTGGTTGGTCGCGTCGGAGTCAACGGAGAATGGTACCATGTCCAATATGAAGGTCTACATATCATTTGCACTCAATGTGGATGCTATGGTCATATCCTCAAAGATTGTTCATCACAGAAAAATAAGCCTAACATGGAAACAAGACAAAACAATGGAGTTAATGCTCAGGTCGATGCAAATATTCCACATAAAGATGCAACAATTGTCCAGAACCAAAGTGCAGGATCGGAGGAGACGACGGCGCAGCCTGATTTGGAAGGAGAATCCGAGTCATTACACGGCGATTGGATTAAAGTTGAGAGAAAAAAAAGGGGAAATAAAGTTAATGCACACCCAACATCAGGGAATAAAAAAGCACCGTTTCAAGACTCCAAATATGGAACGTCATTTATGGAGCATTTAAAGGGCATGAATGGGAACTTATTAGAAGAAGAGAGTAATATTGGAATGCTCCAGAAAAATAAACAAAGATTTAAAAAAAAGAGACCAAGGCTTGATATTATGGGCACTAATAACAATGGACCTAATATGAGTGTAAAGAACACAAGCCCAATCACTACGGAAGTTGATATTGGTGGATACACAGCCATCAACAAGCTGGTCCAACATTCCAAGGCCCAACTTGGGCGTAGAGAATTTAAGGAAAAGGGGGTGCGGGTCCCGCAACAACATATTAGCCCAAATAACCAATCACCTTCCATTGATGGAAGCTCTTTGCATCATAGTAAGCAACAAGTGCATGACGTGATATGTGCAACTTCATCCCAACACCCAAAAACTCATGACTTATCCAACAATGGGAATGAGATTATGCACAAAGAAGATACTCAAACAGGAAAAAATGGGTCTCGGTCAATACCTGTGGCCAGAGAAAAAGTGGAGTCACTGAAAGACACCAACATGACTCTGGATTAATGGGTTCTGCGTATTTATTTTTTGTGTCTAATATTTATTTATTTTTTAATGATTGTGATTTCTTGGAATTGTAGAGGTGCTCAAGGGAAAATTTTTCGTCGGGCACTTATTATCTTTTGCAGGAACTACAAAGTCGATATGGTGGCTTTACAAGAAACTCGGTGTAGTGGCAACATTGCTATTAACACCATTAAGAAATTAGGATTTAAATTCTACTTACGAGCCGAGGCTAGGGGCTTCTCTGGTGGAATTTGGCTTATGTGGAATAGGTTAGACATCAAAATTCAAATGATTATGAATGATTTTTATTTTCTCCATGTGCAGGTAAGAGAACAAAATATGGACCCCTGGCTTCTCACTATAGTTTATGCCAGTCCACGGGAGCATGAGAGAATTGGAACTTGGAGTAAGCTTCAGCATCTTGCGACTAATATCAATGAGCCGTGGCTTATGATGGGCGATTTTAATGAAATAGCAAGCCCGAATGAAAAAAAAGGAGGTTCCCAGGTTGACATTAGAAAATGTCAACAATTCAACAATTGGATAAATAATTGCAATCTCCTCGAGGTCACAACTGCGGGGACCAAATATACTTGGAGAGGTCCTAAATGGAATGGGAGAGACAGAGTCTTCAAGAGACTTGATCGGGTGCTTTGCAACATCAATTGGAGATTGAGATTCCAGGAGGGTTTTGCAAAGGTTCTGCCTCGAGTACAATCAGATCACCATCCTATTATTGTCTTTACCGAAGGGGAGACAAATATTAATAATAATCGTCCTTTTCGTTTTGAGGCCGCTTGGATATCTCATGAAGAGTTTCATACTTTTCTTAAAGACAAGTGGGGCGAAGGAAGCGATTTAATTTACCAACTCGACAATCTCACGCCTCAACTTAAAGAGTGGAATAATAATACTTTTGGTAATATCTTCAAGAGGAAAAAAGAGCTATTGACGAGACTTAATGGAATTCAGAATAGTCCAAATTATGGCTATAGTATTTTTCTTGAAAATCTTGAGAAGGAGCTTCAATAGCAACTAGCTATTACACTCTACCAGGAGGAGTGCCTTTGGTTTCAAAAATCTAGAGGTAAGTGGATTGCAGATGGGGACCGTAATACCAAGTACTATCATTCCAAAACCATTGTTAGGAGAAGAAAGAACAAGATTATTTCTCTTCGCAACAATGAGGGAGAGTGGGTGGATGAGCAAGAGAGACTTAACATTATGGTGAGATCATTCTATACTCAACTTTACAAAGAGGACCAACCTATTCGTGATCCAATTGTATCCTGGGCCACATACCCTATGAATCTGGAGGTCGAACATCAAATACTAAGTGCTGCAGTTAGTTTTACTGAATGCAAAAAAGCCCTTTTTGACATGGGTCCTCATAAAGCTCCGGGAGAGGATGGCTATCCTGCCATTTTTTTCCAACAGTGCTGGGATACCATTGGGAACTCTCTATACCAGTATGTCAATCAGGTTTGGTCTAACCCTTCTCTTATATCTTCTATTAATAATACTATGCTTGTGATGATTCCTAAAGTAGATAAGCCAGAGTATATTTCTCAATTTCGTCCGATTGCCTTGTGTAATGTTACCTATAAAATCATCACCAAGGTTATCGTCAACAGAATTAAGCCTCTTTTGGATTGTATCATTTCTCCCTATCAATCCAGCTTTATCCCGGGTCGCACAATTCATCACAATATTGTTGTGGCTCAGGAGATGGTTCATTCGATGGCTAAAATGAAAGGTAATAAAATGTTCATGTCTATTAAGATTGATTTAGAGAAAGCCTATGATAGGCTTAACTGGAACTTTGTTGAGAACTGTTTGACAGAGTGTAAGTTTCCTCCTAAGCTTATCAATATCATTCACAATTGTATTACTTCTCCTTCTTTTAAAATTTTGTGGAATGGGGACAAAACTGACACTTTCTCTCCTACAAGAGGAATCCGACAAGGTGACCCTTTGTCCCCTTATTTATTTGTCATTTGTATGGAGCGTCTTTCACATATTATTGCTGACCAGGTGGAAGCTAGATATTGGAAACCTATGCGTGCAGGTAGATCTGGCCCTCAGATTTCTCACCTTCTTTTTGCTGATGACCTTCTTCTTTTTGCAGAGGCTTCAATTGAGCAAGTTCATTGTGTTATGCATTGTCTCGATCAATTTTGTCAAGCTTCTGGCCAGAAGATCAATAATGAAAAAACTCAAATTTATTTCTCCAAAAATGTAGACCAGGGCACTAAAGATGATATCTTACAGCACACTGGTTTTACACAAGTGAACAGCTTAGGAAAGTATTTGGGGGCTAATATTTCTCCGGGCAGAAATATGAGAGGGAAGTTCCAACATATCATTGAGAAAATGCAGAGCAAACTTAGCGGTTGGAAGCATCAATGTCTGAGTTTGGCTGGCAGGCTCACGCTTATGAAGTCTGTGCTTAGCTCTATACCTTATTATCATATGCAATATGCCAAGATTCCTAAGACCTTATGTGAAGACATGGAAAAGATTCAGCGTGGTTTTTTGTGGGGTGATACTGAGCAAAAACGAAAGCCTCACCTGATTAATTGGGAAGTGTGTTGTTTGCCCAAGAAGGATGGCGGTCTAGGGATAAGGAACCCTCACCAGATGAACATAGCTTTTCTTATGAAGATGTTATGGAATATGATTAATAGGCCAGATGATCTGTGGTGCAAGGTCCTCTACAACAAGTACGGTCGAAATAAGGACCTTCGAGTGGATGTTAGCTCTCAACCATATGACTCTCCTTTATGGAAAGCTTTAGCGGGTATTTGGGACCAATTCCAACAATATATTGTGTGGCAGTTGGGGGATGGTAATCACATAAACTTTTGGATGGATCGATGGACGCCCAGTGGATCCTTTCTCATGCAGGAGGCTACTAATCAAGTTATTGATGTGACCCTTAAAGTTAAAGATGTTCTTACGGGTGAAGGGAAGTGGGATCTTAATTTTCTAACTAATAATTTGCCTCTTAACATTGTGAATCAAGTGGTCGCCCTTCCAGCACCAAAAGACACAGACGGTCCAGATACAATAGGATGGAGAGGCACTAATACTCGTCATTTTACTGTGCAAAGTGCTTATGAATTACAACGGGGGAATGTACATCCTGTGGAGGGAGATTGGATCAGGGTGTGGAATTGGCAGGGCCCACACAGAATCCAAACCTTCATGTGGTTAGCAACACATGATCGTCTTCTTACCAACTACCGGAGAAGCAAATGGGGTGTGGGAATATCACCAATTTGTCACAATTGTGGAAATGGGGATGAAACTGTCATCCATACTATGAGAGATTGCATCTTTGCTACCCGTATTTGGATCAGATTGGTAGCTTCTAATCATATTACTAATTTCTTTTCTTTCAATTGCAGGGATTGGTTCTTCAAGAACCTCAGCAATGAGGAGTATGGTTTGCAAAAAGAAGGGTGGAAGACAATTTTCATGGTGGCATGTTGGTACTTGTGGATGTGGCGAAACAAAAACATCTTTGATGAAGACTTTCGGCGTCCTGCAGACCCTATTCATGTGATCCTAAAAATGGCAAAAGATATCGATCGATGTGAGCACTATAATTTCACTATAAGGCAACGACAGATGGACATCATTTTCATTGGATGGAAATGTCCCCAAGAAGGTTGGATCAAGCTCAATTGTGATGGAGCTCATAAGAAATCGGTGGATCTTGCTGGGTGCGGTGGTTTGTTGCGTGATTCAGATGGTCGGTGGATTCAGGGCTACACTCAAAAGATTGGTACTTGTGACGCGTTCCATGCCGAAATGTGGGGCATGTATGAGGGAATGAAATTGGCTCGAAGACGAGGAGTTACTCACCTCATTGTGGAAAGTGACTCCAAATTACTGATCGACATGGTTACAAGGAGATGCAACCTTAGTGGGGCCACCCCCATTCTGATTCGTCGAATACAGGAGCTTATCAGCATGGATTGGCAGACTCGATTTCAGCACACGTGGCGGGAAGGCAATAGAAGCGCAGATTGGCTAGCTAATTATAGTCTTATGCAAAACTCTTTTGATGTTTTTACTTTGGAAACACCTCCTACAGATCTCCAGAGTATCCTCTTTGATGACATATCCGGGGCTTGCATGCCACGGAATGTGCGTGTAGTTTCGTAGTTTTTTTTTTTTTTTTATTTTCCTCTGTTGGGCTTTGCCCTCTTCATGTACCAAAAAAAAAAAGAAACGATAGAGCATGGAAACCGAGTCCTAATATTTAATAAGTGTGTTATTTTCATGGGTTTACGTCACGAGTGAATTTCCGCATTGTGCTATCCATCATGCCGAGGTAATTAAACACCGCGGGTAACCTTTGTACTTTGGCCTCGCTATATTGAGTCAGTCTCATGTTTTTAAAGTCGACTTCCTTAATAAATGATACATGATAAACTCGAATTCGAACTTTTAGACTCATACTATTACCGATATACATAGACTAAATTACAAATGATCCACACAAGACCTTGTTAATTTTAATGGTCAATTTTAAATTTAAAAGTGCTCTTTTGTGGAACATGTTACATGTAATATAGATGTCCACTAAGAATCCTTACTCTTTTTTTGGCTACATTGGAGTGACGTTGTGAGAAGTTTTTGCTCAAGCATAACACATGCTTCTACGAACGATCTAAACCCTTTTGAAACAAGCACTTTCCACGTTTGGCTTAGGTGTATTAACAGTTTTCCCAAAGTGGTTTAATCAAAATTTGGCAATGGTTATAAATGGATAGGATAAGATCATTAAGGAAAATCATCAACTTTTCAAAACCTCTTTAATTTGTAAGTTTTGGCATGTTAACTAATGGCATGTCAACTTGGTCACCCAATTGATTAACAAACTCAGAAACAAGAAGCCTACAACTTTACCAAAACTTTTGGGCATGATCAAACCCTACCTTATCCAATTGTTCCTCTATGGACAATGTTCTTGATCCAACTCCAACTATTCAGAGTCATCCCTAGCTTTTTGCTTTTCATGGTTATTTCTTTTGTAATTATAAAAGACTTTTTTTTCGTATGTTAAAGTGACTATGTCACTGCCTTCTTTTCATGTGGTTGAGTAAAATAAAAAGGAATTAAATTACTTTTTGTCAAAAAAGAAGCTCATCTTTTTCAAAAATATATATAAGTCTATAAGATCTAGATTTCTTTTATAATATCACAATTCATACAACAATTTTAATTTTTTTTACTAACTCACAATTAGTTTTTTTTTTTTTTGTGTGGAGACAAAAGTACAAATCTCTATTTATATACCGATATACAAATCTCCGTGAGATTAGTTCAACTGGTAAGGATATTGCTATTAAAATTTGAGAGGCCTATATTCAATCGCAAAAACTAGTTTGAGAGTTGAGGTTTGCACTACACTTATAAAGGCTATCTTTGTCATATCTCTAGCTAATGTGAGACTTCTAACACACCCCCTCACGTCCAGCACTATTGGGCTTGGTACGTGGAATCAACAACAACGGGTAGCCCAAATATGGGAGGTCTCCACAACAAACAACAAATGAATCTAGGATAGACCCTGATACCATATTAGAATTTGATAGGCTTATTATACTCAACCACAAAAGCTAGCTTGAGAGTTGAGGTTTGCACTAATAAAGGCTATTTTTGCCATATCTCTAGCCAATGTGGGACTTCTAACAATTGCATTATATATACAGGGAGCCGGAGATGGAATTTCGTATATCTCACTTATCCATTTTAAAGTTGGAATTTTTAGTCATTAAACAACTTAACAAAAAAAGGGTAATTAATAATGTTTATCATGTTTCTTGAAAAAAATAATGTTTATCATGTGAGAAACTCCATTGATATTTTAGAAATATTAATCATACATTATACATGAGATCAACCAAGTCAAATATCAAATAATGGAAACAATTTCAAATCATAATTAAATTTAAGGAGGATGCATGCACAACAAATCTAAACTAATTTTTGTACACTGGTAGTAGTCATTAAACTATAATTTTGATCAGGATTCAGGTAACATAAAAATCACTTTTGACATCAAACTTTAGATCAGCCGCTGATTCAAATATTTAGCATTTTAAGGAGGGTGCATGCAGCAAAGTAAAAAGAAAAGTTGAAAAAAGAAGGAAGAAATCTTATCCACATGGTACTTTACACGGCATGTAAACTGATCAAACACCCAAAACGTTGACAACAGTTATGAAATCATGTCTTCAACTATATAAGAAGCTAGACCTATCAAAAAAATCAATAAATCACCAATTTACTCTCTAAAATTGTTGGGTTGAATATTTATGCCTCTAAAATTTGTAAATAGGTAAAAATTAAAACTCTAATATTAAATTATTAGGAATAATTGATCGGTATGCTTAGGGGCGGATCTACTTAGATAATAGATATAGTTGCACACCCTAAAATTTTACTAATGTTATGAATATTTAGTGGATGTCCATATGTAGGTTGTTGGCCCATATTATTTGGCCCATTATATTTGCCTATAAATAGAACTCATGTATCATGTAAATGACACTCTTAAGGAATAATATAGACTCTGTTGTTTTCTCTTATTCTCTCTTCTTCTCTCCACATATGTTGTTATATATGATATTGTTCATATTTACATTAATTTTATAACACGTTATCAGCACGATAGCTATTATTGCTATGGTATGTAAACCAAAACCTCTTTCATTTCATTTTTGTTGCTTCATAGCCGCCAAGGTATGTAAGTGGAACCTCTTTAATTTCATTTTTTTATAGCCACTGTTTTTATTATAATTGATAATTCAATATATGCTATGAGTCAACACTAACAATAACAATTCATGTTGCCGTAGTTTTGAAATACACGATGAAACAACTAATATCATAGACCAATTTTTTTTTATGCAGTTTTTGTATTTTTTTTATAATTTATTTCTTATGTATTCATGAAAAAATACATGCATCCCTGAAGGATGGCAAAAGACATTGTTGTTACAATATACAGTTCCTGAAGAACTATTAAATTTAATCTATGAATTCCCGAAGAATTCAATAAACTTACTATTAAATTTAATCTATGAATTCCCGAAGAATTCAATAAACTTAGTTCCTGAAGAACTATTAGATTTAATCTATGAATTCTTGAAGAATTCAATAAACTTTGTTCCCGAAGAACTAATAAAATTTAATCTATAAATTCCTGAAGAATTCAATAATTAGTTCCTGACGAACTTATAAATTCTCGAAGAATTCAATACTCTTAGTTCCAGAAGAACTTAAAAAAATTCAACTTTTATTCTCAATGAATTCCAGAAGAATTCACTAATCTAGTTCCAGCAGAACTTACGAGAAGTCTCACCATTCATTACAAATTTGGGAAGAATTTCAATATGCATGCCTCCCCAGTGGATTGCACATAAAAATGATTTTGTATTGTTCATATTAGTTCCCGAAGAACTTAAATTTTGTTTCTCTTTTATGAATTAATTTCATATGAATTCAGCATTCATGCATCCTTGAAGGATCCTAAGACAAGAGTGATTTATTATGTAGTTCCCGAAAAACTTATAGAAATTTAAAGGTATAGTTCTGGCAGAACTTAAAATTTAAAATTCAATTCATCCTTGAATTTTCGTATAATTTTAATATGGTTTAGTTGTGGTGTATGTTACTATTGTAACATGAACTATATCACCTAATTTTAAGGCCATCTTAATAAAAGAAGAAACACATGTGCATTCACTTTAAACAAACCAAATCACTATTATGGTAGTATCCTAAAACAAACTTACCTATTATTATGGTTCTGGTATATTCATATCTCCAAAATCCATCATTTTATATATATGTTTCCTAAATTTGTATGCCAAGTTTCCAATAATTTTTTAGTTGACGGTTGTTTTTATTTTTTTATGATATCGATTTTTTTTCATAAAATGATCACTTTAAGTCCATTTTTATTATTATTATGATTATAATTCAGTTATTGTTTACAAATATAAACTGATTTTAATTATTTGGTTATTTGTTTAAATCAATTTATTGATTTTAATGTTAAAAATCTTTATATTTGGTAGTACAAAAATTATTAAAAACTTTTAAGTTACGTGTTGCTAATGCATTGTATAATTTTAAGCCTCAATGAAACAAATTCGTTTAAAGGATATTCGACTAAATGAATATCATATATTATGAGACATATTTTTGGATAAAATATATGTAGTGAAAAAGTGATATATAAATCAAAAGTTTATACTATATTTATAAAAATACTAGTGCAATCGAAGCACAAATTATTGTAAACCAGAAGTTTACAAAACATATTAAATTTATCGTTGGCAATATCGGTTGGGTCATCCCGGATTTATTATGATGCGAAAAAAAAAAAAAAGAATATGTATTTGAAGGGCCTGAAGTTCCTTCATTCTAATAATTTTGATGTGTTACTAGTTCCCAAAAAAATTTGATAATTTGAGAATCTCGACCATTTAGACACTTTGTGACTTGAATTGATGCATCAACTAAATTGGTCACATGCATGTTTACTCACAACTAGAAGTTTGTGAGATTGTATTCTCAAATAGTTTTGCTAAGATCTAGTTTTCTAAATTCTTAGAATATATTTGATAAGTATCGTATGTCAGTTGAAGTTGATATGGAATAGAATATGATATCATACAAAAAAAATGGACTTGAAGATCCATTCTTTAGACGTCTAAAGTGATCACATGACTGATACACTTACGAGATCATAACTTCTAGTTTATATTTTGGGAACATTCAAACATGTATGCTGAGATATTGAATTGCATCATGCCAACAAATTATTATATAAATAAGTTCTCCCCTAATTTATTTGAATTTTGGTTTATAAAACTAATTTTCGATTTAAGCATTTTTGGATGTGTTGTGTACGTCTCAATTGCTCCAATATAATGCATTTAAATGAGTAGTAAAAGAATATTGGGAAAATAATTTTGATATGAATCTCCAAATTGAGGCAATAATTGGAGATTTTTCTATAGCCCAGTAGGCTGAATATGAATTGGTGAATTAGTTTTCCCAATATTAGGGGGAGATAATAAGCAGCTGAAAATATGTGAACCAGAAGTTCAAATGAAATTTGTTAAGTAAATTATTGTTATTATTATCTTATCTTGATCCTCTTAGAAATCAATATGAACTAGAAGTTCAAAAGAAATAAATCATTTGCAAAGTTTATGAAATCAATTAACAGCTGTTAATGCTCCAATCAAAATGGATGTCCCTGTTGGACAATCTTATCTTATATTATATTGCAAATGAATTTTAACCACCCTGAAGCGTGGTAGGTCAGTCGGTTCCAATGATAAAAAAATCCTCAAATAAGAAAAGAAGCTAAAAAGAAAGATGACCCAAGCAAAGATATGAAAATATCAAAAGAACATTTGACATAATTGATTTTTCAGTTCAAGAAGAACTTATCAGGTACCTGAAATTTATGATAATAAAGAGATCTCGGAAAAAATTATGTCATGAATGAAAATTATGTCATGAATGGAATATGATGGAACCGAAAGAAAGTCAACGTTGACGATATTTTTATATATAATATAGCGCTATATGTGATAAGAGATAATGAGGATCATGAACTAAAGTCTATTAAAAATTATAGACAACATCTAAATGAAACAATGCAATTGCTACGTAATTAAAGTCACTTTGCAAAGTGAAAGATTTTTGGACTTGTAGTCCATACATCTGAAGATGTAAAAATGATGGATACGAATCAATTTTCGTGGGAATAGAAAATGTTGAAATACAAATATTAAAAGTTTATCATTGATTGTGAAGAGAAATATTCACCTGAAGTGAAATCATAATCTTTTTTCTACTTAATTAAGTTTAGTAACACAAGAAAAACTTAATTTATATAAAGTGTTACGATATATTTATATGGCTCACTTGTTAGTGTGTATTATATAAAACTCTTTGAAGGGATTAATTTCCACGAGACATACAAACTATCGAAGAGATGACTTAATAAAATGAATAAGTCTCTTTGTGTACCATACAACATTTGTCCATTTGTAGAGAAAAGATTTGGAAATGAATTTGTTATAGTTGATTTTTATGATGATATTATAAATATTATCAAAACTCCTGAAGAGCTTCTGAAATTCGTTGATTAAAGAAATATTATCAAAAGTGTTAAAACAGTTTGACATTGAAAAATCTAATTTATTGTGTACTAAAATGGTTGCGATATCATTTGATGTGAGCAAAGATCATGTTATGCCTCAAGAAAATAATGAACAATTTAAATTGGTCCTGAAGTACCATATCTTAATTCAATTGAGGACACTAATATATTTTTCTATAGTTATACATGTCGTGGTATTTTATTTTTGTCTATTTAGCCAACACAAATATTGGAACAAAGTGAAGCAAATTATTTGTACCTTAAAGAAACAACAATATCATCCAATCATGTGAAGATTTTAGCAGTACATCAAGCAAGTTGAGAATGCATTTTTGTCAATGCTTGTAATTCAACGCATACAAGAAACTTGTTGTTTTTATTACAAAAGGATGGTTCCCGCAACAATTCAATATGAAGATAACATCGGAAGCACTGCTAACTTGGAGAAGAGTATAATACAGAAGATATGACAGATTTTTCTACAAAGTCAACTTCAAGTAAATCTTTCGATCAACTAGTATAGAAGATTCAATGACATACTTCATCTCAGATATAATTGTTTTTATGAGGGGGAGAAATAATTGTGTTCTGCACTCTTTTTCCCTTAACCATGGTTTTATCCCATTGGGTTTTCCATGTAAGGTTTTTAATGAGGCAGTTCAAACACAAAGGATGTTGTACTCTTTTTCCTTCACTAGAATTTTTTCCCATTGGGTTTTTTCTAGTAAGGTTTTAATGAGGCATATCCTCGAAGGACATCCAAGGGGGAGTGTTATGAATATTTAGTGGATGTCCATATGTAGGTTGTTGGCCCATATTATTTGGCCCATTATATTTGCCTATAAATAGAACTCGTGTATCATGTAAATGACACTCTTAAGGAATAATATAGACTCTGTTGTTTTCTCTTATTCTCTCTTTTTCTCTCCACATATGTTGTTATATATGATATTGCTCATATTTACATTAATTTTATAACAACTAATTATATTTATGTCTTTATTATATTATTATGGGTTTTTCCACATGTTAAGAAATTTTAAGGCTTTAATGCAGTTTTAATTCCCCTATTTTGAAAAACTTAAACTTTTGATCCCCTATTTTAAAAGCCAACTTTTTGATCCCCCTATTTTGAAAAACTTTAAGTTTCGATCCCCCAACTCATTTTGGTCAAATTTGTGATGATTTGTCAACCACATTGATGAGGTGGCAGTGTCTATGTGTCAATCTCATATTCCATGTCATTATTTTTTTTAAATAAAATAATATGTATTAAAAGTATTAAAAAATTAAAATAATTAATTAATTAATAATAATTAAAAAAATAGTAAAATTAACCTCTATAAATATATATGATTAAAAATAAATAAATTATCCCAATATATAATTAAAAATCAGTAAATTATTCAAATATATAATTAAAAATCAATAAATTATCCCAATATATAATTAAAAATCAGTAAATTATTCAAATATATAATTAAAAATCACTAAATTGTCCAAATATATAATTAAAATTCAATAAATTACCCAAATATATAATTAAAATCACTAAATTGCACAAATATATAGTTAAAATCCAATAAATTACTCAAATATATAATTAAAAATCACTAACAACAATCTAATTCTCATCATCATCATCTACACCACTCCCACTAGCAACATATTCAGAATCATCCTCACTTAAGTCTTCAGGTTCATTTTCACTCACTCCCGTTCTTTTTCCCTTGTTTCAGCTTGTTTCTCTGATGGCCTATACAAACAATAATAAAACACTGTCATATAAAACCATGGACACGTTCCTTTCAAAATGGAATCAAACACTAAAACCCTAAACATTTTTTTGTCCACCACCACTATTAAAATAATAGCAACTAAGTAACAATGGAGGACCATAACTTTTATTAAATGAAGACAACCGAAAGAGACGATATGGACCATAACAACTACTAAATTAAGTGTCTATCAAACAGAAAAACTACTAAAATAAGTGAATACCACAAACATACCTCATACAATAATTCATGTTTTCCATCTTCTTGTTCAAGTTAGCGATGACTTCAGAATATTATCTTGTAAAGCGAGCGTAATGATGAACACGAGCAGATGATGAATCAAACAGAAAATTGATAACATGCAGATGAATGATGAACACGAACGTGATGATGAATCAAAGAAGATGAAAGATTGAGACAAAGATCGTCGAAGATGGGTGGCGCTAGGGTTTCATGATTTGGGAACTGGTTTACTATTTGTGCGTGTCTGATTCTTCTGCAATTCTTCCCTTTTGATCATCTGCGTTTTTTAATTATTGTTAATTATTTTATTGTTTTAATATTTGATTTAAAGATTTGATCAACAAAAATATTTGATTTAAATATATTGTTTTAATATTTGATTTAAACATTTGATAAAAAAAAAAAAAAAACTTATTTAAATATATTGTTTTAATATTTGATTTAAAGATTTGATAAAAAAAAAACTGATTTAAAAAAAAATTAAAACATAATATTTTATTTAAAAAAATAATGACATGGAATATGAGGTTGACACATAGACACTGCCACGTCATCAATGTGGTTGACACATCGTCACAAATTTGACCAAAATGAGTTGGGGGATCAAAACTTCAAGTTTTTTAAAATAGGGGGATCAAAAAGTTGGCTTTTAAAATAGGGGGATCAAAAGTTCAAGTTTTTCAAAATAGGGGGATTAAAACTGCATTAAAGCCTTTTAGATTTTTATTTCACCGTATTAATGTTTTTCTTTATCATCCATCGGATATATCTAACAATGTACAACGAAGGTTGAGAGACTAATGTAGAGATTTCGAAAGAAGAGGATCCATAGAGATTTTTAGTCATACTAAATTTATATGTGGCGGAAAACATATTGTATTTAGTTGATGGTGTAAATTTTTTCTCATAATTTAATGTCATCAACATTTTGATGAATGAGGAAGGAGACATGATATTGGATTTAAGAAAACAAAGAAAGCAATTTAGACCATTTCTTCCACAAATTAAACTTTGCTTTATTCTTCAATAGTAGTACCATGGATTATAAATGGCAAAATATTTCTTTTAAACATAATTCCAAATCTTTTATAATTCGGTCCATATATAACAAATACAAACCACACAAGCATGATTACAAAAGTGCATGGCATGTTCACATGTTGCATAGTTTAATATTGAACTAAAACAATTAATTAGTAAATTAAACCACTACTAGTGCTTAATGGTGAACCACAAACAAATTTAGGAAAACAAAAACATCGGTTCATATGTTGGATCGGATAATACTGCTCCTTTATTAGGTGTTGAAGTTTGACTAAATTTTGAGTATTAATTGTAATTCTTAATCAAGCTAGTCATCTACCTTTCTATTAAATTTGAGATTATGAGACTCAAATTTCTCTAAAATACTTTCTCTAATAATTGTATAGCTATGTCAAGGCCCCACACTATCTAAAATGGTGTTAGGTTACTCCTATCGCAATCATATCTACACATGTCTCAATTTAACCACGTCAATTTTGGCATTTTGCATACATCAACCCACTAATATCCTAGATTAATTTATTTTTTGACCACTTTATGGAACCGATCCATCCATATTACACGTAAAATTTGGTATTTGTACCCTCACAATGGTCAAAGATTGCCTTCACATGTTTGGAAAATCTTGCAAATGAAACATGTAGCAAGAACTAGGGCTGGAAATGAGTCGAGTCGAGTCGAACTCGCTTAAGCTCGGCTCGATTCATTTATTTAACGAGCTTAATTTTCAACTCAAGTTCGGCTCATTTGGTTCATGAACCAAGTTCAACGAGTTAATTATCGAATCGAATCGAGTCTCGAACTATTTTCGAGTTGGTTCGGTTCATTGTCAGCCGTATTTGAGAGTATTATCACACTTAGGAAAATGTGAAACAATAACAAACCCACCATAAACATTTTGTTGTGCTTCCAAGACATGTAGTACACCTTTTATAATAAAGTTTTCTCTCAATGCTAGATAATTTAACCGATGTGAGACTTAGTGTTAGTACATAAATTTGGAAGTATCAAAGAAACAAGTATCACTTATGCTTCAAAAGAGAAATAATGCTAGTGTGTTTTATTTTGTAAAATTTATTTTTGAAGATATATATATATATATATATATATATATATATATATATATATATATATATATATATATATATTATTCTTGAAGTGTTATGTAAAAATATATTCTGAAGTGTTATATATATAATCGAGTCAGCTCGTGAACCAAACGAGCCGAACTATATATAGCTCAAGTTCAACTCATTTAATTAACGAACTTAATATTTAGCTCAAGTTCGGCTCATTTGGTTCATGAACCAAGTTCAAGGAATCAATTGTCGAATCGAGTCTCGAACTTTGTTCGAGTTGGTTCGGTTCATTTCCACCCCTAGCAAGAACTAATAACAATTACTTATTTTTGACCGAAAGAATTAATGACAAAAGGGCCTATATAATATAATAACCGTAAAATTAATTAAAGAGGCCTATAATAGTACCCAAATTGTGTATTGACCAACAGGATCATAACCCAGGTCCAATTATTGACATGATAATTTTTAGCTGGTCATGGATCAAAATCAAGCAATGTTCAAAGATTCTTTTATGATTTTCATCATTGAAGTATTATTGACTATGAGTTTGATGTTAATTTGTCGTAGGCACTTGTTTCATTGTTTTGGTGCCTTGGATTTATTTTGTGAACTATTTGTATTTGGCTATTCTTAGCTTCTCTTGTGCTGTAAATAGTTGTTGTTTATATATCTCATCTTTTGAATTTTTAAAAACATAAATAAACAATGAACGAGATTTGCATACAATGCAATAAAACTAAATCGATCGATAACCTAAAGGCATAGGCGCGGCTTTAGACCGTAGCATTATCCATTTGATAATAGGTACATAGCATAAAAATGTATGATCTAAATCATATAAACAAAATAAAATATATCTAATCTACCTATAGGCTAGCTATAACTTTGTTTTGGACTTTGAAGTTATGAGTACAAAAATTTATATGAAGGCATGTTGAAATTTGTTAATCCTTGAAACTTGAAAGGGGACCCGTACAAGAAAAGGATGTGAATTGAATTTTCATCATCAAATAGTAAGTTTATGCACAAAAATCCTTAGCCAAATCAATAGACAGTGAAGGTTTTGGATTATGGAGCAATGATTTTGGGACATATCAACGAGAATTCAAACATCAAGATTCATGTGTGGGATTATTGTCCTTTTAATGAATTCCCATTGGTACACGTGTCTTGTCCACGTGGACTTTGAGATTTTGGAGATTAGGGATTAATTGATTTAGTTGTCACTTTCTTGGTCAGCGTTAGCGGAATCAACAGCTGAAATTATTGTGACGCCTTTTTGTCGTCCTAGTCATCCTCGGTGCGAGCTTTTGGCGTGGATTAGTAGAATTATTGGTCGGATTGAACACCGGAGGAGCGAACACCTGAGATTAATGTGCTTGGCTTAATTAGAGATGAGAGTGTTGCATGTTGTGTGTTTGTTCTAATAACTTGGGGTATGTAACGCTTGTGTAGTTGACTAGTGGGGTGTATATCAAAGAGAGGTTGCAGATTACTTTGGTCTTGTGAGTCGTGGCTATTTGAGAGTAGAGCTTCGTGTGGATTTTAAAGTTGGTTGCAAATACATTGATGGGTGATAGTGTATTGGGAAGAATGGTCAGTGGTTGATTGAGAAGATTTGACGCTTTTGAATTAGAAATGACAATTAAACTCAAACTCGTGGGGGTCGCCTAAACCCAAATCTAATTCAACGGGTAAAATCCGAGTTGACTGAGTTTGGGTTCGGGTGTCACCCGATTCCACGGGTGCGGGTTTGTGATCAATCAACCCCGCACCCGAAACCCGAAATCACACCCGCTTATATATTAAACTACTTAATTACCCTTTAGTTTATATACAAAACTATTTATTTATTTTGTATCATGTGAGGTGAAACTTATTTGTTTAATTTGGTTGATTTCTAAGTCTATTGATATTTCATTTTGGTTGAATATGAAAAATTACTAATACTTCATTTTGGTTGAATATGGAAAATTACATTTTCTTTTAGTTTTTCTTTTAGTAGATATGTTGCTTCAGGTTCAGGTTCGGGTGGAAAAACTCGAACCCAACGGATGTGAGTGTGAGTTTTGTTTTGTCACTCGAACAGCCTTTGGGTTCGGGTGAAAGATTAAAGTGTGTCATTTGTATCGTAAAACATAGTCATGTGAAGACATGCTTCTTCATATGAGATGTAATCATGAGTGATCAATTTTGTAATTTTTATTGATAGACAATTAAAGATATTAGCAATTAAAATTGTGCATTGACGTACATGTAGTGGTCAAATGGGATCTTATAATTAAGGAAGGACAAAATAATTTCTAAGTACTGTGTCATATTGCATTAGTTTTACTGATTTTAAGTAGTGTCTGTGCAATAAATTACAGAAAAAAAATGTATCATAACTTAAAAGAAGAGTTTTAATTTGAGAAAATACTTAAATAAATTTTAGGCAAATAACACTTGACAAAAAAAAAAAATTAGACAAATAACAGATATTTATTTAGGCTTAAATACAATTTTGACCACCCAAATTTTAAAATTGTGCGATTTTGCTCCCCAAATTTTAATTACTTGATTTTATTCCAAAAATTTCACAATTGCTCAATTTTCAACTTTTTTTTTTGTACAATATAATGAATCCTTCTACTAGTAAAACTTACACAAGAACAACAACTCTACCAACCAAACCATGGTGTCTTCCCTCCCCCCTTTTCCACAACGCCCATATCCAAGACTTTACAATTAAGGGTGTGTTTGAGTATATTGGATTGTATTACATTCGAGGGAAAAATGAAAAATCAACTTTTCTAAATACTTAATTTTTCGTTTTTATAATTATACTGCATATAGTAAAATAAATTATAAAACACAATTAAGCCAACAAATCACTCTTTTTGATGTTTTTCTTTCGTGGACTCTTCAAATGATCATTTGCTAAAGAAAAATGGATCGTATGTACAAAAGCTTATTTTAAAGGCCCATTGTGTCTCTTTATTATGAATTTTCTTTTTGCGCCCCCTACAGTTTCTCAAGCGCCCCTTTAAATGACCAAAATGTCAGGATGTCTTCTCGCTAAGTAGGTAGCGAATACAACTTGCTGGATATGTAGTAAGTAGAGGTGGAAATAGGCTAGAACGGCCTACATAAGTCTACGGCCTAGCCTACATAGGCTCAGGGTAGGTCAACATATTTCTTTAAATAGACCAGATCAAGACTTTTTTATAGGCCTATTTAGCTACTAAAAAGATCAGGCTCCAGGCCAATAAAAAAGACTATTAAGCCTACTAGGCCGGCCTATTTAAGTAAATATGAATAATATTTTTACATCTATTGTTATTATATATTAAAATTTGTACTTTGATTAAATTATAAATCTATTAACTTTTTCAGTAATTCAAGTTTATTAATCCACATTAATTTTTCACATATATAAATGTATTATTATAAACTAAAATCGAAATATATCCTATATAGTCAAATTCTCCAAAATATCATGTTAAATATTAAAAGGAAGTTTAATCTCATTGATTTATTTGTTAATTAGTATATTTAAAATTAAATATAATTATTTATTTAAATATGTTTATGTAAAATAGGCTTTTAAACAGGCTAATAGGCTATGTCAGACTTTCAAAAGATCAGGCTCAAGCCTAAAAAATAAGTCTATGATAGGCCACAGACTTTTAATTTTTTAACAGACCAGATTCAGGCTTGCAAAACCTAGCTTGGCCTAGCATATTTCCACCGGTGGCAGTGAGTGACAGTTCTTATTGAACCAACCCCACAATTCGTTATTTACATAGCGAACCCTCTTCCCTAGTTTGCATCCTTATATAATTGCTTTCCACCTAGGGCAGCCGAGTTGAATGCTAGTGATGACAAACCACCCCTAATTCGCTAGTTTCTGCCAATTACCCAACAAACTCTTATGTTATAAGTTATGCAGAAATGGAAACAGAAAAAACAAATTGATTACAAGTTAACTCAGTTTGCAGGTGCTTGAGAGCTTAGAATCGCAGAAAAAATTTCTCTTTTATTATCATTGAAAAAAGAGAGGAAGAAATTAGACCCAATATTATCTTATGATATTTTTGCGTCAGCCCATCGGAATTTGTGATTTGATGAAATGAAAAAAAAAAAACACTCTCGGTCTAAAAAAATTCATCTAATAAAATCTAATGGTTTCTTAAAATCTAATATAAGAAAAGTTATTAATATTATGAATAATAACATATATGCCAAACCATGAGATTTAATTGGAAGAAATCAAATGGTTTCTTATCGTTAGTTGGTTCAGTAGTGATGATACTAAATTTAATATGGAGGATCACAGTTTAATCCCCGTAACTGCAATCGAAAGGGAGCTGAAACCACTTAATTCAAGAACAACTCCCGAACCAGCTTAAATTAGAGGTGAAAGCAAAAGAAAAGACATTTTAATTAAATTTTGAATTTATAATTTATTACCGTCTCTTCTTTTCATTTTTAAGCTTATTTTAATCAAACAGTCTTATATTGCCGACTGTATGTGACTGCACTCATCCAGATCCTAATAGATAGATACCAGATATTTAAATCAAGTGATCCAATAGTATTAAGCCACTTAACTCGATTGCAACAACACCAAATCATTGCATAGCACCAGATATTTTGACCGACACTACCGTTTTTGTTCTTTTCCCCTTAGTTTTGTTTCAATTTTATACTGTATTATTGTCAAATAACGGATTATCCCAAAAACTTAAATGTTAGGAAAGGCTACATTAATAATTTTATATTATTTCTAACACGCCCCCTCACGCAAGAGCCCACTTGGGCTTGAAGCGTGGATAATGCATAGACCCACCTACCATATGTTTAAATTCCACTTTATTTTTAATTAGAAAGTGAGGCGAGCGGGGATCAAACTCTAGACCACTTAGTCATAGAGGCTCTGATACCACATCAAATAACCGATTATCCCAAAAGTTTAAATTATTAGAAAAAACTACATCAATTATTTTATATTATTTCTAACGATTATCACATTAATTATCACTAACCAACAAAATATGAAGCCCTTTTCAACAAAAAGTAAAGGTCACAAATTCTTTTAACCCCATTTCCCGTTCTGTTCCTCACTGTTACTCTTCTGTTATCTTTTGTTTATCCCCCCTCCATAAATATCATGCACCTTCCAACATTCATATTCCTTCCACCACTCCCTCCTAATCCTCTCCTTCACTCTTTTTCTCCCCACAAAAAGAGTCATAATAATAATATATACATACTATATTATATACTATAGTACAAATATCACATATTCTATATCATTAGTTTTCTTAATTCTCACTCAATCCTAATTTTACAACCCAAAATGAGTCTATTCTTACATAACCAACATTTTCCTCAATCCTTCTTATGTTTCTTAATCTTCCTCATTTTCAAAGGTAAAAATTAATATTCTTTCATTAATTCAATAAAACTAGGTCTTATCTTATCTTATGTCCGTAATTGTAACTAACGAATTTGATTTATAATATGGTCACTAGATTCATCGGTTACTCAATGAATTTGAAAAGTAAAATATGTTGGGAGTATTATTATTTATGAAAATATATTTATTTTTTTGTTTTTCTTTTTCAAATGCAGTGATTTCAGTTTCAGGAGCAACATTTACATTTACAAACAAGTGTGATTATACAGTATGGCCAGGAATTTACGGAAAACCGGAACTTGGAACAACTGGTTTCGAGCTAACAAAAGCAACTACTAGAACGTTCCAAGCACCAACTGGTTGGTCCGGTAGATTCTGGGGACGAACCGGTTGTCAATTCGATTCCACCGGTCATGGAACATGCTCAACCGCCGATTGCGGCTCCGGAGAAATCTCCTGCAACGGCGCAACAGCTTCACCGCCGGCAACACTCGCCGAATTCACACTAGGAACCGGTTCAATGGACTTCTACGACGTTAGCCTGGTCGATGGTTACAATCTTCCAATGATGGTGACTACCAGCGGAGGTACCGGTTCCTGTGAGGTTACTGGTTGTAGCTCCGATCTTAATCTTAAATGTCCGTCGGAATTGAAGGTTGAAGGTGGCGGCGCGTGTAATAGTGCTTGTGGCGCGTTTGGTAAACCGGAATATTGTTGTAATGGCGCGTTTAGTAATCCTGACACCTGTCATCCTTCTGTGTATTCTCAAATGTTTAAAGCTGCTTGTCCTAAAGCTTATAGTTATGCTTATGATGATGCAAGTAGCACTTTTACTTGTTCTGGTGCTGATTATTCAATCACATTTTGTCCCACTTCTTCATCTAGGTAATTTAATAAAATTATTTTTTAGTCTATAGTTTACTCCATTGGTTCTTTATTATAAACGAAAAAGATTTATTGAATAACTGATGTATTTAATCTATAGTACTGACGTATATGATTTATTGAATAATATTTCCTATTCTTCATATTTCTAATTTATATTTGAATTTTTTTTATTTTCTTGTAGTCTGAAGTCTGCAGCGGATTCATCTACAAATAATACGAAGGGAATGGGTTCGGGTTCGAGAGGTGGCTCTGGGCAATCGGAGCTGGCCAACGATTCGTGGATGGCTTATATGGCTACGGCTTCTGGGGCTTCTACTACAACTTTTCCTTTGTTGTTGGTGGTGGTTGGTTTCATTTTTAGTATCTTTGGTTGTTTTATGTTACCTTCATAGTGATGTTTTGGTTGTAATTTGTATTCTTATCTAATTTTTAGAAAGAATAGAGAAATAGAAATATATACGGTTGGTAAAGTTTATAGTACTTAATTAGTGTAGTGTTTAAATATTCTAATTGTCAGTGTACTAGTGATTAAAGAATAAGTAATTCAATTCAATGATTAATTTGTTGTTTGATTGGGGTTTGTTGTGATGATATCTTTAATTATGAGCCTTTAGAATTGTAGGGTAAGGTAGGAATGAAGCACATTCTCATGATTTTAAGTGTGAACAACCAAGTTGTCTACTCAATTGATGGGTAAACAGATTAGTGGGTTTTGAGGGCCATAGTCTTTTTTATAGTTTTAAAATCTAAACCATTAATCTATCAAGCATTAGTATTTGGGGATATTTTTTCTTTGGTACATCATATTTAGATATTATTATTTTGTCAATATTAGAGTTCGGATGTGAAGTGAATAAAATCAGATAAAAAATTATTTTTATTAAAATTGAAACTCCGATTCATTTGAACAATTCGTTCTATAAAAAATTCATTAACAACTTAAACTCAATTACTTGATTAATATTTAGATATTTTTGTAGAATCGAAATGTGGACTGGAGTCATGTTTTGCTAGCTATCAATTTAGGGGCCAACGTTGCATTCTATCGTACACAAAAAGAGATTAGAAGATTTAATTGACTGAAGAATAATAAGATAAATATATCAATCGATGGTTAAATGACATACAAATGGCTAGTATGAATTATAAAAAATGTATATTTCAAACCCTTTTTGTGATATGTCATGAGAAAGGATAGGGTGCAATATCTTTTCAAAATAGCAATTGATCAAAAGAAAGATATGACGAAAAGGGGAAAGTGATAAAAAAATAAATTGATGAGTGAAGATAAAGAAAGGTACATTCCTCATATTCACATCACTCAAGCATGATGTATTGTTGGAGGTTTGTCTCTTGATGGGGATGAAGTTCATTGTTTTTCATTTTAATAAATGTTAAATTATTTAGTGATTAAATTCAACCTTGTAGCTGCCAATTGCGATCAAAATTCACTTTATCTTGAAATATTATTTTGGTGAGTTTTGTTTTTTTCCAACGGTAACTAATCTCAATTGAAAAATCTATGTGCACACAAGTACGGTTTCATCCTTACCCACATGGCTTTGCATGTAAAACTTTAATAAATACTTACACACGGCCTTGCCACATGAAAAGTTTAGACTACTATTAGTATGACATTACTATGACTCCCTCCATATGCCTCGCTAATCAAGATTGTTAGTCTTACACTTCAAGAAATATCTTTGTGGTCCATAGGTCTTTGCCAACCCAAAAAAGAAAAAATCTTACAATAATTTTTTCTTAAAAATCAAGTAGCTTAATAATTTTGAGGGGTACAAAACACTTCCCATTATAAAACTCAAACATCATAAAAATATGACTAAACCAATTTGACAATCGTAAGCCCAAGTTTGCGATTTCCACCGTAGAACCAAACAAGCACTAAAACAACTCTTCTATTACTTAATATATACACATTATAAACATTCATACATAAATTATTTCAAATTTGAGTGGCCACAATCATCTCCTAACCAAAAAGTCTAAAATTCCTCTTAAAAATTTTCTAAGCCTATGCTAATAAAAACTCAAAACATCATAATCATCTCAATGTTGAACTTGGGAATTCACAAGATTTCTCTCTACATGTATCTTGGAATATAACTTCTTTGTTCTAACTGCAAGTAACAAATCCAATCCACACCCAAAGACACAAGCAAAAGCCATAATCACATAAACAAGCATGAAACAATGTGCTCCAATGCAAGTGTTTCCACCTCCTGGAACACTAGTGGCTTCAATATCATAAAGATAACCAGCAATGAGACCAGAAAATATGAATGAACCAATTGGAAGATTGAGAATGAGAATGTTGTATAATAAACCATAGTATTTGAGACCAAATAGTTCTGAAGCTGCTGCTGGTGTTATCGTAAGACGAACTCCGTAGCATATTCCTACTAACATTGATCCAATGTAGAGTGATCCTGGTAAGGCCATAGCTAATGCAATGTAACCGAAAAACATCAGAATTTGAGAAGCTGCATTCCATACTAGCCTTGGCATGCCTGATTTTCTGCAATGTCAAATTATCATTCAAGGTCAATAAATTAGAGATGCTAAAGAAATGAGATATTATACCCTTCCTAGCTATATTCAAGGCTTCAAATCGAAGTTGCTAGAACGATTAAAAAACCAAAACTGAATCGTTAAATCAAATCGGAAAAAAAAAAAAACAAATTGTGACTGACAGTTCATGACCATTTCTGTTTATATTGTGAACTATCTATCACAGTTCAGTTCTTATAAGTTCGGTTTTTGGTTTAAAACAGTCCTAATAAATAAGCACGGTTCAGTTTTTTGTAAAAGTAGTTTTGGACTTTTGGTTTAGTTTGAAACCATAAAACTGGTGCATAAAACCGTTATACTAGTTCGGTTCAGTTTTATCGAGCTATTATAACAGTTCAGTTGTGTTTGAACTAAACCATGAACTATCCTAGAGGCCGCGATTCTTGATCAATGTTGCAAATAATCAATACTAAATGCAGCTAATGCGACCTAAATTGCAATTGCAAAGACATCAAAAACCTTAATTCATAGCTCAGGTCACGATCACATACGTTTAAAATAACTCTATACATAATAACAAATTAAAAAGTCATATATATGAAAATCGAAGAAACAGTAATGAATTAGTGAGCAAACCTGATATAGTATTCCGAGAGTGATCCAGAAAGAATCCGTCCAAAGAAACCCCAAATGCTAATGAATGAAATGAACAACGAAACATCGCGGTAACCAAGTGCTAATCCCATTTGTCCCATGTTATTCATAACACATAGTCCTGTTCCCACTCCACATAGAAATGACACAAACAAAACCCAAAAATCAACAGTTTTCACCATTTCAGTGATGGTATGCTCTTCTCCTAACACCGGTTTTCGCTTAACCTCATCTTCCTCCACCTTGTTACATATCTCTTCCTTTTCCTTTTCCTTTTCAATCTTTTCGGCTAACAATGGTTCATGAATCTGTTTTTCTTTGTCAATACTAGAACTAGTTTTGAAGATAGCTAAATATAGAGGAACAAGAAGTGGCATAGCTAATAGGATCAAAAGTCCTAATGTGAAAATCATTGAAATAACATGTTTATGAGGTCCAGTTATATCAAATGCCAAGAGATAAACTGCGACTGTAACTGCAATCAAGTTAAACACATTGAAGAATTTTGTCTCTTGGTTTTCTTCTGTTGAATTTGAAGCTGGTGGAGTTTCATGAAGGAAAATAGCAGCAATGAAACAAATGACAGCAGGAACAATTGTGAGCATTAATAGGAATTTTGATGGGTCTGAAGAAAACAAAGCTGTGCATATATCAGTGAAGATTGCTGTACTGAGTCCTACATAACCTTTTAGAATTCCGGAAATTGGACCGCGGTTTTTTGAAAAGTTTCTCATGCAAGTTACAAGTACTGCTGTGTTCATCCATGTTGAACTGTTTCCTCCCATACATAAGAATATACACATCTGCAAAATAGTTCCAAATTCATCAAACAAAATTTTTTTTCCTTCTAGAAATGTTGTATTCATTTGAGGCGTTGTTTGGATAAACGACTTAATTAAACGCTTATTATTAGTGTGCTTATGAATGATAATATTTTCTATAATAAAAGATAAAATAAAGTGAAACTGTTTTGATATAAACTATAAGTTGTTTTCATAAGCTATCCTGAAGAACTTATAGAAATAAGCTGAAAACAACTTACAGACATGTCATAAGTTGTTTACATAAGCTCTCCAAAACAGTCTCTCCATAAGTTTCAATTAAGGTTGAATCGATCCGGAGTACTCAAGTTTGATCCTTGACCAGAATAATGATCTCCCAGACTTAGTTACCTCTAGATTGAACTACAAATTATTAGGACATTTTCTTTACAAACCAGAGAGTTAAGACAAAAAAATAACTATAACCAGTTGACTCTCGACTTAAAATTAAAAATTTAATTGATAAATGATTTTTTACATCGTCAATAAATTATATCATCTTGTTCATAAATTATAACTACTTAGTTAGTCATACACAATATCATTTGTGATTGGCGGATTGACTTTTTTTTTTTAATAAACAAGTCCGACTCAGCATCATAGTAACAAACTCTACCCAACTTTTATGAAGGATTGCAGAGAACTCAACCCTATCGTTTATGATTGACCGGTTGATAATGTAATTTTTTAACGCGAGATGCATCAAGATTAAACTCTAAAAATAATTAAATGAGGCATTCTAAATATGATTAAAAGAAAGCTAAATTTACCATCCAATAAGGAAGTGGAGCTATTCTTTGGCTAACAACAAGCCATTGAACACCATAGCCAATGAAACCCAAAACAGCACCAATCATAAGAATAACTGAAGTTGGCCAACGATCAGAAACAAGACCTGATAAAATACCAAAAGCTTTACCAACATCTTTAGCAACAGAAAGATTATTAAGTTGCATTTGAGTCAAAGCCATTAGAGACTTTAACACATCAGAATAATTTGCAAATGTATAATTGTTTCCACATATTGCTTGAACCCATATGGCTGTTACAAATCCTAGCCATTTTTCACCAATAATATTATTAGGGAATAATAACATAGTGATTAATTGCAATAAGAAATTTTATGAACAAATTTGAAGGTTTAGAGAAGTTAATTAAACACTTTGTATGTAGATATGGTTTTTGCTTATTTTAGATGTTGTTACTTAGTTGCTATTTATATGTTTCCTTTGTTCATGAATTATTTGACACATGGTGGGTGTTGTTACTATCACCAATGACATATGCTAAACATTTTTTAAAATATTTAATTTCTTAAATTAATAAATGTAATGTAACAAGTTAGATTATAATTAAAGAACATGGTTTTGAAATTCCGTGTGGTGCATAGCAAACGCAAGTGGACTTTTTATTTATTTATTTTAGGCAAATTTTCAAATTAAATATTTAACATTTGTAAGTTGTAACACCTGTTTTAGACTTTTTGTATGACAACAAATTTTCTCTAAGCAAGTACTATTAGCTGCAAATTTGAATTAGAGTATTAGTTTTACGTTTACGATATTAATTAAAATTAGTAACTTGAAAACATGTTTTTTATTTGTTTTTATACATGAATGAAAGATAAAAGACAACAAATTGTGTCACTAACTTTTTAGGTGACAAAATCAAGCCTTTTAAAAACTACATCATTTATATTTCGGAGATACAATATTGTTATGCATACTACGAATTTATCAAATTACCCTTTTATTCTTTAACCTCTTTGTAGAAGATCCAAGTCAAAAATGTTTTTTTTTTTAAACAGCCAAGTCAAAAATGTTAAATACAAATGATATAAAACTATATTGATTGTCAAACTATTTTTTTTATGTTTGACCACTTTATTTAGAGGGACTTTGAAGGTTGCATATTCGAAAGTAAAAACTTTAATTCTCAATTCCACAAGTAAAAAATCATCAATAAAATTTATATATGTATGTTTTCCTACTATTTAATGTACACCACAACAATTGTTGAACTAAATTATTTTGAATGAAGTATATAATTTATCTTGAATTTTGAGTCCATATAAGTTGAAAGTTGGATGGAATTTGTATAAACTTAAAGAAAATAAAATAATAAAGGTATTAATTTGCTCCATTTTTTTGTCAAGTTAATTTGCTCCATTTTATAGTGTTGTTGCAAATATAATATTTGTAATGTCGTTATTAACCGTTTTAATTCAGCGCGCGTATGAGTCAAACAATCTACAAGTTGCGGTGTATTGCCACGTCAAATTTTGTTCTACGTTGAATAAAAAAGTGGTGGACCCGTTGTTGACAAAGATTAATAATTTCTTGGTGGGTAAATTTAGTGGATAATTATAGGATTTAGCATGTTGCACAAACAACCCCAATCATTAATATGTATCTAAACCAGACAATGGTTTATAAGTGGCATACCAATACCAATATCAAAACAGGGTGAACTCCTGGAAGAAGGAAGTTGTCATTTATTTTATTTTATTTTTTGCATGAGAGTTTGTATAAGTGATTCAAATAAGCCACTGGCTTTGCTCTAGTAGTTAGAAATTTGTATAGTATATTACATGTATTGAGTTCGTCCTTAGTTCTATTGTAAACAAATTCAAATGATACATAAATGCATAAATCATGAATAATATTATAACGAATATGAATTTTACAAAATTCACTGTTAAATTGAAAGTTTATATTATATAGACCATCCATAATTTTTATTGAAAATTAATGTATTTTTTTTCTTAACAGTAACTTGTTTCAATAGAGTGCAACAAAAAAAACGACATAAAAAACAGACGCTCGTAGCAATCACATTCTCCCCCACTCTCTCTAACATGCAAATGGACTTGGTACGCACATAAACAATTTATCTTCAACCTCCGGAGGATCGCCCCACGATTAGGAACCGGGTCAAAGCGTAAGTCATGGTCAATATATATATATATATATATATATCTTTCGGTTTCCAGCTCCATCTCGCACAATTTTTTGTGGGTTAATTTCCACTAAAATACAATTTCTAATAATTTAACACAAAATTATCAAGTATTAAACATAAAAACATGAGTTTGAAAGAGAAATTTGTGAATCCCTTAAATAATAGTTTTTCTTTGATTTCTTCCTCCATAATTGTAAAAAAACACGAAATTATGGCATTAGATTCATAAAATCATGCTCTACCAAAGCCATATAAGTTTTCACTTTAGTTTGTTGAAAATTAAGATTCAAAAATTTAACAAATAAGAAAACAAAAATGATCCAGAAAAAAATGAAGAATATTTTAGTTTAGTTGGAAAAAAAATGAAGTTCATTTGGAAACTTGAAAAATGTGTTTTAGAAGCTCATCAAACTGAACTTGTAGAGTAAGATGTGTGCTCAATATGATTTATTTCAATGTTCTTTTTCTCTCGGTATGCTTCACCACAAGTTTGTGATCTCTTTCTCTTTCAATTGAATGAAAAAATTAGTCTTAAAATTTAGTGGATATTTTTGCAACATTATGCTACTTTTAACATACTAGTGTAAACTACATATTTTTATAACTTTTTTTTTATTTAACATAAGATGAAAAATTATATGGTTAGATTGGTGTAACTCAAATGGGTAACTCTATCCAATTTATGTAATGGGTAGAGAAGTTGTCACCTTTTTTATCTCTCAAAGGATATACACGCTACGAGATGTCCCATCAAACATTTTTTGAAAATTATTTTTGATAACTATATTATTATATTTTAAAAGAGATGTGAATTATTTCTCATATGTGAATTATTTCTCTTGAGATTATAACATCAAGTTCTTAGATATATTAAACTTATACACTATGGCTCTGTTTGGTAAGGCTCCAAAACGAGCTTATAGTTTATAGCTTTTAGCTGTTTGGTAACAGTTTTTTCGTTACGAGCTTATAGCTTATTTTGACTAGCTTATAGCTTATAGCTTTTTGTTTTTTCTTCCAATTTTAACCTTATTATTTTAACTAAAACCCGATTTTATTATTAATTAATAATGTCCTTTTATGTCATTTTACATCTATAAGCTATTGAACCACTAATTTTACCAAACACTTCAATTAGCTTATCAGCTATAAGCTATAAGCTATCAGCTATCAGCTATAAGCTATTAGCTAACTTATCAGCTATAAGCTATTTTTACCAAACAGAGCCTCATATTTATACATGAAATGGGTATATTAAGTACTTATACACTATAGATATTAAGTACTTATACACTATGTGCAATATCAAGTTCTTAGATATTAAACTTATACACTATGTACTTATACACTATAGTGTATATTAAGCTTGTTACCCTTTTTTTTATCAACACTATCTACAATTTCATGTAATGGATAGAGAAGTTGTCACCTTTTTTTATCAACTAAAATACAACTGCAATTGGGAGGAGGTTGGAATCACTCGATGTCAGAACTGACCCCCGAATCAGATTAATTACTGGTGGTGAAAACAAAAAAAAATTTTATAAAGTAGTAACAATTTTTATTTTATAAGTTGATTTTGTATGATTGAGTTATACTTAACTCATAATTTTAAGATGATACTAGAGTTTTTCTAAGATTCGTTAGACCACCTGCTATATCATATTTCTCCTGTCGTTCTCCGGATGTTTATAAGTATAAATAATTTTTATCTTACAAGTAACGGTGTAAAAAAATGTAAAAAAAAAAAATGTACATGGTTCACACAAGTAATTTTTCCAAAATTGTAATCAATTAACAAACTGTGTCTTTCTCAAACAACTGGCAGCAGCTGCGGCATACAATAATACCATCAACATTAGGAGTAATTTAACTCATACCATTTATTACTCTGTTTTTGTATTAACCATGTTACTTCACATATAAATAGCAGTTTATAACAAAAATCACTTTTCAACATTTGCACTTAGGCTTATTAAGCTAGCTTATACCATATAAGTTACAAATCATACCATAATGGCTGTTTCAAAGAAATTATTATCCCTTTCTTTGGCATTTCTTCTTGTCTTGTCTATCTCAAGGGCAAATATTGTGACAATTGATGTACGAGAAGCCAAGAATCTCATCCAAACCGGTTACATTTATCTTGATGTTAGGTAACCTATAACACATTTATAAGGAATTTGGATTTCACACAATTATGTGTCCGCAGAAACTGTTATTGACCGTTCCATGAAATTAAGACCAATGATTGGGGTCAAATACTATATTAAACCGACAAATCTATACTGCATAAATTAAAGTCGTTTGATCATAAATTTATGGCGCAGAGATTGTATATTTCATGTAATTGCTTGAAGCAGTTACAATAGATAATTTGGGCCCATTTATTAGGGGTCCTTAAAAACAATATTAGTTAGTTAAGGATTTTTTTTTTTTGTGTGTGATCTCTTTGAGTTTTGTTGGTTTTAAATTTTTTGATAATTAATCTTAATCTAAATCTTTTGATAATTAATTTTTAGGACGGTGGAAGAGTTTGTGAAAGGGCATGTAGATGCGGCTAAGATCATTAATATTCCGTACATGTTGGATACACCCAAAGGTAACAAGCTTTTCATTCGATTAAATATGTATTTTAGTTCTTGATCTTGAAATTATAAAGATTGATGACTTTAATCTTTAAAATTATGAAACATATGGAATATTAATTTGAAAATATCAATTTAAACCATAAAAGTTTTGCATGGGGATAATTAATATTCCATACATGATTGACATATTTTGAGGAAACAGAAAAGTTAGTTCGTCTTGTTTCAAAAAAAGAAAAGAAAAGTTAGTTCGTCTAGTGTAAAAAAAGAAAAGAAAATTTAGTCCGTCTTAGGGCTTAGGCTCTCATGATTGTGAAAAGTTCATAAATTAAGTCATTGAAATCAAGTGATTAATGAACTTTTTTTAAGACGGATCGTTCGGGTGAATCTGAATTTGATTCCTAATGCAAACAATTTTTAGTCAGATTTTACTTATCTCGCAGTCAAACTCTAAAAAATGTCAATTAATTTAGTTGTTTTTTTCAAATTTTGTACTACAATTTTAAATTATCTGCTTGTTTTTATGCCATAATATATTATTTAAGTTAATATGTATATTGCTTCTTAAAAAAAAAGTTAATATGTAGATTTTTTTTATTAGCTTCCATGAATGTTTACTAACTAAATATTTTCATGGAGGGATAAAATTGCTATTTCGCAGATTTAAGGATTAAATTGACTTATCCATACAATTTTCAAGATTAAAATGTTTATTTCCTCATTTTTATTCTCTCATAATTATAATAAGATTACTACAAATATGTCTTTATTTATTAAGATTATTAGAAATTATAATTTAAGATATTTTGTTTTGGAGACCAGGCAAGGTGAAGAACCCATATTTTTTAAAGGAGGTTTCATCTGCTTATAAGAAAAAAGTCCATCTCATTGTGGTAATTATAATTTTTTTAGGCTACTTACTTTTTCCAATTCTTTCCATTATAGATCATGTTTGTCTAGAAAAGATTTATGCAGTCGGTCATTGGTTGTCGTTCGATCAAGATCAAATGATTTAGATTTGAAATCGATATTTGAAAATAAAAAATTAAAGTTAAATTAAAGTATATTTTTTAATGAACTATTTGATCAAATTAGATGACTACCAATATCCTTGACGAGTACAAAAATACTCGAAAATGTCCTTTGTAGGAAATCTAATATCTTCCCTTATAAGTAAAAATTGTACAATTTCAGGGTTGTAAAACTGGAGTGAGATCTCAACATGCAACTTCTGATCTTCTAGCTGATGTAAGTTAATTCATGTTAATTTCAATTATATTGTTTAAGAAATTGAAACAAGTTTTATCCCTCGATATATTTTGACAAATTTGAGCATATAAGCGAACAAATTGAGAAACTATCATATACTTTTGCTGTGTGACAGATAAACGACACTAACTTGTATTGATTTGAATTGTATTGTTAGGGTTTTAAGAATGTGAAGGACATGGGAGGAGGTTATGTGGAATGGGTAAGAAACAAGTTTCCAGTGATTACAATGGTGGATCTTCTTGGATAACACAGTTAGTAGGGATGGCCATGGCTTCCCCAAATTATCGTTATTGATAGGATCAGGGTCGTCCCAAAAAATTTGAATGTACTATGCAAATTATAAATTTATCATCATCTATTTCTTAAGTCACTAAAAATGTTACAAATATATTTTTCTTAATGTATCCATCTACTAGGGTACAAAGAATCATAAGTCATTACATTTGATAAATATATTCTACTCATCACATTGAGCTTTTTCATAACTCATTACACATGCTTCTTTTGAATTAGGACAACTATGTTTCTGTTTGTAATTTATTCGAAAATAACATACACAAGGATATTGTACCCAAAAAAAGCATACACAAGGATTTTTCTGGAAAACCAAAATTTGACTCTTTGTTCTGTTTAAAAAAAAACTCAATTCATATCATTTATTAATAGTTGATTGATACAAGGAGGACCATTATCATAAACCGGCCAACAAGCACATTGACTTAAATTTGACTTTAATGTTGTTACTCAAATATAATAGTACTCTAATATTGGAAACAAAGAAATTAAACTCCAAAAAGCCAACAAACCTAAGTGACTCCTAATTTAAGATGTTATTGCTGCCTTCTCCATCTGCAATTCTATCGCGCATTTAGTCTTTGGTGTGTTGGCAAACAATTCCGAGCATTTCCTCCAAACAAGATTACAAACCTTAGGCGGGACTCTAGCCCACACACTCCTTGATTTAGGTGTTTTTGAACCCGATTAAAATTAAAACAAATATAAGTTTATTTAGTAAAAAGTATGATATATATATATATATATAGTGAATAAGTTTGTTGATTGAATCTGTATATTGTATGTCTAATAAAATTAACAAGTCAACTAACTAATAAATATATAATAACATAAACAAGATTTTTAATTAGTGTCCCAAGACCGATGATCGAATTAGGACCATCTTATCAAGATCAAATCATGATTTGTCTACGGTAGTCCACTGAGGCAGTTGTACAAGGTAGGTTTTGGGTTCTAAAACCCTCCTACTATAAAATCTAACTCATAGTTGATCAAGTCTAGAGATATTATTTCCAACTCTAAAAATATCACACCCACTCTAACTTAATCATTGAAATGTTTACAGATACACCCCAAGTACTAGTGTCGAAGACGTGGATCCGACCAAGCCCCCACTAGGAATGAAGTAGCGATTTCAACCAAACACCATTGGAGGTGAAGATGTGGATCTGGCCAAACATCGTCGTGTGAAGGTCCAAAGAACTACTACTTTCATCAGTCTTCCACCATCGTTGAACATGTAAACCTGAATTCTTGATCAGAACAATATACAAGAAATATAACTCATATACTCAATGTTGTGGAGATGTTCCCCTCAATAGAAAAATGTTGGGAAATATTATGTCAATGTAGCTAAGTAAGATGAGTAAATATGCGGTGTCCAAACTATTTTGTGGTTACTCGCAACCCAATGTGATGATCTCCTAATACCCCCTTTATTGTCCAACACTGGTATCATAACCGATTGTTCCATATGTTCTTTGTATCAAAAGTCTTTTTAACAAAGTGGTGTTTAGGTGGCACATTTATGTTTTTTCAACTGTAGTGTAAGTGTTTGTCGATGGAAAAACTTCCTCTTGAGGTGGAGCATCCTGAGATGAATAAATGGACTCACACGATAAAAATATTATTGGTGTGTCTAGTGTGAGTTAGAAATCTCGCATTAAATAAATAGGTAAATATTGAATAAGATATATATATGAGTGAGTAGACTTGTATACTCAATGTCTAAGTCTTAACAACAATCTAATTTTCCAAATGGAATTTAACTCATTTTATACTCATAACAACAATCTAATGGTGAACTCTGTAAGTACTTGAAAGGGCTAGCTGAAGCTGAAGATGTTCAGTCCTATGTGTAGGAAAATGCACTTGCAAGCACTTATTTTCTCAAAATAGTAGTAGTTGATTAAATAATTATAGGTAGTAGTTAATTAAATAATTTAGGAGTATAATTTTTTTTATACTTAATAATTATTAATTTCTTATGTATAAAATAATTACACATGAACAAAAGGTAGACAAGCAACAAGCTGCGCCGCTAATCCTTTTTGAATAGCAAAATTCAATTTTTGAAAAACTAAATCTCTAGACTTAGGCGTCACGACATTACAATTCATGATCTTTTGAACTATTTTCAAAAGGTTTACAACCTCTGGGACTAGAATTTGAGTTTTTAAAAGGTCACGAGTATAATTTATAATGTTATTTGAGTATTGATTACATCATTTTATTTAGATTGGGCTTTATAAGTTAGGGTCCATTAATATGTCTATTATATATATGTATTGCACACTTTAGGGTAACGAATGAAATTTTTATTGTCTTTTCTTTATGTTTCCTTTATGCTTTCCTTGACATTTTAGCTTGCTTTCATTTAACCTATTAATTGCTAAATGTTAAATTTACTTACGGGCAAACTAATAGAAAAATTGTAGGCAAAATTACGTTTGAATTGATCGTTTATGTTATATTGGTAGGCGTTTGACTTATGCTTAATGTTATGCCTTATGTATCATTTTGTGTCTTTGAACCAGAGATCAATATGTCATTCAAGTATCTTTTTATCACGCCTCACACTAGAGATCAACCGAATGTTTTGAATTTGAGAATTCGAACCATATTTGCTCTTCAACGAAGAAATTTCTTCGAAAAATTTGGTCCTATAATTCAAAGGTTTTCGAATTTGGAAATTTAGATTTAGAGGAATAGAAGTGACAGAGAAAGAAAATGGACGAATATATAATATGCTTAGAATTATCTCAATATTAAAATATTACACATGGACACACATGTTTTTTAATGAAATTTGTTGAAAAGACGAACAATACAAATAAAATATAATAAAAAGGACCAATCAAAGGAAGAAAAAAAAACAATTTAAAACTATAAAAACAATTTAAAAGGACGTATGGTAGAGGTAACTTTGTAAAGGCAAAATTATAATTTTAATCCTTAACTTAATTTAAGGTAATAATTTAGTCATTTATTTTTGTTACGTCATTTTTGTCCGTTTTGGTTATTTATCTATATTTAAATATGATTTTCAAGCTTCGAATCTATAATTTTTTTATGGTATGATTTACGGCGAATATAAAAAAAAGAAAATATAAATTTGAAACTTGAAATTCATATAAAAAAAAAAAAAAAAAACTAAAATGTTATCTAAAAAAAAAGACTAAAATGTAATTTTGCTTTTGGTAAAAATCGTAATCAATAAACTGTGTTCTTCTCAAACAATTGGCATTAGCATGTTATAATATCATTAGCGGTAATTAGTAGTATAGTAATTTTACTCACACTATTTTTTTTTTTTTATTCTAAAGAGATCACTTTCTAAGCTTAAACGCAACATATACATTTAAAATTTTAAATATCATGCTTTTTTTTATTCTAAAGAGATCATTTTCTAAGATTAAACCACGCAACATATATATTTAAATATCATGGTTGTGTTTTTTCATACATTCAATTGAAGTTTAACGATTTAACCAAAAATCACATTTTCACATTTGCATTTAGGCTTAGCTATTAGCTTATACTACAAGTTATTACAAACCATACCATAATGGCTATTTCAGTGAATTTGTTACCTTGTTGTTTGGTTCTTCTTCACTTTGTCATGTGTAGCTTAGGAGCAAAGGTTGTGACTATTGATGTACAAGAAGCTAAGAATCTCATCCAAACCGGTCACATTTATCTTGATGTTAGGTAACCTACATACATATCTTTCTCATGTACTTTTTTCGTTTTTTATATTATATAAAATATATTTGCCATTAAAAAAAATATACATCAGGTCTTAAAAACAAAATTATTCAAGAAGTTGTTTTTGGGATTTTGTTGGATTTTTCTAATTTTTAATAATCTAAATCTTTTGATAATTTTTAGGACGGTGCAAGAGTTTGTGAAAGGGCCTCGTGTGAATACATCTAAGATAATTAATATTCCATACATGTTGGATACACCCAAGGGTAAAAATATTTTCATTATATTAAGAGACATTTATTTAAATATTTTAAAATTGACAACGTATTTAACACTATATACATAATTTATGACTATTAATTTGATTTAAAGAGAGAAACTAAATTGACTTATCTTTATAATTTCAAAGAATAAAATGCTTATTTACTCATTTTTCATTCTCTCATAATTATAATAAGATTATTATACAATATGTTTTTATTTACCAATATGTTTAGATTATATTGCAAATTGTATGATAAAAATTTAAGATATTGTGTTTTGGAAACAGGCAAGGTCAAGAACCTGTATTTTCTAAAGGAGTGTTCATCTCTTTGCAACAAAGAAGATAATCTCGTTGTGGTAACTATCACTCTTTTGTAGGTTATTTACATTTTCATATTTTTTACCTTACAAATAAAACCTACAATTTCAGGGTTGTCAATCTGGATTGAGATCTCTGCATGCAACTTCTGATCTTCTAGATGGTGTAAGTTAATTCATTCAATTATATTGTTTAACAAATTGATATTTTTTTTTATATCCCTCATTAAATAAAGTACATATGAAATTTTAGTCCTCATCTATACTTATTTTTAGTGATTTAGTCTCATAGTTAATTAAGTGTATGCATAACAAAATATTCTATGTAAAAATGTAGCTTATTGGGCCTTATCAGAATTCAAGTTGACATTTAGAGTGTAACGTGAGTGATCTGGTAGTAAGTAATTTATCGCATATTAGATAAACTTTGATACTATATTAAAATTGAAAATAACTAATATTTACAAAAATCAATTTATAAGGCGAAGGCTGTCTCACCTATAAACCTATATCTATATATCTTAAGTATTAAACTAGACTAACTTTTATTAATTTGAATTGTATTAACAGGGTTTTAAGAATGTGAAGAACATGGATGGAGGTTATGCAGAATGGGTTAGAAACATGTTTCCAATAACTAATTGCAGTGATGGATCTTGTTGAGGATTAGGGCCCGTGACCATGACCAAACAAAAAATTTCTTCTGTTTAAAGATATATACATTTTTTTGGTACATTAGATATACACATATTTTAATGGTATTATATGTGTATATATCATTTGCTTTATATTATCATCATAAATAATGAAGTGGTCTCTAATAGAAATATAATGTAACATAAATGACCGATTCATTTTTTTTTTTTTGTAAAGGATCCCAATCCAAAAATAAGTGACAAACTTAAAGAACTGTATACATGATTTTGCTTAAATTTTAAAGACAATTACTGATTTAATTTGGTGAAAAATATATGGATCTTTCACCAATTTAATATATAGCTGGTTTTTAGTTTTTTTTTTACTAATCTTGTTATTATTACTTGTTGCGGAAGAAAAAGTGACAATAAACAATGAAAATATATGGACCAAATTTGTTTTTGTGGATTATATTTGACTAAATGATTTTAAAGTTGCTGAATTTTTTTTACCGTGATCATGAACTCTCTTTACTTATAATATTATTTATATCGACCATTTTCTTAATCGATGTGAGACACTTAACCGTATAAACCTTGTTGAACCTTCAAAAAATTTGTCCCTTTTTTGTGTGATTCAAAATATTATTTTGGTAACAAAAGAATATTTGCTTGGGATGATGATGAATGGATGAAAAAAGAAGTTACCAATAAACAATAATTAAACCAAAAGGATAAGCTTTAAAAAAAAATCCATCTAAGTTTATTAAATATTTTGGATACTTTATCATACTATTTGACTCTTGCCCAACTTTATGTGCAACCTAATAATTGTTAAATGTTAAATCTTTTTATATTTGAGCCAAACTATAAGGCATAAGAAAATTGTAATCAACAAACCGTGTCCTTCTCAAACAGCAGCGGCATATCATAAATCATAATACCATTAATTTTTCTCATACCATTTATTTTGTTGTGGTATTTATTTTCTAAGCTTAAACCACACAACATAGACCCTAGATTTTGAAACCAAACCAACATGCTGCTTTTACATATAATTAAATAGAATGCTTGAATTTTTTTCATACATTCAATTGAACTTGACAGCTTTAACCAAAAATCACATTTCCACATTTCCATTTTGGCTTAGCTATAGCTTATACAAGTTATTACAAACCATACCATAATGGCTGTTTGGGCGAACATGTTACCTCATTGTATGGCGTTTCTTCTTCTACTTTTTTTCATGTGTAGATCAGGAGCAAAGGTAGTCACAATTGATGTGCAAGTGGCCAAGAATCTTATCCAGGCCGATCACATTTATCTTGATGTTAGGTAACTTAAACACTCTTTCCGTCCTTATTTATAAGACGCTACAACACTTTTTTATACATCTTAAAACCTTTTGGTAATTTGTAGGACGGTGGAAGAGTTCGCGAAAGGGCACGTAGATGCAGCTAAGATCATTAACATTCCATACATGATGGATACACCCAAAGGTAACAAAATTTTCAATGTCATTATAGTTATAATAAGATTGTTACAAATTCTATGATAAAAAATTGAAGATATATATTATGTTTTTGGAGATCAGGCAGGGTGAAGAATCCAGATTTTCTAAAGGAGGTTTCATCTATTTGCAATAAAGAAGATCAGCTTATTGTGGTAATTATTAATTTTTTATTGGTTATTCACATTTTCCAATTCTTTCCTTTCCAAATAAAAACTACTTTGGCCTTGTCGAGTAATCTCCCGCAACTGCAATGGGAAGGGAGCTGAAACCATTTGATGTCAGAACTGACCATCGAACCAGATTAAATGGTCCAGTGGACCGAATATCGATGGTGAAAAAAAAAACTACTTTGGCCCTTTTGAGTAATCTGTCCCAAGACTCGGGGTCGTCTTAGTGTTTCTTGCAGAGTTAAAAATATTTGCTTGCCAACCTTTAATTAGTTTTTGGGCAAGTGAAGATTAGTCTTACCTTATCAACGTGAGAATGCTCCGTGGCTAGCCAATTCTAAGTAAAAAAATAAATAAAAACTACAACTTATTGTTGGTTATTATGGTAGTTAAGGCCAAAATTTCTTATCCCTTATACGAAATATTTGTTTCAATTAATTTCAGGGTTGCCAAAGTGGGGTTAGATCTCTGTATGCAACTTCTGATCTTCTATCTAATGTAAGTTATTTCATATGTTAGCTTCAATTTATTTTTTTTGCGTAACATTTATATTTAGCTTCGATTAAGATTTATTTTTTGAAGCAAATATCACTAACTTGTATTGGTTTGAATTGAATTGAATTGAATTGATAGGGTTTTAAGAATGTGAAGGACATGGGAGGAGGTTATGTGGACTGGGTTAGAAACAAGTTTCCAATTAATACATCAGTAGCCAAAGAAGAACTATAATAAGTTTTTATTGATATGATTATCCATTTTTTGTTTCTAAAGTTTTTCATCATGGATATTGAGATACCACATTTGTAATTATGTAACACCTTTAAGAGAATAATAACTTGGGAAAGCCTTGCATTGTTCATTGGTCTTCTTCATGTGTGTATAAGTATAAGACAAAGACAGAACATATGCTAATTAATTTACATGATTTGTCATATTTTACTTCGCCAAAAAATTTGTGGAGCACACACGATAAATTTTTCTCTTTCCAACTAAATTTTCTCTATAGGTAAGAGTCTGAAATAAAATAATAATTTAGATTTGTTTTAACCTCTTTTTTTGTAAGAGATTATTTTAACTTTTAATAAACTATAAGTAGTAGATATATAACTAATTGACCGAATTAAATAAAAGAAGACCTAATATAATGGTTGTTTAAAGCAGGATTGTTTGATACCCATAAGACTACCTAATTTTGTCCTATGATAAGACAAAATTAATTTAAACAAGTGTAATATAGTGACATTGGGTCAATGTGTCTAATTTTCCCTCAATCAACATCAAAAAAGCAATGGGCCTTTACATTATTTATTTATCTTTTATGGGATATATTAGTTAGCTACCATTTTTAAGTAATTGAAATTCACATATTTACTTTGTCCATTTGGAAAATATTTTTTTGCAAAAACTATTCCGTAATTATTGTTGACCGTCGGATAAAAAATAAATAGATGAGATTAAATACGGTGTTAAACTGTCAAATCAATATTGTATAAATTGGAATTGTCCGATTATAAATTTAGAACTGAAATTATCTATTGCATGTAAGTGCGAGGATTAGTAGGGAATAGAGACCTTTTTACAGGTGAGTGAGATTGTATAAACTTAGAAAATGTTTCCTATGATGACCAAATAGATTCCTCGTCCAAATTTGCTTAACCACGTGTTGAATATGCATGCATATCCAATGGTGAATAAGTGTCGGGAGTTTCTTTTGTCATCCTACGAGTTTCTCAAACACCGTCCGCTACTACTTTAGCAGCAGACGATGTTTTTTCCTCAAAATTTTCATTTTATTGCATCTGCTACTTAAGTAGCAGATAAGTAAATATAGTGTTCGCGAGAAACTCGTAGAGCGGCAAAAGAAACTTCCATAAGTGCCATGTCATGCTACATATCCAACATGAAAATGACAACTCAACCAAAACTAAGATATAAGTAGTTGGGAAAATCAGTTAATAAGACCTACTAGTTCGTGACAACAACATGTGCCCATTAATTAATTCTCATGACACGGTCTCAACATTTTTTGCCATCACCAACCATATTAATGTCCAAAACTATGTTCTAAATTCAACAGACCAAACACACAATAGGGTTTTATTTTATGTTCTTGTCTCATCCTTTTCATGACATCGTATGTTGTTTTTGATTAATGATAGCAAACATGGTGGAAGAAAATGAAGAAGGAAGATCCTTAGCTGAAACCCCTACTTGGGCTGTTGCTACTGTCATCACTATCTTGGTTTCTCTTAGTTTCTTGTCTCATGGCACATTGAATAAACTGATTAAGGTATATACTTTCTTTTCTCATTCAAATTTTTTACATTCATACATAAATTTCTTATACATTGAATAAAAATTAATGTCACAGTGGTTGAGCAGAACTAAGAGAAAATCCCTTCTTTCTGCTTTGGAGAAAATGAAAGAAGGTAACAACTTTGTAACGTAGTTGTCACATTACTAGAAAAAGTTGAATTTATAGTTGAATTCTTCGGTACACATATTATTTAGATGTACCGGTACATCTGCTGAGATTGACCTATCAGAATTATCCACCTCAGTGGTGTACCAGTATATATCCAAATAAGATGTGTACCGGAGTGTTCACCTTATTTCATTGCTAATTTTGGTATCTATTTCAAGCAGAATTGATGTTATTTGGGCTTCTGTCATTGCTGATGGGCCATTGGATTATTTTTGTGGCAAAGATTTGTGTTAAGTCATCGGTATTAAGCAGCAGATTTTTTCCATGTGCAATGGAGAAGAGTTTTGAAATTGTGAAACATAATGTATGGTTGAATTCAGAATATTCAAATAGAACAATTCTCAAGGAGCAAGTGAACAATGGTCGGCATAACTATTGTCCTAAGGTAGTTTTCCACTTTTTTCTATTCCATCCGGATCACATTTAGGATATTTCAATTGTAAAAACTTGTATGGTGTGTCTGGTGTCTGACACATGGTAGTATCCGATACTGATACGACACTGACATGTGTGGTTCTATTCAGCCACTTTCGTTTTGTCTGATGTCTGTGTCAGTGCTTCATAAGGGGCACATTTAAGTGAAAACTTGTGATTTTGCTTCATAGGGTCATGAATCATTTGCTTCTTATGAAAGTCTTGAGCAGCTTCATCGCTTTGTGTTTGTTCTTGGGGTCACACATGTTTCCTATAGCTTTGTTGCTGTTGCACTAGCCATGATCAAGGTTAAAATACTCATATGATATCAAACTTTCTTCCTATTCTAAATTTTCTGTTTACACACACTAACTTTCTTATTTTAGAGTTAATTCAGATATATAGTTGGAGAACTTGGGAAAATGAAGCAAAAACTATGGCTATGCAAAGCTTACAAGGTTTTGAGAATCTTGTAACTGTGATGAGTCAATACTCAATAATCAGTTTATTTTGCAATACATTAATTGTGATTGAATAATAATAATTCTATTTGATGATTGAAATTGTCTTAGTTTAGATACTTCACAAAGTACTTTACAAATTACTTCAACTTCAAGCATAAGGTTGAAGCGGCTTAGTACATTCATTTTTCACCATACATCTCATCCTTGGAGCCATAACAAAATTCTTGTTTGGCTGGTACTCTTTGAAATCTTTTTCTTGCCACTTTTTGTAACATTTACCTATGTTTCTTAGAATACTGATATGATTGATGAAAATATGTTGCAGCTATGTTTCAGTCGTCAATTTTGGAGTTCCATTAATCGTGCTGATTACATAGCATTGCGATTAGGCTTCATTACCGTGAGTATTATTTCTTATCACAACATACCTGTAATAACTTGTACAAAAAATGAGTAATAGTTTTTCATTTTTTTTCTTTTCTGGTGTTATACAGAATCATGACCTTCCTCTAACATACGATTTCCATAATTACATGCTTCGAAGCATGGACGAGGAATTCCGTGATATTGTAGGTGTTAGGTACCTTTTCTTTCTTCAGAAGAATTTGGTAGCTTTCTTAATCTAATTAACATAATAAATTTGTTACTGCAATACTAATTACGCTGCTAATTAAATTGAATAATGGCGATTGGCGAATCATTGCAGCGTTATCTTGATATATTTTTCATTAAGCATTACTTTCGGTTTTGATTTATTTGATAGTTAATATGCACTTTTTTACAGTGTGATTCTCTGGATATACGCCATATGCTGCATTTTTCTAAATTTTCATGGTAAGTTTCTACGAGTTTTAAATTAAGTTCGGTTTCTGAAATATTATACTAGCTTTATTTGTGATCTTAGTCTAAAACTAAACACTATAATTTTCATTCAGGAAACAACTTTTACTTTTGGCTTTCCTTTGTCCCTGCAATTGTAAGTCCTAACTACGATATTTACCGTTACTTTTGTCCACGCAATCTTCTACTAGTAGTTACACTACTTCACTGATGATTTTTCTTGTATCCATTCACTTTCGTTTATAGTTGATCCTTGTAATCGGTACTAAATTGCATCGAGTCGTGGTAAAATTGGCTGTTGAAGTAATAGATCAATGTCCATATATGAAGCCTCATCAGTTTAACTTAAGAGATGAACTTTTTTGGTTTGGAAAACCAAGGCTTCTGTTGAGATTAATACAATTGATATCCTTCTTGGTACGCAACATATCGAGTAGCCATTTTACTTTTCTGCTTAATTTTACGATACACTTGTATTGATTTCTTCATCCTCTTTTGTATCTTGCAGAATGCATTTGAAATGTCAACATTCATATGGTCTCTGGTAAGAAACCGGTAATTTCTTCTTCGTTACTTTACCTAAATAACACTAATTATTTGTCCTTATTTTGAGTACAGTGGGAAATTAATAATCCTTCTTGCTTCATGAACAACCGAACATTAGTTGTGGTCCGCTTATCGTTCGGGTATAAATTTGTTTTTGTTAATGTTATTTGCTTTCAAGTTTCAACCAAACACCTCAATCAAAATTCCACAAATAAAATAATAACTATTTTTTTCGCTTTTTTTTATCGCTATAGGGTCATCTCGCAAGTTTGGTGCAGCTTCATAACATTTCCTCTATATGTTATCATCACACAGGTAAAGTTTCTTCGTAAATATGTTCGAACATATCCGCGGTTGAAATTAATTACTTTATACATTAGTAACTCTCGAAATAACGGTTATATTATTAATGCAGATGGGATCAAGATTCAAAAAATCAGTGATATCTGAAAATGTAAGGAAATCATTATCTAAATGGCAAAAAAGAGTGAAGGAGAAACAAAGTTCCTCTTATGAACTCCTTAACACAGCAACAACAACATCATTGGAATCTTGGCAGAATGGAATGGACAATGCAAATGTCTCTACCTTAATCAGTGAGACTGAGGAAGGAAGTTCCTCAGGAATAAAAGATATTTGTTTTTCTAACTTTGATGATGTGTCATTGAATCATGATGAAGATAACCATGATCATGATGTAAAATATGATGAATTTTCTACCCCTTCAATGTCTTGAGATTGTTTTGCTTGTATTGTGAACAACATGGTGAATTGAATTGGAATACTTATTATAGCAAACTTGTTGATCATCTAGAAGAACCTAACCAATCATTGATGTTTGGTGGTACTTGATTATATTCAATCACATGTTAAATTTTAAAATTAAATGAAATTATGACTAAGCTTATTATAGTTTATAGGCAAAATTACTATAGCAGTTCCTTAAAGTGCTTCAAATATGACTAAGCTCTTCACTAAATAATAGTCTTATAGTTAGTTCAAAAGAATTGAAATTGTGTGTATAGTAGTATTAATGGAGTCTTCAAATCAATAAATTTTTCACACTTTTCAACTTCTCCCTCAACTATCCACTCATTTTCAACTTCTTCCTCAACTATTCAATTAGAAGATTGCACTTTATCACCATCTATGAGAATTTGCTTTTTGCTCTCCTTAAAATAGAGTCTTCATCCATAAATTTTTCACACTTTTCAACTTCTTCCCCAATGGTATTTTTCCGTTGATTTCAAGTGTGAGTGGTTAAGTTTCACATCGACTATGAATGAAAATTATGTTGAATTTGTAAGAGAAATTACTCGTTAATCTAATGCTTTTAAGATTTTGGATGAATATGTGACGTCTTCCTCAACTCTATCAACTCATTTTCAACTTCTCCATCAACTTTACCTTTTTTAACTACTTTAGGAGACGATGCATTCTTACACGGACACAAAGATATAGACACATGATTTAGGCGCGCACACACAAATCAAAATAATTAAAAGAAAAATAAAAAAGTCACATCAATTAATATTAATTTAATCATTTTCTCTCTATTTTTTTTTGCTTATGTGAATGTCCCTAAGGATAATTTATTTAGGCTTGTATATACAAGTATTTCTCTCTCGAGAAAAAAAAAACGCAAAATACAATTTTATAAAATTCAACTTAATTTTTTTAGTCCTAAATTCAACTTAATTTTTTATAACTAATAATAATTTTTTTAATCTATACGGCCCAATTTAATGGGATTAATTTTAATTTAGAACCGATGATTGATTTCCCTTTCTAATCCAAAAAAATAAAACCAGTTAGTATTAACCAACTACCAAGTAAACAAACAAACCCAAAAATTGAAAGCATCACTTTCCTCTTATTTTCGATACACAAAGTTTTTCTCTCATTCATTCTTCTTCTAAATCTCCAACCATGGTGCTCGAGGTAATCCCTAATTTTCCCCCTTCTCGATTTCAATTTACCCTAACATTCAAATTACTAGGGTTTCTGTATTGTTTTCTTATTCGATCGCGTTTTTTTTTATTCAAAAGGCAACAATGATCTGCATCGACAATTCCGAATGGATGCGTAACGGAGATTATTCTCCTTCTCGATTTCAAGCTCAAGCTGATGCTGTTAATCTCATTTGCGGTGCTAAGACTCAGGTTAACCTAAATCATACATTATGATCAATATCTATTGCATAATTTTTTGCCCTTTAATTATTAATTATTATTATAGTTTTGTTTTGGAAAATCAGTTAGAGCTATAGAAAACTTTAATGTGATAGCTAGATTAGTATATAGGGTAAATTTAGATTAAGTGTTTTACTTGTTGATTTTGTTGTTTTCTGAATAGCATTTTAAATATTAGGTTATAATAATTGCTTAGGGTTCAACTATGCTGATGAATGTATTTTGTTTTTTATATCAATTATACAGTCTAATCCGGAAAATACAGTGGGAGTTCTTATAATGGCAGGAAAGGGTGTTCGTGTTTTGGTCACCCCTACCAGTGATCTAGGCAAGATCTTAGCTTGCATGCATGGTCAGTTTTTTTTAATTTTTTAAATGGTTTATTTATTTTTATAGTATTTGCTGTTCTTAATTTATTATTTGGAGTTTTGGACTGTGAGAATTTAACACGAGTGATAATTGAATCTAACTTCGTTATGAAATGGTTATATTTCACTTGAAGTTTTATTATTCGTCTAGTATTTTGTAAACGTGCGGCCTTAAATGTCAGGTTAAACGAAAATAGAAATTAAAATGAAAAGTATTAGTGCTGTTGAATATCCAAAAATCTTTTAATGCTTTCTTCTTTGAATAATTAAGGGGATTAATAGATGTAATTTTTATTCCTTATAATGTGGCCTTAAACGTTGATTATACCCTGAAAGTTATTATGAGAAGATTGTGCATAACTGCCGATAATTCTTATTGCTGAGGAGTTGTATACTTGTTGATGTCCTTCCTAAAGATTTTAAAGGAGATAGGGATTGAGATTGTGCTGAAATTCCTAAACAATTTGTTTGGTTTGTAAAATGAATTCAAGTTTGTTCTGTCCTTTTTCTTTTTGGATGTTGGCTGAAGCTATATAAGATCAGTTGTAATATGGACATACCTATTGGTCAGGTTGAACTTTTAACAACTTGTTACTGAAACAAGAAACCAGAACTGATAAGTTTGCAGCATATTGCTATTGTCATAATTTGTTATGGTGCACTATTCTGTTTATGAAAAATGATTTCCCTTTTGTTTATATTCCTGATTTAGGACTAGAAGTAGGTGGTGAGATGAACCTAGCTGCTGGCATTCAGGTGGCACAATTAGCTCTAAAGCATCGTCAAAATAAAAAGCAACAGCAAAGGATTATTGTCTTTGCTGGAAGGTATGCTTAACTATATTGCATGCTAGTTTTAAGTTCTACCATGTTATTAAATCTTAACTTCCTCAATCATTGTATTATAGTCCCGTCAAGCATGAAAAGAAAATGCTGGAGATGATAGGGAGAAAGTTGAAAAAGAATAGCGTAGCACTTGATATTGTTAATTTTGGTGAAGAAGACCAGGAGAAGACAGAGAAACTGGAATCACTCCTTGCAGCTGTAAACAATAATGATACAAGCCATATTGTCCATGTTCCAGCTGGTCCAAATGCTCTTTCTGATGTACTTATAAGGTTTGTGGGTTCAATTTTATTTGTACTTTTTCTTTCCTATCTCGTGGTTCTCTCTTACATTCAATGAAATAATGGTTTATTTACCATCATGATATTCATGTCATGTTCTGTTACAGTACACCAATTTTTACTGGTGACGGGGAAGGTGGAAGTGGCTTTGCTGCTGCTGCAGCAGCAGCTGCAGCTGGAGGTGTATCTGGATATGATTTTGGTGTGGATCCAAACCTGGATCCTGAACTGGCTCTTGCCTTAAGAGTTTCGATGGAAGAGGAAAGAGCCAGGCAGGAAGCAGCAGCAAAAAAGGCTGCAGATGATGCTTCCAAACAAGGAGGTGAACAGCAAGCCGGTTCACAAGAAGCCAGCTCACAAGATGCGACAATGACCGAGCGTGCCAGTGCATCAACTTCTGAAGCAGAGAATAAGACAACTGATTTGATGGTTGGTGTCTTTGTTGAGTTTATCAATGTGTTTTTCATGTTTTGCTCCTTTCTTAACCCACTAATTTTTATGGATGTTTATTCCCCAATTTGGCGATTTTAATGAAAATTTTCATCAATTTTTGGTCCCTGAAATCACCAAATTGGGGACCAAAACATTAATGAAAATTTTGTTGTATTTACTAAAGTTGGCTAGAGAGTATTCTATGGGGACTGAAAACATTTAATACCAAAACATAATCATCTATAACCATATACTCCCTGCATCCCAAAATGAGTGACCTTTTTGCAAAAAAAAAATTGTCCCAAAATAACTGAGCTTTTCAAATTTCAATACAACATTACTTACTTTTTTCCAATTCTACTCTCTAATTTATACTACTTACATAACTCCTAATTCAATATCTTCCACTTTGCATTTATGGTAATTGTAAATACACCAATAGTAAAAATACCATTCTCCCTCTTTCATTTATACACTTTTCTTAATGTGTGAAATGATCAACCAGGTCTCTCATTTTGGGATGGAGGAAGTAATAGTTTGTAAGACTACTTTCAGATTTTCTTTAAATTTTAAAATTCTAGAGTAAGTAAATTACAATTACATATGACACTAGAAATTACCCAAGGATGATAGTGCATCTGTCTGTATGTCCAGGGTTACTTTGATTTTCCTGGGAAATCACCTCCTTTCTCTGAAGGTGTAATTGAAACTTAATAAATATATACTATAGTTAAGGATCTGACTTTGGTTACAATCTGGACTGAACTCTTGGCTGATATGATCTACATCATAAATTTTTCACAAAAACAAATTTGTTTCTTCATGCTTCTCTTTTCAATTAGTTATCATGTTTTATTTGATTATTTTCATAAGTTGACAACAAAACAAACAGTAGCTGACCTTCAAATGAAATCAGGATGATGAGAATGCCCTACTGCAGCAGGCGCTTGCAATGTCAATGGATGAACCTGCTGTTGTCCACGATGTAAAAGATACAGATATGTCAGAAGCATCCGTTGATGACCCTGAGCTGGCACTAGGTGAGATTTTGTATTTTTAATGCATTCTTCATCTTGGAAGCACGGGCACAGACATGAGACACTACATAAACATAGACAATGCAAAGCAGCACAGTTCAAGTGCCGCATTAGACATTGAAGTGTCATGTGGTGTCTTATGTGTCCAACATAGAAAAACAAACACAACTCCTTTTTGAGGTATCCAATTTTTTATGATTCAGAGTTCTTTTATTAGTCTTTTCCATCAATTAGAAGTACCTTGAATACATCATCTTGTTTGATGATGGAAATAGGTACAGAGTTGAATAGAAATCAACATTTTAAATTTCAACATGAATCTGAGAAATTTTTAATTTTGGTGAGCTAGAGTTCTTATTCTTTTGGTATTCACAAATGATTTCAAATTTCAATTCATAGGCCTTTCATTAGAAAAATCTACAATGGTGAGAAAGTGAGGGATAAGTCTTTGTCAGGAAGTGAGAAAATCTGAGAAGAGAATTTTAGAGAAATAGCAATTTGAAGATTTTGAACTTTGTTATTAAAAATTACTAGATGAGTGGTAGTGTGGCTGCACCTCTGTACTTGTATGTGCATGAAAACTAACAGTTAGCTCACAAAGAACTTAATTGTCACCGACAGTTAGTAACTACAGACAATTAACTACAACTGACATTGACAGAAAACATATCCAGTAAAGCAGGCTATACATTGCAGCACATAACCAAGTATATATTCTCATATTTTTTCAGCTAACTGCTACTTTCTTTGATTATTGGAATTGTAGTGTTCAATGCTTTGAGAAGCTTCAAATGACTAGAACATGGGGTTCTATAAATCTTAATCTTATATTTTCGATAGAAGGGAAAGCCACAATGGTTGTTTTAACTTTGCTGGTTTCTGGTCTTTTATTGATTGTAGCTCTCCAATTGTCCGTAGCGGATAGTACAAAGGACCAAGCAAGTCAGTCAGAGGTGTTAGCAGATCAATCCGCTGTATCTGATATTCTCGCGTCGGTATGTCTAATAAATCCTTTATTATCTGTTTTGTTTTTTTAACATCATAGATTGATGTGCTCTATTGAACTAATAATTAATTCCTTCGGCAGCTTCCTGGAGTCGACTTAAATGACCCTTCCATCAAAGATTTGCTGGCATCCATGCAAAATAAGTCTGAGGTTAGTCTTTCCATGGAAAAGGATATACTACATTGAATTTGAAATTAATTTTGCTGAAAATTTCAGCAGAGGAATAATTGATTACTTGAATTGCAATAACTTTAAACTCATTTGCCTCTCTCCCCTTTTCTAATTGATATTGATATTGATATTTATTTTATTCAGCAATAGTTTGATTTGTGTGGTATTATCTTTCTAATATTGAATATCCTTTTTGAAGTTTTTAATGTTGCCTTCCCATTTAATGGCTTTTAACTACATTAGTTGCCTTTATGATATTTTGTTGTTTAAATGATATTTTGTTCCATTTCTTGTGCTGCTATCAGTTTTCTAATTGTATTGTTTATCCAGCCGCAGCAGAAGAATGACGACAAGTCATCAAACGAGGAGAAGAAATAAGCATTTTAGTTTAGATGACTATTCCTATCAGGCTCCTATTTTCATGTAATCAATCATGGTCTCTCCATGTCTGTTCGAAACCAGTGCATGCCAATCGATTAAGTCTTGGACTTTTAGCTTAAAAATGCTCTTGATTGTTATACAATACTGCTTGTCAAGATATAATGCTTATCATAACGAGGGGTTTAAAGGACTTGGTTATTTAAATGTAGAAAAATGTAACTTGCATGCAGGGGTCCATAGTGCTCTTTCATTTGATTTTTTTTTTTTTGTGTCTTGCTAAAGAGTGCGCCCGTGGGGCACTCTTTACGCATTCTATTTAAAGAAACTTTTTATTCACAAAGTTAAATAATACAATTTTCAATGCATTGACTTTACAAATTTCCATAAAATATCTATAAAAATGTACTATTTAAGGTCTTAAAGGGTGTCCCGGGGTGCCTTTTTTCTATTGTATCTTCCCCTCTTTTATTCTATTTTCCTTTTCTTCTTCATCTCCTTTCTATTTCCTCCATCTCTGGAGACTCTTAATGGGGCTATGTCATTCGGCTTTGACATCAACACTGTCATCAAGTGGGTTAGAAGATAGTTTAGGAAGTTGAATTCTCAAAAATTTAAAATCCCTCAAGTTTGTTGAGAGTCCTATACATTGTGAGATATGATTTAAAAATATATTTGAGTGGGAGTCATCTCTTGGAATTGAGTTATACTCAGGCCTAAATTTTAAGATTAATGTATTTAAGTTAAATCCTATCAACTGAGAGTTCAAACTAATTATTTTGTTAGAGTGTTGTAATGACAAAAGTATCCTTAAAATTTTAGTAAATGCAGAAATGAGATATTTTCATATTTAGAAAATAAAAATCCAAAGTTTTAAAGAGACTCTACATTATGAAATGAACATTTTTTCTTTTGCTAGGTATGAAATGAACATGTTGTAAATTGATTTGGGTAGTATGCTATCAACTATATTGTAAAAAAAATAAATTCAAAACACTATTGTTTTATTTCATTTAATTGAAAAAATAAATAAAAAAATTTTCAGTGCCATGTGCATAAAATAATTGGGCCACTGTTAAAGTACAAAAGTAAGTATGTTTATATCGTCTCCACATGGACTGATGCGATATCGAAGCCGTTCAACAATTTATATGGTTTTAAGTAGGGTGTTGGAATGATTTGTTATAAAACTTTCAAACATAAATAGTGCGATAAAAGATGATTAAACTGCAGAGAGATTAAATTGTCGGGACTAGATTTCACTAATTAATTCCTATGTATTACCTTAACCAAACATACATATATTTCAGTTATCAATCAATATTTTCACGTATCGCTCGTCGAATGTTTCCGTGTCTAGATAACACCGAGATATCTATTATATCTATTAACCTCCGATGTCTCGGATCGTCAATCGATAAAATAGCATTAAGCTTCGATACTCTAAGTGAATATTAAACCTAAATCTATGTCTAGAATTTAACATTTAATAAGTGATTATCCTAGTTCTTTGATTCAAATAATATATGTCTATATCAATTCAAATCTTAAAGTAAAACATGAAAATCAAGGATAACACTAATATTGATGGATAATCTAAAACATCTATAAAACCATAATCAAGATTAATACATAGTTATAAACAAGCTATATCTAATCCCAACAAAAGTGTCTTTAGCTACTCATTACCATGGTAGCTTTACACAAGTGAGAAGAAAAGAAATGAAATAACAACACCGATATCGATTTCTCGAACAGTTGGTATGCATCCACTTCGTTTCCTCCGTCGTTCTGTGCTTTCACCCTCTGTGTAGTGTGTTAAGCTTTGTTTTGCCTCTGAAGCTCAATAATAATTTCCAAAGAAACCAAGTTGGCTTTTATAGGCTTGTAAGCTTAACCTTAAAGTGTGTAGTTTCTTTGGTATTAAGCAATACAAGCGGTGACTGTCTTTGCCACTTGACTGACCGCCTTTGTTCCTTTGTCTGATTCACTTATATCATATTTCATTTCTTTCTTAATTCTTAATCTTCTATTTTCTTTTGTTTTTCTTTTTCTTTAAACAACCTGTCATATAAATATATAATATAAATATATAAGCTTAATATTATATATAACTAATATAATATAGTATATATTAAAAATTAGGAGATAAAACAACATATTTACAACAAAATAAAATCAATAAGTGTCTTTTCTTTAAACCATTTATAATTAAAATTGACACTTACCATTAATATCATAAAAAGCTTATAAAAGTTATGGAAATTAAGTGAAAATAGGTAAAATATTAATTTACTAGTTAAAACTAATATTTACAAATAGTTGGGGTTTTTACTTCAAATAACTTTATAAAACAAGTCAAAAAATGCTTAAAATGTATAGGTAAAATCACTACTTTTTGGCACTTATCAGCCACATGGCACTATTACTTTTTGGTTTTTTTAATGTTAAAGACTTAAAAGCAAAAAAAAAAAAAAAATCGAATTGCAAGAACTAAAAAAAAAAAAAATTATAGGGACTAAATCCAAAGTGCACTACAATTGCAAGGACTTGTAACATATTTCATTTTTTTAAATGAATGCACTATCTATATGTAATAGGATTAGCTGACTTCCTACATTGACGAAGTAATTATATCGAGTGTCCGATCAAAATGAGTAGTTGATATTAGTTTATTGAAATAATTAAAGCCATTCAAATCTCAAATCAATTATTACAACTCAAAATAGTGTTAAATTTAACCGCAACAAACTTGAATCCCAGTCCCTCACAAATTTATGATGGAACAATTTAGTCCCTAACAAAAGTAAAAGTCAGATTAATACTTAACATTTTCATATCGGGGACAAATTAATTCCTTCGTTGCAACAAACCGAAAACTAGTTTGTCCCGAATATGAAAATGTTAGAAATCAGTATAGCTTTTATTTTTGTCTTGACTAAATTATTTTGTCAGAAATTTGTGAGTGACTAAAATCGATCTTCGCTCGGCATTTTAAGACGGGTATGTGACGTTAAATTTCTTCAAAAAAATCAAAAGGAGGTCATGTCGACACTGCTATATTTATGAGACACGTTTTGGACGCGCTGTTGAGTTTGTAGTGACAGTTTACAGTTAAACTCAATTAAATATCTTACGGAAATTCACGCGGGAATCTTCAGTACTAAGTAACGAGTTGTCCCACACGACACGCGTCGTTTCTTCATTAGTCCCAATTCTTCTTCACTTTCATACTTTCCTTCCATTTTCAGCAACACTTTCAAACCACAGAACCATTCATTTCTCATTCATCACTTTCAATGGCTACTCAAAACCCTAATCCAAGAAATTCACTCTACCCTCAAGTTATCGATTCCAATCCCGATGCTCCTTCTCAACTCCATCACACCAATCCTTCAAATCTCTACCCTTCTATCGACTTCAACGATCTCGTTCAAAATCTCTTCCCCGATGACATCACCGCCGGAAGCAATCCTACTTCACCTTCTGCACCGCCGGAGAAAATTACAGAAGAAGAAATCCTCGTCAAGATCCCCGGTGCCATTCTTAACCTAATTGATAGAGATTACAGTGTCGAACTCGCTTCCGGTGACTTCACCGTCGTCCGTCTCCGTCAAGGTGAAAATTCCATCGCTGTATATGCTCGTATCGCTGATGAAATCCAATGGCCGCTTGCGAAAGACGAAACCGCTGTCAAAGTCGATGACTCTCACTACTTTTTCTCATTCCGTGCACCTAAGGATCCCGATTCAGACGAAGAAGAAGAGGATCGGAGTAAGAAGAACAAATTCGACTCCGATTTGTTAAGCTATGGTTTAACAATCGCGTCCAAAGGTCAAGAGAAGTTGTTGAAGGAGTTGGATGTGATTTTGGAGAATTGCAGTAGCTTTTCTGTGCAGAAGGTTACGGAGAAGGCGAAGAAAGGAGAGGCGTTAGATGGATCGATGGCGAAGGAGGTTTCACCGAAGGATTTGGAGTCGAAGAAGAAGAAGGAGGTAATGGAAGGACAATGTGCGGCGTATTGGACTACATTGGCTCCTAATGTGGAGGAATATAGTGGAAGTGCTGCGAAGTTGATAGCTTCGGGTTCTGGACATGTGATTAAGGGGATTTTGTGGTGTGGTGATGTGACTATGGATAGGTTGCAATGGGGGAATCAGGTTATGAAGAAAAGGTTGGCTGCTGGTTCGCGTGCTGCTGAGATTAGTCCTCAAACCTTGAAGCGGATTAAAAGGTATATTTTTCTGCTTTGTGACCACAAATCTCAATCATGTTAACATATTTGAAATTTCAGAAATTAATTATTTAATTATTGATTATAAACTGTTATTATATCATATATCCTACCCTTTTATTTTATCTATCTGTTCAAAAGGAAAAATTTATCATTTTAGGATGTTGAATATAATACTATATAATAATATTAACTATCTATTTTTTAAAAACATTTGATCTTGTGTTCACTTATTAATTTTGTAGGAATAAATTACTAGTATAATAGAAATTCCAAAAGACATACCAAAAAAAAAAACCCAAAAGCAATTTTAAGAACTAAAGCTTGAGTTGTGTATTTCTTATCTATGTGCTAAAAATAACAATGGCAAAATGAAAAGGGTCCAATGTAGTAGGATTTGATTTTTATCCATAGTTAGAGTAAAAAAGATTTCTTATCAGTATCATTTGCATTTGAATGCCTTGTTACTTTACCTTAAAAGGTGTTTCACTTACTAGTTTTTTTTTTTTTCTTTTGAAAAGTTTTCAATTCCTAGTTAATACTAGGTGCTTATTGTTTAATTAAACTTTTTTTGTGATATACTGCACTCGAAGTGAAATTTTTAAGGGGACATTTTCAATTTAAAACACTCAAAAATAATTGTTTGTGTTTGGGTTATGTGATCCACTTACTCGTAAATATACTCAGTCTTACTCTTTGTAGGATAGGAACTTAACAAATTCAATCATGTGATATTAAGATGATAATATGTGTATATAAAAACTTATAGTCAATAATAGTCAATATTTACAATTATCTTAGATTAAAATTAGGTTTTTATACCGTTTTAGAATTTGATTTAGGCTCAAATCAAATCTAAAAGTTAGCTCAAGGGATGAGAGTTGCCCAAATTTTATAAGGACTACTTTATACATATTTATAGTTGGTGTGGAATCTCAACAAGCTAGATTCTATAAAATCCAATAGTCACAAAAAGTTAGGCAGAGGAAATTTACAAGGCTTGCTTAGTCATAAAAGTAGTTTACACTTTACAGCGTTCTTGTTTTTTCCTTTTAAATGAAAAACTTCTCCCCTGTAATGTAAACTGCTACACTGTTGTCTATCCAATGTTTATTATACCAGGAAGTTAGATACTACTACTTTTTTTTAAGTTGTTTTAGATTTTTGTCTTTACTCTCCGGTTCCATTGAAAGGGTAAGTTTTATTTGTCTTTTATGTCGTGAATGACTGTTCTTCCTGGCTCCAGCAGGGTTTAAGTTTTATATGTCTTTTATGTTTGATGAATTTGATCAGTTTTATTAGTTAAGCAATTGCTACTTTAACCCTTTTGTCTGATATATTTATATACATGTTTTTTAAATAGGGTCAAGAGAGTGACCAAAATGACAGAGAAAGTTGCAAATGGATTGCTCTCTGGAGTCGTGAAAGTGTCTGGATTTTTCACCAGTTCAGTGGTAAACTCGAAGGCTGGAAAGAAGTTTTTCAGCCTTTTACCAGGGGAAGTTGTGCTTGCATCATTGGATGGATTCAGTAAGTCTGTGATATTACTCCTAGTATTTTATGTGGGTTATTTACATGCTGAAATGTTGTTTGAGTTCCTAGTTGTAACCAGTAGCCAAATATGAAATATCTTCCAATCTAGGTAGGAAGAAGTATTTGAACCTCTATCTTCTTCTGAAATTTAGAATAGGATTCAAGAATATTTAAATGTAGGTGAAAAGTGGTGTGTTTGTATTGTTAGAAATTAGATATATGGATCAGCATTTCCACATATGTATTGGATTCACCTAGACTAGATGATTGAACTCCAATGTACTTCCTGATTCATACTCACTCTTAGTAATTCCTTTTGTTTTCTACCTGAGTGTGGAGATATGTATGCTGTGAAGTTCAGAGTCTGAACTATTTTGAGTTTGATCAGTGAGATACCAACAGCAAATTGTTGGATCAAGTTCGTCAAGATTATGTGTCTTTCAATATGTTAGGAGTCAAATTTAGTCATTCAAGATCAGTTTCATTTCATCAAACCTCCTTGATAAACTCATGTGATTGTTGGCATTGTCTTTAGACATTAATATTAATTTGCACAAGAATTCTTATATTTGGACTTTTTAACATCAGCTGGCTATGATTTAGATGTTACAACTTTTATAATTTACGTAATAAATCTATCCGAGAAAAGTTTGTACTTTCAAATTTACATACAGTTTAATTATGTTTGGATTTTCTTGTGAATAGGTAAAGTGTGTGATGCTGTTGAAGTAGCCGGAAAAAATGTCATGTCAACGTCATCCACTGTGACAACTGAACTTGTCGACCACAGGTAAAAGATCAGTAAATGCATTATCTAAGTCATAAAATGCTTATAGATTAGGGATTGAATCTGACGATAGTAAGATCTATCTTTCCTAAACTAGTCATTAAAATTTCAAGTACATGCTCTCTGGCTGCTATATTATATATAGTGATATTGTAGAAGCTTTGGCAAACTTGTAATTTCACAACGGTTTGGTATAATTCCAGCTTCAAATACCCAAAATCCAGGATCTGCTTGCTTAGAATGGGCATTAAAAAATTATTCTGAAATGTGGTAATCAAGAATGCAGATATCTTAAAATCACTGGTCCAATATATAATATAAGAGGGGCAAGCTTTATCTCATTTATGTTTGGGTTTTGTCAAGGGAAGAAATTAAAATGGATAGGTCTCGTATGAAGGTGAAATTTTTTTAGGATAAAATACACTTTCCTTCCATGGGCGAAGCTTGAATTACACTCCTATCTTTCTCTCATGTTAAAATTTTATAATAGGATGAATTCTCTTATTTTAGGTGGAAAATTTTTTTCATTAGTCATTCTATGCTAAAATCTACATTCCTTTTACTTGAAACATGAATATATATTATGCCGCAGTTTATTTTAACGCAATGATCCGTCTAGTATATTTTGCTCTCTTTTAAATTTCATAACTAATTTTGAAACTTAATTATTGGTTTTAAGGCTTAGATAACATAGAGTTGAATTTTAAATACTCATTTAATCGGTTGAAACGACTGTCAAAGTCTCTTTTTTAAATTTTTATTTTATTATTACATAAATGTTAACTACTTCAATGAATTATTTTCATGGTTTCGATGTTGAGTTCTAATAAACTTCGTAGCAAATGAAATCTGTTTTCCATTGTTTGCTATATTTCATTATGCTTCTCTACTAGTTCAGAAGTGAATTTGGCAATTTGTATACCACAGATACGGAGAACAAGCTGCACACGCTACAAGTCAAGGGCTTGATGCTGCTGGTCATGCTTTGGGTACTGCATGGGCTGCATTTAAGATTAGGAAGGCTATTAATCCTAAGAGTGTTCTTAAACCTACCACCATAGCCAAAACTGCTGCTAAAGCTGCAGCTTCTGATTTTAAGTCAAGTAAGTCCAAGTCCAAGTCCAAGAGCAAGTAATTTATGGCAGAAGCTCTTGTAATTTAGTTTAGGTTTGACCATCCTGCCATCAAAAGCTGTTGCTTTCAGCTTTAAATTATCCACTTTTTTCTTTGGAAGGAAGGGGAGGGGCATATCAATATAGCATATGGTTTGTTGTATTATGGTTTGTTTTTCTGTGCATGTGTAATATTTGGATTTTCTCCTGATTTTTATAACGGGATATAATCTTTAAAAAAACACCATATATATCATGTAAAGATCAACAATGTCTTGTATTATCTCTTGTAAATTGTAATTTCCAATCATGTTCTGCTTTGCATATGCTTTTGTCTGTTTGTGGCAACTTTATTCATTGCTTAGGTAACAAGAACTTCACTATCACTACTAGTAATGTTTAGTGATGAATTAATGGGAATTGATAAATTTCAATCGTGGTTCTGGTTTCAAATCCTCACAATATAGTTGTTTCTTGTTGGCATCAGTTGTTCCCAAAGTGTGTTTATAATCACATATCACTTACTACAGTTTTAAGTTAGGTACATCCAAAATTTAAATTTGTGATTGGAAAATATTGGAAGCTTCTGCAAAATCATAGGAAAATAAACCCAAATTAAATTTGTAAAATTTATTTACTGTCACCTTATTTTTTTCTTAATGGCAAACTGTCAACCTTAATCGGATGTACACAAGTTTCTTGACATGTTATTTTCAATTTGCATCAAGTCATCGTTCTTCCCTGGCTACTTATGCTGCTCAGTGTCTCTTTTTGTTTTTTTTTTTTTTTGTCTAGTAGACTAGTGACTAGAAAATTCACATTAAAGGTAAATAAGTGGAGTATCCCGGGTTCGAACTCGGACTTCTGCACATATAGTGCGATATCCCTACCAACTGAGCTAAGCTCACTGGGATAGTGTCTCTTTTCTTCTTTTGAAGTTGGCTTATTGGAAGTGAAGTAAATTACAATAGAATAAATCATCAAATTTAGGATTTGTTTCATCTACAAAATGTAAGTACTGGACAGTACAAAACAGAACAACATAGGACAGACGTTTAAGATATTGAATTTTGTGTTGTACAATATTTGGTGGACAATATTTTAGTATTTTAGACAACTTGTGCGGAGGACAAAAAGTCTCTGAATTATTAAAATCAACTAAAAGTTCCATAAATTGTTCACCTATTCAACTATTTAGTTGATCAATTAACATTCGTGTTAAGTTGATCATGAATAGTCCATAAACTACAAAAATATATCAATTTAGTCCAAGTCATGAAAAACAACTAATTAGTTATTAAACATTCATTTTTGTTGTAAAATACTTCTATGATTCACAACCAAGATAAGAACTACTAACTGTTAACATGATCTAAGTTAACCAAAAGATTAAATAATTCGATGAGATTTAGGGACTAAATGGAAAGTTTAATTATTTAAATTAATATAATAATATTAGAACTATGTCACATTTCTCCATTCATCTCATCAATTGTTAGACCGTTAAGTCTATATACCGAAAGGTAACAGATTGTGCCAATTGCCTAACCTTGCATTCTTTTACATAGGGGTGTTCAAAAATTCAGTTAACTGAACCAAATTGTAATTCGAACTGCACTGAACCATATTTTAAACTGAACCATTTAATTCAGTTTTGAACTGAACCACTTTTAAAAAACAGTTACAATTCAGTTTATAACTGGTTCAGAACCAGTTCGAATTTATGAACCGTTTTTTATTAAAAAAGAAAATTTAATTTTTTTCCAGAAAAAAAATCTCGATATTTCTGGGGGGAAAATTCCGACTATTTTCGGGAAAAATTTTCGATTTTTTACAGAAAAAAAAGTTCTCGATTTTTCGGAAAAAAGTTTCCTATCTTTTTTCAGGAAATTTTTTTTGAGTTTTTTTCGGAAAAAAGTTCTCGATTTTTCCGAAAAAAGTTTCCGATATTTTTTCGGGGAAAAATTTTCGATTTTTCTTTTGGAAAAAAGTTCTCGATTATTCAGGAGAAAATATTTCAACCTTTTTTTGGGAAAAAAATTTCGATATTTTTTCGGAAAAAAGTTTTGGATCTTTTTTTTTTATTTTTTTCCGGAAAAAAGTTTCCGATTATTCAGGAAAAAAATTTGATTTTTTTTCGGAAATTTTTTTTTCGATTTTTTCGGAAAAAAGTTTCCGATATTTTTTTGGGGAAAAAATTTCGACTTTTTCCGGAAAAAAAAATTTCGATCTTTTTTCGGGAAAAAATGTGCGAGTGTTTTTCGGAAAAAAAGTTCTCGATTTTTCCGGAAAAAATTTTCCAATCTTTTTTTGGGGACAAAATTTCGACTTTTTTCGAAAAAAAGTTCTCGATTTTTCGGAAAAAAGTTTCCGATCTTTTTTCGGGAAAAAATTTTCGAGTTTTTTTCAGGAAAAAAGTTTCCGATCTTTTTTCGGAAAAAAAGTTCTCGATTTTTTCGAGAAAAAAATTTCGATTATTTTCTTGGAAAAATTGGTTGAAAACTAGTTTTTCAAAAATAAACGGTTTTAAACCAGTTATCCAAAACTAAACCAGTTAAAATGTGTAAACTGGTTCTAAACCGGTTCTGAACTGAATTGTAACTGGTTTTACAGATAATCTGGTTTTTATAAAAAGTGGTTCCAGTTACTGAACTGAACCATTTATATGGTTCAGTTCAGTGCAGTTCATGAACCATGAACACCCCTACTTTTACATATAGAGTTGAATGTTAGTAAAAAAGAGATGGTGGAAAGTGAGAGTTGAAAATTCAGTGAGACGCAATCACTCCAACGCATGATGATGAAGGATGTAAAGTATTTATTTATTTATTTAAAAAAAAAAACCATAATTTCCAACTCACTTTTGTTCATAAGGGAGGCCTAAAGTAGTTCGAAAAATAGATTAAAAATAATCTTATATTATCAATTGTGTATTTATATTTAATTGAACCGTACATCTCCATCTATCTTCTAACTCACCTTCTCAAAGGTAAATTCAGATAGAGCATCAAATCACACTAGTGGCCTATAGAATCACTTTTTTTTTTCTCCATCTTTGGTGAACATGGGTAGGTAAAGCATAATTGGATCATCAACTTATCTTACGATGGTGATGTTTTATTTTAAAAATATTCTCAAATTTTCGATGGTCATCCAAGTTTTGGTAGCAAATCAAATACTACTTTTGTGCTTATACTATTCTACTCTTTAACATTATATATTTTGTTACAATGTTATCGGTACAAAATTTTCAAAGTAATTAATTTTGGTTGGAAAATTTGTAAAGTATATAATGTGAATTGTTTTCGACCAATTAAATTATTTTTTTGTGCGAATTATAGATCAATTTTTTGTTCATTTACTTAAGGAGTTTAAATGTCTTATTAGTTAGACTGATTTATTGTTAAAGGTAGAATATATAAATATGTTGTGTCAAAACACAAAACCAATCATGCTAAAGTTTTGGTTATGATTTAATTTAACTATTTTTGCAGCTATAGTGTTATATACTGTATCCTCCAGAAACTTATGCCTTACAAAATCACCGGAATAAATGAAATGGAACCAAATACAATAATTAGCACATATATTTGACAAAAAAAGATACTTGATTCTCTTCATTGAACAAATCTCAATGATTTGATTGCTACTTTGAGATTCTTATCTCTCTCATTAAAGACAACTTCCGTTAATCACCATTAAAATTAAAAATCACCAATTAAGTTATCTTTTTATTTATTTATTACTATACATACATAAGATTCTAGAACCATTTTGAAATTCCAATTTATTATTGACGAACTTTTGAAATATTTCTATCCCTTTATATATCTCGTACATGGATGGATGGTGCTTAGAAATATAATTCCTTTTTGACCAAAAAAGGGCATCTGCCTATAGAATAGAACTTCAAAAATTTGTTATCAAAATATGAAAAAAGGGCATCTGCCTGCCTATAGTAGATAATTAATTTAATTTACAAACTTGAGGTTATTTCAATTCCATGATTGGTCACAATTTTACAATTTTGAAAGAGATCTAATAACTACAAAGTTTTGGTTATTTCAATTATATGTTAACTACAATTTTGTTAGAATTACAAATGTCACTACATATTTGGATTCACAATAAAATTTACAAATTTATTATTACCTGAATTTAACTCAGTTGGTACAAATATAGTACTATACGTGCAGGAGTCTGGATTCAAACCTAGTACATTCTACTTATTCACCTTTAAGGTGAATTTTCTAGCCATTTATAAATGGGAAATGCTTATTTGTAAGAATGGGTAAAAATAAGAAAGAGAAGAATGAATCTCAACCATCTATTAAGACCACTACTCTCATGATTTCTATTAAAAAGGAAATTAAATTTATAATAAATTAAAATCCTCCTCTAAAATAATGACATGTGTTCATTCTTGTCTTTCTTGTTCAAATTTTTTCTTACAAAATAGCAATGCTCTTTATAAATTTACTGTGACATTGTGGTCATGTAGACCACATTAAACAACATTGATGCTTGAATCTGTGAGACATCAAACACATAACATAACCAACAAACAAATTTAAATTGTTTCACTAATACAAAAATCAAGAACACTGTTAACACTGAAATGCTACAAAAATTTAAATATTTACATATTTAAACATGGAAAGTGAATATTAAGGGACATACATGACCATTTTCTCATAAACGTGCTCTACAAAAAATTAAAATTGTGGTATTTTAATGCCCAATTTGCACTATTGAACAAAAAATTTACTAAACCGATTTTGAAATATTCTCATAAACTTATGGCTAATATAAACTCAAATTTAACTTTTCCTTTTGTAAAAGTAATATTAGAAAGAGACCAAATTAGGAAATTCTACATTAATAAAATCAGGGTACTCTTTGATGGAAGAAACAAGGGCAAAAAGAGTTTATTAGGACAGTGTTTATTAAGTGCGCTACTTGTTTGTATTTTAACAATGTTTGTGTAAGCTGAGGAATATGCATATAATATTGTTTCTTTATAGGTCATCTTTTAGGCATGCAATGGAAACATAATATTGTGGACAATTTTTGGCACCAAGCAGTAGTACTTCAAACTTTTTCCCACTATTTACCATTAAAAATGTCTTAATATCCTTAGCTTAATTAGTGCTCATTTCGTCTTCTAAAGGCTCAACAAGGAGGATATACATATACCACAAATGGGTTAATATGGATTAGTGAGTTGGAGCACAAAAGTTGAGTTCTAGAGGCTTATTTTGCCAAGTCAATAATCCAGTGCACGCCTAATAGACCCACATTCATCAACTATAAGATTTCTTTAACACAACTTAGTAATAAAATAAAAAGTAATCGCTAAATTGTTGTTTTGGTCCTTTAACTTATTTGTTATTTTTATTTTGGTCTCGTAATTATTTTTTGGTTCTTTAACTATATTTTCGTTAGTCATTTTGGTCCATTCTATTACTTTTTAACCGCAAATGTCTATTATTGGTTAATATTGTAGGTGGTTCACCAAAGACCTCATTAATTTTTTAAATTTTAAACATTTGATTTTTTTGTTAAAAGAAAACCGTTGGATCTTGCAAGCCTATTGCATCTTACGGTAAACCACCAACACCTAATTAATTTTACATTCATTCATCTTCTTCCTTCCACTTCTTCATCACTTCATCATCATCTTCATAAAGTTCTTTAAAAAAACCTTGATGAAAATGAAATTGTGCATCATCATGTGCATAATATTTATATGTCATAACTACTGCTTCTCTTGTGATGTCGTTGAAATATATTAAGTGTGAGCTAAAGTTTTATATTGAAGGGAAAAATTGAGGTTGAATAATATATAAGTGAGAGGTCTCATAAACTCGTCTTGTGTCTAACTCATTTGCGTTCAATGTATTGATCCAATTCTGTGATGATACTTCCCATCATGGCCCAACAGCCGTATCAAGCCCAGTTCGGCTTGATGGGGGAGGGAGAGATTCCTAATGTTGGATCACGAATGCGGAGAATCTCACACTTGAGGGAATATATATGTTAAAATATATCAAGCGTGAGTTAAAGTCTCACATTGGATAAAAGAGTTGAGGTATAAGTTAGAGGTCTCGTAAACTCAATGTCTTAAAGTTTTTGGTGAATATGTGATGTCTTATTCACTTGTATAGTTGTTATTAGTCCAATGCGTTGATCCAACCCAATAAACCTTTCACTCATTAAATGCGCTGATTTAGGTGATATTGATGGTGTGGAAAAGTGCCCATAGTACTCTTTTGTAAATTCTCTTGAACTAATTAGCGTGTGTAGAACTATTTGATTCCAAGAGATTTTAGTTAGTTTAGGGCTTTCATGCAAGTATTTTATGAAATTATAAAATGTGGCGTCCTAATCCATATATTTGAAAAGAAATCTTGATACTCGGTTTAATTCATTGCAAATCTCTTTCGAAACTAGTATATGTTAATAAGTATTTCATATTGAACTTATAAAAAATAAAATTATTTCATATTGAAAATTATGGTGTAACTTAACTCACACTTTTATGGAATAAAATATTGGACCTATACTATTGGGTCCATTAGGTTTATAGTCCACTATTCGGTGGTTCTCGTTGGTGTTTATAATAGCTACAATCTAGAATCAATTTAACGGCGAGGGACCAATTTGAGAAACGTTTGACAAAGACAGTGACTAATTTGAGATATTGACAGAGTCAGGGACCTATTTGAGAGTGAGTTACATAGTCAGAGACCAATTTGGCGGGACCAATTTGGCGGTTTACTCCATGTTTAGGTGTTTCTTTTGGTTGTTTGGTGAGTCAATATATTGCTCACTTGTTTGAGTTGGAGTAAATATTGGATTGGTTTGATTTGGTTCTCTATCTCTCTGATGGTTTATCTGTTGACTGCGATTTGTTGCTCTTGTTGGTCGTGATATTGTTGGTTACATTACTAGTTGGGTTGGTTTATTTTCATAGCTAATGCCTAATTTATAACACTATCATGTAGTAGAGACAATCATTCCGTAGTGACGGGAATCTGGGGATCCCTATCAATATAAAAAATGAAAAAGCTTGAAGGGTAGTGTTAGAAATTTCTATTATTTGATTTTTTTACAAACTCACGATGTTTCTTGTTGATGCATCATGAGTTTGAGAGGAGGTGTTAAATAATAAAATATTGAGCTTATGCTATTGGCCCCATTAGGTTTATAGTCCATTATGTTTTGTTATATAATCTCTTGTAACCCTTATTTTGTTAAGTAATGTTATTCTGATATTATTAAAATTCTCGCCGTCACTTTTGTTAATCTCCTACTTTAGATCTCTTACTTGAACATAACCAACTCCTTATCGACTATACCAATCATTGAAGGCCATTGTTAAATTGTATTATGGAATAAATATATGAATTATAATTAGTAAAATATATTAATAGTTTAGTTATAAACAAACAAATTAATAAACTAATTTGCAATAAAAAAATAATATTGAAATTGTTTCAAAGATATGATCTGAAATATTAATTATAAAGTCTAGTTGTGAGGCGAGATTCTGAGTTCAATCCTCTGCTCTATTATAAACAAAAACAAATGTTAATTATATTTTATTTTTTTTGGTCAAAGATATTATTCAAAAAATAATTAATATGTTTGACCAAAAATATTAATTATATTTATTGTTTTATAAAAAAAATTATTGTGATACATATAAATATCTTTTTTTGTTCTAAGTTACATATAAATTTTATCTGCGAAATATCATACATGTTTTAACAATTTTCAACTAATATTATTTTCTATTAATTTATTATTGTTATTACTAAGTTATTAATTCATCGGTTAAAATATCATAATTAGACTATATATATATATGAGATTTGTTAATATAGACCCACTTAAAAACATGAAGGTCTAAATTAGCAAGATGCACCTTATCACTTTGGACAAAAAGCCCTTGACATTTAGTTATTTTACACTAGAAAGTTGAGGATTAGTTAGGTAAATTTTATTAAATGTTGTGCAGCCATTTGCTAATTTACACTCATTTTTATAAAATAATTTTTTTATTTTTTATTAGGAAAATGTTGTTTCAGAATTTTAAGGAAGGACAAAACATGTTTTGCTATTTTTTTATAAAACTCCAAAATTGCCCTTTAGTTTGAATTTATTTGAAATAGTGAAAGAATGGTATTTTTAGTCATAATAGAAAGAAAGGATAAAACATGTTTTGCTGTTTTTTTATAAAACTCCAAAATTTCCCTTTAGTTTGAACTTATTTGAAATAGTGAAAGACGGGTATTTTTAGTCATAATAGAAAATGTGCACCTTACTAATTTAGACTTTCATATTTTTATGTGAGTCTAAATTAGCAAACCTATATATATATTATACATCTCATCAATTATAAAAAAAATCACATTAAAATGACATTTTGTTATATTGGTTCTTAAAATTTCACAAATATCAATATAGTAAAATGTGATTAGAGAAGCACGGGTGAAAAGTATATATTATATTGCCCATGTATACAAAGTGAAATTTGGATTAATGGTCCTAAATTTAATTTCAAAATATTCATGCAAAATAAAATAAAATAATTTCAAGACATTTATGCAAAAAATTATTTAAAAGGAAAAATAAGAAAACCATTTATAAGCATTAAAAACTATACGCGTTTTTGACCTAAAAATAAATTATACACGTTATTTTTTGGTCTTTTGGTCAAACAAAAATATATCTGTTATCTTTTGGTCAAAAAACTATACGCGTTATTTGGGTAAAAAGGATAAATTAGACTTTTGAAACATCATACCGTATTTTATCATTCTCTTGTTATATATACCATGACATTGAAAAATTTCTCACATTCTTCTTCGTTATTTTTGTTTATTTCTAAATCTCGAATTGAGAAGTTTTTTTTTTATCAAACAAAACCTTTGTACTCTCTCTATTAGTTTTTGAAGAATCACAAAGGTTGAGGAAAAAAAAAACTCCTTGATTCAAAATAATTTATTTTTGTTTGATTTATAGTTCATGATTTATCATTCCGTAAAGTTGATTCTCTTGACGAAGCTTAGGTCTTTAGATTTTTTCGTTGTGTTGATTATTATTGTGTTTGATCAACATTATCATTCATCTACATGGTGACTTTTTAGTTTTATTTTAAAAAAATTCAGTCCTAAAATTCTGAGTTGTCTAATTTACGGTAAATGTCAATGATTTTTATTTATTTTTTGTTTATTGAGTCAATTTTTTTTTTTTTTTGATATTTTGTCAATGATTTCTCTAATGTGTTGGTAACGTGTTAAATAATTTGTCAGCAGCAATCTTAGTAGTCTAAATATTTTACGGCATTTATAATCTTAAGAAATAAGCATATCAAGTTCTAAGAAACTTAGTACCTATAGTGTCATGATGTATTCATTGAAATATAGGATATGTTTAAAGATAAAGATGGACAAATATAATGAGATTTAAGGGTTACGGAAGATTTTCTGAAACAACGGTTAGATTTAAATCGTTCTTTTTGAAAAAAATTCTTGACCTATAAAATGTCATTATATTTTTCTATTCCATCTTTAAACATATGTCTTATTTAATTGAGATACAACACAACATCATAGGTATTAAGTATCTTAGTATTTGTGGTGTCATGATGCATCTCAATGAAATAAAGCACATGTTTAAAGATAAGATGGATAGATATAATGATTTTTTATGGGTCATGAAAGATTTCCTAAAACAACGGTTTGATATAAATCGTTCGTTTTGAAAATCTTTCATGACTCATAGAAAATCATTATATTTTTCCATCTTGTATTTAAATATATGCTTTATTTTATTGAGATACATCATAACATCGCTTGTACTAAGTATCTTAGTAAATAAAGCACATGTTTAAAGATAAGATGGACACATATAATGATTTTTTATGGGTGATGAAAAATTTCCTGAAACAATGATTTGATGAAAATCGTTCTTTTTGAAAATCTTTCATCACCCATAGAAAATCATTATATTTTTCCATCTCGTCTTTAAATATATGCTTTATTTTATTGAGATATATCATAACATCACTTGTATTTAGTATCTTAGTAAATAAAGCACATGTTTAAAGATAAGATGGATACATATAATGACTTTTTATGGGTCATGAAAATTTCTTGAAACAACGGTTTGATCTAAATCTCCACGATGTAGCTTCAGTGGCGGTGGTGCACTCAAGTCTTTATGGAGGCACCCAACCAAGATTGTTTTTCACATGCACTACCAGTGTTAGGTTGTTGCAACAATCGAAGTCTCCTCATTAATTTGGTGTTTGATTTGTTATCTGGCGGGTGTGGTTTTAGGTTTATTTTAATTTTAATGAGGTGTAGCATTTTAATTGGGTGAGTGTAAGAGTGAGGTGTTAGGTGAAAGTCTATGCAAGAATTTCTCATGAGTATTAATAAAAGAATTTGTGACTCAATCTTTAGTCTTTCATCAAGCTTGATCACATATCCATGAATATAAGGTGTAAGTGTATCCGGATCTCCCAAAAACACTTTCCTCTAAAAAGATCTCCGGTTCCATAGACTTGCCGCCGAAGGCTCGCCTTTGTCTCATATCCACCAACTCCAATGGGAGGGGCAATCATCATTGCTTAGAAAATTAATAGGTCTTCTCCTTCTTCATTATGAAGCAAATTTAAGACCGGTGGAAAGTTATTTCTTTGTTCTCTTTAACCCACTTTCTTGACTAGTAGTACATACTTTTCGATCTATTTAAGATTTGGTGTTTCTCAAAGTTTTCAACAAAGGAATAACTGTTATCATGGCGCATGAATATTGCCGCAGGCCAATTTTTTTTTTGACATTGCTTGAAATTTAATTTGGAAGAACCCTTAGCAAATTAAAGTACTTCTAGAATTTTCACTTTTAACTATTTAAGAGTATATTCAATAAAACTCAAACTCTAATATAGGGGTAGAAAATTAAATCCTATAACCATATTGGGGTGGAATAAATCACCCCACTGAATAAAACCAAGCCTCATGCTACTGCACATTGCACTTGCATAAACAAGTGGACAATGACAAGGCAATAGCACCCAAGAAAAGACATATTATATGGAGTAAAATATGTTTTTTATTTCTATAAAATTAAAGTTAGGGAATTTTGATTTTCGTCCCTTAAAAAAAATCACATATTTTTACCTTTACAAAAAATTGTTTTGTTTTAGTCCGTAAAAACCAATTTATGTTTATTTTATTAATTAGTAAACATAAATTGTTTTAGTCCGTAAAAACCAATTTATGTTTTGTTTTAGTCTGTAAAAACCAATTTATGTTTATTTCAAATATGTCTATATATTATATTAATTAGTAAACATATATAAGTTCATATTATATAAAAAAAAGGTTAAAAAATTGTCCATTAGAGATTAAAAGCAAAACAAAAAATTTTGTAGGGAGAAAAACATGTGATTTTTTTATTTTTTTTAATGGGGCGAAAAACATATGTAGCCCATCTATGTATGGGGAGAAAGTCTAATATAGACACAAACATAAATAAATAGTGCTTAGGCACATACTCATAAAAAGTCACATTATTTGTTTATTATAAAAATATCTATTATTATATTCTTTTATCTTTTATTTTTATTCTTTTATGTATGTATGCACAAACACTATTTATTTGTGTTTGTCCACATAAGAATTCCTCATGTAGATTTGGAGGTGAAAATGAATGAAGAAGGGTTGACGGGAGATTTCACCCGTCATTGTGGTTGCCTTTTTCTATGCAGTTGTATATGTTGAGTTATTCACTTTAACCCTTTGAATAAAGATTGAAGGAGATGAAAAACTATGAAAAGAATTAGAAAATGATAAAGGGAAAGTAAAAAAATTTATTCTTCCACAAAGGGCCTTATTTGTTTATATACAATAGGTGGTTGCTTCAAATGCAAGCAACTGCATAACTACATAAGACGAACAAACAAACTACCTAACTGAATTACAACTGTACATGCCAGCTGGTAACTAACAGCTAACTGTCTACACAAAACAAAGTTACAACATTGTATAGAACATCTGGTAGAGCATCTGAGAGGTAGAGCCTCTGACTGTTAGAGCATCTGAAAGACAAATGTTCCAACATCTGACTCAACATTGCACAGTCTGAATTATAAAAACCAATAGTATATAGTGTGCGACTCTTTCTATTTCACCTTTACATTATTTCGTAAGAAGCTCAGATACTTGATACGTATACGATATGACACCGATACGAATTTTTTTTAAAATTTAAGAACATAAAGTAAGATGTTTTAAAGAAGGGTAGGCATTCAAAACTGGGATTATTAAGCCTTTGCTTTTTTGGGGCGTAGAGGGACGACGAGCATGGACTTCAGCCCAGCCCAGAATGAATGTGTGTGTGATATTCTCATGCAAAATTGCAAATAGGAGTTTGACCAAATCAACCTCTCAATCAAGTGATCAAGGTCCTCATATCAATCACTTGTGTTACACTTTGTTGATCGTTAAAGTGGCAAAACCCACGTGACTAACTCTCTAATTGAGTGAAAGTAACGTGGGTTTTTCCACTTTATATAGGACTCATTTTCAAAGTGAAAACCAACATTAATTTTAAATAAAAAAAAATGTTGAAAAAAGAGTATTCTTACTGCTACTCATTTATATATGCTTAAATATCATTTAAGTACCTTATCTTTTCAAAACTTTATTCCACTAAAATAAAATTATCACACTATATATAAGAATACTGAAAACATAGTGGTTTCTCTCTGTCTGACACGAAGGCATAAACAAAATCAAATTGGAACCTCTCTGATATGAATTTAGTTACTTTATAAAGCTCATAGATATATATGGCATATTTATGGCAAAAAACATATACAAAACAAGTTCTGATTCTGAAACTTCTTTAACTTCTTCAGGTTCAAACTCTCCAATGAGTAATAAGTATAGATACATGTTAAATAGACTATTCAGGTTTGCAAGTTCATGGAAGAAAAGTAACTCACCAAGAAGTAGAAGAATTTTCAACAGAGATGTTGAAAAAGAACAATTTCAATATGCTAGTAGTCATTGCCTTTCATCTTACTACAGTGTTTTTGTGGTTAGATTAGCAATCATGGTTAGTAAATCTCTATATGGTTATGTTTTTGCCTCTAAATTTTTCATCAACTTTCAATTACTATATATATATAGTTCTCTCTATATAAATACACAACACAGCTATTGTAAGCGGCAGAGTGACTTTACTGCCACAATCCACTGAGATTCAACCTTTGTCACTTCGATTCGTCCCTAAAAAAAATACTATATATATATAGTTCATATATCTTAAGAAAATTCTTTTCTAATGATACCTGTCAAAATTTTACACATGTGTTTCTCATCATCTTAGTAGTTTGTTATTAGTTAGTTACTAACTTACTCTTTACTGAAACGATGTGACCAGTTGATGTTAGAGAGTAAGTTAGTAACTATCTGATAAACTAACTACTAACTAACTATAGCTTGTGATAATTTAGACTAAAATTGGATTATTTATTGATATGATCTAAGTTATGTATATTTTTTTATATACAGGTAATGTTAGCCATCTTGATAGGGCTATTGACCATATTAACATGGCATTTTACGAAGATTTATACGGCAAAATCATTGAGTAGTTTAGCGTATGGTTTGCGTTATGAACTTCTACAACGTCCGATTTTGAGGATGTGGAACATTTTGAACTCGACTTCTGAAATTACAACAGCTCAGGTCAAATTGTCTCAGTATGTTATCAGACGTTATAGCAATCCTGCATCTCAAGCAGAACAAGTTGAGGTTGAATCTTAATTTATTACTCATTCAATTTTTACTGTTTTATCATGAAAAATTATATGCAGTATGGATAATTTGGTCTTAAAAAAAATTAACAATTTAAAATCATCGATTACACTAGTCTTAATTATTTGGTCGATTTAGTCATTGAAATTATCTCAGAAGGACTATTGCGATCGAAATTTTCAATTTTAGAATCTCATCAGTTTGTTAACATTTTATAAAATACTAGTACAAATTTAACTGCTGAATCATATAACACTATCTTAGTGATGATCATGTAGTTTGATAGCATTCTATAAAAATATAAATTTAATTGCTGAATCAGTTAGCACTATCTTAGTGATCATGCTGTTTATCTCAAGCTAAGCATATAACTTTACCTTCAATAAAATATGTTTAATAAAATTTTAAGATAAACTATTAAAATATTTTGATGTGTATGAATTTTTCTCAGATCATACACTTACCATATTATTAACCAATTATTATAACATATGTCTTGCTTTTATTTGTAGCAGTTATATGAAGCAATGAGAGCAGTGACATGGTCACTATTTGCTAGCAGAAAAGCTCTAAACTCAATAACAATCAATTACAAGAATGGATTTGTTCAAGCATTCCATAGAGATCTTAAAGATAACAATACATTTTACATCTACTCAGATCTTTCAAATTACTCCATGGTTGCAACAACTTCTAACATGGTCAATACACTTTCAGCTCATCAAGCATGGGATGATAAAACAATTCATGGAAATTTTTCAGCAATTTGGTATAGAGAACCACTTGATCCAGTCACGGGCGAAAAAATCGGAAAAGCAATGAAAATAGCACCAGAAGATTTAATAAACATAGCAGGACTTTCACAAGTTCCTGATGGTGTAGCTACATGGCATGTAGCAGTTAGTAAGTTTACAGATTCGCCGTTGCTTTCGGCGGCATTACCTGTTTGGGATTCTGAGAATAAAAGTATTATGGCTGTTGTTGGTGTAACAACTGCTTTTTATAGTGTTGGACAGTTAATGAGAGAACTTGTTGAAATGCATAGTGGTCATATGTATTTGACTTCTCAACAAGGTTATTTACTTGCAACTTCTACAAGTGCACCTTTACTTAGTAATTCAACTAAGCCACCTAAGCTTAAAATGGCTGTGGATTGTGAAGATGGTATTATAAGACTTGGAGCTGAGTGGTTGCAAAGAACTTATGGGAATCATTTTCCTAATTCAACTCATGAGGTTCATGTTGAGAATGCTAAACTTGGTCATCAGCAGTATTATATCGACTCATTTTACCTAAACTTGAAGAGACTTCCTTTGGTAAATTTCAGGAAAAGCATTTTCTGTTTAAGTCACTAATGACTTTGTTATGTTTTCTGTGTGTACAAATTATGACTTAAACTTTTTTTGTGCAGGTAGGTGTAATCATCATACCAAGAAAGTATATAATGGGGCAGGTGGATGAGAGAGCCTTCAAAACTTTGGTTATTCTGATATCTGCATCTTTATGTATTTTAGTGATTGGTTGTGTTTGCATTTTGATATTGACAAATGGAGTGTCAAAGGAAATGAATCTTAGAGCAGAATTGATTAGTCAACTTGAAGCAAGAAGGAAGGCAGAAGCATCAAGCAACTATAAAAGTCAATTCCTTGCAAACATGAGGTTTGTTTTTCATCTTCAGTTTACCAAAATTCAAAACAATAGCATTTCTCTATTTGATACATGTCCGGTGTTGGACACAACACTGACACACGTGTTTACATTTAATCACTTCTATTTTTTAAAATTATTATTGGTTTTTACATATCAGTGTCATGTCTGGTGTCCATGTTTGTGTGCCATTGCTCCGTAAGCATATTAATTGTATTTGTTATATTATAACTCTAGCATGTCCTATAATTTTCAAATTTCGGCCATTGTTTCGTTCATAAATTAGCTTCATGGTTTGCTTTTTCTTGGTTGTATTACAGTCATGAACTAAGGACACCTATGGCAGCAGTGATTGGATTGCTGGACATTCTTATATCAGATGATTGTCTCACAAATGAACAATATTCGACAGTTACTCAAATAAGAAAATGTTCAACGGCTCTACTTCGTCTTCTTAACAACATATTGGATCTAAGCAAGGTGATACATATATGATAACCTAAGCCTTTTGTTCAAAAAATAATTTTTGAAAACAAAACTTCACTTCTGCCAGAAAAGCTTCCTAATATTTTAACAATTTAGGTGGAATCAGGAAAACTTGTACTAGAAGAAGCAGAATTTGATTTAGGACGCGAACTTGAAGGGCTTGTAGATATGTTTTCTGTTCAGTGTATTAATCACAATGTGGAGACTGTTTTAGACCTTTCTGGTATGATTATAAATTATGTGGTTGCATCTTTAGAGTTTAACAAGTTTATGATGCATTTAATTTTACCAATAACTATTTTCCATGCAGATGATATGCCAAAACTAGTTAGAGGTGATTCTGCTAGGGTGGTTCAAGTATTTGCAAATTTAATCAACAATTCAATTAAGTTTACTACATGTAAGTCAAAATGTGTATGAAAAATATAACAATATTTATTTAATTTTTTAAAGTGACTAATCTAATTCTAAGTTCTTGTAAATGTATAACAGCTGGTCATGTAATTCTGCGAGGATGGTGTGAATACCCAAATTCTTGCAACGATAGTCCGAATTTTTATCTTGATCAGAAGAAATCAAGGGTTATACATAAGAGCAAAGATAAGATAAATGCAAATCATGCAAAGAGAATATCTTTGAGAGATAACAAAGTGATACTTTGGTTTGAAGTTGAAGACACAGGCTGTGGTATGAATCTTAAAATTTGTTGGGAAAAATTGCATTGAGGACTGTCTCTTTTTGTCGAAATAAAAAACCATTTCAAGAATAAATCACAACGGCTTTCTTCTTATGTATGTGATATAGGTATTGATCCAAGCAAATGGGATTCTGTGTTTGAAAGCTTTGAACAAGCTGATCCATCGACCACTCGACTGTAAGAAATTTAATTTTTTTCATATAGACAAGATAGTAAATGAATTTGATGTAGTTAGTTGCCAATGTAGTTATTGATCTTAGTATTTGATGAAGATCAGACGATTGAGATTTTCAGTTTCTAATTTGTCGAAGTCATGATTTGAGTCATTCGATCTTTATCCAACGACTTAGATCAACTGCAGTGACTGCAGAAATTATTGAGTGTAATGAGTACTTGTTTGCATCAATAAGCCTCCTACATGTTAGATTTTTAGCCTACAAATCATCTTGATATTATTATATAAGATTATTGTAAAATTTCAAAATTTAAGTTTAAGAACTTTTGATTAACTGATTTCTGAATCCTTTACTTATTTCAGGCATGGAGGGACTGGTCTTGGTCTTTGTATTGTTAGGAACTTGGTGAGGATGCAGTCACTGCAATTTAGATTTTCTTCTAAGTTTGCTGATTTGAATATAAGTTCCTTTGATCTCATTATTACTGTGGGATGTCAGGTTAATAAGATGGGTGGAGAAATCAAGGTTACCAAAAAGGAAGGTCAAGGAACATTGATGAGATTATGCTTGCTTCTCAGCGCACCCGTGGATGTCTCGGAACAACATTGTGATGTAAACTTGACAGACAATGGCTTAGTGGTGAGTAAATCACTTTTCTTGGCAAATAATTTTTTAAATAAACATATAACTCATCTCCAAAAATGTACATTTCAACAAAATCAAGTGAATTTAAGGATAAGAAACAGGCTATTAAATACTAAGTGTCGATGCAGGTATTGCTTGCGCTACAAGGCAACATGGGTAGATTAATAACATCAAAGTGGTTAACCAAAAAAGGGGTGTGCACAATGGAAGCATCTGAATGGAATGGACTAACTCAAATTTTGAGGGAACTCTTTCATGCAAGGAGTTCGATCCATAATAATAACAACTTTGATGCACACTATCCAATGAATCTTGAAGGATTCAAGTCCAAATTACTTACCATAAAAGATATGAGGAACCCAATTTTTATCATTGTTGTTGACATTGGTTTACTTGACTTAAGCACAGATATATGGAAAGAACAACTTAACTTGCTTCACAAGTATTTCGGAAGAGCAAAATTTGTGTGGATTTTAAATCATGACACATCAAATACCATAAAGACAGAGCTTCGTCGGAAAGGGCATTTATTAATGGTTAATAAACCTCTTTACAAAGGTAAAATGATTCATATTTTGGAAGCTGTTATAAAAGAGAGAAATCTTGAGCTACAAAAGAAAAATATGAAAGAAGGTGATTCACATGAGTTTCTTGAGATTGATTCTACTCAGTTTGATGCTGCCACTAGCTCTGATGATTCTGATATATCTGAAATTAGTGAAAAGCCAATTGTAAAGGTAACCGATGAAAATGAACATTTGGAAGAAAATAACATGAGGAAAGAAGAATCTTGTTCCTCTGAAGACAACAAAACTAAGCCATTGTCCTTTGCAATAGAGGCTCATGATAGGGTGACAAGGTCAAGAAAAGAAGTGAATGATAAGAAATCTCTTGAGGGATTAAGAATTTTGCTTGCAGAAGATACACCGGTAATTCAAAGGGTTGCTACTATAATGCTTGAAAAAATGGGAGCTGTTGTTGTTGCTGTAGGTGATGGACAACAAGCAGTAGAAGCTCTCAATTACATGGTCAGTGCTGAAGATTGTAGAAGAGAGTCTCTTCAGAAGGAAAGAAATACAAGAACACAAACTGAGATTTTGGTTTGTCGTCCATATGATTTGATCCTAATGGATTGTCAGGTATGAGCTAAAAAAAATTATATATCGGTGTCAACTTAATTTTAATATCTTTAGGAGCTCAATCTTACTTAGAGTCTGTTTGAATTAACTTATTTGATTTTAGCTACTGGCATAAACCGATAAGCACTCGTTAGACTGTTTCATAGAGCTTATGGAAACAGGCTTATGACACGTGCATAAGTTTTTTTAGCTAAGTGAATATCAGCTTAAATATACTGATTCTGTATATGTCTTTGAATTAGATGCCAAAGATGGATGGATATGAGGCAACAAAAGCAATAAGGAAATCAGAGGAGGGAACAGGCAAGCACATTCCAATTGTTGCTCTCACAGCACATGCAATGTCTTGTGATGAAGCCAAATGCCTTAAGGTTGGCATGGATGCTTACTTAACAAAGCCAATTGATTTCAAGAAAATGGTCTCCACCATTCTCTCACTCACTAAACCAACATCTTGACTTCTTTTCACTTTTGTCTCAAGCAACCTAGAAATGTATAGAGTTTTACCACATGTTAACATCATAAATTACAGCTTGATATATGTATTCTAAAATGTAGATCAATTTTCCTTACTGAGCTCACTTGTATCAGTAAACGGCTGCAGTGTTCTTCGTGTGTGCATATGATTGTAATTTGCTGAAGGAAAAGTATTATGTTATGTAAATCCAACATAATTACAAACTCATAATCATATGATGCCTAGTAAAAATAAATGTATATAGAAAGGTAGAAGGAGTAAGAGTCCTTTTGCAATAAATCATTGTCATATAAACATATAAGTTGAATTTTGTTTATGAAAGTGTTCTTGTATTAAGAAATCTTTATTTCCTCTTCTTAGAATTTGTAGTTTTTTCACCCTTCCATTTCATTAGATGCAATGCAAGATAAATTAATAGAATATCAAATAGATACATTATCATACACTGAATAAAATGTTTCACTGCATTATATATTCGTTATCACATTAACAAAGTTTCCTCATCAGATTGCGTCTTCGTCTATACTACTAAACATAAAAAACACAAGAATAGCAGTATATAAAAACATATATCATAAGTTCATAACTCATCTAAACTAGTATTACTTTCTCTTTCATTTGTTATCAACAAAATGGAGAGTATGAAAAGAGCATCACTGTCATGAATTTGATAAAGAGAGATTAAAATAGAGTTTTAAGAAGATGATGATGGTGGTTGTTGATTCCTTAGAACACTAATGAGGAGTTGCCTCAACTCTTCATCCCTCTTCTCCCTCGAAACCATTAACCGTAAGATCTCTTCCTGTTGCCTTGTTAGACGCGCTAGTTCCTCTTGATTCTTTAAGCATTGTTGTTTGAACAAAACCATAACTTCATCATCTTTTTCTTTTCTTTCTCTTTCTTTATCCGATTCTTTAGCTTCGGCTTGAGCAGCCTTATCAGAGTGAAACTGGAGATCGTGCTGCACAACAGTTACTATATTGGACGAAGAGGTTTTGTTTCTGATAGCATAGCTACAGCTTTCACCTTGAGTATCAGCTAAATAAACTCTGTCACTAGACATCCGTGCTTCTTTGCTCCCATTTGTATCATTAAAATCTTTCTCCAAACTCCCTATTGAAAGTATAATGTCATCTTTTGAAACTGGCCTTTTCAGTGGTAATATATTTTCATACGGAACATCAGCATATAACTCAACAACCTTCCTAGTTTTAGTTTTTGAACCATCATCACAAAATTTTCCAAAAACAAGAGTGTCAACAAGATGGGGAGGAAAACCAGGTGGAACACCAACATCATTACTACTTCTTTTAGCTTTTCCTACATGAGCTCTATGTTTTCTAGAACTTGCACTTCTCTTCCGCTTCACAATGTTCTTGACAAAATCGTCCCGACCTAATACTGATTTCTTCCACCACTTTGCATAATGTGTAGTAACATCTGCCTTGAAAAATCTTGGTGGAAAATACAGTTTTTTATCAGATATAGGTCTGCAGTAGTTTTTCCAAGCAATGGCTTTAGTCTTATTGAATCTAGGCACATAACTTGGAACATCTTGATCCATTCCAAATTGCATAGCAACTCTATGTGGAAGATATTGCTCTATAGATTCAAATCCAACTAGCTCACAAACTCTCAAGCATATAACAAATGACAACATCTCATTATCTAAATCTTTCTTACAGATCCAAAATTCATCATTTGGATAAAACACTCCACACTTATCAGCAAATCTAACATATGGACGCCAAAGAAAATCATCAACAGCTGAATCTAATGCAAACCTCACATTGTCAATTTTCAAAGCCTTAATCTTATGCCACTTCAACAACACATGGTCTCCATTATTGATTAACTTAGGTTGTGGTTGCAAATTTTTGAACCTCTCCCACACCCAAATTTGAACCAAGTAAAAGGGTGATTGTACATTAACCTCCAACTCCAATGGAAATTTCACCATTGTTTTCAAATCATCAACTTTCTTCTTGAACAAACTCAAATCCTTATATAAGTTAGCTAAAACTGTCGGTGCTAATGCAATAGGATTCCCTCTAGCAAGACGAATAGCAATAGGAAACAAACAGCTTTTCACCACATTGCTTTTATTAGGAAAAACAAAAATTGCTAACCAAGTAGCAAGAAATGCTTCATTTTCAATTTCACTACTTTTATTAATAAAACTATCCATCCATAATGATGTTCTAGGCTTACCTTGTTTACTCTTATAAAGTTGTCGTCTTGCAACGATCAATTTTTCTTCGACCTCTTTCATTTCTTGATCTTCAAGTAAAGTAAAAACAGGATCACCAAAAAGAGAGTAACCCCCCAAAACAACAACATCCTCCAAAGTTATTGTTACCTCACCAAAGGGTAACACAAAGGTATTTGTCTCACAACACCATTTCTCAACAACCCCATAAACCAAGTCTTGATTTTTCATTACATGACTCTTTGTGCTCATTATAGCTTCAAAGATTCCAGCTTTTTTCCACACGGATTCATACTTAAGTTTAAGTTCATCAACCCACCTAACCCATTTCACTTTTGGGTATCGCCACCCATTGAAATGGATTTTCAAAGGCCACTCTGTTGGTTTAAACTCAGAAGTGGAAAATGATGGGTTAAACTGAAAAGTAGGTTGATGAGTGGAATTTGCAATTGGTTTGAGAAAATGGGCAGTTCTGAAAGTTGGCTGTTGAGTATCACTAGGTGATGAAAGCATGAAACTTTCCTTCACCTCCATGATGGTATCTTCCAATGGTTGTTGATGAATGATGGGTATTAGACTATTCATCAGAAAGGTTTAGTAATCTTTGATGTGAATGTGGTGATTAGGTGAAGCCATTTTTGGTTTTGTTTGGTACTGCAGCTTCAGAGTGGTGTGGTACTTTTGACCATTGTTTTGTATTGTAAATAAAATTTTAGGTTAATTTGCAACTTCACAAAAGGTTTTTGAACTTATTGTAAAATAGCTTATGTAAATAAATAAAATTTTAGGTTAATTTATAAGTTTTTACTAACAGAAATTGTATTTTTATAAGTTATTTTATCATAAACTAGCTCAAAAAACTTATAATAATAAGTAAAAATGCATTTATTTGCATAAGTTCAAAAATAAGCTAATCTAAACCGGTCCAAAATATACTTGCATAGATTTTCAAAAAACATTAAGAAAAGGGTAAAAAATTGTTAAGCAATGAGACTAATCATCATTTTATCAAAATTAATTTCAATATATTGAAGTATAAAATTAAGCTCTAATTTTTGTCAAAAAAAAAATTAAGCTCTAATTGATATAATACTTTTATTGATTAATCAATGAAATCTGCAGAAATAAGATGAATCTTACGGTTGTAATTCATTTCAAGGCTAATCCTCACATTCGCTGGTTCAGAAGATTTAAAATTTCGCAAAAATAACAAAAGTTGGCCCATGCAGGTCTCGAACCTGCGACCTTCGCGTTATTAGCACGACGCTCTAACCAACTGAGCTAATGGGCCACTTGAAATAATTCTGACATTAATGCTATTTAACTATATAACAATTAACAAGCACGTTCACTTATCAACTTTTAATGTTTCATCCTTCATTTTACCGTTTATTTTAGTGCTAACAGTTGAACTTTGTGACTAGATTAAATTTGGGACAAGTGATCGATGTTGAATTGCTTTATCATTCAACACCACTTATGAGTATTTGTTTTAAAAAAATTCAGTTCCAAAACTATGTATGTTTGGCCAAAAGTTGAGAGTAACATGCTTTTGAAAAGAGAGCATACAATAAAATGTAAATTACATTTGTAGGAGTATATTATTATATGAATGGTTCTGAAATTCACACCTTATATACATGATATATATGTTTATATGGAGAACAAATAAAGAAAAAATATTTATAACAATGCATGTTTCAATTGATATTCTTGTTGAGCTCAAGTAAGTAACCAAGGATCACAACAGTTGAGGCAATAACAAATCCTAGAACTCCCTTGGCCAATTTGGAACGAAAATTGCAATTTGGATTGAAGCCTAGTTCAGAAAGTTTCTTGTGTGATGTTGCATAATCTCTGAAAAATGCATCCTCATCCTAGTACAATATTTCAAATTTATTATTAGTAGCCCCAAAATCATCATTTACTATTATATTAGTACAATAAAAAGCAAAAAAAGAGGTAATTAAGGGCAATACCTTAGCATAGAGTTCAACATACTTGCGGAACTCATCATCTTCGACTAGAGCTTTATCCGTGGGAAGCTTCAATAAGTCTTTTGATTCCGATTTCAATAGTTCCCTATATAAGTTAATCTTGTGATGATCTTCAAATTTTCATAACATTAACTTTAAACAAACAAATTAACATTGAAACATGCATATTATCTTACACAAAATAGGAGTTATCAAATTTGAGAGGGTCTCTCGTCCATGGACCTTCAAAGTCGGAGCGATCTTTATGCGCTTTACCCTAATCAATCAAAATGTATTAATTAAATTAAAATTATGTATCCTTGAACAAATATAAAGGAGTGTTGGATTTATGGTTTGTGATTGTATGTACCAAAGTGTGGCCTCCAGACAGAGCTACAATGTCTTTATCAGTGAGACCCATGCGATAAAAGATCTCTCTTAAATGTGATGCACCTGTTTTTTATTTTGCATTTTACATTAGTGAAATCATTATAAGTAATTTAGTGTCAGATTCAAGATTCAGCCACATGATTTTTTTTACCTTGTTTGGCATCTGGAAGACGACCTTCTTGTGGAGATTCCAATGAATCCTAATTCAAAATAAAACACCAATTTGCTAGTAATATTAGTTGAATCATTAGGTTATATTATTATAAGTAAACAAAACATGATTTACACTGCATTAATTTACATGATGAATATGAATATACCTTTCTGCCAGGAACAAAGTGAATAGTTGGACCCCCAGTGACCTCTACCCCTACAACACCAGCTAGCTGAAATACATACAAATATAGATATATTATAATATGATGACTCCATATGTCGAATTCTTTTAGACGGGGCGACAATCACCACCAGAAATTCATACATAAAACTGTAAGGTATCGATTTTGGATCCAGATAAAAGTGTTCAGTCTAACTGTTAGAAATAATATAAAACCATTGAAATAGTTTTTCCTAACAGCTTAAGCTTTTGGGATAATCGGTTATTTGACACTAACAATATCAGCACTTACGAGTTGAGCTAGGTCGAACCACTTGTTAATATACTCTTAACTAATATCTTTATGATCCTAGAAAAACTAATATCTTGATTACAACAAACAAAGTAATTAAAATAACCTGGTAAAGATCAGCATATGAAATTTTGGGGTGTTTAAGCTTCACTTCCTCTGTTTCTCAAACAATAACAATTAAGCAAAAAATATATTAATTTTATAATTTCAGTCAAATTAAACAAATTAACTTGACTAAAAAAATTAAACAAATTAATAAGGTCACCACTGTCTGTCTCTGTCACCCACCACATAATTCAACTGCTGTTTTTAAGCCCTTGTTAGCAGCATGATTAAGCTCTAATTGATTCCTAATAGAACCATTTGGACCCCCTGTTCTTGTTTTTGCATCATAGGTACCAGCATCATGCCACCTATAATTCAATAATATACAAATTATATATAAGTTAACAGAATGTTAATTTGTAAAGTTTAAATTAATGCAACCAATTAACATACGCTAATCGAAGCATGAGAGGAGCACAGTTTTTGCTGGAGATAAGAGAACGAAGATCACGACGAGTCTTCTCGATTTCTTTAACATACTCTGCATCAACTCCATATTCACCTGCCATGGCTGCAATCAATGGAAACTGCCAAAAGTGAATTGTATACAAATATGGTTTTGCTTGCGATTGTGATGTGGTTGATTAATTTATTTATAGGAAAAGATGAATGAGCAAGAAGATGCTAGTTATGTTGACATGGCATGCATAGACATGCAAGTAAAGGATTGATTTCATTCCTTTTTATTATTGCTTACTTTGCTCTGAAAAGAAGAAAAGGAAATTGTTTTTCTCTTATGTTGCTTCACAACCAGAACATTCGATCAACATCCATCACATTTTGTCTATATAGTCATACAAAATTCTAGAAAATAAATATGCAATCATATCTACAATATACTTATCTCATATTTGCATACCTTATTCAACTTGTAGTTAATTTAATTGAAGGTTAAAATTGTAGTAAATACAACTACATGAATTAACCACAATTTTCAATGTGAAATTGAACTAATCATTTATTCAATTAAATTAACAATATTTTTGTACGTAATTAATCAAATGTTAGAGATGTATAAAAATGTGAATGATCATAAAACATTTTTTAATTCAGTTAACGTCTGTCGGACTTTTTTAATTTTCACTTTGAAAAAGTAAATATCTTTGACTAATAAATATTTTGAAACAAATTCTCATACCATGACACATAAAACTAAATCGGGGACTTGAATTCAGTGCAGTTAAACTACGTACCGTCAGCACATTTAAATCGTCTAGTTACGAACATAAAAATGTGAATTTTAAATCGTCTGATTTTAATCGGACGACATACATATGATTCATCATGTGTAGTCAAAAGGGGCCTGAGCATGCACAACTTCTGGCCCTACAACGGGGAGAGAGTCCGTGAGATAAAATCGCCTATGCTGCTATGTCACTGTGTGTCTATCTTAAAGTACCAAAATGCCCTCTCCAATTAAAGATACTAGTAGTTTTATAATCTAAAGTTCTGTGTGCATAACATACCCATCCATGGATCCCATCTGGCACTGTCACCTTTGTTTTTCCCTTTACCTTCACAGCTTTACCTTATGCTATTGCTATGCATGATCCTTCTTCACCTTCTGTAAAGACCATTCATTAATTTCATTTATCATAATTACCCCAAAACCATACCAAAATATCCCCATCAAAAGGGGTATTTTCGTCACAATATAAACTCAAATATTTAAAAAACATAACAAAAAAAACAGTCCTTTTTAATACTCCCTACAGGCTCTCTTCCCAAAGCCTCCTTGTCCCAAAAACACAAGTACCTAACCTATCACTATTTCCTTTCTCCATTCTTGCCTACTCCATATAGAAATCCAAGCACAACCATTCTTAAACTAAACTAAACTACATTGTACTTTTTGCAGTTCAAAGTTCATTCTCATATTCAAGTATAAACATTTTCAACCACAAACCAAACAACTACGCTAGTGAGTGTTACTCAAATGTCTTAGTTACTGTATTAAAGTTCTTGTTTTTTTCCAAACCCAAAAAAAACAAAAAGAAAAAAAAAATCAACTTTTCCACTTGCAACCCAAATTCAAAGTTCGAGACATTTCACTTTTTGCAGAAACCTCCACTACCCTTCTTCACTTCTGATCTCACAACATGAACCCAACAAATACAAAACCATAAAAAAACTACCTTTATTCTTCTACCTACAACAATTTTGTGTCTTTGTTTTCTTTGATCTAGTTAACAAAAATGGGTTGTTGTTATTCAAGAGTAGAAAGGGAAGAAACAGTGTCACATTGCAAATCAAGAAAACGTTACATGAAACAATTGGTTGAAGCAAGACATGCTTTTTCAGCTGCACATGTTATGTACATTCGATCTCTTCGTTCAACTGGTTCTGCTTTGTTTCACTTTGCAAACGCTGAAAAAACCACTCAATTTAACCACCATCTTATTCCTGAGCCAAAACCCATTCTTCCACCACCGCCGCCGCGTGCTCCGTCGCCAATGCCGCCACCACCACCACCTCCTATGAGTCCTAGTTTAAGTTCTTATACTTGGACTTCTGGGACAGGTTCATCTCCTCTTCCTCCGCCTCCTCCGCCGCCACCTCCGCCGCCGGTGATGTCCTCCGGTTGGGATTTCTGGGATCCTTTCATGCAGCAACCACCTCCTCCTCCTTCGTCGAGGTCGGCGACTGAGGAAGAGTGGGAAGCTACTACTACTACTGGCTCTGAGATGGTTGTGAATGTGATGACTGGTGGTACGGCGGCGAGTATGGCTACTCCGGCTTCTGGGGTGGTGGGGTATTCTAAGGAAACATCAAGTGAACTTGCAATGGTGGTTTCTAGAAATAGTAAAGATCTGGTTGAAGTTATCAAAGAGCTTGATGATTACTTTCTTAAAGCTGCTGATGCTGGTTCTCATGTTTCATTTCTGTTACAAGTTCCAAGTTCTGGTTTTTCTGATCATAGTAAAGCAAGTAAGTTCACATGCATGTCACAGATTTTAGGTTGTTTTTGTTTAGTAGGACTATTAATAATCTTAATCTATTTGAAATTTGAAATTTTGGGTTGTTTTTGTTGAGTGTTAAGTTAATGAATGAAGTAGTAAAATTTCCTTTTTTGTTTATTGTTAATTGTTTTGTGTTGTTGAACATTGAACATTGAAGTTGGTGTTTTTTGTTTTTGAATTTTGAATGTTGTGTTTTGTACTTGTTGGTGGTAGGTAAAATGTACGGAAATGGATGGAGTTTGAGTCCTTCAATGTGGGCTTGGGGTTCTTCAAGTCCTAAAGTGAATGGATTTGGGAAACTGACTCAGGAGGTTTCTGTTGGTAGTTTTAGGGCTAATGGTGTTGGAAATGGTGGACATTGCTCTACTTTGGAGAGACTATATGCATGGGAGAAGAAATTGTACCAAGAAGTCAAGGTTTGTAGCTCTTTTTTCTTTTATTTCCGCATGCCTTGAAAACACTTGTTTTCACACAGTAAACGATCTTGGCCGTTAATCTAAGTTCGTTGGGATGACTTAGATTACACAGTAACATAATCGGTTTTAAACGATCTCGGCTGTTAATTTGAGATCAATCAGATGGGATTTTAAATTGTGTGACGCAGTTTACGACTCCTAATCCTACTTAGAGGATAATAATACTAATAAAAGGAAAAGGAAAAAGAGAAATAAAGGTTATTGATGATTTTGTCTTTTGTGGGCATAAACATGATGTGGGTCTAGTGAAGAAATTTTGTTCTTTACAACTAACATTCTGTGGATGGACTATGATTTTCTATTATTAGTCATGTAACTTTATTTTGACTCATCTTTTTGAAGTCTCTAAAGCAATGTTGAAGAAAGACATTAATCATTTTAAAGAGGAAATCTAAGTCTAACCCTTTTGTCATTAGATTCATTAGGTGATTTGATGATTTCCATTTATAGTTTCTTAACTTTGTGTGATATTGTTTGGTTGGTCATAAGAATGCTAAAACAATAAAGATGGAGCATGAGAAGAAAATGGCAATGGTAAGGAAGTTGGAGATGAGAAGTGCTGACTATTTGAAGACAGAAAAAGCAAAGAAAGAAGTGGAGAAATTAGAATCACAAATGATGGTTTCTTCCCAAGCCATAGATAGTACATCTGCTGAAATCATCAAATTAAGGGAGATAGAGCTCTACCCTCAACTCATTGAGCTTGTCAAAGGGTTAGTCTTCTCTTTTTTTCTACTGCATTTTTCAATTTTATACATAACTATGCATAGTAATACAGTAGATTGGTTAGTATTAGTAATAGTAAAAAACTAACAATTGGCGTGTAATGTAAATATTCTTGTAAGCGCTCTCTGCGCCTAAGGGCTTTGTGACCCTGGCAAGCCCAAAGACCCTAGTCGCCTAAACTTTTTCTTATAAAACTACTAGCAACCGAGTCTGGATTCCCTGTTGTAGAAAAAGTACATGTTTGCATGCACTAAACACTCTAATTGTGTGATATTCTCGGCCATTAACTCAAGATCGGGTGGCTAAGATTACACAATAACAAAATCATCTTCAAATGATCTCGGCGGTTAATGAGATTGAAACTGCGTGACCTAGTTAAATGCACCAAATCCAAATCCTTCTTGAAGCAAGGATTGCATGTTTAGACTTCAGACTCCTTTAAGATGGATTTGGATTAGGTGCAGTGAGTCACATGCATTTTGGAAATCTGATTAAGACAAGACGGTTTAGATTTTAAAGCCGGTTTTATTTTATTTTTAAATCCAAAAAAATCAAACTTGAAATTTGAACACGCAGGGTTGTGACAACACACATTCAGGGGATGCATTTGGGATCGTTGATTGCTTAGAGTTAGAGGAGTGGTGACAGCTGTTTTATGTATGTAGTAGTAGAGTTAGAATCAAGTACTAAGAATTGGTTCAGACTTCAAAGTACATGCATGCATAGCATAGTAACAATAGAATACAATTGTTCTATCACTTGTTTTTGGTGAAGACAAATACTGAATACCCTTATCTTGACAAGTACAATCTGTACGACCAAAATCTTGTTTTTTGAACTAGTGAGAATGAGATGAAAGCTCTCTAAAACCAACCCTTTTTCTTGATCTTGGACTTAGGATAGTACTATATATATGATTTTTTGTAACCATATATATTATAGATGGGATGTTACAAGGTTCTTGCATGATGGTTCTTTTCTGCTCATAAACCAAGATATACTTTTTCCATTACTTTGGAAACTCATTTGTACAAAATATACTGTACTGTTTAGAGACAAGTTCAAAAAAGTGGTACCTTATTGGAGACAGGTAATTTGACCTTTGTCAAAGGCTTAAAATTTATTATATTTATATTCTTCATTGACCATTCTACTGAATGATTGTCCTGAATTATATTAAATTATTGTTACTTCTGATTTCCTAACAGAATGTGTATCATCACTAGCTTGATTTCTGTTTGCTGGATTATTCATCGATTGTGATATTAAGCGCACATGCATAACTAATTATGAGTGTTAAAAATATTACTTCTTTATTTTCTCACTTTATTCTGTACTCACTTAGAGGCGCCTAATTCGTTTTGATATTTAATAAAATTAGTCTCGATGAACATTTTGTGCTTCTTGTGCCGACAGGTTGATGTGCATGTGGAGAAGCATGTATGAGTGTCATCAAGTCCAGAAACACATAGTTCAACAACTTGAATATCTCAATACCATACCATCGAACAACCCTACATCTGAAATTCATAGACAATCAACACTTCAGCTGGAGCTCGAAGTACAGCAATGGCACCAATCCTTTTGCAACCTCTTCAAAGCTCACCGTGATTATATTGAATCGCTCACAGGTTGGTTAAGGCTCAGTCTTTACCAGTTTAGCCGAAACCCTCTTAGCAGAACGGCTGAAGAGTCAAAGATGTACACCCTCTGCGAACAATGGCACCTTGCTGTCGAGCATATACCTGACAAGGTAGCGTCCGAAGGAATAAAAAGTCTGTTGACGGTTATACATGCGATTGTAGTTCAACAGATGGAGGAGCATAAACAAAAGAAGAAGTCGGATTATGCGTTCAAAGAGTTTGAGAAGAAGGTGGTTCAGCTTAGATCCTTGGAGTGCAAGTATGGTCCTTACTCCATGACGGAACAGTCTGGTTCAATGAGAAGAATGAAGGACCCTGTCGTTGAGAAGCGGGCTAAGGTGGAAGCTTTGAGAGCGAAGGCTGAAGAAGAGAAGACGAAACATGAAAAGGCAGTGAGTGTTACGAGAGCAATGACATTGAATAACTTGCAAATGGGTTGTCCTCAAGTTTTTCAAGGGATTGTAGGGTTTTCAAGTGTGTGCACGGAGGCTTTTGAGTCTGTATACAACAAAGCTAAAGTTGCTGAACAGGAGCGCGACGTTAAGAGAATATTACCGTAGGAGAATTGACATGGACCTGTATAGATGATAAATCACCCTTTTGCTCATATGACTTGTAGATTGCAATGTAGCACTGATACTCCAAATTGAAGTCATGTTTGATGTTCAATACCGACACGACATTGACACATTTTCAAATATTTCACTTTTTCAAATTATCATTGTTGTCAATGTGTTACGTGTCCTGTCCGTGTCTGGATCAGTGTTTCACAGGTAGATTGTATTTTTTTTGTTTTACACCTAGTAATATCATGAATCGTGATACCTGATACCTTTCAAACCAACTTCAACGGAGGTGAATAGAAGATTGAAATCTAATTTCCTTTTTTTAATCGTCATTTCAGTCATTCTACATTTGAGTCATTATACATTTGGCGAAACAGTCTACAATGAGTAGCTCCATGCTAAGCTTCTGGTGTGACTAAAAAAAAAATGTGACTTCCAAATGCATGCAGTGAAAGCAGAAGCTGCCAACTTGATTAGGCAAAGGAACATTGAAACACTTTTCACTTTGGTTATTATTAGTGTTAATATAACTGGACATAGTTGATATAAGTAGATAAATATTGAAGCACTTTTAACTTGGTTCTATTGTCTCATTCACACTTTTCTTGAAAGGATCAATGATGTGTTACAACTTACAAGGACTACTTATCTTATCAAAGTTGGTTTTATTTGTGCATGCTCTGTTCGCTCTGAAAAGTTCTGTTGGAGTTTAGCTTAGTGTGTGTGTCTGATTTTGCCTCTGGTCTTGTATATAGAAAAAGTTAGTCAAAAAGTATGTACCTGATCTACTTCCTCCGTCTCAAAATAACTGACCTAGTTGACCACTGTCACGTTTGCCAATATACAACTTTAATTGTTAATATCTTAAATTATATTTTATTAAAAATTATAAAAATTATATATTTTGAAAATACTCATCGAAACAAATCAAACGTTTCATTTGGTAATATTTGCATATATATATATGGGTTAGGATCAAATGACACCAAGGTGTCAAAGTTAATTTGACACCAAATCTCATCCCTTTATTTTATTTAATCCAAAGGTTAAAAACAATCACTAGAACAATTAACATGATCAAATATGAAGTAATATGTTTCACAAATCTTTCCATCAATAGAAGATTTTATATTTCCTAAATAGAAATCAATATTTATTGTCATAATTTTCCTTGGTTCTTAGTTTAGCAACAACAACGTAAAAGGTGTTATCACGGTTATGGATGAAATTTTCTGTATTTTTGGACCTGGAATTTTAGGACATACTCTTTATATTGGAATTCAAAAAAAAATTCTTCTATCTGATTCAGTGTACAAATTCTATCCGATTAAGGATTCAAAAAATTCGAAGAAAATAACTATGATGAATATCCTTTATTAAGAATTATAAATATCATAGGTATGATGGTATGAACATCAACTATAAAACGTCTTTCCTTGGAATTTTTTTTAATCCATATGTTGTTTCAAATACTATTAGTATGGAGAACTACCAGAAAAAACTAGGAATTGTCGTTGTAGCCATGGTTGTGTCATGTGTCCAAAAAGTTTAGTAAGACAAGAAAACAAAATTGAAAAATGTTTCTTTCTATTTAGGTGACATAATGTCATAATGAGATATAAAATCTTCTATTGATGGAAAGATTTGAGAAAAATATTACATGATATTTGATCATGTTAATTGTTCTAGTGATTATTTTTAACCTTTGGATTAAATAATATAAAGGGATGAGATTTGGTGTCAAATTAACTTTGACACCTTGGTGTCATTTGATCCTAACCCTATATATATACTAGACTCCAACCCGTGCGTTGCACGGGTTTTGTGAAGTGTCAGTTATATGATTTAAATTGTCTAAGATTATAAAAAAATCACATATAGAAATCACATAAAATAGTCTAAGATTATAAAATAAAATAACAATCGAAATAATGGGATATATTTAAGGCAACTTTTATATTTTATTTGTTATGATTTATTTTTGCGAGACAAAATATTTGTTGTGACAAAGCGGGATATATTTAAAAACGAAAAGTAAATCGAAAAATAAAATTTTTTGCATAATTATCATATAAGCCATAACAACGGGTTCTATTTGTATTTTGTAAGGCAAGATTTTTATTTTTGCCAAGGCAAGATTTTATATTTTTAGTTGGACGTAATTTTGTTGAATAAAAGTAAAATATCAGAATTGATAACCAATATGTTCAGCTTTTTTATAAGAATAACCAATGTTCTATTTGTTGATCGAATATATTAATTTATTTGAAATTTGTTATCCTAAATATAAGAAAGCATAAGAACAATAAATATATTCAAGTCAACATAAGAAGACAATGGATTTCAAATGGCTGGAAACTTTTGCATTTCTTCAAAATCACATTTTTCATTATAATAATCAGATTAATTGAAAAGTTAAAATACAAAAAATAAAAAAATAAAAAATAAAAATTGATAAGGTTGCCAACTCAAAAGAACAACATTAACCATAAAGTTTAAGTATTAGGAATGAGTATGGTTCCGTCATGTAAAAAGGAATATCTCTTTCATCTCCCAGGATTTACATCAGCACCTGAAAAACATTGATCAACTTCTGTATACAAAAAAAAATTGGAACTTTTTACAAAAAAAAAAAAACAAATAAAATTAAACATCAGTATACAAAAAACATCAATATACAAATGATACCAACATGCCAGAAGTAACATCAGCAGCTAAAAAGCATCGATCAACTTCTCTCGATCCGTTGCAGGATTATGATTTAAAGTACCTATTATTGTATGAATAAAAAAAAGTAAGGAAAAATATAAAAATGTAATTATAAAGATAAACAACTAACACTTATAAAAATATTTTCAAACCTCTCAATAAATTTAGAGAAAGATTAGTAAAAGGATTAAGATTAACCATTTTTATTGTAGCATTGAAGGAGAACCTGTCCACGGAACCAAAATAATAGATGTGAGTTTGAGGGATGAAGGAGATAATAAATGAAATTTGTGAGGAAACAACAAAGGAGCCGGTTAGACTGCAAACAACGACAATTGCAAACGTGTGAAATATACCGTTAAAAACTTTCATTGACATACATAAAAATACAAATATAAAAAAACTTTCAAACAAACATAGACACTTAAGAAACTTTATTTGTAAATAAACCAATTCATAGACACTTTCAAAGATAAAAAACTGATTTCTCTCAAACAAACATTGTTTGACTTCTAAAAAAAATCAACGTGAATCATCAACGTGTATGTATATCAAATAAGTGATCATAAATTTTTGAGAGTTTGTTATGGTGTATATATAATATAATAATATGGGATATATTTCAAAAGAGTTGGTTATGTTGTGTATGTATATCAAATAAGTGATCATAAATTTTTGAGAGTTTGTTATGTTGTATATATAATATAATAATATGGGATATATTTCAAAAGAGTTGGTTATGTTGCGTATGTATATCAAATAAGTGATCGTAAATTTTTGAGAATTTGTTATGTTGTATATATATATATATATAATATAATATATTAATAATAATATATGGGATATATTTAAAGTTTTTTTTTTCCGTAGACATCAGACATATTACCCGTATTCAAGTATTATATAATAATAATATATAATATAATATATAATAATAATAGTAGAAAGTTAATATAATACTAATATATAATAATAATAGTAGAATGTAATATAATATATAATAATAATATTTAACATGGTGAGAGATTCCATATTTATTAGATGTTGATTGCAAAATAATAACATAATAATAATAATAATAATACATAATATAATATATATAATAATATTAATAGAAAGCTAATAATAATAATAATAATAATAATAAATAAATATTTAACATGGTGAGAGATTCCATATTTATTAGATGTTGATTGCAAAATAATAACAACTTGATTGATGCAGTGTAGTGGCAAAAAACACAAAATAGATCTTAAATGTTGTGTGTTCGATTCTCGGTGAGGCCTTTTTTAAACATTTTATTTTAATATTTTAGGGTAAAATGAGAGGAAAAAAGAGCGGGAAAAAAATTAGGGTTAAGAATAGCAAAACAGAACAAGCTTATAATATAAGAGATATATTAGTAGAAAAATATAGTTAAAGTAGATCATATGAATAGTACTCAAAATCAAAAATAGGTTACTTATTTTGGGACGGATGGAGTAAAATTTAAATCAAATATAGAATCAATTTTTTATATTTTTAATTGGTAGTAATATTTGGATATATTCATATAAAAACGTGTTGTAGTGCGAATTATGTTTGAAGTAAAAAATTATAAATTCTAATTTCAAGTTGGAATTAATTGAAATGACACTAATAGCTATTTTATGATCTCTTGAGCTTTGAATGACAAAATTTCTAAAAGTTTTAACATTATTGTATGCCAAAGTCAAAAATCGAACTTAAGTTCTTGGTTAAGCTAGAAGAGATTCGCGCATCTCATTTAAGTGCTCTCGAGTGAAATACAAAAATGAATAACTTATATCGTCAAAAATCTTGTATTGATTTTATAAAGATTTCACCTGGTCATGCTCTAATTAACCATACATAGCGTGTTGTATAATATAAATACATAAATAAAATATACAACACAAGGGTCTCATTCACAAAATTCTCCCGGGCACGTATAGTCATATAGAAGATTATTTTGTTTTAAGCTTCAAATTAAAAACTATACAAGAATGTTAAATGAAATTGAAATTTGTTTTGCCTATTATAAATACCACAATATTCTTGAGTACAAGCACCACACATCTTTCTCAACATTTAACTGCTAATTAACCAACATCAAAGCAGTTTTTTTTCCCATTATTGTCACACTTCACTAGCTAGTAGCTACCATGGCTGCCAATAATCAATTATATCATATTTCATTAGCATTGCTTTTCTGTTTGGGATTGTTTGCTATTCAAGTCACTTCTCGCACTCTCCAAGATGACTCCATGTATGAGAGGCATGGACGATGGATGACTCAATATGGCAAAATCTATAAAGATCATCAAGAAAGGGAGACGCGTTTTAAGATATTCACAGAAAATGTGAATTACATTGAAGCTTTCAACAATGTTGATGATACAAAATCATACAAACTCGGCATTAATCAATTTGCAGACCTCACCAATGACGAGTTCATAGCATCTAGGAACAAATTCAAGGGGCATATGTGTTCTTCAATCACAAGGACAGCTACTTTTAAGTATGAAAATGTAAGTGCAATCCCATCCACGGTGGATTGGAGGAAGAAAGGGGCAGTGACGCCTGTGAAGAACCAAGGTCAATGTGGTAAGTGTTTATCTAATAAGTAACATATTTAATTCTATGTGATAAATAGTAGAATTATCATCTAACTCTAGTTGATTTTAATTTATATTTTGTAGGATGTTGTTGGGCGTTTTCTGCTGTTGCTGCAACCGAAGGAATTCATAAGTTGAGTACTGGAAAGTTGATCTCTTTATCAGAACAAGAACTTGTTGATTGTGACACAAAAGGTGTGGACCAAGGTTGTGAGGGTGGTCTTATGGATGATGCTTTCAAATTCATCATTCAAAATCACGGACTTAGCACCGAAGCTCAATACCCCTATGAAGGTGTTGACGGAACATGCAATGCAAACAAAGCATCTGTCCAAGCAGTTACTATTACCGGATATGAAGATGTCCCAGCCAACAGTGAGCAGGCACTGCAGAAAGCTGTGGCAAATCAACCAATATCTGTAGCCATTGATGCTAGTGGATCTGACTTTCAATTTTACAAAAGTGGTGTCTTTACTGGTTCATGCGGAACTGAGTTGGATCACGGTGTCACTGCCGTAGGTTATGGTGTCAGTAATGATGGAACTAAGTATTGGTTGGTTAAGAACTCATGGGGAACTGATTGGGGTGAAGAAGGATACATTATGATGCAAAGGGGAGTTGAAGCTGCTGAAGGACTCTGTGGCATTGCTATGCAAGCATCTTACCCTACTGCTTAAATGTCAAACTTAATACTTATGTCACCTACACTTTGTAATTCGAGCTAAACTGTGTTTGTTTGTGCATTTATCAGCTACATTCATCATGGTTTCTACAGCTAGTTGTGTATATTCTATACATTTACATGTTATACTTGTGCATTTATCAATACAATGAAGATATTAAAAGTTACTGACCAGTCTTCTTTTTCTCTAGTTAGATTTTTTTTTTCCTCCCGATTTTAAAATCCCACAAATCTTCTTTAATTTATAACTTACAAAGGACTCTCAGAAAGTGTTTCTCTCTTACAACTCTTGGGTTTTGACAAACTCAACTTGTAAATGAAGTAACATTGGTTTGGGTTTTTGAAATATAATGCAAGTCAAACATATATAAGAGGAATGCTAAATTAATGAAAGTTTAGAACATATTTTGTAAACAGTTTAGTTAAGCACTTATTTAACAAACTGTTTTGCAAAGCTTGTTAGATATTTATAAGTTATTCTAATGAGCACATTGAAATAAATTAAAAAAAATTATAGACACAAGTTATTTTTTATGACTATATTCAAACACTGATACAAAACATATATAAACTCTTTCAAACATCACCTTAATCAAGAATATTCAAGCATTTCCAATTGAAAGAATATATTTTCATGACACTTGCCTGTGTTTGGTAGACTGTTGAGCTTTCAAATCCTCTCCAGCCAACGAAGAGATAGCTAAAATCTTCCAAAAACTGAAAAATCCATTAACTTTGACATCACAATTGAAAGAATATATTTTTCACCTATCTATTGTATACAACAGCACACCTGCGGTGCAACCAAGTTAAACGCTTATCCTTTTTAAGAGACAAAAATACCTCCCTTGCATTGGGATTATTGAAAAGATCTAGAGCAGAAAAATATAGTTGTTGATCAACATCTTGCATCAAATCTAAGTACTTAATACAGTCAGCTACACTGTATTTAGAGTTAAGTTGTTCTATGGCAGCTGCCCTCATCTTTGAAGCAGATGCCATCTCCAATATAGCGTCTGCAATAGCATTATCAACTCCTTTACGTCCTCTTTTCCGACTACTATAAGTTGCTGTAGGTGTAGTAGGTTGAACTGTTTGAGGGTCATTTGCATCTTCATCGTCCTCAGTTTCAGATGAAGACTCCTCTTGATGTGTGCTCAAGAACTCTGGACATGGGGCGGTAGGAGTATCTTCCCCGTCAGAGGCGGCTAAATATTCATGCTTTCCATTCGTTGTTGGCTCAGAGAATATTGTACATAGCTCCTTAAAGATTGGGCAGCCACCACTTTTTACAGTCTCGGCATCCGGATGGTTCTGTAATTTTGTAAAAGTTACAACAAAAGTATTTAATTTAATACAGAACAGAAAACAGCTCATACCTAAGTGCAATGAAACTCCAACCCCAAAACAACATACTTCACAAATGATTCGGCTCCTCTAAAGTGACAGGAAAAATTGGGGATTGTTGTATTTATTGGAAGATCAACGGTTGAGATTTAAATAACTCATGAATGTGCATTTCATATTATTATAATCTGAACTGTTGATTTTTCAATTAATGGCTTTATTCCTCACTTTTCCCTCTTAAATAAATTTGCTTACTTTAGAAGAGGATTATATCACCATTCTCAAGAGTTGCATCGTTACCATCATATTTGATCACTAAAATGAAAGAAAAAAAATGTAAACCAAAATTCTAGTGAACTTCAAATTAATCTCAGATTGACTAACTAGCTACTTGGTTGCATCTCGACCAGCATGGTAAGAAATAAGTTTAAAAAAACTGACTTTTCATATAAAGCATCCATTAATTTTTACCCTCATTTTTAGGGGAAGACAAAACTGAGCAATGAACATGTGTTCAAAAGTTTCCTCCTCAAGAAGGACGATTTTTCAGTGTTCAATTAATAACAACGAAGCACATGATGGATGAGTATACCTTAATGTATTCGGCCCAAATTTCATCATCGGCCCTTATAAATCCAGTGGCTTCATCCCAAATAAAATCCCCTTCATCAAGAATGGACTTCACGATAGCATACTGCCTCCTCATTACTGAATATCGATTTTTGAGTTGTTCCTTATCCCATTTCAGACCTGTTTTGTTGTAAAATCCATCACAAATATATTTCCATGCTTTCTTATTGAATGAATTGTTTTGTTTATTCCCTTTGTGTACTTGATAAACCATAAGGTCTGCCAGTATCTTAGTGAGCGGTGTTGTCCACTTAGCCCTTGATTGTTCCAGCTGCAGAGTTGCTAGCCTTCTTGACCTTGTCATATGGCCTGCCATCTATATTTTAACTAACATAAGTGCCCGATAAATACAAGTTTAAACACATACTGTCAGACACAATATACGCACTCAAAAACACATGTATGCACAAATATAAGAGGATGATCATAGCAAGACTGAATTTTAGTACTTGGAATATAGCCTAGATATTTGCATGCATGTGCACAAAAGAAAGGGGAAATGTCATGAGAAACCAGTGTTTTGAAAACCAAACCAAAACAGTTCAACTATTTGACCCTTGAACCAACCTTTACTACGGTTTGATTATTTTGGCATTCAGATCAGGGTTTCATCCGGGTTCAAGCAATTTATTGCAGTTGAACCATGACCTCGATGTATCTCCGGTTTGGTTTTTAAAACATTTGGCAAAACACAAAAATCGTCAACATATTTGCCACCACGTTGGAGGTGATAGAATATAAACCGAAAATCAAATTTCCAACCGAATGAATTCAGTATGATAAGAATATATGGTAGTAAATTACTACCAATTCATAAACCAAATTTATTGGCACCAACAAAGCAAACCCACATAAATCAAAAGCAACAAATTCAACTCAATTAACTTGTAAGGAAATACTATAATAAATAGCTTATGGATGCAAATAAGGCTAATGTTAAGCTAGCCATAACCCATTGTATATGCAATTGACAATTCTACAGTGATGAATCAAAACCTCAAAATCAAGGAAAACACAGCATGAGGAATTGATTCACTATGGTGGTAAACAATAACAAATGGCAAAGAAATAAACTTTATGAAATTCAGAATAATGGGAATCAAATGCATGTGAACTGAAAGCATTCTACTTGGTGGAATCATGATTGAAGAAAATACAACTTTTTTTGAGATTTTTGAAAACCCTAATAAAAAGAGAGAGAAGAAAGTGAACTTACCTGCTTGACGGAGAGAAACAGCAATATCTCCGATTACAATTGTGAAAACCTTCCAAACAAACAAACCTACTAGTGCTTATAAAAAAATTAAAAATAAAAACCTCTTTGTTAAGTCGTGTTTTTAATTTTTTATTAATTAACTTTTCTTTTATTATCATTGAAAAATTATCACTCATAAATTCTCCTCCATGTAGTCCTAGATATAAGAGAGGAATTACTCCCTCCGGTCTCATATATAAGAAACAAAAAAAAAATTTACAAAGTCTTAAATATAAGAAAAAGTTACTACAATCATTACATTTATTTTGAATATTCCAATTTTACCCTTTGTTTTACTTTTCCCCATAATAAATAATAATTTAATTTAAACAAAAAGTAAGGGTAAAAGTGGAAATGACATGTTTTTCCTAATCATTTACTCCACTTTCTTAAAGGGTGTGCCTTTTTTTAGATTCATTGAGAATATAATGTATCTAGTCTATAATATGAACCAAATACATTAGATTTTCAATGAATCTAAAAAGTAGTTATTCTCTTATATTTAGGACCAGAAGGAGTAATTGATATATAAATTTTAACTGATAAAAATTATTACTAATAAAAAGTTATCACTATAAGTTTTAACCTTTAAGCAAAGTGTAACTTAAGTAAGTACAAACGTATACTAATTTTTTTAGTGAAATATCTTGATTTTGTCTTTTTTCAAACAAGATTTTATCTTTTTTTTTTTTTGTTAGTAGACGAAATAACAAAGTCATTGAAAATTCGCACACACACGAAATTGACTAACTGGGGTTTGAACCCCGGTCATGGCGCCCGACATTAGCAATTTCGATATTTCTACCAGTTAAGCTAGAGTTGAACTAGAGTTGAGCTAGAATTTGTGGATAAACAAGATTTTATCTTAATTGACAGCATTTATTCACATTTAATTCAATATATTTTATTGTAAATTACTATTCTGTCAAAATAAAAATTTATTTTTTAGATTTATTGAATAATTAATAATATGTTTTTTAATAAATTAGGAGCATATAGATAATAAATTAAAAAATATAAACTTTTACTTAAATGATTAGAGAGTGCCCTAGGTTATATTATAGATTAAAAAATTATTTTAATATTATAGTTTTTTATTTAAAAAAATAAACATCGACAAGTTTTAACTTTAATAAGTGAAATTTTTTTAATTCAACTCTAGTCTCTCTAATTTTTTTTATAAGAAAAATTGTAGATATAAAAATATTTATATTTATCTTTCTCCAAATACACTAACTAAAATCGGATGTATTTTTTTTTTACGAAAAATGGATTGCACTTTTATTTTGTCAAATAGTTTAGTGGCTAGAAAATTCACCTTAGGCTATGTTTGGATTGATGAAATATAATTGAATGGAGCGGAGCGGAATAAAGAAGAGTAGAATGGGATGAAGCGGAATAGAATAAAATCTTTCTTTCCATTGTTTTGATATTTTAAAAAGAGTGAAAACTCATTTTGGTCTCTCACAAAATTTACAGAACCTAAATTAGTCCCAAACAAAAAAAAAGGACTCTATTTAATCTCTTACAAAATTAAATCGGGTCATATTAGTCCCTAGATCATTGAACGGATTTTAAACCAATGACGTGTACCATTAACTTATTTATGTGGCATTAATAGTGTTACTTAACTGCCACTATGGAATTTTAATAATTCTTATGGGACAAGTTAGTCACTCATTTGAAAATAATAATAACAACAAAAAAAAGAGAATGATTTGAAGTACTTTTCTTTCATAAAAAAATAAATAAATGAATACTAGGGTCTTCTCTCAGCCTCACGTCTTTCGTTTTTCTCCCACACGGCCACGACTTTTCTTTTCAAACAAGAGCAGCGTAAACCCGCCTTAGAGATTGAACGGCAATAAGATAAGTCGACGTTCAATCTAAGACAGCGGCAATTTCTGATGGTGACATTGATAACGAATAATTCAACCAGAGACGAAGGCAAATGTAAGTTTCGTTGTTATTATAACCTTAGCATCAACAATAGCATACTGTAGAATGGTGTAATGAATTTTACAAACTAAACCAACGATGGTATACTGATATGCACATGTGCCACTTTTTTAATCCTCCTATTAATGTAAAATCATACATAAGGCACTATTGAGCAAAGTAGCAATAACCAGGGTTTGGGGACATGCTGTTGTCATCATGCCAAAGTAGGTATAGTAAAGGAAGGTGAAGAACATGAAAAGGATGTACCAAAAAAATTTAGTGACATTTCACTTGTAAGTCATAACCAAAAAATAATGGCATATTGAATATTGTATAATTTTCGTTTTTTTAAAATTTTTGGGGACCAAATTGTCCCAAAATAAAATAATGTAGGACCTAAATGTCCCTTATGTTTGTAAATAATACACATGACAGTACAGTCACAGTTCAAAAATAGGATAATAAAAAACCAATTTAAGAAAAATAATAATGAAAGACTAACATGTCTCAGTTTAATTTTGTAATGGATTAAATATGACTTATTTTTTTGTCGACGACTAATTTGGATTCCGTAGTTTTTGTGAGGGACCGAAATAGATCTTCACTCTTTTAAAAATGAGAGAGACAAAATTGAAGGTAAGTGGTGATATGAGCGAGAATTCATTCCATCCCATTTCATTATTATTTTTCAAACTCAAACAATGCAACATTGTTCTATTCGATGGTGATGCACTTTAAGGGTCTGTTTGGTTAAACGGAGGGAAGGAGAGGGATTTTAATGCAAGGGAGGGGATGAGAGGGGAGGGAGAGAGAAGTTGTTTAATTAAATACGTGTTTGGTTCAAAAGAGGGGAGGAAAGGGGAGGAGAGGTATTTTAACAAGGATAATTTTGTCAATATAAACTTTTAATATTCCAACAAGGATAATTTTGTCAATATAAACTTTTAATATTCCAACAAGGATAATTTAAGATTTTAACAAATTAATTGAGGGTAATTTTGTCAATATAAGAAATTAGATTTTAGTTTCTCTCCCCTCCCCTCCAAATCCCCCAAATTTGGAGGAAGCAAAAATTGAGCTATATTACCTCTCCTCTCCTCCCCTCCCCCTCACAAAAAATTGAACCAAAAATAAAAATTTAAAATATCACCCCACTCCCCTCCAAAAACCCTGAACCAAACAGACCCTAACTTACCAAAAAATAAATAAAGAAAGAAAATAATTTAGTTCATTCACCTAACCCCATTCATCACCCCTTGTTCAACAAAGATCAGCCACCATGTTCTTCTTCTTCTTTTTATTCTAATAGCTTTCTCCGATTTGTAGCTTTGGCTAGAATCAATTCTGAGAAGCAAAATCGATTTTCAACCATTCTCCCAAACATCTAACAGAAGCTGAAAATTACGTCTCTGAGTGTGAAACGCACGTTTATGGTTTTTCAACGCCAAACCAAACATTCTACACTCACCAACCACTAAAATACAGAATCACCTTCATTCCAATTCTAATGGCTTCCACATCCACCAATACTTCTCTATCCCTTAAACAACCCATTCACCTCTCTTCCCTTCAAAATCCTAAATTTCTCCACCCTCACTCCTTATTCTACCACCCCACCAACCATTTTCCTAAAAATTCATCTCTTTCTACATCTCTTAGGTCACCAATATGTGCTACTTCTTCCCAACTCATGGCAGCAAAAATTGAACCTGGTGTTCCCACCATTGTCAACGTTGATTTGGGTAATCGGAGTTATCCTATTTACATCGGATCCGGGTTGCTCAATAAACCAGAGCTTCTTCAAAGGTAATTAATTCTAATCAAATTCGTTAAAAAAATTAAATTTTTTGAATTTTAATTTGAAATTTTAACCTAATTCACGGTTAGTAACTTAGTAGTACTAGTGACAGTGGCAACATGCTTGTTGGTAGATGCAACTTCAGTTTTGTTTGTGTAGATTTTCATTTCAATTTTCAAGTAATTGTGTAGTGGACTATGTTCGACAAAATCACGATAATTAAGAAAGATGATCGTAATATTAAATTTATTGACAATTGGCATCGGTATTGCTTTACAAGTTTACGAGCAAATTGAGTTATGTTTTCATTATAATATTTATTACAGGTTGCAGAAAAAGATGTAACATGATCAGGGATACGAGTATGTTAGCAAAGAAATAATTGATGCACTTGAAAATTTGAAAGGAGTCTTATATAAGGGATAAGAAAAAAATTCAAAGAGGGTCAGATATTTTATTTAGGGACAAATGTAGTATTATACAATTTATTTATCTAGTTGGTTGTTTTGCAACGCCTAATTGTATAGCGTCCTACTCGCTTATAAACATCCATGAGAATTAAATTTTATAATGAGGCACTGATTTTATTTCATGTTTATAATAATAGGCATGTCCATGGAAAGAAGGTCCTTATTGTCACTAACACTACAGTTGCACCTTTGTATCTAGACAAGGTTGTTGATGCTTTAACAAGTGGGAACCCAAATGTTTCTGTTGAGAGTGTAATTTTACCAGATGGTGAGCAGTACAAGGACATGGTGAGTCTTTTTTTTAGTGTTTGAATTGATTTTTGTGTTTGTTGATGACATTCTTGGTAATGGTGTGAAAATTGATTGTGTGTTTAAACTGATAGGATACTCTTATGAAAGTGTTTGACAAGGCCATTGAGTCACGATTGGACCGGCGGTGTACTTTTGTTGCCCTTGGAGGAGGTGTGATTGGTGACATGTGTGGCTTTGCTGCTGCTTCGTTCCTACGTGGTGTTAATTTTATTCAGATTCCAACCACTGTTATGGCACAGGTTTTTTGCTGCTCTTTTTAAATTTCTTTTCGCGATGTATGTTAATTAGATTTTATTATGTGTAATGTTGATGGTTCTAGTCTATGCTACCTATATTATCCCTTTTGCATATTCATTGGACTGTGTATTATGTTTTTAGGTTGATTCTTCGGTTGGTGGCAAAACTGGGATAAACCATCCTCTTGGAAAGAACCTGATCGGTGCTTTTTACCAACCTCAGTGTGTGCTTATAGACACAGACACATTAGATACATTACCAGAAAGGGAATTGGCATCAGGGTTTGCAGAGGTTATTAAGTACGGGCTCATTAGGGATACAGAATTTTTTGAGTGGCAAGAGAAAAATATGCAAGCATTAATGGCTAGGTAAAATCTTAATTTGAGTAGTGTAACAAGCTTTTGTTCCTGCTGCTAACTAAATTATTATAGTTTTTTAAAAGAAAATTGAAATAGGAGTATGAGTATGTATGACAACATATGTTAAATAAGATTTGTATATTTATATATGTAAAAATTAAAATTATCTCGATATCATTGTCTTGTCATGCCATAGCACAATTTCCATGATTGCTCCCTGTCTCAAGTCCTTATGTGATAATTGAGGCTCAGAATTACTTTGAGGGTGACAGATATCCGGAAAAATAAAATGCACTGAAAGTATGAATATAAGTGTATTATTTAGTATCAGATGGAAAGCTGCAAACACTATACCATTTTTATAGTATCTGTACATCACTGCGTATTAGTGTTACATTATTTCTTGTTTGTCTATTTTTTTCATCTTAATGTTGTCAATTGCCTTCGTAATGCTCGTCTACTCTTCCTGTTTTTACAAATTGTTGACATCCACTGCAGAGATCCTAATGCATTGGCATATGCTATAAAGCGATCGTGTGAAAATAAGGCAGAGGTTGTGTCCTTGGATGAGAGAGAAGGTGGAGTCAGGGCAACATTGAACTTGGGTCATACATTTGGTCATGTGAGTAGCTGTTACTGTTTATTGTATTATTTTCGGATGCAACCTAGGTTATAAATTTGTATGTCTTCATTATCAAGTTTAAAATTTTCAATATAATGAAAAAGAATTTGTGTATATGAGGGAGATATGGATTGTTTGAGAAAAATTTAGTAGTTGGTGTACAAGATACAATCTTATTTTAGCATGATTGAAATGAACATGTCAATTTAATCAAACACGGAAGTTATGCTTCTAAGAGGATAGAATAAAGAGAATGTTATGAATAATTTGGTTATTTATTACTGTTTTGATTAATTAATCATCCGTGCCCCATTTCATGTTATATTGCTTTGAGTTATTCTAATGACTTAATGAATTTTTCCGCCCTCTTAATTTCTCAGACCACTTACACATAGGTTTTAAAAATATAATGATTAAAAATTTAAGAATGTGTGTTTGTTTGTTGTGCAAGTTGTTTTCATCAAAATAGTCAAAAAAAATATTGTTTCTGCATTTTCTTTATCAATAAATGTCCTTCTCTGATTTTAATGCTCTTTCTCATGGCTCCTTTTGTAGGCAATAGAAACTAGCGTTGGTTATGGCCAATGGCTTCATGGAGAGGCTGTTGCAGTTGGCACGGTATAAATATATATATTTTTACAATAAAAACATGAACTATACCTACATTTGTTTCTATTCTGAGGGAAACTGTATGCCAATGTACACAGGTAATGGCTGTTGACATGTCATATCGCCTAGGTTGGATTGATGATTCTATTGTAAAGCGAGTTAGTGACATTTTGAAACAGGCTAAGTTACCTATTGTGCCTCCTGAAATGATGACCGTAGACATGTTTAAATCTGTCATGGCGGTATGAGACAATGCTTCAATTTGAATACTCTTAATGCTCAATTTGCTTTTACAATGACTTAACATTCATTTTTATTGGTATATCAGGTTGATAAGAAGGTAGCAGATGGACTGCTGAGACTTATCCTTCTAAAGGGTCCTCTAGGAAATTGCGTTTTCACAGGGGATTATGACAGGAAGGCTCTAGATGATACGCTTCGTGCATTCTGTAAATCTTGATCTTTGAATTCAATGTTTTTATCATAGCTTTACGCAATTCTTCTGTAATTTATAGTGAATTTTTGTATGTTGTGATAACCTCACGTGTATTTTTCTTGTATACTTGGGACGACACTCATGGCCCCCATTATATAGGCAAGAGTCTATTGCCAAGGTTGTACCATTATAAGTTGCGGCATGATCAATAATGATTATCCAGTTTCCTCAACAAAAAATAAAATATTGATTATTCCTCTGATTCTAAGTCTTATAGATTTCCTGATGAACAAAATATTGTATGAAAAATACAAATTGTGGTCTTAACAAATCAATTTAAAGCCTATTCATATTCATAAACATCTAAAAGAGTGCCAAAAGTACAGTCTAAACTAAAGTGCCTACAATTGATAATCTTCACAAGCTAAGCTTGCTTCTTCAGATTCTAACTTGACCCTCTCAAGTTGACATATGTGACTGCATATTCTTACGACCACAGTGTGCTTGAGTGGCTAGAGTCTTTGGACTTCCCGGACAACTATTTCTTTGCTTATCGAAAATGTTCTTGTCTACTGATATTTGCACACTTTGTCTTTCCCAAGCAGTACTGCTAAAAAATGTTCTTGAAATCCACATGCCATTGTGTTGAGTATGCTTTAAGAAAGAGGAGTACCTTGCACCATGTTAGAGCAAGAGCTGGTCCCTTGTTAACTTTGGTCCATTCAAACTTTTGCGAACCATCTACACCTACCTGCAGGCTGCAGCACAGTCATAGCTTGAATACATGTCTCAAAATCATCCACTTGGTAATCATTATAACTGTGAAGTTATTATACCAGTGTTGTTAAATAGTGGCAATAGTGCTTGAATCTCCCTTTCTCCTTCTAAGAGATGAAGTGATTGAACATTTCTTTGATTTGCAACATGCTGTTGTCCCTTGTGATGCCACATACATCCAGAATTTTAACTGAACTCAAATATATAATGTAACTCCCTTGTGAAGTCATAGATATAATGTAACGCTAATCATTATTTCTACTTACGAAAATATCGCCCTATTATATAAGAATTGCGGCACTGCCGCAACGCGTACGTAAGCATGCTAATTTTGAAAAGAAAATGATTTCAACAAAAGATAAACAACAATAAATCAACAAAAGATAATGTATTTAATCTAAATTTTCCACCAAACACATTAATTTTTATTTGTATTTCAAAAATGATTTTTATGAAAATCTATTTGAAACAGCTTCAAAAAAAGTGATTTTTTTGAAATTTTGATATCCAAATTTTTTTTCAATAAAATGATGAACCTAAAATAAAATTTTAAGAATAACTATTCAAACAAAATTTTCATTTGAAGCTTTTATAAAAAAATTCTTTGTAAATTTTTTTTATACCAAATTTTCTAACACTACAAAATCTATTTTCAAAAAAATCCAAAACAAACGGGCCCATATATATACTTTCTATATTTATAGGCTACACACTCTTTCTTCATGACTCCCTATTTCAATCATTACCATCTTTACCCATATCCTTAGTTTAATAAGAAATGTTAAACTATAATATTGATTTGAAAATATATATATGTACGTAAAAAAAATAAAAATCTTATGTTGTGTTTAGAAGTGGTTAATTTAGTTCCCATGAGTTTAACTTAGTTAGTTAGGTGAGATATTGCATTATATATATGTACTTGTCGGGGTTCTATTCTTATGCAACTGGGCTGTAGTTTTTATGTTTATGCATTTGATTTAATATTGGCTTTATTGACATTATTATATACAGAATAGTGTTATACCAATATGTGAAGTCTTTGTTATATACAGAATGTAGTGTGGCACTGAGAGCTTAGGCTTAATAGCCATTACTTCAGTTAATTATCTAACTTCGAATGTAACCTTGTTACACTTCGAGATATCGATGTTGCACTTTTATTTAATTTTTAATATTGAAATTGTTAGGCGAGAAGGGCACTCCGAGCATTAAAAGGGCTGGTGAAGTTCCAGGCATTGGCGAGAGGCCACATTGAGCGCAAAGGAACAGCAGAGTGGCTCAAAAGAATGCAATCACTTTTACAGGCACAGGCACGATATAATGGTGCAGCGCGGACTGATTACCCAAGTTACATGGCTCATACAGAATCATCAAAGGCAAAAGTTAGATCTTTGAGTGCAACAAACCAAAGGCCTCAAACGAAGATGATGTTCTGCCATAATTTGTTCCACCATAATACTTCACAACAGATAACATTCTTTTTACCATGTCAAAGTCGGGATTTTGTTTTAAAATCCTAGAGGATAGTAGGATCGCAAAATCGTAAATCGCAACCAAATTATATAATTTTGTTGAATCGAAAGGGGAAATCAAAATCGCATAATCGAAAATCGCAACCAAAATCGATGGATTCAACTCATAATAGTAAATACTAAATATATATATATAGAAAGTGCAAGTACTCAAAGTTTGAAATCATAAAACAATCAAGTCTCAAAAATCATAAAACAAACATAAAACAACCAACCAAGTCTCAAATCTTAAATATAAAACAAAATACTTAAAGCCTAGAAGCTAAATTAGATCACTAATGCACCATCTACTTAAAACCAGGTCAAAAGGTTGAAACGGGACATCTTTACCCATTCCAAAATTACTCCAAAAAATAAAGCCCTGAATCGCTGGAATCCGTCCAAAATCGAGGATTTTACTGGGATTTTGCGATTTTATGCGATTTTGATAGGATTTTGCTCTGAAATTGGATTTTACTAAGGATCCAGATCCTTTAGGGCAAGCAAAGTCGCAAAATCCATGGATTTTACGACTTTGATCCCGATTTTAACAACTATGAATGCAATGTCTTCGCCTGTTCTTTCAGATGGCGGATCTCCAAATGCTCGGTATCTGTAATAACCGATTAATTTTCAAATAGCATGAAGCATGTTCCTAAGTGTATGTGTAAATGATCATTTTACCAAACACGACTTGTTAAACTGATTTAGTTAAAATTGAGTTTGAAGTGAATTGAATTAAGTTTGTGTTAGGTATGACTCGTAGTTTACTAATAAGTGGGCTCAAAGTGATAAGTGGACTCGAAGAGATACTCTTATAAATACAAGTTGTACTTATAAACTCTTCTTCACCAGAGTTTTTGAACTATATGAATCTTTAACTCCTTTAACTCTTTTAAGTTTTATTTCAAATCGATTGAACAAGGATTCTCCTACAGAGTCAATCTTGTTTAAGGTTTCATTACTCGTCAGACAATAAATGTAAATCTCTCCATTAACAAGGTTCAACCTGTGATTCGCCACACTGTAGTAGAATAACCTTTCTGCTTAACTCAAATATTTGGAAGGAAATTTGAATCAACAAAAAATATTGCCTTACCTTCCATTCTGCCTCAATGAATGGTCCAACTCTAAGTGTAAAGTGTTACATACATATCATTTCTCCCAATCATCTTTATAAATTTTATTAAATCGTAATTTGGATATAGTCACAAAATTTTATATTGTTAGTGCATATCAATTAAATTCAAATATAATTGCACAAAAACACATGTGTACCTTGGAAGGACTATGAGGATAATGAACAGATATTTTGTTAAATTCAATATTTGGTTGCTTCCAGGCTATGAACATGTTACATATGCATGAATGAGATATTGTTTGGTGCACAAGCAATTATGTTACACATGCTTCCACTGATTTTCTTTCATTCTTTAATTGGAAAATTAATTATCTTTTTGTGTCTCACTCACACTTGCTATATTTGATTAGAGGATAAAGAATGTTGGTTAGTTTGTAATCTGACTTGGTCACTCAACAGAAATTCTAAAATGGTTGGGAATTTTTTGTATCACACACCACACATGTGATACACATAATTGAAGCCTTTGCATGTGGATCAAGTTTCAAGTCAGACACTGTATTTGCTAGTGTTATATTTTTTCATATACTCTTTTTGTCTCATAATATGATAATAATCCTTTTATTTGCAATAAAAAAACTCAAATTATTGTCATTTTCAAATTAAAAGTTTTAATAATTCTCACCTGAAATTAAACTCGAAATTACACCTATTATCTAATCCACAACGGTTTTACTAATCGTAAATATTTGTCCCTAAAATAAATTATATACATGAAAATTTGTATGTAGAAGTTTTATATGGTTTTTTTTTTGTCAATCATCATCATCATCGTAATGGTAAAGATAAAGTTTTGTAGGTTGACATTTCTTATTCTCCCGACATCCTTAATTAAATAATGATGTTTGCTCTAAATCTAAATGTGTGGCCACTTCCATAACATGTTGGGCATGTTGTACCATAAAATAGATACACTGACATTGTTGAAAAAGAATGGAAACAACTATTGTACTTTTCCTTTATAATTTTGATAATTTGTTCTTAATTAGAGAAATGTGGACACTTTCTATAATCTTCACTTTTTTTTTTTTTTAAAATTCACTCATAGAGTTTACCCCATGAGTGGGCCAACTGGGTCTCCATTGTCCCACCCCGTATCGCTTTTTAGCGTGTTAGACTGGAATGGCTAATTTAAGGCATCGAGTCAAAAATCTAGATTCAATCCATAAAAAATGACGGTTTAAACGGACCGTCTAATGGACCTGACCCATATTGTCACATCTAACTCGAAGACTTTTACACCGATGTATATTTGTAAGTTGTAACTCATGATAATAACACTTAAGTCCACTTTGCAATCACAATTTTAATATAATATAACAACATTTAAATAGTAAAATCTTCCTGTCTAAAATAATAGTCATATTATGTGTACTATTCAAATAAGTTATTTTGATTATATTTTCTTTTAACTAATATATAAAGATAAATATTAACAGATATATAAGATGTGATACTTATTTTGAAACTACATAATTATTAGATTCCCATTGATGCCATCCAATCAAAATGATTTATTTTTATTTTTCTAGAGTAAAAATTAAATATTTCATGCGTGCAACTAAAAAAATTAATAATGCACTAGATTAACTAGATTTGATCTAGTGGTGAATGATTTATGTAGCATGCTCTAAGTCGTATGTTCGATTTGCATCATCCCATCTAATCTAAACACTCTTGAATGGATGAAAATGATTTAGATAATTATACATTAAATAAATTTATTACTGATTTAAATGGCTCATAAATGAACAATAAATAGAGTATAAATAAATGAGTAAAAGTCAAACTGAAACTCATCTTTACATCTTCATTTACTGTATTTTTCCCCTATTTTCCATCATGAATTAACATGTGTAGGAGTAGTTAACATTAACAGTAAAAAAAAAACAAAAAAGAGAAGAAAGTGTCCGTGACCATGAATTATTAGTATTAATTATTAAACTAAGGATCCGAAATTCGTTGCGAGAAATTCGTAAAACTACATTTTGAAAAGAAAAAAATAAAAAAGTAAATACGAATTTTTTGGAAGATTGTGTGAACGAAACGAACGGTTGAACGACAAAATCTCTCTCTCTCAAAGGTTCGTTCTTTCTTTCTTTCTTTCTCTCTTTCTCTTTTCAATCTCACTTCTCCTAAATTGTTAGGGTTTCCTCATTTCCTTCTTTTTTCCCCCAAATTCCCAATTCACTACTATTCTCTTTTTCTGCATTTTCTCTCAATTAGGGTTAGTTACTTAGTTACTATTTACCATTTCTTTCTTTGATTTCAAATTTTTTCCCTTTTTTGTGTTAATTGTGTTTTGTTGTTGTTAGATGTGTAATTGAAACAGAAGCAACTGGAGGAGGGGGCGAGTGATTGAGAGTCCTCAGGTGAAGATCTGAGGCTTGTTTTTAGGTTTTCCTAATTTGGAAGTTGAAAAGATGAGCGCTTCTAGGTTTATTAAATGTGTCACTGTTGGTGATGGAGCTGTTGGCAAAACTTGTTTGCTTATTTCATACACCAGCAATACTTTCCCCACGGTAACTTTCTTCTTCTTCTTCCTCTCACTCTCACTCTCTCTTTTTCATTTTTGAATTTTAAATTTTGGGTAGTATTTAAATTCCTGATTTTTTTTCAAATTTGAATTGAAAATTTGGATTTTTGGTTATTTGAGTTATATTTAAATTCCTGTTTTTTTTTGAATTATTTTGAACAATCTGTTTTTTTTAATTAAGTGAACGTTTTGATTTTTGGGTGTGTTTGGGTTATATTTAAATTCATGTAAATTCGAAATTTGTGTGTGGAAAATGCTTTGTAAAGCGACGGGGGTATGTAAATTATGATTTGAAATGATGGGTTGGATGGATGCAAATATTTGAATAGTGGCGGTCGAGGTCATAGTCGCGTTAAGGATTTATCGATTTCGGATATTACGAATGTTATGTTAAGGATTTTGCTTTTGCAGCTAGCGTGTTGTATTAAGGATTTTGTAATTTTGGCTATTAAGTATGTTGCGTTAAGGATTTCGCGATTTTGGCTACTACACACTGATTGCATTTGTCGCGGTGTGAATTAATCACAACAATGCGCAAATCTTATTATAATTATTTGTACTATCAAATAATGTATGCTAACATAATTTTTCATTGTTTTGTCATAATTTTATTATTGTAGTTCTTTTCATAATTTTTTAATGAATTTGTTTCTTCTAAAAAACAAATTAACCACTAATAAATTCAAGTTGCGGCCGTTTACAGGATAACGTGCTGTTTTTTAAAACCTTGGTTGGATGTTAATTTATTTAAAGGTTAAAATGGATGTAATGTGAGATTTTGGTTGAGTTTATGTGTAATTGTTGGAGTTTAAAGTTGGGTTGAGTTTGTGTTGACTACAGATGATATTGATGTGTAAATTTGCTGGGTTATCAATTTATTTTGTTGATTTTTCTTTTTTGGTTGGAAACAGGATTATGTGCCAACAGTTTTTGACAATTTCAGTGCAAATGTGGTTGTTAATGGAAGCATTGTTAATCTGGGTTTGTGGGATACTGCTGGTAATGTTTCGGACTTTGATTTATATTTTGGTGGATGCTATGATTTGGGAGGTTCTTTCTGGATTTATTGTCTTTATTTGTGGAACAGGACAAGAGGATTACAACAGATTAAGACCTTTGAGTTACCGTGGTGCCGATGTTTTCATATTGGCTTTCTCTCTCATAAGCAAGGCCAGTTATGAAAATGTCTCTAAAAAGGTGCTTGCTTGTTCCCATTTTGCTATGGTGTCCCGTATGTTTTTGATGTATTTCTGTTTATCTGTCGCGAACAATGTGTGGATTGTGTTATATGTTAGTAGAATGTTTAGTTTATGAGAAATTTCTGATACATCACATGTACTTCTTTCATTTTCAGTGGATTCCAGAGTTGAAGCATTATGCACCTGGTGTCCCCATAATTCTGGTTGGCACAAAGCTTGGTATGTTTACTGCTGCATAATAATGTGATACTAATATGCTGCTGGTGCCATCTTCCCCCTTATTTATATTATCATATTAATCGGGGTTTTTTGTTATGATGAAATTATATAGCTCCATGCATTTCATAATCAACAAATTTGATGTTGTAGATATAATATCTTAGTAAGTTTCCATTTGTCAAACTGGCTAACTGCCGAACCAGTTCTTTTTGTTTGCTAGAGGAGAGGATGGAATTTCTGATGCATTTTATTCTATTTTTTCTTTAGTTTTTCGTCTCCATTGTCTATCCAATGGTATATGATACTTCAGTTGTGGTCAATATTTTGATGTTTCTGATATGTTTTAGTTTTATGCAGTTAGTTAGGGTTTCCCCGTCTCCAGATTTGTATAAATATTTTCAAATAATCTCCTATTGAGTTGTGTTAGCTTTCCAGTTGGACCAATAGTTGTGATAGTTTCCCGATCAGAGTACATTTTTCCCGACTTACGAGTTATTATTTTGTAATTTGTATTGAGATAGACCTTCGGGATGATAAGCAGTTCTGCATAGACCATCCTGGTGCAGTTCCCATTACCACAGCTCAGGTGATTTTTGCCTCTGCTGCTCCGGGATCTTGTTTAGTTATTTAATGCTATATTAACTTCATTCTGACATGCATGTCCTATGAAAGGGAGAAGAGCTGAGGAAGCTGATTAATGCACCAGCTTACATTGAATGCAGCTCAAAATCACAGGAGGTACATGGTTTTCGGATTATATATTGTAATTCAAAATGGAGATAATTTAATACGCTGTTTAAGTTTGTCGATGGTATTTATTGCAGAACGTGAAGGGAGTGTTTGATGCGGCCATAAGAGTTGTCCTTCAACCACCAAAGCAGAAGAAAAAGAAGGGTAAAGGACAAAAGGCCTGTTCAATATTGTAATTCACTAGGTGTAAACATTTGATTGCCCTTTGTTCTACTTGTATTCCCCTCCCCTTCTTTCTTTTTCATAATTTCTTTGTTATTGAAGAAGTTTGAGAGTCTGTGTGGGTGTTCTTTCAGACAAATACTCTAGATCTCCTTGAAGCATAAGGTGGTTTTTTTAATGCTTTGCTTTTTTTGAATTATTATTTGTCAACTCTTAATAGTCAAATTTGCATTTCATGCTTCCCATATCTTTTATTTTTCCATATATATGATTTCTGTTTTAATTTATTATATGTATTAGTATTAAACTGGAATATGCATTATGAATTTAATTTAGTACTATACAAAGACTTGTGCCCACAAGTTTATAGGTCACCTCAAAGATCATCATAGTTAAATCAAGTTTGATTGTCTTTAAGGTTATAACTTTTCCTTTTAGATTTAGACTCTCAAAGATTACTAATAAGATTTAGTTTAGAAATGTTGCAATCTCTCTCATCATGTAAAATGATCTAAATACCACTCCCTCCAAAATGAGTAACCTAGTTTGACTGTTTTGACCATATTTTTTCACAAATAAATAAAAATAAATAATAGCATATAAGATGTTGGATTTGTTTTGATAAATATTTTTAAAATATTAACTTTTTATATTTTTTACTATTATACGATTAAAGATACAATAACCCATAGAAAAACTCATTATGGATGGATCATGCTTGAGTGTTTAGATCTTACAATGATTTTTAACTTCACACTCCTATCTATTTGTTCTAAAGGATTCATAAATATAACTTCACACTCCTATCTATTTCTTATTTGCCTTTGCTGCAGTGTTAGGCATTATTTTCTGAAGAACAATTTGTTTGAGGAGCCACGTTTACAATTACAATTAGAAATGAAGCGACCTCTCATTTATAGCTACAAGACTGAGTCGGTTAATTTGAATATATTGTGTTGTTTGTTTATGATCTTTGTAAAAAGAAGGTAAAAAAGAATACTTTATACTGTACCATTTTGGGTGGTTACTTTTCTTGATATTGACAAATAAAGAAGGGGAGAGTGAGAAAGTGAAATTGCAAGATAGAAAAAATATAACGGTTCAATATTATTCAGTGATTGTGGGGCTGTGTTACAAATAATGGAAAAAAAAAAGTCAAAGTGATTTTAAAAAAGAAACTCTTATCACCTTATTTCCTAAAGCTGGATCGGAAGGTTGGAGGTCTCCAGAAAGACTCAAAAACCGTGTTGAAGATTTATAGCGGGCATATTTAGTTTAGCACTCATCATTTTTTACATGTTTGACAAAGACAGACATCCATTTGGAAGTAACTACATTTCGTGTGATGTTTAAGCATTTTCCAAAGAAAATATATATTAAAATTTGTAATAGTTGTCAAGTTTAAGATAGAAACACAGAGATTTATCACTTGTGTTTCTATTTTACTATTAATGGTGCAACTAAAGGTTTAGACGGCGCATGACTGATCACTTTGTTCGTTTTCATCTCCACAACACACTTTGTTCAGAAAAGCATAAAACCAAAAAAATAAACAACTCACAAATTGGCACGACAAGTCTATATACAAGTTATTTTCTCTTTTAATGAGTGCTAGCTTATACTATTCATGTTACACCGAGATAAAACAAAAGAAAAACTACATAAACACTAGAAAACACACATGACATCTCCAAGAAGAGTTGAGGAAAGATAAATCCGAGGATTCTCAAACGACATCACATCACTAGATGCTACAGGACTAAGAAGTTACTTTACTATTGAAGTGTTACTGTTTATTATAGGAGAACTCTTACTATAGATTGTCTAAGTGTTGGGTAATGATCCTTTGATTAGTTATTTGTAACGGAAAATAGTAATCTTATAAAAAGTGTTCCTAAAATGGGGTCTCAATCTTCAACTATCTTTGAAGATAATTTATAATTTGGAACCATTAGTTGTGTTGAGTTGTTCTTTAGATTATTTATTTTATGTTGGAGATCTTGTTATAAGTTTTGTAGTAGTTATCCCGAATCTTTTAAGATTGAATTTATTTAACGTTAAAAAGTTTTTTAGTTAACGTAGCCTCAAAAGTATATTGAATTTTGTTCTTTAGGTCCCCTTAATTGCTCCAAGCCCCTCAAAATTTCGAAAATACCTTTTAGGATGGTTCGGAAGATACGTTTCGAAACCGGCCTTGACGAGAACCTATCTTCCAAACTCACTGTGTTAATGGTGCTTTTTTATGCCAGATATTAGAAACCGTAATTCCATTTTCTCTCCCACACATTCCACCTCCATTGTTAGGAAAGGGAAAAAAGCAATATTTTGAAGGCATGAAAACAACATATCTTCACTCACAGATGATTTCTACACTCATTTGACATCAAAGAATAGGTTTAAACCGTTTATTTTTTTCAAGAATTTCTATATAGCTGCATTTTGGACTAACTTTTGAAATGCAATGGGAAGATAACTTTTGAAATCCATTATGGAAGATATCGTTATGAAATGGATTGATAGTGAAAATGCTGCAATTTCTTTTCTTTTAATGCTTTTATTAGTTTTTCTCAAAAAAGAAGCTTTTATTGGTTTATATAGGTAATTGTAGACATGGCCGAACCTCCGATTGATTTGAAACTAGACATCACCAAGTACTTTCTACAAAGGAAAAGTACAAGGTTCAAGATGAGTTGATCAATTGGGTTTGCTTTGAGGGTTCAAAAGTTGAATTTACTCCTATTATAGAAAACTCGGAAAATAATTTTTTGTATTAGACATTTACATATATAGAGGCGTTTCAGAAGATATCTTCTGAATCACTGCCTTTTGGGAACAAGTCTTCTGAAATATAAGGCCAAACGAGATTGTACATTCCGAACCAAACTAAATCCAAAATGGAGGGTATTTTTGAACTTTTGAGGAGGCTTGGAAACAATTTAAGGGCCTAACGAGCAATTTTATAATTTATTTTAATTTTTAAAGATAAACTTTCTTTTCTTGAGGGTCAGTAATAACATTGGTGGACTCAAAGAATCTTGTCCCTTTGTTAAAACATTAGTTTGACTAGAGGATCTAGAATCTTCCTCAGATAAGTCATCATTTTTCAAACTTGACTCAAATCCTCAAGATATTCTGAAATAGTTTTATTAATGATTCGAGCTTTTGTTTTCCCTTTAATCTACATTTGCTCAAGTGGTCGGGCTTACCACTGCTATAACAAAACTATTGGGGACCAAGCTTTTCTTGAAAAATTCTTTTTAAAAGAGAATCTAGTGTCTGGTTTGACCTCTGAATTGAATTTTCCATGAGGTTTATGTGAATTGCTGCAAAAGTTTGGTTTAGGTAGAATTGGCTTAGATTTTGGTTTTCTTTGAACAAGGTAAACCAAATTGTTCACAAAAAGTTCCCAAATCTTTATATATGTGTGAAGTTAAGGTGGCATTATCTAAAGAAACATCTCAAATATATCCGAATTTCATTTCAGCCTAACCATACTAATGCAAACTACGCAAAGAAACACTCTCCGAAGCAAGTACAAAAATTTCATTACAAAATACAAACAAAAACAATTATCTGCCTATAAACTCCACAACAGAAATCCATAAATCCATGTAAACCTTTGTGCACAACTAGAAGAATTTAAATCTAGTAACTGTACTACAGATAACTTATCTAAACTAAATGTCAATTTTGGGAAGAAAAGGATCCAGCAAACTTAAAATATGCTTAGTCTACATAGTGAATGAATCGAAATCCAAACTGTCAAACATGTTTTTGCTGTCAGCTCATATGATAAACACAAACTTGTGGTTCCTTGGTTAAAATCCAAAGACGACAATTAAGAACAGTTGTTGGATCACCACATGAACAAATTGCTCCTAAGTGTAACATAACAAACACAACAGTATCAGTCTGCATGTCAAACCTTGATCGGTTCATATTTCTCACCAACTGTACCACCCTTTTGTTTTTGGAACTGTATATAGCGCATAGTAGTGGCTAAGAAAGCATCTGCAGATGGATCTGGAGTTGCAGTGTCACTTTGCATTTCATTCATAATTAACTCAATTAGGCCCTGGATAGCAGCAACTGTCACTTGTGGGTTCCCCTTCTCAAAAAAGTAAAGATACCTTGCAAAAAAACACACATATAATTCCAGTTTACTGTTGAGAAGCAAAGAAAAACAACCCCAGCTCAGGATTACGGATGTTAGTCTTACTTGTTCAAAATCTCAATGAAAAGCATTACTGATCCGGTGCTACCCCGTGCAGCATTTGCCATTTGTTGCGCAGCATTTGCAATCCTTAAAGCTCGCTTAAGGCATAATAGGACTCTGGTTCAAAAATACTTGTATAAGAATATAACTAAAACAATATGACTCATAATAAGATAAAATAAGGAAAAAATTCCATTTTCCTTTTCAAATTTTGAAACAGATCCTATATCCTTTCTTCTTATTTATTTTCCCTCATTTCCAACTTATGATCAGGTTTTGCAGTAAATTCCATGAGGGATAGCAGTTGGATTAAATCATTCGTATCTCCTCTAGTTACATACTGCATAGTTATAGTTGTTACCGGAAATGGTATAGACAAAAATAGGATTATTTAGACATGCAAACAATTGAAATTTATTTTCAACTAAAGAGAAACTAGGAAAAGCACTAAACAATCTTTGCGTTGCTCAGAAGTCTGAGATCTACTAGACGTTATATCCATAGAAAATCCGAAACAAACCTCTCTCCATCTTTCATGTTATCATGATCATCAACCCAAAACAAATGTGAGCACGCATACACAGCTCTGCATTGATCTGGCTTCTTTAAAAGCTTCGCTGAATACTATCCGAAGAAAAGGCACCAAAAAGGAGATTCAATATAAAAGTAATAAAATATACATTAACTGCTGCATAAATAAAAGAAATCAATAATCACCCCAGTGGCCTTGTGAGTTAACGTATCCCTGTTCTCAACGCCAAAGACATGCATCCTTTGAAGAGTTCCTATTATTAAATGGATAGCTGTGACCTGTGCTCTGGAATCCTGGTATAACAACACAAATGTGTAATTGAGCACGGCTAAGCCATAAATTTTTATTATGACGAAGGAACATTAGTCTTCCAAAACTATCCTTAATCCATGAAAGGAAAGGGGATTTTGTGTGTGTCCGTGTGTGGTGGGGGAAATTGGTTGGGGTTATATGGTAAGACTTACGGAAATTTCTTCTTCATATAGAATATAAGCTTGCGTAAAAAATTCATATGCAACTGGTTCCAACTCGCAGTCATTTGCAGCCTTAATGGAAGAAAAAACAGATCAGAAAATCTAGAACAAAAAATAATTTTGATGTGCTAAGAACCAAATATTTCAAGTACCTCAGCACATTGCAAGCACAACTGCAATGCTAACTCTGGTGCCAGGACACCTGACAGAGTCTCGATGGTCTGAGATAGAAATGATACAAATATTATCAAACAGGTTAACCAATCAGAATAACTACACATAATCTTCTAACAAATACACCGGTTTATCACAAATGAACAAAGAACAGACTATCTGTGAATGTTTATTGTTTAGTCTACCAGTTAGTGTGCGGCTGTGCCAACAAATCATCAAATCCTCGGTATTATTAAACAAAAATTAATTATTTATACGCAATTATATATATATATATATATATATATATATATATATATATATATATATATACCTGAATTTTTTTTTACCAAATCATATTTACCTGATTTAAAAGCTGAAAGATTTTCTTTGGTGATGTTGCCGAATCATCCCCAAAAGGATTTTCTTCTTGACCTTGACCTTGCAACTGTCTGACCAACTGTAGACAGTAAAGTACATACAGTATATAAATAACTGGAAATTATATTTTAGCATCAAAATTTTGATGTCAAATATGCTTGTAGAAGAAAAAATATGAGAGATAGAGAATAACATATATGATGTCACATACAGTGTCTGTATTTTGATGTTCAAATTCAACTAAACAACTCATAAATAATAAATTATTTTACTAGAAAATATACAAGCAACGGAATTGTAGACAGTCATGTTCATTTTCAATATATATATTAAAAAAAAAAAAGACACAGGGAACCACAGCATCAAGAAAGCGTGACCATAAACATCAATCAGATAGTCGTAGCATTCTGGCATCATTTAGATATAATGACTTGTAATTTGAATGAGAAGTGGAACTCTCAATATGACTCCTTTCGGCTGTAAATAGAAAGATAAACTCTATCTAATGATGAGAATTTGCAACTTACTAATCCAGTTTCTTCATTTATTGAAGTTTAAAACGGAAAGTAAATTAGTAACTATCTAGTATCTACACAAACTTTCAGATTGAAATCAAAGCTTTGGCAGCATGTTACAGAAACTATAATCCAAATCAATTATTATCTTGTAATGTCAATGAAATGTTACTTCAACCTCAATATAAAAACCAGGCCAAAATGCAAAATTGGTCCAGTATCCCCCCTATGCTATTGCGGCCAGCATTATCAATTCATCATTATGAAAACAGCAAGGTAACGGTGTAAAATAGAAGCAGCATTCTAGTCAAAATGGTCAGACAAACCTTTAAAGAAGAAAACATAAGAGGTGGAACAGTGAAAGGCAGACGCTTTGGTCCTCCAGTCAGTATGTGCTTCCTCACAGTTTCAATGATCTGCAATTTAGTGCACGTCAATTCAAATTTTAAGTAAAAATTGAACTCATAAACTACAACATAAACCCCCTCCCTGAATAGGGGATAAACTATGAAATATGCAGTCATGAGCATCATATCAAACATCATTCCACTGAAATTAGGAACATTAAAAACACAGACAAGCATTCATACTCATAGGAGAATGTGACCAGATATGATTTATGTAAAAATATCAAAAGAGGTTAAACCTAAGTTAACACCAAAGCCATTTTAGTACTCGTAAAAGATTTATTTTCAATATTTTATAAGGTTAAATCCGAATGTATTATAGAATAAGAAGGCAAAAGAAAAAGTAGTAGTTTCTACAAAACTGAATTATGACATTATGAAAAATAGAGTAGTTACTAGTTAGTACCCGGTAGTTACAAGTATTTATAGTAAATACAACCTTCTACAAATAATAACCAAATCTGTAAGTTAATAACTAAGCCAACAGAACCTAACTAGCACAAGGTTGGAGAACTACTAAAGTGACAGTGACCAAGTGCTGCCCATGACAGCATGGGTACACTGTGTATGCTCCTCATAGCCAGCGGTAACAGTACAGAAGCACAAGTGGTAAAAAGTGGAGTAAGCTGAAACTATCAACTTTGGCTCGAAAGAGGAAAATTTCAGCAAGAAAAAATAACACCAATTTATTTTCATTATTGTCATAACACATGAATATCAGCATTTCACCTTAAACATCTCTTCTGGATCCTCATTATAAAGCATCTGGATCAGACGTGCAACAGAATTCTGCTCCTCTTTGAAATCATCCTCATCCAGCTAAAGGGACAGAAGAAAAATGAGAAAGAATTAAACCAAAAAAAATAATAATGTTACTTTTATTGAAATGTACAAAATTTGATTATATAAGAGGTGTCGTGTAATGGGACTATGGGAGAAGTCAAAATATAGGCATAGTAAAAAATAGCCAAACATGATAATCGTGGTACTGAAATGACCTCATCATTAGGAGTCGCATCTGAATCCTTGATAAGCCCTTTTATCAGTTCAAACAATGCTTCAACCTACAAATGATTTTGTTAAATAAGAGCTCACAACAAACAGCAGACCAAAAAGTAAACTGACACATACCTTGTCTGAAGTAGAAATGCGTGTTGCATTTTTCATAATGCTTTGAATAATAACAGTTGCCATGACCTTATTAGTTGGAATGTCAAGGAATTCCATTACACGAGGATAGTTTGAAAGCTTCAAGGCAGTCATAATGTCATTGTATTTCTCTAGTGGAGCACTTAATAAAGCAACTATCTGCTTCGTTGCCTTCTTGTCCTCAATTTTACCTTTGCCAGAGAGATTTTTAACACATGCTCCCTAACAAGTATATACAGTCAGGAATATTTTTGGAAAATGCATTAGTAAGTCTGCTTCCTTAATTGAAAATAACCGATAACACTATGCAGATTAATTAAATGCAACAACTTTTCTAATAAATAAATGCTATCAATATAGTCTGTCATTGTATTCCAAAAAAAATAGTCTATCATTCTTTGGCGGAAAAGTAAGTATTGCCATGAGTTAAGGAAATAAATAAATGCTATCAATATAGTCTGTCATTGTATTCCAAAAAAAATAGTCTATCATTCTTTGGCGGAAAAGTAAGTATTGCCATGAGTTAAGGAAACAAAATAATGTCAAAGGCTGCATGCTGTTCAGATTAATCGTATGAATCAATAAGTTAACATGAATGTGCACAAAGAATTTAAAACGAAACATACCAAGACTTGATCAGCATAATCTAGTCGATCGGGGTGGACATGAAGAGTGAAGGTAAGAAGAGATGAATATAAAGTTACAACTCCAGCAGTGGCCATGTCAGGCTGTGCCTCTATCACCTGTATAACAATTGAGGACCTCGGATTTTACATTACAATTTGTAATCAAAACAGTAATAATTAAGAGTTTAATTGTTGTGCATTGTCGGTGTAAAGTTTTTTTGCACATACATCCAATGATGTGTTGCCACATCATTTAATGAATATGACACATCATGTATTTTTAATTACCATACATGATGTGTCGATATATTATTGGACGCATGTGTAAAATAACTTTACACTGACGGTGCATATAAATTAAATTCAATAATTAAACATAGAAAAACAAATGCAAATCAGAAGTACTAAACAGAACAATTTTTATATTTAAATACAAAATGAGAATGTAAAAAACCATGCTTTACAATCAAACATTGAAGTGATGACTTATGAAAGAAATATTTTTAGATAAACAGAACATAATAGGAAAGAAGAAAAATCAAGATCAACTATAGTATTTTACTCAACATAAAATGGAATATCACTTTCATATGTATAGACATAAATATTATCCGAAACAAAATTCATCATATCATTATACAATATAATATACTTGCATTAGCTCACGTGATCTCTTAGGAATAATTTTCATACTTCATTATGTTTCATAAAATTCATTTCCTTTATTAGTCAGTATTAGGACCAGTGTTCGTAAGATTGCAAGTATACTCGTGCGATCACATGATCCTGCGATCCAAACACCCTAAAATTATATGTTTTTAGTACATGCCTATAATATCCAAGCTCTATCAAACCAAAGAAAATACCTTGCCGATTGCGTTGCTTAATTTGGAAAATGCTTCCACCTGCAAAAACTCAGGCAACACCTCAGCACTTGAAGCAGCATAATTTGAAAGTCTTTCCATTAACTGGGATAGTACTGTCTTGATGTCAACTGATGACTGAAAAATACAGAGACAAAAATAAAGAAAGCAACTGAGTGACAATACCGGTTGGATTTGAGAATAAAACTGCAATAGATATTTTGGATGCAATTCTTCATAGTTCTGAACAAAGTATTCAACAGCTACTGTGAATCATGTGTTTATCAATTAATCCATAGTGGAAAACAAATAGCATGCTTAGCTATTAAAACCATAGCATGTTGGCACTATATATAGACTGATCCATGAGAGGCAAAGTTCCTTTAATTTCCAAAGCAACAAGTGTAAACTAGCAGTAAAAGAATGCAGATACTAATTTATTTAAACAAACTACTAGTATTAATGCGCCATCGATAGACCTTAAAAGCAGAAATCTCTATACTACAACATTAACTGTAAAACCATATGCAGATAAGGGCAACAAAATATGGTTGGTGGCTTCATTTGTTGCATACGGATGGACAATAGTCACATAATTCACTACAGTCCCCAGGGAACTGCAAATTGGTTTGAGTAACGGTCATGGTACTTTTACGAATTAGTTTGTGCAAACTTGTAAATAATTTGCAGGAAACCGCGTACAAGAGAGGCAAAACCATCTCCGGTTGAATGGAGCAAAACGTCAACTAAAAAAACAAAATTTAATAACTACATTGGAAAGTGCTCGTTACTTTTAAAAAGCTTTTGATCACTGGGACCACTAGTGCATTGCACTTTGTTGCACACTGAGACCTTGATCTACTCCATGTTTGCTAAACTTCCATGTGGGGCTCAACTATATCTCTATGTTTGACAAACCTCATATGTGGGTGACTATCCTTTTTTTGGTGATTATCGAACTATACTTTTTTATGACTTTTGTTGGAATGTGGTTTTTTAAACAAATGTTAATTACTCTTATCCTCTTGATAACAAATGCCTAGATCCTGTCGAAAACACAAATGCAAAGATAAGGTAAATAGTAAAAGAACTTATTTTAAAAATAGGGAATTAATTCCTAAAATATTTTTTTATTAAAAACTCTATCAGTCTATTATATTATAAATCACCAATATACAATCTAATTATTTAACGCTCAATTGACATTAGAATTGAGCTTTTATTTTTGTTAGCAAATTATGTTTGTCAAAATTAATTTTATTGATGATATTAATGTTTTTCATTTATTATGTTGCGTTTTAAGTAAATAATTTTTTATTCATTGTGTGCTGATTAGTAAATTAGAATGCACCACGAACCAAAATAGCATGCCGACTATGTACACCCCCCCCCCCCCCTTCACATACCCAATACTTTAAGGGTTGCAAACCGTCGGTGTACCCAAACCTGTACCACATACTGAAGCAAATTATGAACCAGGTGACTATGGGATGGACACAAAACTTTAATGCAAGTTTCAGCTTGAAATCATATTTTTTAAGAAAGTTTTGGAGACTTGGATTTTTTTGTGGTGGGCCAAATAGTTATATATACTGTAAATTAAATAGACAGAATTTATTGTTGGTTCTGTGGTAAGGCTCGATTGTTTTAATCGTCAAGACCAAGGTTTGAATCACATTTCCGGTGTTTTTTTAATAAAATCCAGCGTACTTTTTATGTTTACTTGAAAAAAATATAAATGAAATGTTTAAAATGTTGCAAGCATGACTCGATCTTGCATCCTATTAGGAGCAAAAAGGCAATTTACCACTACACCACCAAGTATTATGTGACATTTTACAGAATGTATAATATATATACAAATATATTAATGCCAATATACATACACAAACACAAACACAGACACACACATATTTAGGAGGAAAATATAGTTTGAAAACTCGGACGATGTGCTGACTACTAATTAATAGATAGTGGGTAAATATGTTGCTCATATTTTATTGGTGTTTCTTCGGAACCCTCTTGGATGAATAAAATCTCATTGTTTTGGAAGAAGAAAAAGCATATACATATCAAGGCATCCTCCAGAAGTAGTATTTAAAAAATGCAAATTCCCTTACCTGAAGTTGAGGGTAAGCACCCAACAACACATCAAGAGTTTGCAAGTGATACTCATCCGGGAAGACTTGAATTATGCAATCCATCAAGTAGAATTGGGCCAACTCATCTTTGCAATTCACAACCTGTCCAATATAATTGAGGAAAAGGAACCATTTCTCCAATTAGCAACTGACACATGTCTTCGACAATTAGAAATAGAATATTTAAAAATAAAATAAAATATTATACCTGCTCCAGTACTCTAGGTAGCACAACATCTTTGTACATATCAAGGTCAACACCCTCTATCTGACTGAGAACATGAAGATTCTTCCCAACCTAATAATTTATCAAGGATAAAAAAAGCAAGAGAAGCCTTCTATAAGCATTTGATCATGTATAGAATGCCATCGCAATGAAGCAAACGAGTAACAGGCTTCGGGTATTACAAGATCTCGCAGCTCACTCCTTTCCTTTTCCCGTTTCTCCTTCTCCCGGGACGGCCCCTGCAGACCAGAAAGCCCGACAGCAAGCCTCAACTCAGGTCAGCTAAGAGTATGAATTTATCACATGCATTACTACACCTGCATGACCAGAAATCATGCCCTCATGATATATTTTACTCTCATGACATGCAACTATTCTGATGACATGCATGTCCAAACATGAGAGCATTAATAATGTGCAAAAATGTTCAACCAACCTGATGTTGCATCCGCACCCAAAGTTTGTTCATTTCTGTGAAATTTTGGAGTACAAATTCTACAGCATCTGATACAGTATCCGCATCCCTACAGTTTTCAGAATAGACATTCACATATCAGGTTGAATCTTAAGTTGCTGCAGTTTTAAATTAATGTCACTTCCCAATCATCAAGACAACTGTAGAAATCACTGTGAATTAAAGAGACAGAAGAAAATAAAAGACAACAATAAAAAGTAAAACTTTGAAAAAAAGGAAACAAAAAGGGGGGCTCCGATATTCTAATGACTCCGATAGTTTACATCATTGGCCAACATTGCAAAGTTGCAGTGAAATAATAGAAGTGGTGATCCTAAAGGGTGCAGCTTACTGAGTCTGTTCATTGAACTTCAAATCCAGTTCAAGTAAGAGAGCATGAAGAGTTCCCATGATAGGAGTGGAGGGCAAAAAATAACGCTTGATTAGTGCTTACCCTTCATACTCGGAACCAATATCCGGCAATTTATCCTTACTAACTTGAGAAAGGTAACTTCTGAGAAAGAGTCCACGAACAGGGTTCTGAATGCCACGACACATCTCCACAAGATCCTTAAGAACATCCTTAGCTGGAGCTTCCTTTGATTTGATGTATACAGATCCTACTGTACAGAGGAGATACCTGAATATAACATTAATATCTCATAAGCAAGAAACATACTAAATAGGAAAGAATACAAACACACGGCTGGGAAACCTTCTCATAAAAAATTAGCATTAGAGCTTTAAAACCAAAAGGACATATGTCAAGGCATCGGTAATATTAGTTGCATCGAGATCAGTTTCTAAGCAAGCAAGTATATTCATTTCCACCATGCACTTTGATGAAATATCAATCTCAATCATTGTAGTTAAAATCCCGATATAAATCATAAAATCCCACGATTTTGCAATCCTTGCCCTCAGCGAGTAAGAGTATACACAGAATCCTATCTTGGTAGAATCAGGTGAAATCACCCCTATTAATCGTTGAATCTTATAATCTACGTCTTTTAAACGTTTCTACGATTATGAGCTATATATGAGTTTTATGAATTATGTATAATCGTACAATCAGTGTTATATTCCACGATTTACACATTTACTTCCCCTTTCTGATTTTGCGTAAAATCACAATTTTAACTTCCTTGATCTCAAAGATATAAGCATTAATCTCAAAGTAATATCAATCTAAAGCTAAGTGACTAAGTATGAACTATCAAGTACCCAACACAGGATTGCGCATTGCTCCATGTTCAAAAATTAATCTACAATTAGAAGAAACTTATAAATACTTACCTACTCAACATGACTACAAAACTAATTTTCACCGTTGTGACCGTAATTATATCTCTAAATATAACATTCTGAATAATTTCCTATCCTAACGGTAATCAGATATGGTAAGAAAGATTCCACAAAAACCGTCAGGCGACTTACAATCTAGGCAAAATGTTGCCGGCATGCTGAACAAGCTCATAAAGATCAATAATAGAGCAACCACGACGAGTCTCTTCCTCAAAGAACATCTCTAGCTTCCTCAATTGATCGAAGGCACGCATGTCTAAAACACCAATTTACAAATAAACAATCACAATAGTAACAAAACAGAATCAATTTCACAATCCAAATCAAACGAAGGTGGATCTGAAAGAGAAGAAACTCACAGAGTTCGTAGTATTTATGAGGAGAAAGCTTGGAAGTCCTAAGCTCAGAAAGCATCTGAGCGGAATATTTCAAAGCATCTCTAAGATTATTCGAGTCCTGCAACGAATCGGAAAACAGAAAATGGATCCAAATCAATTGAGAATTGAAAAATTGAAAGACGAATCTGAAATTAGGATAATCGCGAGTAGAATTGAAGAAGAGAGAATAAGGTTAGGGTTTATCGGAGAAGTTACCAATGCACGGTGCATGTAGAAGGAATTCTGTTGAAGGCCGGCGATTCCGGCGGCGAGGAATTTCTCTTCGTCTTCGGTTCCGTCCAACATCATTTTTTTCTCCGTCAGTTTTTTCGTTCTTTTTCGTCGGAGTTATGTAGTGAGAGTTTGATCGATCTTTTAAGTGTTGGTTATTGTTCTTCTTCTTCTTCTTCGTGCTAGTTTTCCACTTGGGATGTACGTAATGAAGAATATGCTTATGCTTGTTGTTCCTCTTAACTTCCACCTTGTCCTTGTGCTATTTGACCCCAATTTAGCTATTAATGGATTATTAGAAATATATTTAACTTTACTAATAATATTTTTAAAGAGATTAACGAATATATTTTCTCAATATAAATTAATTTTTTTATAATAATATAAATTAATTTAATAAAAATAAAATATTTTATCATGTCAATAATAGACAATCTCTTGGAATATATAATCTCTTAATTACTTGATTCATTTTAAATAACTTGTGTACTATAATTTTTCACTCATATTAAGAAAAATAATAAAGTCCTTGAAGGTGGACCGTTGATCGGAGGGTCCCAAGGTAGGCGGCATGTTGGTTGGAGGCCCCGGAAGCAGGGACGGAACCAGAAAAAGTTATTGAGGGTGACGGAAATATAATACATCATAAACAATATCAAGTACCCAATAACGTTTAGATTACTTATAAAAAAATAACGTTTAGGTTAAAGGTTACGAGTGTTTACTAGTTTAATCAATATTTTGCGTTAAACTTTAAAATTGTTAGGAAGAGTCTGGTGTTCATTTGGATCACGCAAGACTCAAAAAATTAGCTAAAACAGTGATAGACAAATAATATCAGGTTTATCCACCAAAAAAACCGTAAGAAAATAAGTAATGCTTGCTACTAATAATTGAATAAAAATTAGTTTAATGAAAAATAAAATCATATATCCTACAAAAACAAATACATACTACTCTCTTCATTTTAAAACAAGTATCATTTAAATAAAAAATTATTTTAAAATTAGTGTGATTTTCACTTTTCAATACAAAAAATTTCAACTCTCAAATCTACTAATTATTACTATATACATTTTCCAAGAAAATGTATCAATAATTGGTAGGATTAATTTCGTAAAAATGTTATTTCTTTTGACAATATAACTGCATTTCTTAACATATACGTAAGAAAACAATTTAAACAATACTATTTTTTTGTCAAGTAGTCTAGTGGCTAGAAATTTCACCCTTAAAGTGGATAAGTTGGATGATCGGAGTTCGAATTCTAACCCCCTACATATATAATGCAATGTCTTACTAACTGAGCTAAGCTCACGAGACAAACAATACTAATTTTAAAACAGAGAATAACAAAATGAAATCATCAAATCAAACTCATGATTATTTATATATATATTGTTTTTTTTTAAAGAAGTAAGTTTGTTGGTATAAGTGGAATTGTAATTGAAACAAACTATTGTTATTAATTATGGTACTAATTTAAATGTTGTGGCTGATAATTCATTATAACAAGGGAAAACATTGTAGTACAATGAAAAGAAAAGAAGGGGCGAACACTAGATTTGTTTTAAATCCATACAGGGGCAAACATTACATACATATATTGTAGTATCATATGTTTTAGGGGTGGCGACCACCCCATTTTCACTATACATAGTTCCGTCCCTGCCCGGAAGCGGGGGTGTACATGCAAACATTACGACGATTATCAGTAGCTTAGATCACAAGTTAGGCTTTATTTTATAGTAAGAGAATTAGAGTTTCTAAGCCCTAAAACCTTCTACCGAAGTGGACAATTGTCCCAAAGAATAGATGTAAAAAGATTGTTGAAGGCCTTTGATCCAATGGACCGTATCGGTTTTCAAGCCTTGCTATGTTGTACCTCTAGGCCTTAGGGTGACCCCGATCCTTAGTATGAAAATGGGCCATAAGCCCAATCCGGAACAACGTTTTTATTTTTTGAACTTTGAATTATAACTTTGAATCGATAGATAAACATCTCAAATCATAAAGGGGTAGAGTAGGTTTCACCTTATAACAATGAAAAGTTATAACTTTACAGCATATCCAAGTGAAACAAAAACAGCATGGCAGAAAATTGATAAAACAGATTATATGCAATCGGTTTGTACATGCACGACACTAACGCATACATACATGTCTAGCTAAGAAGAGAAACACTTAGCTAATATCACATCTTAGTGTTATTGCATCTACCATTTGTAGTTATAGATCACCATCTAAGTGAGATTGCAGGCATCTATCATCATAGATCACCACTATTCAGCATCTACCATTATAAATCACCATCTATGCATATACCACCATAGATCACCACTATTCAACATCTACCATTATAGATCACATCTAACTATGAAACACGGTCACAAACACTTACACATCGATATCGATAAAATGACATAATTCAATATAATCATATGTGTCAGTGTTGTGTTGATCCGACACAGACACGCCTAATCAAGGAGTGTCCAAGCTTCATAGCCATCTAAGATGCAAACGCTCCTTATTTGCTAATATATACTCCATCCAGTACTAAATATAAGAGATAGTTAGGTCAACCGTGCATCGCTAATTACTCCCGTCTCTGATAATGTGTTTATAAAAGGCTTACATCACTAAGCTAAAATCAAGTTCCAATAAGGTGTAGTCATATTCCACATAAAAGAACATGAAGTTGCACTTTCAAAACATTCTTTTTGTATCACCTCTTGTCACTCTTTTCTGTCTTGCTACAATTCTTATCTCTCTACATTATGGTAATGCTTTGAAACTACCAAACAATGAAACAGTCCCAGCACTCATTGTGTTTGGTGACTCTATAGTTGACTCAGGTAATAACAACTACATCAAAACTGTGTTCAAGTGCAATTTTCTACCTTATGGTAAAGACTTTGGTGTTGGAAATCAACCAACTGGAAGATTCAGCAATGGTTTAGTCCTTTCAGATATCATTGGTACAAAAATACTTCTTGTTCATTATTTCATACAATGGTTTTATATATGGTGGTTACGAATATTTTGCAAACCTTTTTATAGTACAAAAAAATGTGGTCGATGCAGTTAGAATTGAGGCTGTGATGCCGTTGCAGAGGCCTCAAATTTCTTTATATTGCAGCCGCAATTGTGGTTGGAGACTGTAATTTAAAACCAGAATAGACCACAATTGTGGTTGCAGACTGTAATTTATATGCAGCAAAAAAATAAAATAAACATGTTTTTGTAAAGTTTCTTAACAATTTTTTTTTCAGCTTCAAAATTTGGAGTCAAGAAGCTTTTGCCAGCTTATCTTGATCCAAATTTGCAACTTGAAGATCTCTTAACAGGTGTAAGCTTTGCCTCTGGTGGTACTGGATGTGATCCTCTAACTTCTAAATTAGCAGTAAATAACTATGTCTAATACTGAATTTGAATTTTTTATTGCATGCTTATTTTACATTTTTAGCATATGTTAAACTAACTATAATTTACCTCTTTTTTTGTTGTAAGTCTGTGATATCATTATCAGATCAATTAAACATGTTCAAGGAGTACAAAAATAAGATAAATGAAGCAGTTGGAGAAAATAGAATGGAAATGATAATATCAAAGAGTGTATACATTATTTGCATAGGAAGTAATGACATTGCCAATACTTATGCACCATATAGGAGTATAAACTATGATATTCAATCATACACAGACTTATTGGCTTCATATTTCTCAAACTTCTTGCAGGTATGTTCTTTTATACAAACATAAGCAAATCATTTTTGCACTTGTTTGTACATTTTTAAGTTAACCAATGTAGTTGTTAATAATTAGGATCTTGATATTATATGAAATTAGAAAACACACTTACTTGTTGAAGCAACAATCACAATCGCCAATATCAGAATCACCGATATATTAGACCAATGTCTTCCTTTGTTTGATCATGTGCTCCAAAATTTGAGGTTCTCAATAGGGCAAATCTTAAACAAGCTTATAGTCAGAGTGATAGCAAATGGGACCTAGCCTATCTATTTATAAGATCACAACCCTATACCACTACATCATGGATCCTAGTGGTTGGACTTGCACTTTGTTCTACACAAATCAGAATTAGTGTCCAAAACCCATTATTATTGATCACATTTATCGAGCTAAGCATCATAATATGGAGCACATCCACAACATAACCCGTTTTTATAAAACCAAAATTCACAATTGATTGTAGCCCACAAAATATTAGAATAAGTTCTAGCGGTATATTCTAAAAGTCATCAAACATAGACATGGGCTCTATTTGGATAAACAACTAAATTAAGCACTAATAGGATAAAAACTTACTATAGAAGTGCTTATGTATAAGTTATTTCTATAACAAAAAATAAAATAAAGTCAAACTATTTTTATACAAGTTATAAGCTGATTTTATAAGCTATCCAAGAGAGCTTGTGTTGAAAACAATTTATAGACATGTAATTAGTTGTTTTCATAAACTCTCTCAAATAATACCACAGGAGCTTATGACATTAGATAAATTCAAGTAAGTCAATTCAGACGCGGTCTTAGTAGATCATGTTTATGGACATGTTATAGGTTTATTCTTTGACCAAAAATGCAGAACATAAGTTTTGAATTAGAATGAATTGAATATAAAATTGAATTGAATGCAGGAACTATATGGTTTAGGAGCTAGAAGGATTGGAGTAATAGGTGTGCCATATATAGGGTGTGTGCCCTCACAGAGAACACTTGGAGGAGGCAGGGAGAGAGCATGCTCAGATATTGAAAACCAAGCTGCTAAACTCTTCAACTCTAAATTAGTATTTCTAATGGATGCATTTGAAATTAAATTTCCAGATACTAAGCTTGTCTACATTGATAGTTACCATCCATTAATGTATATGGTTCAAAATCCGGCTAAATATGGTAATCACACACAAGCATTGTCATTTTTACCTTTTAATTTTTTTTTATCTTGGCCGTTAACTTGAGTTGGACGATTCATACTACAGAATAATAAAATCAGCATAAAACGATATTGGTAGTTAATTTGATATCAGACGGTTGAGATTGAAAACTGCATGATGCAATTATGAACTAAATCCAAATTTCTCAACTCAGTTGATTAGTGTATTTTTCTCATGTCTATATATTTAATTTCTCATGGTATTTATTGCATGGTTTGGTTTAGGTTTTGATGTAGCAGATAGAGGATGTTGTGGGACAGGAGACTTAGAAGTAGGCATATTTTGTAACCATTACAGCTCAAGCATATGCTCAAACTCTTCAAGATATATATTCTGGGACAGTTTCCATCCTACACAGGAGGCTTATGATTTGCTTTCTTCCATGGTCCTTGATGACAAAATCAAGGACTTCTTCTAGTGTAGTTTCAATTTCATTCTTGGCTTATACTTTCTACATTATTTCCTTCTTTGACTTCTAGCTTGTTCACCTATATGATATACCTTATAAATATAAAGCATGTAAAATAGATACATGAATTGATTTGTTTCATGTGAAAAATAAATACATGTAAAACAATCATTAGTAAGACTATATTTACCATCTCCCATGAATTAGAGGGTAAAATAAAACATGTGGAATATGTGGTCGTTTACAACAACACTCACATTATCACATGATTGTACAAGCATTTGGGTTTTCGTCGCTAAATGCAGTGGTGTACTTAACCTCGAAGGAGCTAGCACGTGTAAGTGTTGAAGCTTCTGGATCCTGCAGCACGTTTCGCACGTACCCTGGTGGTGCCTTCTTGTCATATGCCTCTGGTGCATAAGGGTGAGGAATGACATCGTATGGGATATAAGGCCAAAATTCGGCCTTCTTTCCCGTACGGTGCCTCACGCGCTCCAGCACTTTGTTTGGGTCCACATACCCAGTTACAGTGAGCTTACTTTGTTTTGGTTCAACTTCCACTTGGGTTACTCCTTTCATGCCTTCCACTGATTTCTTCACCTTTCTCTCGCACCCTTCGCAATCCATCTTCACTTTTATCTCCACAACCTAATTCACCATTCTCTAATATTGCAAATTATGCCTTACAAACAAACAAATAACTCACTAGAGACTAGACTATACATATGACTTCTTATAAAAACTGACTTATATTTTATAATATCTACGCATACTATATAACAAAGAAATTCAGATTTATACTCGTGGCATGTGAGTAATTGTTCACGTGACAAGTTATGATGACGTGACATGTGAATCATTTGACATGTGTGCATTGATTCAGTCAAAATCAGCGGAGGACTGTCCTTTTGCAAAAATGGTTAAAAGTAAAGGGTCAAAAGTGCTATTATGAAAATTATGTGTTAAAATCGTAAGTTTGTGAACGTTAGAAAGTCAAAAATGTAATTTAACCTAAAATAAAAATAAAAACAACTGCATAACCACATAAATGGAAAATTGGGTGCATAGTGCAGACATAATTTATGAGTGGCATCAATACTATGAAATAAATAGCTGTAGAAACATAAAAACTGAAAGAAACAACAAAGAACATTCACCTGAAGTTGCTTTTTCAGGAGATTACTATTGTGGTGCAAGTGACATGATTCACAGAGCTCAGAGATGATATCTAAGACACCCATTAGCATATGTTAGTTAATAGTAGTAAATGGCAATGGTAGCTGAAGGATACAGAGAAACCAAAAAAAGTTAGCTGCATATAAATTCATGATGGCAACAATACAGGATCACAATGAACGATGTGGGATGGCTTTAACTAGAAGTTTCTACTTGGACAGTGAGTTGTTTGGTGGGACACTTCCAATTGGACTTGCCAAATCAAGAAACAAAAATAAAAAAGTCATAGAACAATCTGGTGAATGAATTTTCTTTAAAAAATATTAGAAGACAATAGGGTGAGATAATTCCAATTGAATAATAAAATGTTTAAGTGAATTGGATTGGATTTGAGGCTCATTAAAGTTACATAAGTCGGTTGACCAACTTTTTACGGAATAAATTTTTGAAAGATTTTGAGTCTTGATTTTTTATAGTAATAATTTACACTCGATCTTACCTCGTGGCCGAATTGTGAATTACCGAAGATTTCTTTTCCAAAAAATCAAAGGGTTACTATCAAAAAATAAAAGAAAGTCACAAAGAAGATATAAATTTTATAAAGTTCAAAGAATACTTACATAGATACTTAATTAATCAACGAAGTTTTCAAGCCAATAAAAGTTGAACTCACACCATAACGCTTACTGGTACATTGCTGCAGTGGATAATTCAGAGAGATCCAAATATTAATAAACATTATTTGTGAACCTATCTGAATTATTCACCGCAGTGATGTACCAAATAATTCACTCATACTTTAGAATAACGACTTAAGCCCTCCGTTTCACTAATATAATTTATATTCAAACCTAATTCTACCATCTTTTCGAATGGTTTTCAACACTAAAATCTCCCAAAAACACTTAACTTTGATCTCTCTAAGATTTTCTTCTTTGTTTTTCACACACTAAAACTAAAATTCATGTTGCATATATATGGCATCAATCTACTTGCCTTGCACACTAAGATACAACTTTATGTATTATAAGACTTGTCGAACAAGATTATTAGTCTCGCGATTCAAAAAATATATGTGGCTCATGTGTCTTGTCTGACAAACAACGAACAAATAATTTTTAGATAATTATTAACTTTTCTTTCTTAAGAAACAAGTAGCATAATATTAAAATAATTTTTAGATAATTATTACCTCGTATTAATTCTTTCTTAAGAAACAAGTAGCATAATATTAAAATAATTTTTAGATAATTATTAACTTTTTTATCAAGCTTCTTCTTGGATTAAATTTTCTATCAAGCTTGATAGAAAAGTTAATTTTTAAGAAACTTGAACGTAGAAGCTTGATAATTATTAGTTTTTCATTCTCCAATTTAATTTGATTTTTTAACCTTTCTATCAAGCTTCTTATTGGATTATTTTTTAGATAATTATTAAATATTCTATCAAGCTTCTTGATAGAAAAGTTAAAAAATCAAATTAAATATTGAAGCTTGATAGAAAAGTTAATAATTATCTAAAGAATCTTGTTTTTAATTTGATTTTTGAACTTTTCTATCAAGCTTCTTGTTGGATTAAATTTTCCTTCTCCATATTTATCATTTCGTCTACCAACTAAAAAAAATATTTTGAACAAATGATAAATTTGTCAACTTACATTTTATTTTATTTCTTTAAACAATCTCCCTCTAATAATTAATCAGAAACACATTCATAAGGCAAGTCATTCTAGAATTTTTAAAATTCAAATTTTATAAAATAGGATACTTATGATATTGAAAAATTAAAAAATGGCAAATCATTCGTAGATGGTTACGTCTGGCAAAAGAAACTATCACATGATCTCCATTAAATTGAAGCTTGGAGCTAAGACCAAAAAAAAATTGTAGCTTGGAGCTTTTTAATTTTTAGCAAACGGTCTTTTATTTTAATTAAAAAATGTTTTTTTAATCAGGTCATGAGAGAATGCAATGTCAAGTTATACGGGAAATTGATGGGATTAATGAAAATAGAATTATCAATGTACTATGAGACATTTATCAAAATTAAGGAAGTATATATGTTCCTAATATTTTTGTTTTGAAATTAGAATTAAGTATAAATTTACAAAACTAATTAACCTTATGACTTATGTTAGTTTGTTTGGATATACTTGACTTTAAGGTAAATATATAGTAGGAGTAGACTTGTTAACTTACTCTCACATGTTTTTAGGTGGGAGTATGTCAGCAACCCCCACAATTTCGGCCGCCATCTGCGTCCATCTGCTTGACATTCTCCTTCACCCTGTATTATTAGTTTAATAGACATTAGTTTAAAGATAATACTCCGTCAGGTGCTAAGTATAAATAAAATGTTGGCCGACAAAAGTTAATGATAATTTGATTCAAAATTAGATAAAATATATCAATTTTTATGATATACGTTGATTTTCGTTGAATTGAAAATTGAAATATTTAACTTTTTAATTAAATATTTTTTTATGTGTAAACAATTTCTTTAAATAAAATATTTAAAAAGTGTTTCAGAAGATAGGAACGCTCGTCAACATTTTTATCTTTCCAGATATATTTGAGAACAATATAAAATTAATTCCTAACAAGAAAACATGCATGATAGTACAAGACATAGATAGTCAAATTAATGAGCTGCCGGTCCAACTAAAAATTCAAGATCTACTTACTACTGTACTCACTAGCAACACGCAATTACAATTAGGCAACCATCCACATTTATACTTAGAACGTGTTTTCTTTTCTTTTCTGTCGTTGATTTTGAGCAATTGTATCACCATATATTTTATTTGTTAATATCAATAATTAATGAGCTCATGTTCATCCAGTGATGAAAACACCATCTTTCTGTTTGCCAAATCGTCCTCAAGTAGTAATAATAACTCTTCATTTATAGCAGTTGCCACCACCTGTTTTTTTGTAACTCATGCATGTACATTTCAATTAGTTACGTGATGAGTGGTGGGAGAGGTAGCACAATTGGTTGTACTAGTTGTGCTACGAGTTAAAGGAGGAGAAAAATTAACATATAATATAATATATTAACAACTAATTAACAATTTGCTATTAAAAAAAAATTAGTTACGTGAAGAAACAAAAAGAAATGGAGTTGATTGTATTAAGTTTGGAAGGTAATCCTTTTATCTATTATATCTATTACACTCTAGTAAAATAATACTCCCTCCATCCCAATATATAATATAAGACATCTTTTACAAATGCATAAGAATTAAGAAAAATAGTTTTTGCATTAAATTTGTCATAATATACATTCTTTATCCAAAATTACCACTCAATTATTAAGAGTGAAAAATATTAATTTTTTACTTTTGTTCATTTAAGTAGGGTATTTTTGTGAAAATTTAGTTAATACACCTTAATTTTTTTAAAAAAAAAATCTTATAAAATGGAATAACAAAATTTTACAAAAAAATCTTATATATTATATATTGGAACAGGAGTAGTACATTTTAGTGAGGGAAAATAAGTTTAAAAAAGCCTAGCCTTGTATGTTTGGCAGAAATAATATTGGCCTTAGATGACTTGTAATTTGTAAAAAAGTGCTTTCTTACAACATTGAGGAGCCGTCCCTAAATAAGAATTGAGGAATTGAGTTTAATGGTGATGCACTGACCGTGTAAAATTGTTTTATACGATCGTCTAATAAAAAACTATCAATTTGCCACCTCATATGAAGAAAATGGGGCGAAGTGGAGTGATGTGGTGGAAAACATGGTTGATATTGATTGACAGTGTAAAATTAATTTACACAGTCAGTGCATACTCATTTTTCTCATAAGAATTTGGTTGGTTAATTAAATCACTATAATTAACTTCTATTGTATTTTTAAGGAGAGCTGTCAAAATGGGCCGGGCTAATGGGCCGGACCATAAGCCCGCGGTCTTGGTGGGCCGGACCTTAATAAACGTAGCCCAAAATTTTCGGGCCAAGCCCATATAGAAATCGGGCTGGGCTGGCCCATTAACCCATCATTTAATTGATAAAAACACATTTATGTCATTTTTGTAAAAATATTATCAATGAAAAATTATCATTTAATTGATAAATTATTATAAAAAATATATTTAAATGTGTAAGCTTAATAAAAACGGTATATTTACCTAAAACTAGAGTTTAATTGATATTTAGTGTTGATGTAAAAATTATTTACACTTGCATCAAATAATATCTCTATAAAATTGATAATTATAAAGAACTAATACATCAAAATGATATAAAAAAATATTTTAAGAAAAGGAAAAAAATAAAATAAAATGGGCCGGGCTGCCCCATTAGCCGACGAGGACCGGGTCAGGGCTTGATAAATGGTAGCCCAATAATGATCGGAGTGGGCCGGATTAGCCCATTTATTTTGTCTGGCCCAGCGGGCCGGACCGGACCGACCCATTTCACAGCTCTATTTTTAAGTTCGCCTATAGAATTTAATGGTGATGTATCGCGGGTGTAAATTAGTTTTACACCAACCTCCAATAAAACTCAACATATTGTGACATAAATTTATTTTGTAACAGCTTTATAAAGATAATTACTGTTTGATTTAAGTGTGTGGTTAGTCTCTTACTTACGGTGAAAATAATTATTGATCAAACTTTATTTATTTTGCAGTCGAATTTTAGATTATCGGGTCACTTTTTCCGGGTCAAAACAAAAAAAATGTGTGGCTAATCTCAGATGAATATGCATGAGTTCAATTACGTATATAAGAAAGATGGCTCATATATCTAGTGTTTTAAGATTTTTAGTGTGATGTCTATCTATCTTATGATCCTGTAACATATATGTATTACAAAGAAAAATTTGAGTTCCTTCAAAAAAAAAATTACATTATCACAAAATATTCTTTCATTCAAACGCATTTTTAAGGTTTTGGGTGAAAAAGTAATGTATCATAGTATTGAAATATTGACTACTCTTTCCGTTCATTTTTAAGTGTCGTTTATAAATCATGACATATATGTCAATGCACAACTTTAATCAATAATATCTTTAATTATATATTATAAAAAATTTATATTTTAAAAATACTAATCGAGATAAATTCAACCATATCTTATATGGTAACATTTATTTTTATATACCAATAAAAAAAATATGATCAAATGAATAGTAGGCACTATTCTAAAACGATACCTAAAAAGTAACTGAGGGAGTAGTTGCTTCATACGCTTTTGCAGACTCCTCAATAACTACCACTTATTTGATTTTCATAAACATCAGTGTGAATGGTATGTCACCTTTTATGTATTTATTTATGTCTACAGGAGGATGATTTAGTATTCCTGTAAAAGAAAAAAGGTTGGATTCATCATTCAAGATATATAAAATGCAGAGTACATAATGCATACATATCACAAATAAAAGCAAGCATTAAGTATCCAAAATAATAGCTAAATAATTATAAAAAAAAAATTAATATATTTTTAGCCCATCTAAATATATAATTTTTTCTTTAGTCCTAATTATTGCAAAATTTGTTCATATTTTTTTTTGAAAAAAAAAACTCGTTATCCAGCTAAAAGACCAACTAATCCGAGAGAACCAATGTCATACCACCCACTTGCGGAAGTCCCATCTAAGGGAAAATAAGGGAAAATAAAACCTAAGACCTTAAAAGGAGCATACTGCAAGATATCAAGTCAACGCCACTGAATCTTCCCTAGTAATATTTATTTTAATCCTTGTTGTGAGAAGCTAAAATAAAATATTTTATATATTAGATGAGCAATTTTATTATGAATAAATTTTACTAAAACAAAACAATAAGGATTAAAAGAAAAAGTGATATATTTATTTACAAAGCATATTTAAATCTTTATTTTTCTTATTGGTGCAACATTTCTCATTATCTATCACTATCAGTCTTTGTAAGGTTGGTATCACAAAAGAAACATAATACATTTCTTCTTCATATTAAGTTCCAATAAGGTTTATAAATGGCTTATAGTAATAGCACTAACTCACTAAGCTAAAATTAAGTTCCAATAAGTTGTAGTCAAGTAAGTCAAGATCTTCATATTCCACAAAAACATGATCAACTTGCTCTTTCAAAACCTTCTTTTTCAATCACCTTTTCTCAATCTTTTCTCTCTTACTACAATCCTTATCTATCTACATTGTGGTAATGCTGTGAATCTACCAAACAATGAAACAGTTCCAGCACTCTTTGTATTTGGTGACTCTGTAGTTGACTCAGGTAATAACAACTACATCAATACCATTGTCAGGTGTGATTTTCTACCTTATGGTGAAGACTTTGGTGGTGGAAATCAACCAACTGGAAGATTCAGCAATGGTTTAGTCCCTTCAGACATCATTGGTACAAAAAATTCTTTTGTTCGCTTTGTTATACAATGGTTTTAAATTGCAGTTGCAGTTATGCCCTTACGCTACGAACTATTATATTGTAGTAAAATGTGGCTAATGTAGTCAAATTTGAGGTTGCGATACCATTGTGGAGACCTCAAATTGTAGACCGCAATTTAAAACCATTTATACTTAGAAAAATAGGGATTTGGATTTCTTACTGTTACAGCAAGATGCTGTAACAGATCAAGACCGTTTGATTTAAATTGTGCGGCTGAGATCGTTTACAGTAATTTAAGTTGTATTAATCGGAAACATTCTATCTGTGATTAATGACTGAGATCTTAAACTGCGTGGAAACCGTGTTGTTTTCTACGGCATAGAATCTCAATCCGAAAAATAGAATGCACATTTTCTTGTTAAGTTTCTTAACAAAAAAATTCATTTTTTCAGCTTCAAAATTTGGAGTGAAGAAGCTTTTGCCAGCTTACCTTGATCCAAATTTGCAACTTGAAGATCTTCTAACAGGTGTAAGCTTTGCCTCTGGTGGTGCTGGATATGATCCTCTAACTTCTAAATTAGCAGTAAGTAACTATGTCTAATGCTGAATTTGAATATTTAATTGCATGCATATTTTACATTTTTAGTATATGTTAAACTAACTATAAATTACCTTTTTTTTTGTTATAAGTCTGTGATATCATTATCAGATCAATTAAACAAGTTCAAGGAGTACAAAAGTAAGATAAATGAAGCAGTTGGAGAAGAGAGAATGAACATGATAATATCAAAGAGTGTATATATTATTTGCATAGGAAGTGATGACATTGCCAATACTTATACTCAAACACCATATAGGAAATTCAACTATGATATTCCATCATACACAGACTTATTGGCTTCACATTCCTCAAACTTCTTGCAGGTATGTTCTGTTATACAAACATAAGTAAATCATTTCTGCACTTCTTTTTTAAAAAAAACTCGGCATCCAGCACAAAGACCGACTAATCCAAGGAGACCAATTCCACCTCCCACTTGCGGGAGGATCCATTTAAGCCAAAGTTGTTTTACTCTGTAAGGACTAGCCCACCGAAATTGGTACCATGGAGAATCGAACCTGAGACCTTGACACAAGCCAACACCACTTGTTTGTACATTTTTAAGTTAACCAATTTAGCCGTTAATAATTAGTCATTAATCAATTTTTAAGTTTTGGATTAGAATTTTGTTTATAACTTTTTTTTGTCTAGTGTTATTTGTTAGTGCCTAAAAAATATATAAAAATATACACAATGCAGGAACTATATGATTTAGGAGCTAGAAGGATTGGAGTATTAGGTATGCCAAATATAGGGTGTGTACCCTCACAGAGAACAATTGGAGGAGGCATGGATAGAGGATGTTCAGAATCTGAAAACACAGCAGCAAGACTCTTCAACTCCAAACTAGTATCTCAATTGGATGCCTTTCAAAATAAATTTCCAGAGGCTAAGTTTGTCTACCTTGATATTTACAATCCATTGATGAATATGGTTCAAAACCCTGCTAAATATGGTAATCAAACACAAGCCTTGTCCTTTTTTTATTCAGAAAAAATTACACTTGCATTGCCATTTTTAACTTTTATAAGTAGATCAATAGATGAGCACTTTATCTATTGTTTTTGCACATGTGTTTTTTCTCATTCGATCAATAAGTCTTATTTATCGCATTTGATCTAATAGTGAGATTTATTGATCCAGATATGCAAATTAACTTCTACCTGTTGTAAGACTTATCTCACTTGTGCACCATAGGATTCACCGATGAATATATACATATTATTGAATAGTTATACCTTTGTGAATGCATTCACCAAAAGTAAAAAGTATAAGAAGTTGGTTGGCATTACATTCAAGAGACTTTTCACATAAAAGGAAAACATTTATTTCATCAAATTCATTTGCATCTTCATATATAGAAATATAGAAAGTGGTTCCACATCTACATTCCATGGAACATGCATATATACTATTATGAAAATGTCCTCTCTTTTTTTCACCACGAGTAGCCGGTTCACTGGACCGTCTAATCTGACTCAGGGGTCAGTTCTGACATCAAGTGTTTTCAGTCACCTGCCCATTGCAGTTGCGGGGGGTCGAACCATGGTCCTCCCTAGTAAGTCTAGCGTCAATTACCACTAAATCAATTATATTACCAATTCCATAAATGTATGCCTTTATTTATAGAATATAAGTCACTAAGTTAAGGATTGATATTTCAACCATTCATGATTTGTCATGCATGTGCATATTAGTTTTCGATCTCAGTCGTTAATTTGAAATTGACAGTTTAGAATACTCGATAACAAAATTAGTTTAAAACTATATAGATAGTTAATTTGAGATCAGACGGTAGAGATAGAAAAACTGCAGTGACACATTAATACACAAAATTCAAATCCATCTACTGAGTTTGATTAGTGTAATTTTCTTATGTCTGATTCATTTCTCATTGTATTTGGTGCATGGTTTAGGTTTTGAAGTAGCAGACACAGGATGTTGTGGAACAGGAGACATAGAAGTAAGCATATTGTGTAACCGTTACAGCGTAGACATATGTCCAAACCCTTCAAGCTATATATTCTGGGACAGTTACCATCCTACACAAGAAGCATATAATTTGCTTTGTTCAATGGTCCTTGATGACAAAATCAATGACTTCTTCTAGAGCAATATCAGTCTCATTCTTGCTTCTATTTTCAACATTTTTTTCTTCTTGTTTTGAAGTAGCCAAGATATCTAAATGTTATTTACCTAATAAAGCATGTAAAATAGATACATGAATCCATTCGTCTCAAATTGTCCTTCTTGTTTTGGAAAATAATTGACGAAGAAAAATTATGGTAGTTATTGTCTTTCCGTATTGATATCAGAATTGATAAATCAATCAATTAGGAATACTAAACATGGTCATCTTAGTATTTACTCTCTCCGACCTATAAGCAATTATTTTGCTTATGATTAAGACCGGAGAAAGTATTCACCTGGAGTTTGATTCCAATTTATTATTGAATAGTGATGATCTCTTGAGCAAAATGTTCATTCTTAACAATGCCTTCATCAGCTGAAAATATAAATTCTTGAATAACTGGTTCTGATGGAGTGTAATCTTTGCTTTTGCCCCAAGCAACAAGATATAGGCCCAAACAAGTGATAATTGCACCTATAACCCTGCAATATATATCATATTCTATTACTCACTCCCTCTGACCACAATTATAAGCAAAATTTTATTCTTCAGATTCATTGAATAATTAATGTATTTGATCTATATTATAAATCAGATACTTTTGATTACCTTCCAAGGAACAATTCTTCGGCCAAAATGAAGTATCCCATGATTGCAACAATTACTGTGCATAAAGGACTAACAGCTGTTACAAATACTGGGCCTCTAGATTTCACCACTACTCCTTGAACAAAATATAACACCCCTGAGCAGACTATACCCTGTATGCCAAAATCATATATTGAGATTATAATTATAGATTGTGACACAACATTGTTTTACAAGTCATTATGATAGAAATATAAATTGATTCTCTTTTCTAAAGGGTAAATTTGTAAAATGATACCAATTATATATAAAAAATAATATCACCTCAAACTCTCTTAATTCTCGTGATTTAGTCATTACAGTCTTATATTTATGAGCATAAGGTAGTATTTTTGAATAGTTTAGTTGGGCGAGCTTACAGTGTAAACAATAGACAACAATCTCATATCCCATTTTATATACCAAACTGAAGGATTACACCATTCCATAATCATAGCCACTACTGCAGTTTCAAGTGTGCCCAAAAAACATATCCACGAGGCAAGTGAAAGTGGTGCAGGGTAGGTTTTAAGGGTAATAGCCTAGAAAATGATACAAAATTTTGTTAATACACAAGAAAAGTAAATTAATAATAATAAGTTTAATTGTTAATGAAGTTTAATAATAATAACTCACTTGAAGGATTACAAAACAAGCACAACTAAAGCATCCTAATGCAATCATTATAGAGCCAACTAATATATGTTGAGGATCAGTGTCATCACTATTCTGGTAATGACTATTGCCTCCAAATGTCCCTAAAAGTACAGGACCTTTAATTAGAGTCATTACCATTGCACCTGCAACAGATGCTATGGTTCCCACCACTTTTGCTTGGCTCCTTATACATTTTACTTTTATCTTCTCAAGCCTAATTATACATAACAAAAAATTGTCTAACTTATATTGCCAAGAATTCAAAGCTAACGCATACTCCTTCTGTGACAAAATATAAATTAAAATTACTTTTTAAATTCATTGTATTATAATTGACTAATGTATTTGGTAATGTATCTGTTCTGATCAGATACATTAATCAATCATAAGATGAATCTAAAATGTAATTTTTGCTTATATTTTGTTACAGATGGAATATATGTATGTGATCCGATTTGAAAAGTTTGTTGTTAGAAGAGTGAAAATAATGCTTAGTTACATTACCTAAAAATGCAGGCCAAGATAAAGGCACTGGCAGGAAGGATATTGGTCATGGCAGCTGCAAAGGTTGCTGTTGTGTACTTCATCCCTAAAAAATACAAATTTTGACCAATAACAGGTCTGCATGTGATAAAAAGTAAACATTAAATTTAAGTGAAAATATTTTACATTAAATAATCAATGAGACAATGTGTTTAATTAATACTAATATGTAACTAAAATTACACTAATGTTAATTGAACAATTCTTTGTGACACCAAAATTAAATTATTAACATTGATTTTTTCTTTAAAAATATGACACTAATTACTATTTTCTAACCACTGAGTCGGCATCTATTCATTGAAATATTGATTTATCTAGTTTATATCATAAATTAGGTATATCAATCTTTTACCAAATATAAAAATTTAATTTAATTTGTCTTAACCAGAAATTTGAACATTATTAAACAATGGCGCTCCAAAGTACATGTAGATTTCAACATCTAAAATTTGTGATTAAATGATTAATTACATTCAAATTTGTTGTTAATGAAGCTCAATATATTTCATTAACCATGTTTATGACATGATGACATGCATTAACATTTAAAAAGTTGTCCAATTTAGGTCTTTCAAATAACATTAGTGTTAAAATTATTACTCTAGAAAGCTGAGCAACACTATCTTCATGAAGATTGACATTGTCATTTTAGTCCTTACTTTCCTGCAAAAAATAAAAAGCCCAAATGCATCATACTTAAGTTAAATATTAAACACAAAATATATAAAATAAAAATAAAAATAAAAAACACACAAAAGGAGAGAAGTTTTACTTATATTTATACTTGTCAAAATAGAGTGCAAAAGGGGTTATGAAAATGAATGCTACAACATGACGATACACAATAAATACATAATTGCTCATTCCCTTATTCATTGCAGCCTTTGATAAAACATCCATAATTGCATATCCAAATTGCAAAAACAAAACTGCTATGAATGGTTTTGCTCTTACAAACCAATTTTGTATCTCATGTTTCTCCATCCTCTTGTTAGAAAAATGGAATGAAATAGTATAATGTAGGAGGCTTATATATTTATAATTTTGTTAGAAAAATATTTGTTAGCTTTTCTTTCAAACACATTGGTCTTTTAGCAATTATGAATATATACTACTATATACTAAGACAAAAAAAAACACCTAAAAATAAATGTATATTTTGAATTATGTAAGTAATGTACACCTCACAAAAAGAATAAGGGTTAGAGTGATAAGAAAAGTCACTAAGTACAAGTGCAATTCAATTTCACCTACTAACAATGAAACAACTAGCATTTTTCATATTATTTTTAAAAAAATATCACTTGAAATTTCTTAATTATTTCAATAACTCTCTTTCATTATGTACTGGCTCAATTAAATAGAGCTCTCAATAGGATATACAATTGCCCTTTTTTAATTTGGTTCTAATTTTTCAAACATAAAAAATATCAATGACTAATGAGACATAAGAAAACGCAATAGTTAACAACTAATTTATTATAGTAATATTATAACCTCTTGGTAAAGGCAAAGGTACAAAAGTTTTTTTTATCGGTGATATACTGATTTATATACATGTAATAATATAATTTAAAATAACAACTTATAACTAATATAATACATTGTAGAGTAGAAAACAATAGAAGTAATGACAAGCAATAATAATAAGAAAAATGTTAAATAGTGTCCCGGAGCATTTAATATCTTAAAATCCGTACATTGTGAAAGTGAAAAAGGGATCGAATCGTACTTTGGCGCGAAAGCTTTCGCGCACCGTCAGCGTGATAACCAACATGAAATGCAGAGGACCGTTGAGATCAATCTAATAGTCCAGGAGTAAGGGGAGGAAAGGATTCGTTGTGGCAGGAATACAAAAGTTTTGATGTACTACATAAGTGATCTTGGACCTGACCGCCGAAGTAGCATGAAGTGGGACTTGACTTGTGGTAATTGGACTGTTTATATTGAGTCTTGTTCTAGTCCGGAACAAAACTAGATGGGAAAATTTTAGAGTATTTCAATTGTGTGCCACTCAAGTAACTAATCAAATGAAGAATCATGGGGAACAAATAACTAATCAAATAGGATTAACAAGGTTATGCGAAAACCTTAACATCCAAATTTGACTACATTATTGTTGTCATAGAGGAATTCAAAGATCTAACTACCATTGAAGAATTTAAATGCTCTTTGGAAGCTCATCAACAAAGAAGGGTCAGGAGGGAAAAGGAAAAGAGAAACATCCCAAAGGAGGAAATAGTTGAAATCAATTATATCATTCTAGAGATTATTTGATCAAGCATAATCTTTGTCAAGAAAAGGAAATTCTTATCAAGATAAGGAGAAGAAGAAATTCAATAAGAAGAATGTTCAATGCTATAATTTAGAACTCGAGCGAGTAAAATCCTAAATTTTTATATATCTATGGAGGGTGTGCTCGAGTTCTAGAACTTAAATGTGTAAGATATATACATGCTCGAGTTGTAGAACTTGAGCGGGATATTTTTAGAAATTCAAGGGGCGCATGAGAAAAATAGGGGTGGAAATAGAAATCATTTTAATCAAAATGGTTGTGGGTTTTTTATAAATAAGCTGGGCTTTTTAAGTTGCGACACCAGTTTTACTTTTTGCACCCCCTACTCCCCATGTAACAAAGGAAAAGAAAATGTAGGAAAGATATCTTGGCAGCATAAGAACCACCTCAAAAACAATGTTAACGTAATGTACTGTATTAGTACTACAATTACAACACAAATATAATAAAGAAAAACAATAAGAGAGCCATATTAAATATTTGTTTCAAAGTGTGTTTTTCTTGTTGAAATATTGGTTAGTGAATTAATTTTATGCATGCCAAATTCGACCATTGATTGCTTTAGACAAGATGTGATGGGGTACAATAATGCAAAGCAAATGATATTCAATTCAATTATATGTTTTAAAAGTTTACTCACTTTCTCGTACATATTACCTAATGGGTTAATTATATATGGCCATGAATCACAAGAATGAACAATAGCTACAATGATGTCCAATATGTCTAATGAACGATGGCATGCATCGTCAAGGTCCACCAAAGACGTGAGTGGACGCTAATTACGGTTCATGGGTTAAGATTTATTATTATTGAGTACTGTATTGTTTGCTTTTGATTAAAAAAAAGAAATCTATGAAGCACGGATACAGACACGGTTACTGAATACGGCTCGAACACTGACACGTCGATACCGATAATAATTTAAAAAAATGACATAATTTAGTGTAATTATAAGTTCCGCCAGATCCCCAATGAATGACCTGCTCGACTGCCGGCGTTGGTGTCTGACACCGACACTGACACGTGTCCGACACTGATACGCCTAATCTGAGGAGTGTCCGTGTTCCATAGAAAAAAAGTACATGCGGCTATCTACTTATAAAATACTGTAGAATTACTCTAAACTTTTCTCAACCCTACCGAACAAGTTACGCCGTTAAAACTTTCTCGTCTTAAAATTTTGGTTGCTTTTTGTCTATGTTACTTTTTCTTCGGACTCTCTATTAGTACTTAACAATTTTTAGTGTTAGTTTTTTTATTTTTTATTTATTGACTAATTTTTAGTGTAGTTTTATATCTTTGTTTTGGAGTGTTTGTAACTGACTTTGTTTTTAGTTGTCTATATCATTTACATATTTATTTAGGTCTGAATTTTGTATTCTTTAAACATTTTATGCTAAGATTAACTTTCATTTTAATTCAATATATGTCTTTTTTTAATTAGAAAAAATTAAAAAAGTCAAATGATATTTAAAATTTGACTTTTTTTTAACAAATGGAGCAAACAAGTTCAACTTATAACAAATCGAACTGAGTTGTTTGTGAACTTTAAATAAGTTGAACTCGAGTTAAAGAAAAAGTTTGTATTGAATTTGAGCCAAATTTTGAGTTGAACCAATTCTCATTGAATCAAGTTGACCTCAAATATGTTTTGCGGCTACTCTTGGTTGGTTTGCTAAGAATATTGGTGTTACCTATGTTTGTTGGGGTAATGTTGGCTATAGATATTGCTAATAGAAAGGATTGAAACTTGCTTTGCATTGAGATTGATCATTCTAATCTAGTTACTCTTGCTTTTATGAATCCTTCAATGAATGATTCGTTGGATTCAACGTAATCATTGGCTAAATTGTGTTGAGCTCACAAAACATATGATTTTCATGATCTCACATATTTATAAAGAAGAGAATCAATGTGTTGGTGGTATTGCTACTATTGGATTGAAAATTCATGACTTTCAATGGTGGAATACGATTCATAATTGTATAAGTCATGCTTTCACTAGAAAAAATAGATTTGGTTTGCCAAAAAATAGATTTTGTTAATCTCTTTTGGAGCATTGTACCATTTTTCCCTTCATCTATTTTTTCCTACGGGTTTTACAGCTAAGATTTTTAATGAAGTAGTTGTATTTGTTAGCTTCCACTTGAACATTGGCCTAGTCCCCAAGTTCCCTTGTATCTTTTTTTTCCTCTTTTTTAGTTTATTTGAGAGTTAGCTTGTTTATGGGTGAGTATACAGGTGCCAACATAATTGAAATGTTTTTAATTTTTTTGCTAATCTTTCTCGTTTTATCTTAAAAATAAAAATAAAAAGTTGAACTTAGGCGAATTCGACTCAACTCATTTCCAAGCTCTTTGATAGTCATTTTACTACTATGAAGTAATAATTTTTATAAACCCTAAAACAAATGTACTATTAGCATCAATGAGCAAAAAAAAAGATGTTGATCGAGTTATGCCAATTACCCAAATTATATAGCAATACATACTTAAAATTTTGGTAAAAACACTTTTTGAGGCATTTGAGTCTAAATACCGTTTTAAGTTGTGCCTTGACGTATACTCAATGTTTAGAAATACTCAAAACATGTACTAGTACAAAGCATGTGAAACTATGATGGTATAAACTCAAAAGATGTACCTCACTAGATCTTTAAGAATCTTGCTTTCATGATTTTATTGATTAAGTGATTCTTCCCTCAATTAATCTTCCCTCACAAACCCCCAAAAAATTGCCAAATTACACGTTATATTACTACATTTAAATTATGCTTATGCTATGGAGTAGTCTTCAATTTAGCCAAATGACATTGTCAATTCCAGAGGGTCCCTTGGGATATTTCCAAGTATGGGACAAATGAAAATCCAATTTAATCTCACATCTATGTATACCATCAAGACAAACATTGTAGCATAATTGAAAAAATGGACGAAGACATAAAGTTCAACCCACTTTATTTTTTCCCTAAAATGTCATGAAAAAGTTGTTATCATATGCCTTCTTTAGGCACTGTTTTGTTTTAGTAACATAGTTGTACCCATACATAATTATTTTCCAAGATTCATAAAATACTGAAAACTCAAAAATCTCAAATGAGCCAGAAAGACGATATGGGAATCCACTTTGACATATTTATTAATAAAAGGTCATGGGAATATAAACTATGTTGAATATAATAGTGCTGCAACCACCAAGTTTGCTTTTTTCCCGTGATAATTTCTTTTTGAAATTGAACTTCTCGTAGATATTAATCTCTTAAGGTGCGTTTGATCTGTTAAAAAAATAAGGGATTGAATAAATTGGGGTCAAGAGACATGCCAAAAACTAAAAAATTTGTCCTACATTGAATCACAAGACAATTTTTTTGTCCTCTGCACAAATTGTTTAAAATAGTAAAATAATGTTTTGTCCACCAATACATCGTACAATATAAGATTTGTTCAATACATTAAATGTTGTTTTGTTTCGCATTGTTAGTTCATTCCTTACATTTTACAGATTAAACAGACCCTTAACTTTACAATATTTAAATGAGTGACAAATCCTTTCTAAAAAATTTAACAGTATTGCATCTCAAATTCGGATTCTAATCCAGAATATTTGTTATTGTCATATCATCTAAGTGCTCTTGATATTCCGCGATGATATAAAACTAGTTATTCATTAAACATACTAATGTTATTTATTTGCCTTCCAGCAGTAGCGCAGTTTGTCTCTATAGTAAAAGATTCTGGCTATGATTTTTTTTATTTATTGAAAAATATTATGATCATGGTTTGGTATAAAATAAGATTATATATGGCTATGGAGTAATCTTAAAGAATTATCTGTGTAATTAATTAGTAAAACCGCAACTAATTAATATAAAAAAAACATTCGTATATTCCATGCAATAGACCAACTCACATAAAGGCCTTAGTGTGCTAACATGAGGTGGATATAGACTTATAGTGGATCACATGGATAGCACAATAGAAATATAAGTGCATGTGTAGTTGAAGATTTATTTTTAAAATAGTTTTATGGATTTCTTTTTTGGGTTTCAGTGAAACAAAATTTAAATAAAATTAACAAATAGCCCAAGACAAATTGATCTTATAGTGAAGTGTATCAACCCTATTTTGTAAAAATATTTCAAAGTAACTAGAACTATACAATATTTTATTGTTGTATATTACTATATATTACTAATATTTATTTATAATTTATAATTGCATTATTGACCATGATGATAATAGATAACAAATGAGAGAAAAAAAAAAGCAAAGGATGGGGGACAAGTAGTAGTATATATCCATCCATCCATGAATCCACATGGACCATAAGCCATGGATAGACAGTTTTGTGATGAAGGAGAAGACACACAACAAGACATAGAAGCAAAAAAGATGAATGCCACGTGGCAATGTTAACATGTGCACCTTATATCACAAGTCGTATTTAGCACAGAGAGTGGATGTTTACTGTTCAAACACAGAATATACTTCACTCAACATATTCATTAACTCTTCTTAATTGCCTTCTGCTTTTGCTGAACAAACTCATCTTTACCTTAATTACAATCTGTTTCTCCTTAAATGACGTTATTGGCCTTTTTTACCTTTTTCCTGTCATTGCTTGTTTGTTGGTTGGTAGTTTCCTACTACTTTTTTGAGTTTTTTCTTTTTCTTTTGCTTTTTAATATTAACCTTAATTAATTTCCAACTAACAGCATTTATATATCTCCATCAATTAACACCTAACCTACACTATCTCTCATTCCAAATCTCTCCTAGACTACATTCTTATTACTCCATCATGCCTACTACTCCCTCCATTCCACAATGAATTAAGTCAGTTGACTGTTTTACGAATACTAATACACAATTTTAACGGTTAATATTTTTAATTGTATAATAGATAATTATAAAAAGTTTATATTTTGAAAATACTCATTAAGACAAATTCAATAACATCTTATATGTTAATATTTATTTTTACTTATTAGTAGAAAAATATGGTCAAAACAATATCTGCGAATAGCCTATAACAGTCAACTGAGTCACTCATTGTGGGACGAAGGGAGTATAGTACTACGAAGTACTATTTGACTATTTTACACGGCTTAAAAAAATATACTCCATTCAGTCAAAATATATATATATATATATATATACTCCATATCAGCTGTAATTAAAGAGTTGATATAACTTTTACTTGATTGTCGTTAAAAGATATTAATAACTTACTTGAGAGTTATGAAAATAATTTGGGAGAAACCAAGTTCGATTTTTTATGGAAATAATTATCGATCGAATTTCACTTATCTCGCAGTCGAACTCTGAATTATCGGGGTCTCTTTCTCTAGGAATGAGATGGTTAATTAAAACTCAAAACACCACAAATGGAAATTTTCAAATTCAAACTCAAAACACCACAAGTATTCACTCTAACAATTTTAACATCCACTGATTGAGTTAAAGCTTATGAATAAATGATGTTCATTTTCTATCTATAACTCATAAGTAAAATAGAAAGGGTCATGCTAACATATCCAGATTCATATTCATGTACACACCGTAAATTTCATATAAACCGAAATCTCTCGCCTATATTCACAAGAAACCCCCTTTGCTTCACTGTTTTAACCCGGTTTTAGTAAGTCGGGCCGGTTTTCGGGCCTTGTCCACCAGATTAGGTACAGTCTACAAATCCTCCTTAACTACAGTATGTAATACCAGCTGTCACAGTAATAAAAAGACACCTGTATGTACTCTCTCTCCACTACCACTAAACACCTTTAGCTACTGTCATGGTCAACCCGTTTTCCACCTATCCATATCACTCCGTTACAGTACCACACTCCGTGAAAAACCAACAAATGGCAATACAGTAATAACACCACAAAACCAAGGACATTTCCGTCTTTACAACTAAACAGCACATGCTGCCAAACACAACACTGTACACAACACTACACCACCGAACCGAAACTGTAAACATATGAAGAAGAAGAAGTAAAGAGAGAGAAACTAAAAACAAACACAGAGTAGTAGCAATTCACAAGAACAAAGTGTTCTTTCCCGCAAAGCAATGTCATTACCGTAATTCTATGTTCTTTTCCCCGTAACTTCACGTTCCTTTCGTCATTTTCGTGCAAGTAACTAAACTAATCTGCATTTTCTGTTCTTTGTTCATAAATTGTTCAATTATTTCATTAAAATTGTTTAATTATGTTATGCATTCAGTTAATCTAATTTTCTTCATTTGTCGGTTCCTTCTTTTGAATGTAATTTTTATTTTTAAAATATGTGTATTTTAGTTGTGGATTTCAATTTTTCAAACCTGATTTGTAGTAATGACTTTTTATTTCTTCATTGTCAAGATTTTTCATTCACTTTTTTATTTTTTCACATTTTTTGTTATTTTCAATTATTTTGTTGACTATTTGTTTTTTTGCTATGTTTTGCAGTGTTCAAGATCTTGTTGAATAATGCTATATCTGGAAAACATTTTTCAGATGAATGCTTGATCCAGCCTCAAATCTTCAATTCTTGAGTTTTTTTTTTCCTGCTTAAGAAGTCAATTTAATTTTCTTAATCAGAGGTAATTAATCAAAGGTAAAACAAATTTTAGTATTTTATTATAAAATATAAATAATTTTCATGCATGTTTTTTTGTTTTTGGGATATAGTATTTTTGGTATTGTTGTTAATGGTGATGTTTTAAGATGAAATTGATTATGAATGCAATTTTAGAAACTGATGTTTTGAGGTGAGTTTAGGTTGATTTTCGAAGAGCATGGCCTCGTGGGATCATATGGGGGATTTTGCGAATATAGCGCAATTGACCGGTGTAGATGCTGTGAAGTTAATTGCTATGATTGTGAAAGCTGCAAGTACTGCAAGGATGCATAAGAAAAACTGCAGACAATTTGCAATGCATTTGAAGTTGATTGGAAATTTGTTGGAACAACTCAAGATCTCGGAGTTGAAGAGATACCCCGAAACTAGGGAGCCTTTGGAGCAGCTTGAAGATGCACTCAGAAGGTCTTATATGTTGGTTAATAGTTGTCAAGACCGGAGCTACCTTTATTTGCTGGCGATGGGATGGAATATTGTTTATCAGTTCAGGAAAGCTCAAAATGAAATTGATAGATATCTGCGTTTGGTTCCTCTTATCACTCTTGTCGATAATGCTCGAGTCAGGGTATTTGCTAATCTATTAACTCTTGTTGTGAATTGTATTTTTACTATTTTCTGTCAGCACAAGGAAGCATGCAATGTAAATTAGGATTTAACTCATCGGTAATCAGTGAGGATCGGCACAGTTCATATGTTTTAGCTGCATCTCTTTGGTCCTTTAGATAGAGTTGGTTTTTGGTTTTACTTTTACCCTTTTCAATAAGCAGTACCAAACAAAGAGGTAGTAGCCCGCGTTTTAATAATTGAGCAATAATCAAATCCATGTTCCTTTTCCTCATTTTGTGAGAGATGTCTGCACATGTGAAATTGTTGCACAAGTTGCAGCACAATGTTTAAGGATTTTGCATATTTTCCTACACTTGTAACGACTTTGATCTGTGGTATATTGTCACTGTAATTGTAGCTTCCGCATTTGTTAATTTGGTCTAAAATGTGGTTGATAACGATTATTTATCTGAATCATGCAGGAGAGACTTGAAGTTATTGAAAAGGATCAACGTGAATATACATTAGATGATGAAGACCAACAAGCGCAGACAGTTATTTTTAAACCCGACCCTGACAAGGAAGATACTGCAGTACTGAAGAAAACTCTTTCTTGTTCTTATCCCAACTGTACTTTCCCCGAAGCGATTAAAAAAGAAAAGGAAAAGCTTAACCTAGAGCTACAAAGGTCACAAGCAAATTTAGACATGAATCAATGTGAAGTCATTCAACGTTTATTAGAGGTCACCACAGTTGCAGAATATTCTCTTCCAGACAAGTGTTCACCTGAAAAAAGTCATAAGAAAGAGAAACACAGTTACTCCAATGCCAATGATGACAAGGGTCATTCATCTGATGAAAAATACAATGCAAAAACAGATACTCTTTCGCAATCAAGGTAATTCATTTCCCTCTTCCACAACTTAAGGTGTTGTAGGTTCACTTAGGATAACAAGTTAAGCAAAAATCATAATCGTTATTTTTAATAAATTAGTCTTCCTTACTATTTTGGTTATTAACTTATATCGACTGTGTTTGGTGCTTATATGCATGGCCTCGGACAGATTTTCTGTTTCACAAAAGGATGTGATGTCAACGGGAGGTTCATATCAGCAGGAAGATTGGCATACTGATTTACTTGCATGTTGTTCCGAACCTTCGCTTTGTACGTTCTCTCCTACTTGATATTTTAAAAGTTCGGTCAGCTGCAACAGAATAGTTTTTTCAGTTTTTAGTAATTTGTATGGCATTTGGTCTGCAGGTATGAAGACGTTCTTCTATCCTTGTGGAACATTTTCAAAGATTGCCACAGTTGTAAAAAACAGGCCTATGTGTAAGTTAGCTATGTTTCAGCACTGAAGTGATGAATCTACATTTGAGTATTGTTTCTTGCAAACAAAGCTAGAATTTAGTGAATCAAGTTGGTATCTATCTTAACATTATACTATTTGGGTTCAAATTAGATTGTTTACCTTAGTAAAATACATTTGTTGGTTATCATGACTTGTGAAAGAAGCTAGCAGTATGAAATCCTAGCAATATCTGCACCTTTTTATGTTTATAAAACTGAAGTGGAATCTTGAAGAAATTCACCAATAATGAAGACACGGTTTTCTGTAATTCAGATTATGTATATAACGTATGAGTTATGAGATAATGCCAAGGGTTCTTTATGTTGCTATATATTTCTCATTGGTTATTATGCTTACCTTCGTTCTTGTTTATTTCAAACACTTAAAACATTATCTGTGATTATGATTTCACTTTTGTGTTTGGTCAGCTTCTGCAGAAGCATGTAATGAGTTGATGGCATATTCATTAATATTGTCATGTTGCTGCTATACTTGCTGCATAAGGAGAAAGCTTCGGAAGATGTTGAACATCACGGTAATGATTCCTTCCTTCTCTCTAGTCATAAATATGACTTCTTGTCACCTCTTTATGCATGCCTTGTTTTTGTGGATTTTTACATAATTTACTTTGTTGAAGATACATATAACATACACGGCTTTCTCTGGTTAATTTTTTTTTGTGTGGTGCTGTGTAAAATGTATTCATTTTACTTCAAGGGGAATATTCCATAACCACAACTATTTTTGTAAACATGAAATAGCAGCTGGCTAGAAGTCATTAGCTAGTTTTCAATTTTTTTACAGACTCTTATGCTTACCATTTCAAAATAAAATTTATTTGTCTAAATTTCGAAGCAAGTTATAAAAAATAATGTATTTGTCAAGCCTTGGCCCAACACTAAGGTTGCTGCCTTGAGACATAGATTGGAGGTCACAAGTTAAAATCCTGGAAACTGTCTCTCTACTTGTAGGGGCAAGGCTTACAACACGATGTTGTATTTGTTAAGATTTGAGGATATGCGTATGCTTACATTTGCTGGTCTCTTTAGATATTTCATATTGCTCACAATTACTTTCTATGGTAGGGGGGCTTTGTTGATGATTTTCTCTCTCATTTGATGTGCTGCTGTTGCGCCCTTGTACAAGAATGGAGAGAAGTGGAGATCCGCGGAGTTGGTGGTATGTCCTCGTATTTTTCATCTTGCATGCCGTTCGCTTGGATGTAACTTATTGTAAATATCAGTTTACTATGAAATAGTTTTGTAGATTTTTTTATCCTAAAACTATTGTTGTTGCTTATCAGTGCGCAAGTGGCATACAAAACCTTGATGTCGAATTGTTTTGCAGGTTCTGAGAAGACCAAAACAAGCCCTCCACCTTCGCAGTACATGGAATCTTAAGTAACAAATGATACCGTCATTTGGTTATTTAGTTATTCAAGTGTCCTACAAGATATTAAAATAGAGGCTACTGGAATACTAACTTGAAGGCAAGAACTATGTATTTTGATTCTCACTGTACCTTGCCTCTTTTAAACTATGTATGTATAGTAATTTTATTGTGTTGTATTATATACTCCACAAAAGTAGCTTCTAGATTTATCTGGTGTATCATTATTTATATTTTGTTTTCCTGGTTTAATATAGTTTGAGTATATTTTGTTAGATTTTCTTTGTCTACTTCATTAGACGCACATTGTATGTTTGGATTAGCAATGAGTTTGATGTTGTTGCTTTGATTTTGTCAATGTCACCGAAATTCTAATCACGCACTTATTAAACTAACATTTGTATCAGTATGCGCTCATTTTTGTTTTTGGAGGATATGATATTAGAACCTTTTCGAGTATTGCTTGAAGCGCGTATGTTTTTGTATTCACATATCTCAAATAATAGTCCAATTATGTATATATCATATGCGGTGCAGCTTGTTGCTCGTCTACCTTTTGTTAATGTGTAATTATTTTATATATCATATCCTTAAAACAAAAAATAAAAGATTATGTATTAACATACTTAGCCTTTTCAATTTTCATATTCAAAAAAGTTGGCTGAATCTTATGTCTTAATCCAATTTTCAGTTAAGCTACAATGTTTTGTTTGGATGGTATACATAAAAGTGAGATTAAATTGGGTTTTAATTTGTCCCATACTTGAAAAAATGTCACATGGGACCAACCCTCAGGCATATTGGTTCATCATGAAGAAAGGGACACCCAATTGACAAGATAATGTGTCATTTGGCTAAAACAATTAATTGAAGACAACATAAGCATAATTTGCTGTGTTAGATTTTTCCTTGTACGTGTGTGTGCAAAAATAGCAATTTGGGTGTTAGTGGGGGATGCTACCCTTGAATCAAACAAAGTCAAGAAGCAAAATTCTCAAAAAATCTAGCAAGGATTTTAAACTTTTTACCTTTACTACTATCATAGTTTTACCTGTTTTGAGTGTTTCTAAACATTGCGTTTACTTCGAGGCACAAACAGTGTAGACGCAATTCTTGAAAAATTGTTTTTACTTGAATTTTAAATGTGGTTGATTTTGCAGTAACAAAAATTGATTTTGAATAATTGGTCTTGATTTTTGTTGTAAAGTTAAGAGAAAAAGTGTGAATTTATGATAGGTTAGTCATTCATTTCGTCTATGTAAAAAAAAACTGAGAAAAAGTAAAATGACAACAACTGGATGAGTAAAAGGACTACGATCTTCGGAAGTCTGCAAAGAAAAAGTCCGATAAACCTACCAAATGACCAAAGGAGAGGTGTAGGTCAATAGATCCATGCTAGAAGAAGCACCCAGCTTACCTAAAAAGTTAACATAATTATTTTCTTCACAAAGGGTGTGAGCAATGGAAGGGAGCCAATTAAGATTTATGAGGTCTTTATGTCTTGAATCAATGTGACATACTTGTGAAATTTAGGAGTTTGCTCCTTTAGAATATGGACACATTGGAGAAATCCGTGCAAGAAATAACATCTTGGAAATTAAAGTTTTTGGCCATAGAATATGGACTCAAATATCTATCACTTATGTCACGTGGTAGTTTCAAATATATTTAATTCTGTAAATAAAACCAATTCTACTCGAAATAATCCAACATTTAAAAAATAGTTCTACATATCTAAATTTTAAAACCATTTTATGTAAATACCAAAAAAAAAAAATCAATTTTGCCTTCTCCAAATGTGAAACCAAACATTCACATTATACATAGTTGAATCACACATTCAATTTTTACTGAATAAAATTTATAATGACTTATTAGAAATATATAGATATATCCTTCTACAGGTGGTGTGACTCTCTTGAACTTGAGAGATGAAAAGTCAAAGTTGAACATGTTTATGCACAAAATGATACTCCCTCTGTCTTAAAAGAAATAACTATTTGTTTTAAAAAATGTATCCCAATATGATGGACTCATTTCAATTTGTTAAATCAAGGTAACTTCAACATCCAATATTATAGACTAATCATTCGAAGTAACTGAAATCTATTTAAACGGTAACTTCACTCAACAAATATTTTTCATGCACACCATTCAGTGAACGATTTTTATAATACACCATTTAAAAAAATGTTTTTCAATTATATCATTTAATTAATACTATTTACATTGCTTCTAGTTAATATGGAGTATTTCACTTTGCATTTATGTTAAAGTTGAATACACAAATACTTCATCCCGTGTTATATGTATATAAGAAACATTTCACTTTTTATATTCATTGTAGAATTGATGTATTTAGACTATATTATTGTTTAGATACATCAATTTTATGATGAATATAAAAAGTCAATTATATATATACATGAAATGGTATTTTAGTAAAAATATCTCTCTCATTTGTACATTGTTCTTAATCTAGATGAATTAATCAACTTGGTAGATTAATTTGGGACAAAGAAAATATTTTTTATATAGGAAATGATCTCTAACAATATAATGAGTTTTTTTGTCTTAACTATTTGGTTTCTCTACAGGAAATAATCTCTAATAACTTCAAATACTAACGAATATATCTTCTTTTTTTATAATAAAAATAGAGGGTTTGAGGATAGTGCCTTAATTCAAGATAGGAAAATCTTTAGGGCTCAAAGAGCGCTTATAAAGGTAAATTAGATTTATCTCTCTCCAAAAGCACTAGCGGGACTCGAACCCTAGACCTCTCAAATTTAAGACCTGACTTTTAACCATTAAATCAAGCCTTTGGAGGTAACGAATATCTCTGAATACTCTTTAGATTTTGGGACACTCATTAGCAAAATAAGTATATGTTCCAATCATGATGAATTATTTCAAACTGTTTACCGTTAATCAAACTCATTAACCATTGAATATAATATATATAATAAGGAACATTCTCAAATCATACTTCAAAAATGTGTAAATAGCTACACCCAATATTTGGGCCAAATCAAGAAAATTGATTCTCTAAGCCCAAAAATCTCATTTCCATTTTGGACAAAAAAAAAAACCAAACAGAAGAACCTTAGCGAGGGTTTTTGTTTGACTTGTGTTCCATCTCCAAAAAAACTGAACTTCTCCATCATCACCATGGCAGCCACACACCAAAACCTTCTCTATCACTCTTATTCCATTCCCAAAACCTCATTCAACAAAAACCCATTACCCCAAAACCTCATTCTCCCCTTCAAATCCAACCCCACCATCATCAAATCACGTGTTCTAAGAGCCGTTTTATCCCAAAACACACCCAAAACCTCACTAGAAACAACCAAGAACACTGATTTTCAGCATTGTTTTAGCAAATCTGAAGATGGGTATTTGTATTGTGAGGGTATTAAAGTGGATGAGATTATGGAATCTGTTGAAAAAAGACCTTTTTATTTGTATAGTAAGCCACAAATTACTAGAAATGTTGAAGCTTATAAAGATGCATTGGAAGGGTTAACATCTATTATTGGTTATGCTATTAAGGCTAATAATAATTATAAGATTTTGGAGCATTTGAGAAATTTGGGTTGTGGTGCTGTTCTTGTTAGTGGAAATGAGCTTAAACTTGCTCTTCGTGCTGGATTTGATCCTACAAGGTTGGTTCAACTTTATCAAACATGATTTTTAATGGAGTTGGTTTGTTAATTTGATTAGAATTAAGTGATTTATTTATGGTTGGATATTTTTATTGTGAAAGCAAGTTTGATGTAAAGTTTAGTGTGAACTTTTTCGATATGGAAATCAAATTTGGTTTTGAATTATCTTGATTTGATATAATTGGTTAAATGTTGTTTGGTTAAGCTTTTGATAGTTATGATTTTGAATGGAGTTGGTTTGTTGAATTGATTCGAATGAAGTGATGATTTATTTATGGTTGAATAATTTTGTTATAAAGCTAGTTTGATGTAAAGTTTAGTGTGAACTTTTTCGATATGGAAATCAAGTTTAGAACATGTAACTTCAAGATATATATTGTTTGGTAATTTTTCATCAGTTATACTTTTCTGTTCTTGAAAATATATGAGATTCTGAGGGTACTTTTTGGTCATTATATTAATGAATAGGTGTATCTTTAATGGAAATGGGAAAATCTTGGAGGATTTGGTCTTGGCTGCCGAAGCAGGTGTGTTTGTCAACATTGATAGTGAGTTTGATTTGGAAAACATTGTGGCGGCGGCAAGAATTGCTGGAAAGAGGGTGAATGTTTTACTCCGGATTAATCCCGATGTTGATCCGCAGGTATATTTATTGCTAGTTTTTTTTCCTACTTATTGGTGGTGTGCACAGCATCACTATAATCGATGAAGACATCTGTATTTATAGCTCCCATTGGCATGTTTAATGTGTTGGTTTATAAGTTTATTGTTATAAAAATATCTAAAAGTTTTATCTTTGTTATCCTTAGGTCCATCCTTATGTTGCCACTGGGAATAAGAACTCTAAATTTGGCATTAGAAATGAGAAGCTGCAGTGGTTTTTAGATGCTGTGAAGGAGCACCCTGTTGAGCTAAAGCTTGTAGGAGCTCACTGTCATCTTGGATCAACCATTACCAAGGTTATCCAATTAAGTCTTTTATTATGTATTTATGCTTTGATAGGTCAATTTACACCGTTGATGCTGATTGTTAGTCTTCATTGTAATATAAGTGTTGACATGGTTGTTGCTTGCTATTTTACACCCCTTTCCAGGTAGATATTTTCAGGGATGCAGCCACTATTATGGTCAACTACATTGACGAAATTCGTGCTCAGGGTTTTGAAGTTGATTATTTAAATATTGGTGGTGGACTTGGCATTGATTATTATCATGCTGGTGCTGTCCTTCCTAAACCCAGAGACCTAATTGATACTGTGAGGACTCTATTCTATATAACAGACTGTCTCTTTTCGTATTACATGTGATTAAGTTCGTAATTCCTTATAAGATACCCCTGATAAATGGCACTATTAGTATTTTAAAATTATGTGTGTGTGTGTGTGTGTGTGTGTGGATTGTTTAGGTTTTATAAGCTCCTTTTAAGCCTTCTCTCTTGCTAATATGGGATTTGGATTTTTTGTTTTTGAATATCCCTCGTGACGCCCAAAACCATTGGGCATGATGCGTGTTTAGTACGGGTAACCCGTAATGAATCTAGAATAAGCTCTGATCCCAGCTTTGGTTTTGAACATGATTCCCCCCACAAAACTGGCTTGTGTGGTGTTGTTTGCCTAGGCTTTATAAGACCTATTTAGCCTTATCTCAAGCCATTGTGGGACTTAAACTTTTCCCAACAATGAAAGACACAACAGTGCAAAGGACAGAATCACATCACATATAAATTATCAAATGTCTTTCGTCAATTTTGATGTAGTAGTTGTCTGCTTTGCGTAGGATAGAAGTTTTTATGCATGTTGAATTTCCATATAAATTAATTATAAAACTTTTCACTTGTGGTAAATGACTGATAAAGGAGTTCCTGGAAGCCTCATGAGGAGGGAGCGGAAAGGGGATGTTCTGCTTGGCCAGTTTTGAACTCATACAGATGTGACATGTCCAAGGGCTCTAACTACCATGTAATCTAAAGGAAATGACTAAATGTAGTATTTATTCGAGTTTTAGTGTATCCTACGAAAGTTGCTTCATATGCGTGTTGGCATATGTTATACATCGTAGCAGATGAACGGCTTCTTTTTATCTGCCATTTAATATCACACAGTTAGACCTGTTCTTGTTTTATGGTACCTTTCACACTAATTGAATATTTTTCTTTTCACGGTTGGAGTAGGTACGGGAGCTTGTTCTTTCCCGTGGTCTTAAACTCATCATTGAACCAGGGAGATCACTTATAGCAAACACATGTTGCTTGGTTAACCGGGTGACAGGTGTCAAAACTAATGGCTCTAAAAACTTCATTGTCATTGATGGAAGTATGGCTGAACTTATCCGTCCAAGTCTTTATGATGCTTATCAGGTATTTGTTCCAGTACCTGTTGCTCTATTTTGTCCTGTCATTTAAAAGCGTTGATAAGGATTATGTTGGATAATTACTAAGTATTATAGACCCCTTGTGTGCATGTGTTTTCAACTAATATATGATGTACTGCTAAAACTCACTTGGCATTTTAATATTTTATGGTTTGGCTGTGAAAGTAGATTAAAATGAATCCAGTAAGTTGCTTTAGTCTAAAGAATTAAATTGCAATATAAAGAAGTTGCTTTGAAGTTGATATAGCATAAGACCATTTTAGTTACTTGATGCTAATGAGTGCTATACTAATTCAGCTTCGTTTGTGCCAGTTTTCTTTTCAATGAATGTTTTAATGTTATCTTGTTTTTTCTGCAGCATATAGAGCTGGTTTCCCCTGCCCCAGCAAATGCTGAGATAGCAACTTTTGATGTAGTCGGCCCTGTCTGCGAGTCTGCAGATTTCTTAGGAAAAGGAAGAGAACTTCCAACTCCTGCAAAGGTATTATAATGTATTGATATTATTATATTTAAATAGCTGCATAACTATGATGAGGATGATGACGACAATATTATCAAATAGTGGCTATAGCATAGCGAAACTTGAACAAATTGCTAATGTTCCCCAATATGTTATTTAATACAGCGATTGTCAAATCGTAGCTATAGCAGCGTAACGAAATTTGAACAAACTGCTATTTTTTTGTGATCTGCAATTGACACTGTTGGATAATGATGGCAATAATGTAAACTTGTTCGAAGTTATACTAATCTGAGTTTCACTTGCAGGGTACTGGTCTAGTTGTTCATGATGCTGGTGCTTATTGCATGAGTATGGCATCTACTTACAATCTAAAGATGCGACCTCCTGAGTATTGGGTATGAATCGTCCTTTCTTCATTTTCTAATGTAGTTAGACAGACTCCTATAATACAAGAAAGTGATTTTGAGAGAAAACAAATTCATTTCATAATCACTTATGAAAACTAATGTATTGATGATAGCAAAACCATTTTGAAAGGAGGGGTCCCCTTAATAGCTTTTCTTAGGTCTTGAGTAAAATAATCTGATAGAGAACATAAACAAAAAATATGGCCTGTTACACACTTAGGGCCTAATTGGATTGACTTATTTGGGCTTATCCACTGTCATAAGTTCTTGTGAAACTGTTTGAGAGAGCTTATGGAAACAACATATGGCAACATGCCTATTAACTGTTTTTAGTTTATTTCCATAAGCTCTCCAGATAGCTTATTATAAAACAACTTATAACTTATATGAAAACAATTTGACTTTATTTTATTGTTTGTTTTAGAAATAAAAATGTTTACGCTATAAGCACTTAAGTTGTTTAACAAATAGAACCTTAATACTTGGAAATAATAATATTGATTAGCTATTTTTTTGTTTACAATTGTATGATGAGAATTACACCTTTTTCATAAAATCCCATTAAGTTTTAAGCCGGCACTCTTTTAAGCACCATCCTATTGGGAACCTTTACTTGAAAACGCACAATTTTAACTTCATCTAGGATTTCTCTTGAAAAATGATATCTTGTAAAATATTTCAGGTTGAAAATGACGGATCATTGAGCAAAATCAGACACGGTGAAACATTCGAGGACCACATGCGGTTGTTTGAGGGCCTTTGAACTGATAACTAATCTTCTTGCACGAACGAAAGCTCGAGATTTGTTGTATTTGGTGTTTGGATCTTTCCTTGTTCACGTACGCGATAATTTGGTTTTGATTCTAATGTACACTCTCGAAGGGAAAGCGGAATAAAAGAGAATTCAGTTAGATGTAACACAGCATTAAATTTAAATTTCCTCTCACATGTAATGTGGAGCTTTTGTATGGTGGTTGTATACATTTGATAATGACTGATATCTTTTGTAAGGTTGAATTTATGTTGTAGCTTCATAAAACCTTGCTCCTCTTTTTGTTGCCTTCATTTCTACTGTTAATGCTAAGGTCTAGTGAGTGAATAAAGTACATTTTTTCATTACAATTTTCAGAACAAATAATACATGGTGAAAGATGGTAAAAATAAATTGAATGTAAAAATATTATGAACAAAAATCTTAGCTTACTGTTGCTTTTTCCACAAAACATATTGATGTAGATGATTTTGTTTTTAAAATACATATTATATGAATAAAAAATACCAAATTCACTTGATATACATATAGATATATTTGGTTTGAATTGGACCAGCAATTCATATTATCAAATAAAAGTTTGGAGGCGTTTGGAGTTGGGTCAGAGGGGCGGTTGGAGTTGGAGGCGTCCTTTGTTTGTATGGGAAGATGGGATGTTGGAAGGATGATGTGGTTTGTTTCATAATTTTATTTTGCAGCTTAATACGATTGATAGATGGCTTTGAAGGTCTATACACTCAGATGTTTTTACCATTAAGGGTGGGTGTTTATCAATCTTTAACACGTGCTGAAGAGGTAGTGAAGCTGGTGTTGAACTCTACTTCAATGGTTTGGAATAAGGTGGTGCCAGTAAAAGTTTTGATTTTTGTTTGGCGTTTCATGGAGAATCGGTTTCCTACTCGTAATAACCTCTTTAAAAGGGGAAATTTGAATATTGATGTTCAACATTGTGTTGTCGGTTGCAGGTCTGATGAATCACTTTCACATCTTTTTTTTTTTTGGCTTGTGATATGTCACATGAGGTGTGGCATTCTCCATTGGTTAGGGATTTATCGTGATTTTCATAATAATCAGGTTGTTCATGCCCATCATTTTAACGGATTACAGGTTCAGTTTTTGGAGTATAAGAAATGCTTCCAAGTTATCTGGTTGGCGACTATTTGGATAACATGGAGGGCTCGCAACGATTGTTACTTTAACAATAAAACTTTTGATGTGGATTCATTGGTCTTTTAAATTAAATTACATGTTTTGTAGTGGTTGGTTCAAGGTGAAGTTCAAAGATTTCGACTGTGCGTTTAACTTTTGGATTTTGACCCTTTGCTTTGTTTGAATTTGTCAGTTTTGTAACTTTTATTTTACATCTCTTTAGCTTTTTGCTTCTTTTTTGTATCTTGACATTATTTAGCATCTAAATTGTGCACACTTGATGTTAATTTTGAGTGTTGTTTTTAATATATGATTATTTAGTTGATTAAAAAAATAATGTTTCTCTCCGCCCTTCAACCTGTCTATACAATTTAGAGTGCAAATCCAATTTTTACAATTCTTAATTTATTTTAGTTATTAAGATTAAGGTTTGGTCAATGTAGTTTGATTAAATTCGTAATTGTCATAACTTAACTATCAAATATGATATCTATAATCTATAATTCTATTTGTAGACAACAAAAATAAATTATGATCGGATTGTATTGAATCAATTGATCGACAAAATGATAAAATATAGGAAAATGTCAAACAGTGCCCCAGTGCATTAGTTAAGCATATAAATAAGGAAATTATGTCTTGAAAATTATGCATTCAGTGCATTGAAAGTATAAAAAGTCATTTTATCAACATTAACTTTATTTTTTATTTCTATTTTTAGTATGCTTAATAAGTGCCTCAAGGACACTGTTTAGCATGACCCTAAAATATAAATGATAATACCTAGCAAGATCCTCAATCCTTTTTTTCCCTGGTAGATGCTAAATATTTCCGGATAGTAAAATCTATATCTATATCTAAGATTTCAAATTTGAATTTGGTCATTTGTTCTTTCCAAATAAAATTACTTCAAATTATAATGATTTATCAAACTTAGATATTTTCGTGTTCTTATTAACAGGAAAAAAGAACCTTCTTTTCAATATAACTAAGATTTAGTGAGATTAATCGACAAAAACACGTTTGAATGGAGTTTTCTTTGAATCAATGGATGCATTAGATTGAGTTTTCAATTGATTTTAAAAAACCTTTTTATGTTAAATTTTTTTATTAGTATTCAATCAAGACTTTTATAAGTCTTGTTGTATTCAATTAAGACAATTAAATTATTTTTTTTCATGGCAATGAAATCCGCTGTTTTGGAATTATAAAATGTCACGGTATTCAAAAATCAACAGATTTGGTGGATTCTTTTCTGTAGTAGATTTCGTGAGACTTTTTAGTTAAAAATACACTTTCTTCCGACAATCTCACCAAAAACCTTGAGAATTTTTCAAACTCTCCAAGACTTTTTTTGCTGTCAGAGTTCATCATCACTGTACCATAATTTTTCTTCTTCTTTTCTTTCTTCACTTGTTTTTCAAATATGTTTTTTGCAAGTTTCTTTTTAAACAAATTCTGCAACTTTTTTTTTATATTTGGATTCAACACTTTTGTTATTTCTTGTGTTATTCCGGCCGTTGAAATGAGTTATGCACTTGGTTTAACAATAAAAAATTATATATTTTTTGTATATGCAATCGGTGATTCACTTGCTCCATATGCTTTTATTTTCAACATCGTACGTAAAAAATACATAATTTTTTTTGTTGTTGTTTTGGATTCCCAAAAATAAATAATTTTATTTATTTATTACTCTTATAATTTCTTTTATTAAAATTTATTGAGTCTTTTGAAACTTTCCTAATATATATTGAGTCTTTTGAAATTTTCCTAATATATAAAGTATTATGAAATCTTGACCGTAAAAAGTCTTTTAAAAAAAATCTCTCAAAATTCATTCAAATCATGTGTTAAAAATCTTGATTGTAAAAAGTCTTTTGAAAAAAAATCTCTTAAAATCTCATAAAATTTATATAATCTCACGAAATCATTTAAAATCTTCAAGACTTTTTTTATCAGAATAATCTCTTGAAATTTCAATCCAATACACCTACTAAATTCATCTGCAATGAACAAAAAAATTATTTTTTTCTTTAAGGTGAAATTTCTAGTCATTAAGCTATTTTTTTTTTATAATAGTCACTAGGCTATTAAAAAAATATTAATTGATTGATTGATGTTAATAACAAAATTATAAATATACGGATGTTGGTGTTGAACAAAAAATTATCTACTTATTTGTCAAAAAAAATACCTACCTAATTAACAAAATAAAATAAAAGTATCTACTTGTTTACCTTAAAAATTATTAGAACTTTTAGCAACCAACGAAAATAAATTAAACTTAATAAACACCACATTATCTTCTTGTTACTTTTTCCCGATTGACACCAAATCATGTGGATTTGGAAAAGAGAATAAATCTATAAATATTTTTTCAATATTATAAACACAAATAAAATAAAATAATTTCTTTATTTTTTTTATAATGAAATAAAATAATTTCTTTAAAGATTTGAAGAGCATATATATAAATATACATAAATTAAGGTTTTTTTTGGTACATCTATATCTATAGGGGATTTTGGGATGACTTTTTCATATTCTCATTATACACCTCATGATTACTTAACATGGATTTGATTTTTTTTTTGTACCAACAAAACTCTTTTATTAACAAACTCACCATAACATAAGGGAGTAGAAATCCTCTCCATTTCTTTTCTTAAAAGAAATGGCAAATGCAAGTACTAAAGTTTAAATGTATAAATATTCAAATAATATCAATTATTCTCAAAAGACGTGCATTTATATTCTTAATTATATCAAAACTATAGTAATTGCATTGACCATTTCTTTGAAGAAATGGAGAGGATTCCAACTCAACATAAGGTACATCTTTTTTTTTAGCAGCAAAATTTTTTTATTAACAAACTCACTATAACATAAGACATATCTTTGTGTTTTTGGACATAAGTTAGACACAGGCAGGCGCGGAACCCGCTGGTATACATAAATTAAGTTAATAAATAAAAGACAGAATCAAAACTTTTGATTCAAAAGAAATATTTATAGAACCAAAAATTTATTTACAGTGTTGACAATGAGGATCGAATCTAGAACTTAGACATACTACCCAAATCTTTCACCACTAGATCAAATTTAGTGGCTTAAACCATATATTTTTTTGAGGAGGGATCCGTTGACTCTAGGAGTAAGTCTCCTTAAAGTTACTCCGCTTAATAACTCGATATCGGCATTATATTTCTTCAATCCAACCGTCAAATTCAAAGATCTCATTGAGTAGATCAACTCCATAAATTTTTATATAAATTCAAAATCGTTTGATACTTTTTCTGATAACTTCAATTGAACGTACAACAATCTTTTAAAAAAAACCGTTGAATTTCAGTAGTATGAATACATAACTACAATTTTTGAATTTTTATAAAAATTTGTGGAGTTGATCTACTCAATGAGATCTTTGAATTCAACGGTTGGATTGAATAAATATAATGCTGATATCAAGTTATTAAGCAGAGTAACTTTAAGGAGATTTACTCCTGCAGTCAACGGATCCCTCCTCTATTTTTTTTGTTTATAACGGAGGTGAGAATCAAATCTACAACCTCTAGCATACTACTCAAATCTCTCGGCACCGGATCAAACCTAGTGGCTTAAGCATAAATATTTATTGAATCAAAAAATTATACTATATCAAAAATTATCAAAATTTTTTTTTTTTGACGAAATAAAAAAATATTTAATACAGTGAATCAAATCAATGATTGTTTGACACGTAAAAGAATCATATCCTTGATACATTGGATAATCAAAAGTCTCTTAATAATAAAAAAAATAACCAGCTATAAATACCCTCACTCGTTCATATTTTTCTTCATTCACAACTTGAAGCTCACAATTCCTAAGAAAAGGGAAAAAAAGAAATTAGGGTTTCGGATTTCACACTTTTCCTAAAATCTTCATCACCATGTCTTCCACAAAAAAGATCACTTTGAAGAGTTCCGACGGCGAGGCTTTCGAGGTCGATGAAGCGGTTGCGTTGGAATCGCAGACGATTAAGCATATGATAGAAGATGACTGTGCTGACAGTGGAATTCCTCTTCCTAACGTCACAAGCAAGATCTTAGCTAAGGTGATTGAGTACTGCAAGAAACATGTTGAGGCTGTTAGTTCTGATGAGAAACCTTCTGAAGATGATCTTAAAGCTTGGGATGTTGATTTTGTTAAGGTTGACCAGGCTACGCTGTTTGATCTTATTTTGGTGAGTTTTTATTATGACTGTTCTTTCTTAGTTTGGATCTAATTGTTGTTGTATTGATCTTGAAGTTAGTGTTTTGTTGATTGTTTGATGTGATTTGGGGTTAAATTATGGTTTTTTTTTACCGGAATTTGTGAATTTTGTATTGTTTGTTTGATAGTTTTTATTGTGATTAGTGATGAAGTTAGCGAGTAGTTTGAATTGTGTGTAGCTGCAATTTTATCTATTATGTTATGCTATGGTACCGACTAACCCACTGTGTTAAGTTATGTCTTTGTGATGAACTTGTTTGCTTTTTCTATGAAGCATGAACTTTGGACACGGACATGTCGACACCGCTAAGACGACACCGACCCCGCTACAGGCAAATGCTAACATGTTCCCTTGGGGAACAACTTAATATAGAAATATTCTTAAACTAAGAATCAAGTGTCCTATGAGTGTTTGACACCGATGGGTGTCTGACACTAACGCCTGTCTGACACCTCAGACACACCTAATTGTAGAGGTGTCTGAGCCGTAGGTTATTTCATATATTTGGGTGTCTATTTTAAAACCTATTTCGTTATTACTATTAGCTGTTTTGAATATTGAAATTAGGATTCAAAATTCAAATTTTTACACTACATGGTTGATATAGGGTATTTTAATTTAAAGATTCTGTTCATGTTAAGATGAAAGTTTGCTATTGTTTAATTTTGAACATTTTAACAATACATGATTGATTGTTGACTGAAAATTTAATTGGAGGATGCATGATATTTATATTCATTCTCATTTTGTATGCATTTTATTGTGAGGTATTTCCGGAAAATTAAGGCATGTTTGGTTTTAGCAAACTTTTCTGGCGATATATCACATTGTTTTCACTTTGTTTCTTGAATTTAAAGTTTTTTATTAAACAGTGGAAACAAGTTTTAATCCCAAGCAAAGCCAGTGAATGAGTGCTCTTGAGGTATTGAGTTGAAACTGAAAAACATAGTGTTATCTGAAATCAAACTAGCCCCTAGAAATCAAACAATGTTGTGTGTTTTTTGAAGTTTCAGGAGCCAAATTAGGCCTATTAAGTTTGCACAACTTGCAAAAGCCTAGCTCATTGCTGTTGTATTTTACATTTTCTCATGTTTGCATTACTAAAATTTGATGATGATGATAACTGTTTTCTGAATACTAAATCAAACAAACCTGAGAGATGTGGGTTAATTGATGAGAATATCAAAGTTGTGGGCTTCTATGTTGCTATTGTATTTTACCTTTTGCTAATGCTGTTGCAACTCACAAAGGCCTCTCTCATTGCTATTTTATTTCACCTTCTCTCCTGTTATAAATACTTGTGCAGTGTTTTGTGTTTGCTTAGCTGGATAAGGATGTTGATATTTGCTTATTGGTTTGACAATTTTCTTTTGTAGGCTGCAAATTACTTGAACATCAAGAGTCTGCTTGATCTTACCTGCCAGACAGTAGCTGACATGATCAAGGGAAAGACACCGGAGGAAATCCGCAAGACCTTTAACATTAAGAATGACTTCAGTCCAGAGGAGGAGGAGGAAGTTCGTAGGGAAAATCAATGGGCATTTGAATGATGCTCTTAAAAGATCAAAAAGAAGAATTGCACTGTGGGTTTATGGCTTATGTTTGTTTTTTTCACTAAATATCCACAATTTAGATTTATCTATGCTATATGCAATGTACTTGTTTATCTTTTGGATCACTTGTGCTGCGTGTGTTAACTATATTCACTGAACAGCTTTATTTTACTTGATGAACTTAAGTGCAGTCTGAAATGTAAGTAATAGTAGTTGTTTATCTATGATGTTTGATGAGCAAGTGCGTTGGTTTGGTATATGAGGGTTATTGAATTCAAATTCTGTGGCTCCTAATTTTTTCTAATATATATTTCATCTCAATAAGGTGTTTTCTATGACTGATAAATGCAGTAGTGCTCTCTGGCCTTCGTATAACAAATGACTTTTTTGACTCTTAATTGACCATATCCTCCTAGATTGGATATGTTGATCATTCATGAGGTGTTAACGACTATAATACCTATTTGGAGATGAAATTTCTTGTACTGATTGCTTTTTTACTTTCACCCATTAACACAATTGTTTCATATTGTCTTGTAGAGACATAGTAATATTGGCAGGACATTAAGACTTTTTGGGTTTTTTATCTCTACCCTTGCATAACAACACTAATATGTACTGCTTCCGGGTTTGTTTGGGTCAAATTACACTTATGAGTTCTTCTATCTAAACATCATAAAACCCTCAGTTTTAGTGGATGAAATTGGTCCTGTGTTAACCTTTGTTTTGTAATCCAGTTCATGTTTAGTCTCAATAAGTAGAGGGAATGTGCTGCAATTAAACATGTTATAGGGGTCTGTTTGCACTGATTTGGAGACACATAACTCATGTACTGATTGCATATTGCTCCATGGCAAGAGCGTTGTAATTGTAAGGGAATTTTGAGTTATTTTGCGTTCTTCTAACAGGTGTTAACTTCATGGGGGTGGTGATTGCCACTCAATGCAAAAAGCCAAAAATAAGAGATTGGTGTCAGTCTAATAACTCTGAAGGGGTGTTTCTGATGTTTAAGCGTAACTTATGGAAGTTGAGTGTAATTTTTCATTTAATTATATGCAAATTTTAAATTCAACTCTACCTTTAAACAAAGAAACAAATTCAACTCTAACAATATCCTCTTTCTTTTTTTTGGTTACTAACAATATCATCTTTCAAATTTAACTAATATTTAATATTTGCTCAAAAAACCTATTTATTATTCACATTCAAATTATGTGAAGAAAAAAAATCACATTCATGTCATGGCAAATGTCAGGCAGGGGAGTTAAGTCCCACATTATTTTAAAATTTGTTTTACGGTAAAAGCAAATTCATTGATTTAGAGCAAATTTCGCAAATTTCATAAGGATTATAAACTTATTGAGACTAAAGTCTTTGAATCATCTCCCACAATTGAAAAGAAGACAACTAAACATAAGCCTAACAAGATATAAGTAGTGACCATAGGAGCCAAGATATAAGCATTAGTAGTCAAACCGTTGCTATTAGCCAACGTATACAAACAAACTTTCAAGGTTGCAAAGTCTTTCGACCACAACAAATGATAAACAAGAGGAGAGAATTTACGGTCTTTTTTCCTATCCAATTACGGGTCATATTGACTACTGTTGCAAGCTCATTTCGACTAAGTTCTACATTATTTAGAAAAGTGAAGGTTGAATAATTTATAAGTGGGAAAACTTATAAACTTAATGTCTTGAACATGATCGGTCCACACTCATGTGCCGAGTGTGCGGTGGCATCAGACCTCAAAATTTTAAGGTCCTATAATAATAGTTATTTTTTTTACAGAACCTATAATAATAGTTATATATTTTTAATATTCATAAATTATCAAATGTGTGTCATGACTATTTGGAAATCCTACTCGAATATTAAACACGTGTTTCTAATAATAAAAAATGAAAAAATAACAAAAAGAATTATCCTTTATTTAAATCGTAAATAACATCAAAAACACAAAAAATAATTATCATATATAACATAAAAAAAATCTTAATGAAAGATTAAATAGCCTAGTTTTCGAAAAAGCTTATAAGTTTAATTTAAAATGACTAAAATTAAAATTATGTAAAAAAATGACAAAGTGAGAATTTCCACTAATGATCTTGCACACTCAAACATCATACATAAAGTACAACTACTCAAACTTCATAGGCTATACCGTTAATCCGTGGGTAACTATTCTCTACCTTTGTGGCGGGAAAGACACCTACCTTTCTCTCTATCTCTCACCTACAACCCTTCTCTCTCATATTATTTTATTCTTTTTTATATTTTTCTCTCACATCAAAAATGCCAAAATTTGCCTAAAGTTAGAAAAAGGTAGAGAATGAAAAGTTAGAGAATCCTCATCCGTTAATCTATTGATGCACATTAAAAGTTTTATGAATGTTAACGGCATTTTATCTAGTAAAAAAAATCTCAATAAATCACATCAAAGTTTCAATCACTTAAAAATTACACAATAAATTGTTTTAGCTATTTTTAATGAAATAATTTGTATTCTTAACCTGTTCTTTCTATTCATTTTAAACATATACTCTTATTTTTTTTATTTTAACTTCGATAGCTAAAATTTATTTGTTTTGTATTTTATGCAAATATTCATAGTTGTTTTGTATGACACCAGAGGGGACAAGTGGATGGAAGCTTAGTGATGTCATAACTCATGAAGATCAATGGAACATGGATCTTCTTAAAAATGTTGTACCTGATATGATTATAAAGAGCATGCTTTGAGTGGTTGCACCTAGTAATGGTGTGGATATTAAGCTATGGCCTGGACACAAAATAAGAAAATTCACACAGTAACAAGTGCTTACAAACTACTAGCAGGGCACTATGTGAATGCAATTGAGCAAAAGTGGACAAAGATTTGGAACATAGATGCAGCTGAAAGAGTTCTTCATGTGGCAAATTTTACATGATAGATTGCTTACTAGCGAGCGTATGGCAATCATGTGATGAAGTAAACATTTCAAGTGAAAACATTTCTCTTCAATTTCCCATTTATGCAGGCTGTAAGTTTATGTTCTCGCCAAACCGCCACAAGTTTGATGATATCACTTATCAAACAATGCAGAACCTACATTGTTTTGTTAAAAATAACAAAAGAAGAATGAAGGGAAAAAATGTCTCATAAAAGTTTGACATTATTTTGTCAAGTATAAAATATTCCTCCATTTCATCACAATGTTTATTTTCATAAATTAACAAAACCATAGTTCAACCCTTGTTTTATAGGGATATTTTTACCTAATTTCATCAACTTTGAGTTAATAAAAGTAGAAATCCACGGTTTTTCTGTGTATGTTACTTTATCCATATCCTTTAATCCTCATGCAGATTCTTCATGTCTTGATGTTATTGAAACATGTCACCATAAAAAACACTTAATGTACAATTGGAGTGCGCATGAATAGGAACTGCAACCAAGATAAAAAGATAGTCGTGTCAACAAACATTAAAGCGAAATACAAAAATCTTCAGTGAGTACCATGGTGTATACCTCAAATGATTCCCTGATCTTTCAAATTCTAGCATGCTTAGAGCAACTTGACAACTTTGTGAGACAAGAGGCTCTGGTTCTGCTGTAAACTCCTCAAGAAGGGCTACACTTTGGTTATCTAAGGGCTAGCACTAGCATATTACCATGGAGTCCTCAAGATCCACCATGCAGATAACATTTATTTATAGAAATAAGAATGTACTTTTCAAACCTTGTGTTTCAATAGAGCACTCATGGAACCTAGGGAATCAATAATAGCTGCAACAGTTTCATTTCCACCATCATTTCGAAGTGCAAAAAGAGCTACATAGCGCTCATACATCCCTTTTTCCTCGTCAAGAAGTAACTCTCTAATATTAATTAAAATTAAGTTAGCAACCAACAAATTACTCTCTCATTAACAAGAATTTCTATCTAACAGTATGAACCAAACAAACCTTAGTTGATTAACTGAAGAACAAGATGTGGCCGGTGCTGCAGGATCAACAGATTTAAATGGAGAAATCCCAGGTGCAGTCAAATCATCATTAGTAGCATCATGTTTTAAATTCAGAATACGTTGAAGAGCCAATTCACACGTTTCTCGAACTTCTTGAGCCAATTCTAACGTCACGGTTGAATCTCAAGAGAATATTATGATCTGATCTGCCTTACTGCGTGTTTTAGAGATTAATTTCTTGAATTAAATTATGGGATCACTTAAGCTTAAAGCTCTTTTATTAAAGGTTCTTTTATGAGTATCAATTTGAATTGATTTTAGCCTTGTTTTTAATATGTTCACAATTCAAATTCAAATATGAGAAAAATGTTTATCTTTACCAAAAAAATTATTATTATTTTCAATAATCTTTTGTAAATAGGTACAACTCAATCTATAACATGTTGACATGTAAAGAGTTTTCGTGATCATACGATCTTTGACTTGCTTGATAATTAGCTATAAAGTAGCAAGCACGATTGGTTATGATGTATTGATTGTGTAAAATATTTTACACCGTCAAGTGTCAATGCATACAAATTAAACTGTGTGTTTAACTATGTATTGCACTATGCTTTCTTTTGCGGTAAAACCTTGCATGAAGGATCTTTGACATAATGATAGTTCATAGTGTGTTGCTGATGATATGAATTATTAAGTTGACTAAACTTATTTTGGTTCCATGAAAAATTAGTATAATTTTCATAAAATATCAGCAAATTACGATCAATCATTTTAACCGCGGCCATGTTAGAAAGTTTGACCATATCGATTAAAGAGCCTGAATTTCGATCATGATGATAAAAAACCACATGATTACAGTATGCATTTCCGCATTTCTTTACCATGAGAAAGACTATATAATCTAAAATAAGAAACACAATTCGATAAGAGGTTCATCAGTTTAAACAGAAGACCAACAAGTTTTGTATGACAACCACAAGAATCTGAAATAACTAAATGAAAATTCCATACAAAATTTTCCCTATAATTCCAGAAAATTTTCATTTGTAAGAAAAGATGCGTGTGTTACAAATGTCAAACTAATAACACAACAGTTATATGTGATGGAGTAACTAACCAGAAAAACTCAGGCTAAGAATCTTTTTATTCAAATAGATTAATCAACAATCAGTTTTCATCCCATAAATCTGCTTCATGCCTTGAGAAATTTCTTATAACCATTCATTCACCGAAAAACACACTGGCCATCAAGAAAAATTTGTGACCTTGGCCAACAACCAAAAAATCTACTCCATAACAGCAACTCCTCCAGCGGCTTTTATCTTTTCTATAATAGTATTTGCCTCCTCTTGCGTGACTCCTTGTTTAAGTACAGTTGGTACCTTTTCAACAAGATCTTTTGCTTCTTTCAATCCCAGGTTAGTAAATGCTCTTACCTCCTTAATCACCTTGATCTTTGCAGCAGCATCGAATTTCTCTAACTTGACATCAAAAGCTGTCTTCTCTGCATTTTTCTCCTCAACCTTTGCTCCGGCAGCGTCGCTATCTGAACCCAAGTCCATGCCTTCTGTTGAAATTGACTGCAACTTTGGAAGCTTTAATCTTTCTGACAAAGCAGGCATAATATGACTGCGTTCTTCTTCCGATAATGCTGCAATTCGTTCTGCGAGCTGAACGATTTTGCCCGAAGGTGGCGGTCTAGGGCCATAAGGGTCATAAGATTGACGAATTTTATACTTGATTGGCTTGCCCTTAGAATCTCTAGTAATAAACATCAGAATGGAAAGCTCGAGATTGCAAAGGCACAAATGCTTCAGGACGAGGGAGACGGCGAATATATCTCGAAAGGGTGGTAATCCTCATGTTTTTGTTTAATCAAAATAACGATCAATGGTTGAGAACAGATGCTATTTCAACAAGCTTTTATTATAACCACTGCAGTGATCAGCACCCTGAAAGAATTTCACAACAATCAAAGGCTAAGCAGCAAAGCCACCTAAGATTAAAAACCAAAGTAGCCCACCTAAGATTAAAAACCAAAGTAACTTTCTATAAAGTGTGTTAAAAAAAATTCTATAGTAAGAAATTCTATAGACTGATATACAAATAATAAGTTTGTGCTCATTCAAGTCTTTGAGCTATGGCATCTCAGGATTCAAATTAATTAGTAGTAAAACCACAATAACCTCAAAATTCATTAAGCTATTCACCGGTGGAGTTTCTAAACAAATCATCGAAACCACACCACCCCCGGATTTTGAAATTGTGAAAACAATCCATAAGAATTTTCTGTTAAAAGGGAGGCCAGGAAGCTCTAATACCATCCACAAGATGTTGGGTTTCAGGGAAAGAGAGAGCTTGGATCATCAACAAACTGCCCTCCACAATGTCACTCTTATTTTTAGGGAGGCGGTCCTCTAGTGTATCGTCGGGTAGAAGGATAAAACGATTAAGGAGATAATTTTCATACATACTATAGACCTCACACCAAAGCCAGATTGACAACTAATGTGATATGGATGGAGTGATAAGATCGCCGACCATGAAAAATCAACAAAAATTAAGCATACAACAACCATATTGCATAAGACAAGTATAAGTTATGTCTGTTTCTCAATAAAAAAGGAGAAGAAAATGGAAAGCTATGTTACAACTGTTTATGGTGTATAAAAATGTCTCCATTTCTTAATATAAAACAGGGAAAAAAATGAAAGCTACATCACTATATATATTAAGAACTAATGTATACCAGGAGTTATAGCAATGTGTCTATATACTATTATACATCTTAAATTATAGTGACTGAGTTCTCCATTTCTTTGGAAAAACAAAGAGAAACAACTCATAAATTGAGTTTTTAAAACAAAACTTTTTTTTAAAGAGTTTCCCTTCATTTATTTAAATCCAATAATATAAATATAACAAAATATGCGTGGATTATTACCACATGACTCAGTTAAACCTAGCGGTTCAAGAATAATCAATTTACTTTTCTAAGACTGTCTGAAGTGGCAAAGAACTTTCAACTTCTTTTGCAGCATTTGCTTCAGCAACTGCCTTAGACAAACCAAACATCTGAAATTGTTCCAAAACCACATTATCAGCAAATGACAAAGCATGTGGTGCAAATAAACTTAACATGATATCTTAGGTACAAAGTACAAACCTTTTTAATTGTTTTCTGAAAGCATGTTTTGTGTTCATCCATGGAAGCGTTAATAAACTCATCAATGTGATCCTTCACATCCTCCAAGAATGAGGCTTCTTCATGCTTCTTCTTCCGACATGAAGTGGCAACTGCAGCTGATGAAGCAGCTGATGAGTACGGCTTTTCAGGTTGGCTTTTTTGAGTGTCCATGCTCTCTTAGGTTCCAATATCTGTAACAAGTTATACCCATAAATCTTAATTATCATCAAGCAGTTTAGTCATACATTAGTTACTATACATCAGTCATTGCTATCAAACGCTGTGCTCTGCTATCATTATTAAGTATTAAGCAAAATATCAAAGTGCGATAACAATTTAGATTTAATTTGTTGTAGTGAGAGGCAGGAGGATCTTAAACTGATGAAAAACTAAAAGGCAATAGTAATCAATCAGTTCAAAATCCATTCATAATACTCAAAACTTGAAAACAACACTGTCCGTAAACAATTTAGAATAAACAACAAACTTAAGTAATGTCCTTCAGGAAGAAAAAGAAGCTATAGATAAAACAAAACGTATAAACTCTGATGAGCTGAAACGCAAAATGTTCAATTTGCTTATTGAATCAAATATCAAACATGAGCTCAAACAACAAATAATAAACTATCACCAAAACCTTATGTAAGCTTTCAAAAGAAACAAAAGGTGCGTGCTTTCGAGTTGTATGATTTAACCATTGGAAACAACAGCTGCCAGAAGTCCATAACACATGGCAAATATGCAGAGTAGGTCTGTATTTGGAGGAAAGGTGATACTAAAAAAATTTAATAGAGATTTTATGATTAAAAGCATTGCATTTGGCTTTCTGAAGAAACATGTAAAGCATGATTTCACAGTTGTATAGTCAACTTATGGTAAAGAAAACAACTACCCCTAAAAATTCGATGCATTATCTGGGGCGACAATAGGACCATAAGTAGTTCAAATTGCTTATCACGAAAAATAGTAGTTCAAATTCCGGTAAGCAACAGTGAAATAGCACTGCTACAGCCCCTATTTGACCACAGTTTATACTAAGTCGCAAATGGCAGAACAATATCAGTTTGTTCAAATTCCACTATTCTACAATGCAACAACAGTGTTGCTATAACCGCTCTCCATCCTTAATTATATCAGTTTGGGAGTATTTGATAACACTTAATACTAAATTGCTTATCACAAAACAATAGCTGTTTGTTAAAATTCCGCTACGGCTTCTGCGCCACAACACGATAGCCATTATTTGATAACACTATGCATAACCTTACCTAAACAGTTCAAATATATCCTAAATTCATATATAGAAAGCAAACTAATAAATAACTTAATATCTAAAACAAAAAAATTCTCGATTTCAAAAGTAAACCTAGTTATTTGAAATTTAAAGAAATTGAAATCAAAAGCAACAAAAACATTCAAACTGAGCAAAAAAGAAGATGATGATGTAGGGGCATTAGAATGATTGAAGAAGAAGATGATGAAGATGAAAATTGCACACAGAAACAAATACTGGGAAAAGGAAAAGATGGAATTTCTTACCGTTACTTCCTACGACGACAAACTCCGGCTAGTTTTCCGGCAAGGTTTTGATATTTCCGGCGAGTTGAGATCAGAGCTACTGACAACTTGTTTTTTATGCGAGGGGAAGGCTCTTTTTGTATTGACGGAACAAAATGGAACGGAGCGGAATGGAATAAAATAGAATGGAGCGGAACGGAATGGAAAGGAATAGAGATTATATTCCATTGTTTGGGTATTTTTAACATGACAGGAATAATATTTTAATTATGAAGTTTATTTAGCATACACCCCAAATTGGATGGAATGAAAATTGGAGGTTTGGATGGTATGGGATGGAATGGATTCCATCATATTCCATTACATTCCATCCATTTTTAACATATCCAAACAATGGAACCTAATTATTTACCACTTCACTCCATTCCATTCCATCATGTACCACCAATCCAAACATAGCCGAAAAGAGGCAGCGGCTACGTTTAGGGGTGTTCGCGGTGTCATTCGGTTTTGAGCCAAAAAGTCATCCTGCAAGATAAAAATACATGTGGTTCGGTTTGGTTTTTAAAAAGTCATCCAATCCAAACCAAACCAATGCGGTTAGGATCGGTTCGGTTGGTGCAGTTTATCGCGATATAAAAAATATGACGATATTACCAACTTGTTACGAAATAAACATAGGAAATTTTAATTTATTTATTGTTTACATGATATAATATGCATATACAAAAATTGCATATACATAAAAACTTATTTTTAATACCAATAATATAGTTTTGGATCGCGTTAAATGATATGTTTTCACAACCTACTGTTTTCTAAACCCAATTTGGGTTGAGCTTGCTAAGTTGGACTAGGTAATATGTTGATTGTTATTAATTGATAGAGTTAAGTTAAGTATTGCAGTTTGGTTCGGTTTTCTAAAATGAAAACCGCAACCTAAACCAAACCGCGCGGTTTAGATGAAAAACTATTCATGCGGTTTAAACTAAATGCAGTTTTTTGCGGTTTCGGTTTGGATTGGTTCAGTTTGCGGTTTTACTTTTGGATTGGTTCAGATATCATCACCCCTAGCTACGTTGTGTGTTAGTGAATGATGGGCCTTTTTCACAAAGGATGTGGATTGAGCTTTATCATAACAATCCTATCAATTTGCATTTGTATTAAAGTGAGTATCAACGTTGTCAGAACCGGACCGATCATTCTCAACCGACGAGTTCACCGGTTCAAGGTTCAACTGGTCGGACCGGGTTCAACCGGGATCGGACCGTTTTTAATTAATTATATATTTTTCATAATATATATATAAAACATATTAAACAATAAATTACATAATATTTAGAGTTTATACTATTAAAATGATATTAATTTCACATTATTAAATATTTTGTACTTTTTAATTTGCTATTTGGTATTTTTAATATTTACACAATAATATTACATGTAATTCTTGTAAAAAAAATCATGTAATCAAGTAACTAGTAATCCTAAAAAAAATTACTAAAGCTTTGTTTGGGTCAATAAAAAAAGAAAAAACATTGTTAACCCAAGCCCACTTTCTTATATGTCATAACCCTAATATTGATGACCAAGGAAAGCAAAGCATAACCGGTCGTCAGTCACAGTGCCTTGTTTTGTTCCCTTCCTCTTATTCTCAATCTAGCATGTCTTCCTCTTCCTATTGTTTTCTTAAAAATCATTTCTTTTCTAAATCTTTAATGGTTTATTTAGTTTATAAAACTTCTAGATGGGATGCTATAGAGCCCGATAGGTCTTGGGTTGATTTTGTACCCCCAAATAGAGGGTCATATCCAAAAAGACATGATGCCTGTGTAATTGTTCCTCTTTCTTGTGTTTTTTAAATGTTTTGTTTAAAAAAATAAAAAATAAACTTCACTTGTCTCTTCTTCTTCTCTTTTGATAGTTAACTTATTTGAAAATTTAATTTCCTAAAAGATCTATTATTTTGTTTCAAAAAATTAGAATATATCTTTCCAAAATATGTTTCCAAAACATATCTTAACAAACTTTGTTTCTAAAATATATTCCTAAAGCATATCTTTAACATATATAATTTAAAACATATTCCAAGCTACGTGACCAATTTTTTTTCCAAAACAATAAAATAAAAATATTTCTATTAATTTATTTCTATTTTATTCTTCTTTAGTTTCTCTAATAAACTAACTACATCTAAAATCTGGGGCGTTACATTACATATAGTTTATGGGTTTTGCCAACGAGTGTCTTCAAGACACTCTTTAACCATTTTCCCTTTTTAAATACAATTATTCAAAAAATTAGATACTACAATTTTCAATGTGTTGACTTTACAAATTTCAATAAAAAATTACTACTCCCATCTCTAATACTGCGTATAAGAAAAACTTCACTTTTTACGTACATTGAAATATTTCTTCATATACTAAAGGGAGTAGTAAATTTTTATTGAAATTTGTAAAGTCACTTTTTACATATAAGAAGAAATATTTCAATGTATGTAAAAAGTAAACTTTTTCTTATACGGAGTATTAGAGATATGAGAAAGTATTGTACCCAAAAAAAAATAATATGAGAAAGTATTTAAAGTTTCAAATAGTGCTAATGGGCACCCTTTAGCATTTGTCATTAGTGTATTTATTAAATACAGCAAACAATCTTACTTTTAGCTATGAAATAAGTTAGACATAGAGGATTGAATCGAATACAATTTGAAAGTGATTCGAAGGTGTTAATTGATGCCATTCACATGAAGTGTGGAGACAATTTCGAGTTTCTTTCAATTGTTCATGATATTGTTAGTTTTATGTCGTCTTTTCTAAACTTTGAGGTTAAGTTTGTTAGGAGGCAAACGAATTCAGTTGCTCATACTTTTGCTAGGACGACCAATTCTTTGACTAACTTCCATAGATTTGAAATTATTCGTTTATGTATTGAGCATTTATTAGTTAATGAAATACATTAAATTTGTTTGATTAAAAAAAATATAACAAACGATCTTTGTAATTTCAATGGTTTGGTTCAATATAGTAAAATGATAAATTTTGAATTCAAGAAGTTGGTCTTCTTATTAAAAAAAACAAGAAGAAGTTGGTCTTCTGTATCTTACATTGGATCACCATCCCCAGGGACGGAACTAGAAAAAATCATTAAGGGTGGCGGAAATATAAGACTTGATAAATAACATCAACCATAACTAACACTATCTTTTTTATATATAGACGAAATGACAAAATCATCGTAAACTCTCTCTCACACACACACAAAAGTGAGGGAGTCGGGATCAAACCCCCGATCATGACGTCCCTCCTAATAATTTCAACTTTTTTTATCGATTGAACTAAGACTTGTGGACAACTGTAACTAACATCTACTATTTATTTATAAAAAAAATCTACTATTTAATAATTACATACACCTTAGTTTAATGGCAAATAAAAAACATATAACCTAGAAAAAACATATACATATCAAAATATAGCCATAAAATATTATCTCCAACCTTGTGTTTATTTACTTTACTGATTAGTGGTTAATTTAAAATAATTAACAAATATTATTATTATAAGGTATACCAGTAGAATGGTGGCACACTATCAATTGATTTTCAAATGACAGGGGTGGCAGGAGATATGTATACATAGGAATCATAGTAGTACTATACTCCTTCCGGTCTCAAATATAAGCAAAAGTCCACTTCAATCATTATGTTTTATGTCATTATTCTAATTTTACCCTTAAATAAATATTGATTCAACCAATAAATGTAATGTTCTACACTTTCCAAAAAGGGTATAATTGAAAATAAAATATTTTTTCTCCTCAATCAATACATCTAACCTAATTTCTTAAAGGGTGTGTTTTTTCAAAATTTTGCTTATATATAAGACTAGACGGAGTATACGTGAAGGTGGTGGCTGCCCCTTTTTATTAGTACCTAGGTCTGTCCCTAACCATCCCTCGTCATAGTTTTTTCTCATAAAAAAAATCATTGCATATGCATTTAACAAAGTTGAGATCCTAAGTGAATAATAAAATAAAATTGAGATCCTCTATTTTTTTAAATTATTTTTTATTAACTTCATCTAAGACTATATACAATGGTTTCAACACCTCCAACACCTTCAACCTTCAACACCCACTTTTTCACTCCACATCATTTTTTCTTTCTTCCACTTAATCATTACACACTCATTCAACTTTTACCCTCTCAAATGGTTTTTTTATTCAACACCCTACCCCACCACTTTATATTTCATATTCTTATTTAAATTTAAATTTTTGTTTTTATGATTAAATAAAATTATAATTATCGATTAAAATTAAATTAAAATAATACACTTAACAAAATTTATTTAAATAATTTTTTTTATTTTCTTAATTTAAAATGTAATACATCACACAAATAACGTAATCAGTACGATACAAATTAATGAAAATTGTTTTTCCGACCCCTGCCCATTTCTTTTTTACCCCCCAAACTGACGTTTTTGCCCTCGAGGGTATGAAAAAAATTTGCCAAAAAAATTCGGTTTGTAAAAACCGAAGCTTCGACAACGGCTTTTAACCGTTGTCTTAGAACAAAAAAGCGTTGTCTTTAAGAGCTAACGCAA